>CM052807.1:99622051-99707442 GCA_028533885.1 Nasua narica | reverse complement strand
CCCCCCCCCCCCCCCCCCCCCCCGCCACCATGAGTTGTTCATTATATAGATGCAATGCATGGATGTGGACTTGTGCACAGATGGAAACAGCCGGTGAGCACAAGGCAATCTGGACTTGGAAACACACTGTCCGTGGAGAACCTTGGACAAATATCCACTGGAAATCCACACAGACCCCTAAATCCTCCTAAATCCGGCATTTACCCAGGTACCAGGAATAAGCTTCTGCTGGCCTCTGCAACAGCCCTTCCTAGTCCCTCTGGTCACTTGAATATGTTTAATTAAATCTCATACATAGACTTATTTCCTTCCTGCCTTCTGGCCCACTGGCTGTAGAATCAAACACATCATTTCCCTTCTCTGTTGTGCAGGGGTCTCAGGGGTCAGATGGCCTGTTCCATCCCATGCCCGGCTCCTTACTTACCAGCTCCGGGACTTGTGGCGAGATATCAAAACTCATTAAGTCTCTGTTAAAAAAAAAAAAACACCATCGCCTTGTAACACTATTGTGAAGATTAAATTATACGTGTCAGTTGCTTAGCATACAGTAGGTATTCAATAAATACTCTGTCATTGCTGAAGTAGCAGTGGAATCCCTGGGAAGCAACACAGCCCAGGAAGGGGAGCAGGTCCCACAATCAAGCTTCTTGGGTGAATTTAGATCTTGGTTTTCTCACTTCAATGGTGAACAACAATAATGAAAACAGTATTAGTAATAACATCTTCGTAGCATTATAAGAGTTAAATGACTGCTACAAAGTACTTACCACATAGTAAATAATGTTTGCAAGTATTATTATTATTCTGCCTACTGTGCTAATTGGTTATTTCTTCCCCATTATGTAACTATTGTATAGTAAAAACAAATCGGGACGTCAAATGTGAAGACCTGAGGATACATATATTCATATATGTTCATATTCTACATTTGTTATAGCACTATTTGCAACAGCAAAAACCTGCAAATGATCCAAAAAATTACCAAAGGTAACTGGTTAAAGAAGCTTATATTCATACTGTGGAATGCCAGGGAGCCATTAAAATGAATGAAGAAGTAATGATATGAAGTCATTTCTATGACCTATCTTAAGGGAAAGAAAAATGGTGCAGAATGGTGTATTGCATGTTATCGTTTTGTTTAATAAAAGTTTGCACATAATGTTTGTATATTTAGAGAATCTCTGAAAGATACATAAGAAATCATTAACAGTGGTTGCTTCGGGAGGGAACGTGGCATTTGAGGGACAGAAGTGGAAGAACTCTCTTCACAGTATGGATATTCCTTAATTTACGATGGAGTTATGTTTTGATAAACCCATCGAAAATTAAAAATATTGTAAGTTTAAAATGCATCTAATACATTTCATCAATCAAATATCATAGTTTATCCTTGCCTACCTTAACTACGCTCAGATCACTTGTATTGCCTACCGTTAGGCAAAACCATCTAATACAAAGCCTACTTTATAATAAAGTGTTGAATATCTCATGTAATTTACTGAATATTGTACAAAAAGTGAAAAACAGAATGATTGCATAGACACAGAACAGTTTAGAGTTGTAAGTGTATGGGTAGTTCACCCCCAGCAGCTGACTTGGAGCTGCTGCCCAGCATCAGGAGAGACCATTTTACCATATTTCTTTAGCCCAGGAAAAGATCAAAATTCAGAATTCAAAGTACGGTTTCTACTGAATGTGTATCCCTTTTGCACTGTAATAAAATAAAAAAGTTTTAAGTCGAACCATGGTATAAGTCAGGGGCTGTCTATATATTCTTTGCTACTATGTGAATTTGTATTATATATATATATGTAGCTCTTTTAAAAACTTTTCAAAAGTCATTATCTCTACTTGAGTATGAAGTCTGTTTCAGTTTCTTTATAAAAATGTAGAGACAACCTCCACCCTCCATGCTAGTAGACATGATTCACTAGCTCATCTGCTCAGTCAATCTGTAAGACACACGGCGTTGCTGTTGCTGTTTTTTAAAGATTTTATTTCATTTTATTATTTATTTATTTTTTAGAGAGAGGGAGTGTGTATGTTAGCATGAGCAGGAGGGGTGGGGGGTGAGGCAGAGGGAGAATCTTACGCAGGCTCCACACCCAGCATAGAGCCCAACATGAGGCTCAGTCTCATGACCCTGAAATTATGACCTGAGCTGAAATCAAACGTCAGACACTTAACTGACTGAGCAACCCAAGCACCCCGAAAGATTTTATTTTTTAAGTAATCTCTATACCCAACTTGGGGCTCGAACTTACAACCTGGAGGTCACGAGTTGCAACTACCAACTGAGCCAGCCAGGCTCCCCCATAGTGTTGTTTGTTTGTACCATAAGATGATCTTTTCCTTTCAACTATCATTTCAATGCTATTTCAGGAGCATTTGTTCCATGCGTTAATTTTCCTCACCCAATAAATGCCAAAATATTGATATTCCAGCAGTCTCTCCTTTCTCAAAGGATGTCTTCCTTATAAAGGATTGAACCCAGCACATGAGAGACAAACTGTACATTCTGAGTTATTCTAGAATCATTTCAAGTAAGGAGTCCTCTTCTGTTACAGATGGACAAATGTTTGTCTTCGGATAGGCAGTTGGCTCTCAAGGCTAGGTTCTCCAGTGGCCAGCAGAATGCCCGGAGCTAAGGGTGCCCAATGGAGCACAAGGTGGAACTCCCGGTATATTATAAATTCTCCACGGATAACCTGAAAGTTTGGTATGGGCTTCAAACAAGATGGTTCTTGTCTTTTCAAATATGCAGATTTGAGAACTCATTGCTAATTATAAATGTCTAAACAAATATCACCTGATACTTTCATAGGAACCTTTCATGTGTCATGTTTCCTCCTTATATGGAATAGTCTCTTCTACTTTTAAAAGGTGCAACTACCAATCACAGATGTGAGTCATCAGAACGCTTGGATTTACAACAGGTGTACATGCAACCTGTGGCCTCTGTTGCTTGTCTATAAAACAGCATTGAACTCACAGGGAAAAGATGATGATTAAAGGGGTTGGTTGATGTGCTAGACACAGTGGCCAGCACTTGGGAGCACTTAATTACGGGTGTTCTCATCAGCAGCAACATCACTGTCATCACCACTAATTTTAAACACCATTAGATGGTCAATCGCTGCACTGGGATAAGAAAAACTGCTGGTTCTTTCCCCTCACTAATTTTTCTATTCCAGAGTAAACGTTATCCATGAAATGAACACAAGTCCATATAGCAATTGGTAATACTCATCCTATATGCCAGTCCTCAAACTTTTATGATCATGTAAATCATGAGAGGATCTTGTTAAAATGCAGATTTTGATTCAGTAGGTCTGGGTGGAGCCCGACATTCCACGTTTCTGACAGGCTCTGGAGGGACCCTGCCACTGCTGGCTTTGGGTTATCAAGGTTATATACACCCTGGACTTTACAGAGGGTAAGAATGACATACTTTGTAATAAACACAATGACTATTAAACTATATATTTATGTGCACAACCAAGTAATATTTTTCCTTCTCTCTTTCATGCTTATCTCTCTGCATTTACATTTCTCAGTCTTAGAATAAAATGCACGTGTGCAATAAAAGTACAACTAGGTTTATCTCTATGTTGACTCCTGCTGGATATGAGACAAGGGGTAAAACTATTTATATCACTCATAAAGGAGGGGTCATATTTGCAAAAAAATTTTTAAGGGAAAAGGCAAAGATTTTTAACCTTGAGGTATTTTTTTTCTTTAAGTAGGCTCTACACCCAGCATAGAGCCCAAATCAGAGCTTGAACTCATGACCCTAAGATCAAGACCTGAGCTGAGATCAAGAGTTGGACGCTTAATTGACTGAGCTACCCAGGCACCCCTAACCTTGAGATATTTTAAAAGAGTGATAACTGTTATTTCCTTTCTTACCACAACCTAAGCCATTATTTATATTCATTCTGCTTCACCCAAAAGCAAAATAAGATATTAACAAAATCCTTTTCCTATGATCTATACGCTTCTCTTGTATAACTATTAACATTTACATCTATTTTTTTAAACTATTTAAAGCTAAATGGGGGCGCCTGGGTGGCTCAGTGGGTTAAAGCCTCTGCCTTCAGTTCAGGTCATGATGTTGGGGTCTTGGGATCGAGCCCCGCATCAGGCTCTCTGCTCAGTGGGGAGCCTGCTTCCTCCTCTCTCTCTGCCTGCCTCTCTATCTGCTTGTGATCTCTCTCTCTCTCTCTCTCTGTCAAATAAATAAATAAAATCTTAAAAAAATAAAGCTAAATGGTTTAATCAGTTAAGAATATTGTACCCTCAGTAAGCTGATATGGCTTAATTATTAATAATTCTGGAAATATTTGCTAAGCTTTCATTATTTCTGTTGCTACGAGTTAGTTCTCTTGATTTGCTTGAAGATAACTGGTGAAAAAAAATGACAGAATTTTAATATGGTAAGATAATACTCGAAATTCTAAAACCCAATATCCAGGCAAAAGCTAACAAGGAGTATATGGTCTAACTCAAGTTTGTTTTTGTTTTTTGGGCTTTTTGTTTTCAAACTGAGATCCATGGTAAGAAAATATTTACAATAGAGCTGAGAAAATTTTTGAAAAAATGTGTTCATGAAACAATATTTACTATATTCAATGTGCTCTGATAGTTCCATTCTTTCTTTTTATTTTAATATTATTAAAATTATTAAATTATTAATTTTTAATGCTGGCTGTGATCTATTCCTTTGGTTTCACATCCCACTGATGGGTCACTCAAACGTCCAACCTTGGAAAACTTCTGAGAGCTAAGGCTGATTCTCTGGAAGTTCATGGGTACAAGGGATGTTCAAGAACTGAGGCGATATCGGAACATTCATAGACCAAAGTCCCAGTCAGAGTGTACAAGGGCATTTCAGTGGCAGTTAACAGTTAGAAACCATATTTCCACCAACACATTCAATACAAATGTTTCCTCTCCTCCCTTGTCTGGAGGATGATGTAAGAAAATCACCTACAGGGGCACCTGGGTGGCTCAGTGTGTTAAAGCCTCTGCCTTCAGCTCAGGTCATGATCTCAGGATCCTGGGATCGATGCCCAGAGAGCACCAGGCTCTCTGCTCAGTGGGGAACCTGCTTCCTTCTCTCTCTTACCTGCCTCGCTGCCTACTTGTGATCTCTCTTTGTCAAATAAATAAATAAATAAACAAACAAATAAATAATCTTAAAAAAGAAAAGAAAATCACCTTCACAATTAGGTAGAATAATGGTGTTTAAGTGAATCACCCAATTACTATTAGGAAATAATAAGGAAGTAAGTGAAGGATGACTGTGGGTCAGAAGTGACGAACACAGGGGAATGTGCAGGGAACACTTCAGCAACTTTTAAATACATTCGAATATAGTAGGCTGCCTTGACCTAAGAATCACATCAGTGAACCAAATGGACATTATTCTAACATACACTGGAACTTTTTAAAGGACTGGCAAATCACAAAAAGAGTATAGAAACAGAATGAGATTTTGGATTGCGTTGATCCTTTTTATGTGGGAAAGGCCAAATTGTACCTTTCAGAAGTTCAAGCAGCACTAAGTTGTTATCAACCATGAGAACAGGCCTTTTTGTTTCAATTTTATGAAAGGAAGACAGCAATCAGGTATACTATAGCCAATGAAGTCATGGAACCTAAATGAAGTATGAATGAAGCCACATGTCAATACCTGGGTACTGGCTAGATCTTTTCTTGCCAATTGAAACACAAGCAAACAAACAAAGGGAAAGAACACCCCAGTTGGTAGCAAGGCAGACAAACTGGTGAGAGGGGAGCATTGCTATCTTTAGTGGGTCTCAGAGTGGTTCTGTGTGAAGAAGGATTGGGTAACCTTTCCTATCTCCTCCTGCACAGTTATTCTCAGATTCCATATGGGGAGTACAAAAATAGTGAAGAAAATCTCCCTAGTTCAGAGTTGGGTACCATGCGGAGGCTTAAGAGATACTTTTCAGTGGAAGAGAGTAGAGTATCTTTACAACAACAATATTTTAGAGCAATGATCAGAGATCATATGCCCTATATATTTTATCCCTAAATGTTTCTAACTAAGGAAGGTGTTTATTCTGACAATTCACTAATAGTTATTAGTATATTTAGTGTATTTATATACATTGGGATAAAGATATGTTTAACAGACTAGAAGGCCATATCACAATATTCTTCCTCTCAGAGAAAAACATTTTCATAACTCTCTCCGGGGCCTCTGGCTCTTATTAAACATCAGCTTTTTGCTCTCAGCTGAAATTATTCTGACAGCTTTGGCATTACATTATCACTACAAGATAGTGGTATACTTAAAGATAAATGAGGATTCATGGAGAATTAAAAATAAAAAGAATACATACAAGTCTCCAAAATACCAGGTTAGAATATCAAAGGTTACTCAGATAAAAATTTGATATTTTCTCATTCAATTAATCATACCTTTCTAAGGGTAAGCAAACAGCCCATGCTGTTCCACCAACAACCCTCCACTTCTACCTCAGACAAAAACATATACATCTCACTTCGAAGATTTGTTTAAAACGGGAATGATGATATTTTAACATCCTAGAAAGATTTCTCAACGAGGATTAGTTCTAATTCCAACTGATTTTCTCTGCAACTCAGTCTCCCTCACTCTCATCAAGAAAAGAAATATTCCCAGCAGGATCCTTTAGTTACATGGTAGATTCTTCTAAGTAGGTTGTATGCCTCTTGCTCTTATCTGGTCTATTAATAAGATATTGTGGTACTATACAATTTACTAAATTGCAAAGATCAGTCATTCTTACTTTCTATGCAAATCTAATCCTACAAAGCACCTGCATCTTCATACACACATGGTTAAATACTCTCAAATCTGGTGGTCCCTTACAAAGTGACATAATCAAATCATTTTGGAGATTTTTTTTCAAGAAAGTTTACTGTGACCAAAAAAATAAAATAAAAAAAGTTCCAAAGGAAAAGTGAAGTTTGTGACTGAGTTTTAAGTGGTGATTTTTATTTGTTTATTTGTATAATTATCCATTTATTTTAAGAGTGCCGACTGGCTAGAAAGGCAGTTTGGAAGACTGTGTATTAGGAGGAAAGACGAAACAGATGCAATACACAGTTAAGATCAAAGAGCCCCATCAATTCGTTCGGAGAGTCAAAATCCAGCTGAGCCTCAGCGCCCTGTCTGCATAATAAGAAAGGGTGACTAAAACATAAGGATTAAACAGATGAGCTGTCTCCTGCAGAGGCGTGGGAGGGAAGCCCCACTGAGACACTTGTAAAGACACTTTGGAAGTGCGCACCTGCTCCTCCGCAGTCGAACATACAGAGGACCAGCCTGGCCGAAGACGGTCCACTAATGTACTAAATTGCTAGTTTTAAGAAAAAGGAATATATGTCCTAATAATGTCTTTTTTTACTTGTCAAGATACTTTCAGTCTAGGAAAATGACAAACTAATAAATCGCCTCCATTTTTCCAAGGTGCCCTATCAAGTGCTTGCTTTTCAAAATCGAGAAGAAAGAGAGGGCGTATTTTCCTATGTCATGAAACGCTATTAGGGAGATGCCTACCTCCTGATCAATTTCTTCCCAATACATGGTGCTTTTCTTTAGACCATCTTGAATAACACTGGTAAATATATGCTAATTCTATTTTCCATTCTCAGGAAATTATCATTTTTAGTAGTATATCCCAATTTTTATGAATACCATGCCAGGTTATACTCAGAGCTATGCTAAATTACACAATTCAGTTCCATATAGCAAGAATACAGTACAGAAATCAAATGCACTTAAGGTTCTGGGCCCGTGACAAATGGAACATTTATTCTAATGACTTCACCACAATGTTATGTTGTAGCTACTGATAAGAAATTATTCTGAACATAAATACAATTTTCTTTTAAGAAAGCTAAGCTAAGCACGCTGGGCCTTTACCCTACTGGGAAAAGATTGTATAGAGTTATAACACTAGACTTCAAATAAAATTTAAAAACTTTACCTTTGGTATGGATTAACTTTCTCAAGCACAGCATGTACAGTGATTTAAACATGCAATTAATAGACCCAAATATATGGTAAGCATCAGCTTTTGTTTAATTCACCAAAACAAGCAATCCAATTTACAGCGAAAGCAAGAGTCTCTGAGGAATAGAATGAGTTGCAAAATGTCAGGAAGTGGTTTTGTGGGCTTGAAGTGCAGTCTTTGACTTGCTCCCTAGTAGTCTAATTACATGATCACTCACTCAACCAACCAACCAACCAACCAATCAACCAACCAACCGTTTTTACAGCGTTGATTACATGTAAGCGGCTATGAGGGTACAGAGGCTACATAGAATTACACATGAACCATAAGTAACAATATTAAACCATAAGCATCAAATGTGTGACATGAATAAATACTGTAGAAGCAGAAACTTGGGGGATGAGCTGGAGATCTTCATTTAAGAGGTGGGATTTGGCTTAGGACATGAGGGATGAGGTGAAGAGGGGGGAACTGGTTTCTTGGGGAAGTACAGAGATAGAAGAATGTAGAAAGGAAACATTCCATTTAGCTAGGAGATATAGAAACATATGTTCGAGGTTAAAAAGGAAAGAAAGGTGGGTGCCTGGGTGGATCAGTGGGTTAAGCCTCCAACTCTTGGTTTTGGCTCAGGTCATAATCTCAGGGTTGTGAGATGGAGTCCCATGTAGGGCTCCCTGCTTAGTGGGGAGTCTGCTTGAGATTCTCTCTCTCCTGCTATCTCTGCCCCTCCCTTCTGTCTCTAAAGTAAATAAATCAATCTCTAAAAAGATAAAATAGAATAGAAAGGAAAGAAAGGTAATTATGAGAAGCCTTTGCTGGTAGACAAACCACTTTCTCCCAGTCTTCCCTATGTGTTCTCTACGTGTAGTCTGGAGAATCACCTTGCACTTCTGGTAAAAACTCATGATCCGACCCACTCCGGACACTGTGGATCAGAATCTTCAGAAATGAGAAGTGAGAAACTGGATTTTTGAACAGACTCACAAATTATATTGTTGTTAATCTTTTAGAGGCAACAGGGAACCTTTAACGTATTTGGGAAGAAGCAAACTGAAGGATATGTCAGAAGGATTTGGGAAGAGAGGACTGGGAGACAAGAGGAAACTCTGAGCAGGAAGTCCAGATCAGAAGTTTTTGCTTGTTTGTTTTTCTTTTTAAAGATTTATCTTATTTATTTATTTTAGAGAGAGAGCACCCATGAGCATGAGCGGAGTTGGCTGGGCAGAGAGAAAGGATCTCAAGTAGACTCCACCTTGAGCGTGGAGCTGACCTGGGGACCTGGGGCTGATCTCAGGCCCCTGAGATCTTGACCTTGAGCTAAAATCTAGAGTTGGAAGCTTAACCGACTGAGCCACCGAAGCATTCCCCAAATCAGATGTGTGTAAGAATAATCACCTTTGCTCCAAATAAACATCAAAATTTCCTTTTCTCTCAAAACCAGAATACCTTAATCCCAAATCTCATCAGAATTTCCTACATATTAATATTCCAATGTTTTTAAAATGACTTTTAAAAAAAGATTTTATTTATTTATTTGAGAGACAGAGAGCAAGAGCGTGGAGAAGAGGGAGAGGCAGAGAGAATCCGAAGCAGACTCTGCACTGAGCACAGAGCTTGATGTAGGGCTCAATCCCACAACCGCAAGATCCTGACCTGAGCCGAAACCAAGAGTTGGACACTTAACTGACTGAGTCACCCAAGCGTCCCTAAAAATGACCATGAAGTCCAATATATTTCAGTAAGACAGTACTGACATTTTTAAAAAAAAAAAAACTTTTAAAAGTACACTAATCTACTGATCACGTTAAGTACCCATTTTCAGAAGGTCTCACTCAAGTCTGACTCTTCAGATAAATCAGTATTTGTTTTGTTAATCCTTAGAGAGTCAGCAAATCATCTATAAATACTATCACAATGGTAAAAAATTAAGACAACAAATAATATTCAGTGCTGGTGAAGGTACTGAGAAAAGAGGACTACTAATAACTGTTTATGAGAGCTTAAATTTATACACCTATTCAAGAGGTAATTGGTAATGCCTTAGAAAAATTTAAATGTCTACAGTCTTTAACCACAACAAAAGTACTGCCAGAAGTCTAGCTTAGAAAAGTACCTACAGAGGTGTATAAGGATAGATAGTGTGCCCCCCCCACACACAGACACACTTATGTAATTATTAATTTCAGAAAAAATGTGGAAATAATTTACAAGAACCTCAGTAAGGGAATAATTACATCAAGATACATCTATATTACAGAAAATGGTATAGTTACAGTCACAAATTCTGAAAATCTATGTTTTGTTATGGAATAATGTTTAAGATAAATAATTTAAAAACCAAATTATAGAAAAATATGTATAGAATAATCCGATTTTTAATGAAAAAAGCAATGTGTGTTAATAATGTATGTCTCTTTGTTGATAGGAAAAGCTCAAAGGGGTGCATACTTGGGTCAGTCCTTTAAGCCTCTGCCTTTTGGCTCAGGTCATGATCTCAGGGTCGTGGGATGGAGCCCCGCATCAGGTTCCCTGCTCAGTGGGGAGTTTGCTTCTCCCCTGCCCCTCACCCTGCTCATACTCTCTCTCTCACACATGAGCTTTTCCTGAAATAAATAAATAAAATCTTAAAAAAAAAAAGCTCATCAACAGTAGTGGGATGGAGGAATAATACAAGAAATAAAGGCTAAGGTTTTCCCTCCTTCATTTATACATGTCTGTATCACTTATTTCCTTAAATAATAAGCAAAAATTCTTCTGTAACTTAGAAAAAATAACTTAAAATTTATCTTTGAAGTCGCTAAGAAAATGAACATAGTATTTGCAAAATCTATTAAATACTTGCCAAGGATTTTAAATAACTTCTGAAAATAAGTGACACTTCAGAAGTGTCACTTTTGAAGATGGTGTAGAGAGGAAACTGGCTTCCTTTCATTTTGATTAATTAATTCTCAAAATTTAATGGACTCGCAGCCTTTAAAAAATCATTCAGAAACGTTAACGATTTACGTATTGACTTCTACTTTACAAAAGCCTTTCCATTTTAATTAATCTATCAATCTTCCCATCTGATGGCAGAAAACTTTATATTTGCATTTTTAAAGAGGAGAGTCTGAAATAAATAGATACACATAATATTAGAGCTCAGAGGCTAAATTATGTAATTACGCTACTTGATCATTCATTAGATACATCTCATGAGCCCACTTTCACTCATTCTCTGATTTAGTACTACTATTAGATACTTGGTTCCCACAAAATATCATAACTTATAATATGTGGGAATGCTGAATATGAGCACTAATTTTCATTTAAGTTTATTAGCAATCCATTTTCAAAATGTTTCCAAATGATGCTGTTTAATTTACCAATTTCATACTATAAAAGATGGGTTTTCCTATACCAACATAGCAATTTTTAAAAGTTAACAAAAGCTAATTTATGTATTTTTTAAAGATCAGAAAATGTCTTTTCACTCTTAAACATTAAAGAAAATTCTTAAACATTATGAAAAAAAATGACTTCATCATGAAATTCTCTACAGCTGAGTAAGATTTACGTGTTTCCCAAATCTCATTTTTCAAGTTTTTAGCAATTTGTTTTTTTTATTAAGATTTTATTTATTTATTTGACAGAGAGGAGAGAGGTCACAAGTAGGCAGAGAGGCAGGCAGAAAGAGAGAGAGGGGGAAGCAGGCTCCCCTCTGAGCAGAGAGCCCGATGCAGGACTCGATCCCAGGACCCTGGGATTATGACCTGAGCTGAAGGCAGAGGCTTTAACCCACTGAGCCACTCAGGTGCCCCTTTAGCAATTGGTTTTAATTGGAATTCTAGCTCCTTCCAATTCTAAATATGAAAGGAAAAATAAAATATACAATAGTTGTTAAGTAAATTAAATCACATTTTTATATATTTAATAGCACCAGTGGAATGCATATATGCTTTGCTGACTGTGTGTTACAGTGAAAGGAATGGTTTCACCAAGCCTATTCAGATAGGAAATATGGAGAAAACTATTTACTGCAGAGTTTCCTAGAGTTTGATGGCAATTAGCAAGTCTTACAGCTGTTATTTTATTTAATTACTTTTAAAGTCATGTTTTACAAATGGGGACAATACTTCAGTAAACATTAAGTTCTTTTCCATAAATGTAAAATTAGGAAGTTCAATAAGATGACAAAAATAATACAAAATGTTGATGTATGACCAAAGGACACAGTCAACCACTGTTGGAATAGTTTCTTCATCATTTAAACATAAATACAATTGGAGGTTTCTGTAAAGCATCTTTAAATGTGAATACCACCAGCCAACACACCCAAGTGTGCCTGGGGTTAATGTCATAGCTTTCACTTTGAAAATCATTACCATTAACTTTTCTAATGCTTTCACAAACCGGTATCTCCAAAGTATTGAAATTAGTCTCAATTCTTCACAGTGCTAGTGCAGCTATAGAACTTTTTGCTTTTTCTCAAAATACTTCGACTTCATCAGCAACAGATGAATTCATTAACTTCATTATTAATTCAAATGATTTTTTCATTTTTGTAAGGTTGTCTCACTAAGATCAGCTCTCTCTGTGTTCTATAAAATGTAATCAATCTCTATTATAGTCATGAAAATGGTATTTGTCACTCTGCTGAGAGAAAAAAATCAATATATCATCCAAGGCTGAACAGGCATTTAATGCAATGAATTGAAGACCTTTAGAGAAATTTAGCTTGCCAGGAGTTTAGGACAAGATAATCGAAATCCAGAAAATTCACAGAAGGTTGGCCAGTGAAATACATAGATGTGCCACAGAAATTAATATTTGGGCAGTGGAATAACCTGTCATCTCCAATCCTGATAAGAAAATGGATTTAGACAGGCAAATCTCCAAGGGGTCACCATTTTGAAAAACAAAAGTGAAATCCATACACCAAGAAAGCATTTCTTGAATGTGGCTGGTAAATAGGAAAGGCTTCATTCTCATTTCCTATACAATGTACCAGGTAGAGGGCTGGTCTCGGGGTGGTAGACCAGGCAGGTCTACCTTTAGACCCGCATAAAGGTAAAAAACCCTCAAGGTCAGAAACCCGTAGGGATATTGTCGTTAGACATATTTGGGCTCTGAGCCGTTTGGGGCTGTCCTCGGCTGCAGTGGTTAACCACAGAGTGCAGTGGTTTCATAGACAACTCCAAGCATATCTTGCGGGACGCCTGGGTGGCTCAGCTGGTTGGGCGGCTGCCTTCGGCTCGGGTCATGATCCCGGCGTCCTGGGATCGAGTCCCGTATCGGGCTCCTTGCCTGGCGGGGAGCCTGCTCCTCTCTCTCTGCCTTTGCCTGCCTTTCTGCCTGCTTGTGTTCTCTCTCTGTTAAATGAACGAATAAAAATCTTTAAAAAAAAAAAAGCATATCTTGCCAGTCTCACGCTCGGGGAGGAGGGTCCTGTTCTTCCAGCTTTTGCTGCGTTACCTCCAGCAAAGAGGAAGCTTGCCCCTTAATGACCTCCTGTCTGTAGAATAACTCTTCCAAACAGAAAATTCTCTGTCCTGGGCTGAAATCTACTTCTTAAAAAACTGCCACTATTTGGTTCTAGTCCTATATTGGGAACAGCATAAGGTCAGTTTGTTGCTTTTCCTTTGCAGCCGGGCCTTGGATGCTTGAGGTCAGCTATCATTTCTTCCAGCCCTTTTCTTTTTCTGAACATAGCCTATCTAGTTCCTTCACCCATTTCTCCTACTACGCCACTTACTGTGTTCATGGTTTCAGAAAATTTATGGTGAATTCAGAAAATCCTTCCCAAGATACTCCAATTTATCAATATCTCTTTTAACCGGTGCCACCAAAAGTAAACATAAGAAAACAAGTGTATTCAAGAAGCATAAAATCCATTAGAGCCCCGATTTACTATGGTTGGCAACTGTAATATATAAGTGAATTCCTCCGTTCTTTCTCACAATAGCTTTGCTGGATCTGTTTTGGGTTGAATTTATGATCAATTAGAGCAGAAGCTCTATGGAGGCAGGAATTCTGGTCTATTTTGGAAACCGCTCCACCGTTAGCACTGAGCACATGTATGCACTCAACAAATATTTGGTGAATAAATGTAGGAATAAAAGAGTCATTTAAAGCTGCTATATCTTTTTTTTTAAAAGATTTTTATTTATTTATTTGACAGAGAGAAATCACAAGTAGGCAGAGAGGCAGACAGAGAGAGAGGAGGAAGCAGGCTCCCTGCCGAGCAGAGAGCCCAATGCGGAGCTCAATCCCAGGACCCTGAGATCATGATCTGAACCAAAGGCAGAGGCTCTAACCCCCTGAGCTACCCAGGCGCCCCTAAAGCTGCTATATCTTTGCTTATTGTATGGTTAACAAGCCATGTCCCTTCCATTCTATACTCATGAAGCTGATTTTAAAAATGCAAATATAGGACTTTGTATCGGCTGCATATTGTCTTGGATTAGATCAAAGGTTTGCAATAGCTAAAACTATATCCAAGTGCATATGCATAAACAAAAGGTGACCGTAAAGCAATGGCTTCCATTAATTAGCCTATGAGACTTGATGGATTCAAAAGTCATTTGGTCATTATCATACCCTATAATTTTCAAATATAAAGTAAATATCTCTCTGTATGTTAGTTTCACTTTTAATCCTCCTGTAAGTTGCTATTTCATTACTCTTCAAATGATAGTTATCATGTCCTACATGAGAAAACTGAGGCATTGCAAAATTAATAAAATTAATAACTTGCCTGGACTCATACCAGAGGTAAATTCCAGGATCAAGATTCAAATTCCAGTCTCTCAGGACCAAATTCTATGTTTTTCACCATTCCATGCTCCCCATTTTATAAAATTGGAAGATGATGGGAAAGGGAAAATAAGGACAAGGAATTTCTAAAGAGAGAGACTCTGTAATAACCTTATCTTCCTGATAGGGAGAAGTACCATTCCAAAGAGTTTATTATAAAAGTTCCCAGTGGAAAACCATTTTTTCTTAAGATATTTTTCCTTCTCGGGGTGCCTGGGTGGCTCAGTGGGTTAAAGCCTCTGCCTTCGGCTCAGATCATGATCTCAGGGTCCTGGGATGGAGCCCCGCATCGGGCTCTCTGCTCGGCAGGGAGCCTGCTTCCTCTTCTCTCTCTGCCTGCCTCTCTGCCTACTTGTGATCTCTCTCCTCTCTGCCAAATAAATAAATAAAATCTTTAAAAAAAAAGATATTTTTCCTTCTCTGCTTTATAGTCTCTAACAATTAGAGATTAAAATACTAAAAGAAATTTTTAACTTTGAAATTCACATCAAACTTTGGATTTTCACTCCTATGACTTAAGAAACTGGTAAAGATAGGAAAAAAAAACTTTAGGAGAAGAAAAACAAGAACATGGACTCCAGGTGAATAAACTGTGTTTGCACAATGGCTAATCAACTACTAAATGCAATTTTAAAAATTGTGCATGAAAAAGAAATAAGCACTTCTACTTATTTGATGAAAAAGAGCCAAAAGAAATTAGTGGTAAATTTGATTAAAAAATGTTGGCCATTTTGGTGGGTGTCACATAGAGTGAACAAATGTTTGTATCACCAGTTGTCCAGAAGTAACTCCCTGTGTGCTAAAAGATCAAGGTAATTTTGACCAATGAATTCAAGCAACTGCCAAAATTTAACAGAAATATTCCCCTCAAATAGGCTAACTACCATTCTACTGAGACAAAATGGATAATCACTTGTTTGAATAATGGCATTATAACCATACAATGTACCAACATTCCTAACTATCTTGAAAATTCAATTTCTTATTAAGTAAAAGCACATGATGGTTCATCTTCATTTGCAACAAATCTGTGGATGCTCCATTCATTACATGACTTGCTCAATTACAAAATAAATAAGCAAATCATAGAAATCACTTATTAGATGGCAACAATGAAGACCAAAGATCTTATTTTCTTTATGGGCTTAAACTGCCCCTCTCTGGTTTTCATGAATAGAATTTTTTAATGCCATCTATTGTTGGCACTTTCGGTAAATGTTCCTCACAGAAGTTTAACTGTAACTTTCACCAAAATTACAAAGTTGCTTCATTTCTGAGGTCACAGAACAAAGCAAGTTAATTAAAATTATTTCTTTGTATTCAACATGGCAGATCGCAACATCTTAAGAGATAAGTTACACTGAGTCTTCTGTAAATGTCTCCTCCATTGCTAAGTCTAAGTCTAAATGTGCTTAGGTTAACTGATCTAACTGTGCTAATTAACTTACTCAACAAATCTTTATTGACCACTCACTATGTGTCAAATACTATGCTACATCACGAGGATTTGAAGAAATAAGGCACAATTCCTTTTCTTCAGGTAGGTACAGTCTAGTGGGTAAGACATAAACATGAGCATAAGATTTCAACGTGGTGGGTTAAAAATAGCATTACAGAGAATTGTTTAAGTTCACAGATGTCACCAGTACCCAGAAATGTGACAGTCACACAGTAGGCACTCAAGAGGTATTTGTTGACCAAATGAACAACTGAATCAATCTCAGTTGCACTACAAACAAACGGAAGAGGCATCTATATCAAGCCAGGGCACTTGTACAGCAGACTGGAGTGACGCATAAGGAGGAGATGTTTGACTTTACTTGTATGTTTCCAGAATATTCTGACCTCATTTGGGGAGGAGAAAGGGAAAGGGAGTGAGAGAAGATAGAGCCATCTTAACTGTCCATTGAAGAGGATTTTATTATAAGGTGATTTCTCCTACATGACAGGCTGTGAGCCGAACCTTGGAAGAAAGCAGTTATTTTCATGCTGATCACATTGAAGCCCTAAGTTATAAAGTGACGTATTTGGATTTAAGTGGTTGAGAGCAGAACTGGGCCATCAAGTTCAGTATATAGTTCACTATGTCACACCCCAGAGAACATATTAATGAAAAAGCTTTTTATACTTGAAGGCAGACTTCAACACATTTCTGTGACAGTAAATTAAAGATCTGACTTAAGACACCAACAGAATAGAGGAACTCTAGTATCAGCTGTATGCCTACAATAGAGTCTTTACAAATAAATTTATAATTATCCCTTCTCAAAGGTCTATCGTTATTCTCTCCTACTAACTAGAATGTAAGTGAGAATTCAAGCAATTACAAAGATAGCTGTTGAGACAAAGTAATAATGGTCTCCTGGTTAAGATCCTATTCAAAGGATAAACTTTCTAAGAACTCATTTTACTATAAAAACTCAAGAAAATTAAGCCAATGAGTCTAGGTTTCCTCTACTTATGCCACTTGATGAATCTACTAAAGAAAAGAAGCTGATTCCTGTCTAAATATTTGTCTTCTTTTAAAGCTGACTTGGAATACATTAAGTTTTTCTGCGTAAACTTCCAAGATTGTGGTAAAAAATAAACAGTGTTGTAAGTCTTGATTATTTAGCGTCTGCCACCCTACATCACTGCATTATCACTTTCATACTTTTACATTTTGCCCCACTGTCCTTCTGTCATATCCCTGGATTAATTTCTAGCTCTGGGTAATTTAATTAATAGATTTTCTCTGTTCTTGCTCCAAAGCTATTCAGTGATGCTGAAAAAACTTACACCACTGGGCAGATTGATGCTATTACAAAGGGATGCCCTCAGAAACTCCTTCACTTCCACCAATGCATCTCCCTGCCCTAGTCCTCAAGAGAGGTCTTACAAATCTTTACTACTCTTCTCTTGTCCACCCTCAGCTGACTACCTTGTCTCTTACTTCCTAAAGAATAAAAGAGCCCAAGAGGTACAAATATCTTTATTTCACCAGCTGACAATCATCCTTAGTTCCTTCCCTCCTCTCTTTGGAGAGGTATACATTGTTCTTTCGAAGGCCTCTCCTCCAGGTGGATTAACTTCTACCTCCCCCAGGAGTCACTCCATGAGGTAATCAGCTTGGCTTCTCCTTTTCTCTTTCATTATAAACATCTTTCCCTACAAATGTGCTCAATTCTTGTGCCTTTTCAAAAACTTTCCTTTGATCCTTCCACTGCTTGTAGCTACCATCCTGTTCCCCTCCTTTCCTTCAATACTAAATGTGTAGAAAATGTAGGCTGTAGGCTATAACTCTTACCCACCTCAAGTCATATTCATTATTCCATTGTAATATGGCTTCAATCCCCACTAATTTAGTCTTTCTGAGATGATCATAAACTTCCTTATTTCCAACCAAAGGCTGGATGCTTAATCTTCATAGTGCTTGGCAGCTTAGTGAAATTGGGCACCAGTAAGACTCCCTTCTGCTCAAAATCCACTTTTTTTCCTTTTTCTTTTTTTTCTTTTTGCCTTGGTTCCCATGGTGTCACTCTTTCCTAAGGTTCCCTTGCTTCACCTGTCTCCTTTGATTGACTCTCCCACCCTATTCATCCTTTCAGTGTGAGCTAGTTTGCTAAATTTTCTGGGCAGTACTCTTCAATGTTTTCCCTTATTCTCCTAGATTAGAGGTTGAGGGGAAGGGTGTTTTATATAAAACATACCTCTTCTGTTCAGTCAACATTCACCTGCCTCACAGGGTACTCAAAAGGTGTTTCATTCATACAAACGAAACAATCACAACTCTTTTTACTAACTGAGAAATGTTTATTGAATCTAGCCTCTTCATTCTCATCACCATGTGTAAAATCAGCTCCTTATTTTTTGGAGGGCTAGAAAAGGGTAAAATCTTCCTTATCCTTCCCTTCTTGTTTCTTCCTATAGCCAGTATGTATATTTTTTTCATGGTTAACAGAGTTAGCCATCTCCAAATAATAATAATAATAATAATAATAATAATAATAATAATAATAATAATAATTTCAAATCATTTGAAATCCTTTGATTTCAAAATCATAAGCCCCTCTAAAAAACAAAAATCATAAGACCCTTTAAAAAACAACAAAAAAGGAATCATACACCTTGGTTGGCCATTTCCTACAAGATTAAAAATTCAGATTCCTTTCCTTTGTATTCAAAGCTCATCACCATCTGGCCTCATCACATCTTTCTAATTCATTGTTTACCTCTCTTCCTTTATCTACCCAAAGTCTCAATGCATTGATTTTCCACAGTAATTGGGGGCAACTTTGCAGGTGTTATGTTCTCTGCCTAGAATGATTTCCCCCATGTCTTCATTCCACATCCTTTAACAATGAGCCGGAATATCATCTTTTTAGGTAAAACCTTTCCCAGTTACCCCACAGTTACTGAAACTAATGAAATCTTCTTTAATTGTTTTTGCGTGGCGATTTATCAATTTTCCTGTCATTTGGACTTCACAGTGAAGTCCTTAAGGACAAAGAATTTATTTCACTCATCTTTGTATCTCCAGAACCTGGTACAGTGCCTAGGAAATAGGAAGTAGTACATATAAAATTGATATTTTTGATACATATATGTTTTATATTAATCACTGAAAATTAATGTCGGACATTCTAATACGGAAAGAAACTCACCACTATTTTCATTTCAACATGTCTATTGTGTTAGACACAAAGACTACCTTTACAAATTAGCTAAACAGATCATAGAGGAAGTGGATTTTTTTTAAAGATTTTATTTATTTATTTGAGAGACAGAGAAAGTGAGAGAGAACATGAGAGGAGAGAAGGTTAGAGGCAGAAGCAGACTCCCTGTGGAGCTGGGAGCCCGATATGGGACTCGATCCTGGAACTCAAGGATCGTGACCTGAGCCGGAGGCAGTTGCTCAACCAACTGAGCCACCCAGGCGCCCGAGGAAGTGGATTTTCAAGCCATTTTATAAAACTATATTTATGGGATAAATTTGGACAGTTAATGAGATAGCTTAATAACAAATACATTACTGTAAATTATAATATAAAATCTTATGTGGTCATGCATGTTTATATTTTTCAGTCTATCTATCTGACATATAGTAAGAATATAGTGTATCATTAAGTACACTTACAATAAATAGCTTAATGGCTACTTCTATTAAAATAAATGGTTTTTCAATAATAAAATGGCTTCATATTTATATAGAAGTCAATACATATTTTAAATAACTCATACCTTGTCTTACACATATCGTGTATTATCCTCTTGGCAATGTATAAGAAGATAAACTGCTTTTCAGATATTTAGACATGACCATTTTCTTTCCACTCTATTTCAAAATTTACAAATCAAATTTTGATTTTTTTTTTGAAATAAGAATGATACAATTAGAAATTTTCCTAAATTTTTTTTAAACACTCTGTCATGGCAGTGATACCAAAAATTAAATTCAACTCCAGAAATTTTTTGGATTATATTGAAAACTCTAGAATAATAAAAATAAAAGTGATTTTGGTAAAGCAGAAGCCACCCATGTATTATCCACTCCATTATCAATATGCATCCATAACTACATACATCTTGTTAGTTAATGAAGAAGAAGAATGAGAGAATAGTACAGGGCATTGTCACCACCTATATTTATGGATTTCATGAAAGAAACCATTTGCAACTCATAGTAAAAAGCCTTAAGTATTCATTACTGCAGAAGACAAGTGTTGCTCTCAGTGAGTTTTCACTGTAAACCTTTTCGGTCTTTGTTGTCATATCCGAGCATCTGCTACCCTACAGTAGGAGAAGTCTAAACACAGCCCCATGCAGCTGTCAAGTTCTGTTTAAACTTTTATCAAAACCCAAATTCTTTGCAAGCAGTCATTCATTCGAGATTTGTGTTCCTCACTGATTACGGGGGCATTCCTAACGGTTTCTATGTGCACTTGTGATCCTGTAGCATAATCATAGGAGTTAAGTATTAATATTTTTCTAATTGAGCACCTGAAGGGAAGCCATCCAATTGATTTTGCCTCAGACACATCTGAATGATTTGCACACATCTGACAACTAAATTTCACCTGTTTCAAAGTATGAATCCCAGAAGGAAATTACACCTAGTATTTTCCAATTAAAATACTTTCATAGGCCATCAACAGCAAAGTGAAATAAAAGTGAACATATCATGAAGATTAAAATGAGAAGCTCTCAAATGGGGGTGACCTAGGTTTCCAGGAAGATAATCCTTCTTATATTACTTCCTTTAACACTTCCTTCTCCAATCATAGAGAGTAAGTCTAAGATGCATTTATTCCATTTCCAAAGGGTAGAACTCAGTGGAGCAAGAACTAAAAAGAAACCACTCATTTTCCTTATCCTCATATCCTGGATATCAAACAAATTGAAGTGTGAAACTATATGTATTAGGATATCCAAGATACAGTGAAAATAAATATGAAAACAAATATAAGTGACCCCTTTGAATGCATGTAATTTTTTCTGAGAACTTTTCTCTTCATGTTTCTAAAAAGGAATGCAATACTCTGAGTCCTCCTTTATTGGTAATATAAAAACCAAAGATAAAAGCTGAGGTTTTATGATATCACACCCATTACAGATCCAGGTTATTGTGCTAATAATACTTTTAGGATGATATTTTAATATTATGATGAAAACGCTGAGACAAAACAAGAAGTGTATTTTAGGAAACACAGTCATTATATTTGGGATTAAACCTAGTCATTAAAGTGTGTGTCTTTGCATTCTTAATCAGGTATTTACATCTTTCAGTTGGCTTGAGATTTAATATAGTTTAATAAGACAGAGCCATAATAATAAATGATTAACAAGACCCACGTTTCTTGCTCATATTAAGAAAATTTCCATAAGTCCATGAAAAAAAGCTATATGCTCTGCAATTGCATATTTGTGGTTTCATTTTTTTTAAAGGTTTCATTTATTTATTTGAGAGACAGAGAAAGTGAGAGAGAGCATGAGAGAAGGTTAGAGGAAGAAGCAGACTCCCCGTGGAGCTGGAAGCCTGATGTGGGACTCCATCCCAGAACTCAAGGATCATGACCTGAGCCGAAGGCAGTTGCTCAACCAACTGAGCCACCCAGGCGCCCAACATATTTGTGGTTTTAAAGAACGCTGAGAGTGGACAGTCAATAAAGTGGATTCAGAAGGCTCAATGTGCACGGGTAAAAGCACAGAGCTGGCTTTTAGTAAGATGTAGAGAATGAGGAGTAGAACAGAAAGAAGGAATTAAGTGGGATGAGTGAAGAGGAAGACAAAGCAAGATAAGGTAGGCGAAAATGCAATTTGCATTAGATGTATGTGACGGGAGCCCCCACTTGTAGTTCTCGAGCAAGGGAGTGGCATATTCGGTACTGAAGTCAGCAAGTAGGACTCTGAGGGCTGCAGTGGGTTTTATAGAAGGGAAAAAAAAAGGTGAAAGACTAAGCAAAACGTCTCAACAGTCCAGCAACAAGGACCATGAAGACTGCCATGGACATCATATTCTACCTTAGTATCCTGTCTTTGTGCACCAGAGAATGTGGCTTGCTAATATGATATTGATAATTTCAAATGACTAGGAATAGATTCACTCTCCATTATTCATCTGAACCTGACATCACAGTCCCCCGGTCAGAAATCACAGCTCTTTGGGGTGTGTGTGGAGTGGGACACTGTTTCACATTGACCTACAAAGTGGCATTGTGGAATAATTGAACTCGTCACCAGCTAGGTTCACATAAACATTTGAATTTCCAGACTTAAACTTAGAAGGTCTTTAAAGATTTAGAAGTTAAAATTAGAAGACCTGGCATGGCTAGATCTGTATTCTTATATAACAACAAATTGTTTTGATTTTCTGACAGGGCGTGCCTTTTCCAGTTTGCCAGAGTCCCTGCTATTCTCTATCACCACTCTGCTTGAGGCCCCTTCATTTTACTGTGACCTTGCCGGGCTCATTGAGTATGCAATCTTGGATCTAGATCTTCCAAAATAGATTTGTATTTTGAGATATTTTTCCCCAATGGTTTCCCTAGCCATGTAAAGTACCAACAAACAAAGCCTATCTTCATATATGGTTTATTGCTCACAAAGAACCCTCCTCATATAATCCACATGTCACTCTATGAGCAAGGCAAGGTGTACATCATTTCCACTATTTTACAGATGAAAGAAGGGAAACTGTAACAGATCAAGAGACACATGTCAGCTGGCCTGTGGCAAGTGTCTGGGTTGTCACCAGGTCTCAGGTCTTTTGTCCTCTGGTAATTGGTCTTCCCACTCCTGTGAACTCCCAGGGCTATACCCCAATTCTTACATCTTGGGTATTAGCCAAGACTTCTACGGTATTATGACATCCAACCCTATCTCTCACCTTTGCTCAACATTTTTTCCCACTCTACCCTACCCTTGGATTCCAAACTTTGCTCGATCTCAGCCTCTATTCACTGCTGTTCAGCTTCAAGGAATCCTCCAGTTCCCACCTGAAAGCTCACTTTCTGAAGAAACTTCCTCAGACATACCCCATGACCTGGTTACATCTTTCCTTGTTAGTTACAACCACTGTGCCCTCTACTTACCCTGTTGTCACATACCTAGCACTAGATGATTGTCTGTGTCCCTATCTGAGCCATAAGTGCTGTAGGACTGGGAATAAGTGCGTCTCACTTTCTGCAGTGTCTCCAATCCCTAGAAGAACTGTGCTGCTGGCACGTGTGACGGCACGGTGTCAAGGTTTTGGTTTAAAAATAGGGTCTTAATTGTGTCAGCCAGTCTTAAAGAACAGCGACTGATATTTATTGAGCACTTACTATCAACTACTTCAGATGTTCAGGCGTCTTTATTCGTATCAGAGCTGCAGGATTCTGGACGGGAATAACCTATGTTTGTACAAAAATAAGATACTGGGATTTACCCTTGCCACTTTCTTACTGTATATAAGGATATGCTACCTTATCCTTTAGCTGGCAACGACTATAGATGTAGCTCTCCTTGTCAGTGACTCTTAAATTCTGTGTGGCCCCACTCAGTATCTAGTTTGCGACTAAACATGGTCAGGCAGCCTATCTGGTTCACTTGGGCACTTTTTTCCTGCTGTTCAACATTATTTTTTCTCTTTGTTGGCATGTCTAGTTTGCCAGTTAGCAATGCATGGTTACAATCTTTATTCTTAAAAGTGTTGTTGTTTTTTTTTTTTTTTTAAATAAGTACCATTCTTTTTCCCTGGAATTCTAAAAAAAGAAGAAAAAGGAGGAGGAGGAGGGTAAGAAAAATGTGCTTTAAAACATCTTCTAATCTCCTACAGATCACTTACTTATTCTCATTTTCTAAAATAAAAGCCCCCGTTTTGTCAAGGCTCCCATAGCTAAAATTTAGTAGGCACAGCTTACTTTTTTAAAAAATTAAATGCTACCTTCAGTATGCCTGGTCTCATAGATCCTTGAGGCAAGGGTAAAGTCTATTTAACAGTTAGGAGCTCATTAGCTACTGATAAATTTTATCATAGGGAAAGAAGGAACTAAAACATCAGAGATGCTGAATTTGTGAAACTAGAAGGAAGCTGCTGACAGTATTGCAAAGACAGTAAGGAGATGTTGCAGACGTGAATAAATTTTGCTTTTAACCACTCTAACTTTTAGCTATTGTCCAAACACAAGAAATGTGATGTGGAGAAGCAAGAGAAACAATATGAAATATTCCATAAAGAAAGTTCCATCGGGAAATCAAGTAAGAGTGTTCGGAAAACAGGTCGTGAATGAAAAAAGAGTTCAAGGAAAACCACACTGTACCAAAATATTATATTTACCATTACTAAATTTTTTTTAAAGTAGGCTCCATGCCCAGTGTGGGGCTTGAACTCACAACCCTAAGGTCAAGAGTTGTGTGCTCTATTGACTAAGCCAAGTGCCACACCATTACTAAATTTTAAACTCTTATTTATTTTTCCAGCTCTATGCTCTGTGTCACCTATGTTGTGAAGTGTTTTCTGATTCCATAGCTTGAGTTTGTCACTTCTTCTACATCGATAGGCCAGTCAGTCCCTTCAGTTATTACGGCAAGTGCTACAATGTTCTAAATCTATTTCTGTATCCTGTGCCTCCCCAACCAGGCTGGAAACTCTTCGAAGGTAGAACTAAGTTGCCACAGTTGTTTCTCTAAGATCCAGCAATCCCAGGACCTGGCACTTAGTACGTACTCCATCAATGAATAATCAACATATAAATGATGATATTAAATTTGAATAATGGATTAGATGCCAAGGCTTGGCATTGCTTAAGAACAAGAATTGAGTTCCGTTTGAATTTCAGGGGACTAAGGTCACCAATGTAATGGTCAGCATTATAAGGGCAAACAAGAATCCTCTGTATTTTCTGCCATCGTTTTTACTTTCACTGAACGCAGAGAAAGTTCTATATTGACAAATTATTAATCCTGGTAACACGATGATCGAAACAGGTCCTCAAATATAGCTTCTCTTCCTTGAAGTTGAAGCCCAATTAAGAAAAACCATAACCAACACTTATGTCATGTAGATGCAGCATTCCAAACAGTAGTGATTTGCTTGGAGCACTGGGCCAGGAATCCGGCAAAAACAGTTCTGTCTTGAAATCTGAGACATGATGTTGCTAAATACAAATCAAAAATAGCAACTCTGACATTTTCTGTTTATTAAGCCGTTTTCTCTCATCTATTTCCTGCAGACACTTCTACAGATGGATATGGAGATAGGCACCTGCTATAGATCCTGTTCTCCCTTGGGAAACATGCATTTGCTGTTTTTCATGGCCATTCTATTTTAAAATTTGCTTTCAGGAATGCTGAAAAGGGGAAGCCACTCAGCTAACTTGCTCTGCCCAGAAGAGCACTAGCTACTGGGGAACTAACCAGTTTGCTTTGCTGGCTCTGTGTTATCACGCTTCTTTTCATTTCTTTAACCCACTTGGATACCGCGGGAGAGAATATTATTAATCAGCCCAACAATGAGCCTGTCCCCTGGAGAGACAGTGATATACCTGTAACATAGTGGTATCTCCATTATCAGATGAAGTAATTTAGAGTGGCCTACATTCCTTCATTCTATAAGAACGAAGGTTGTGAAATGATAGGCCTTCCAATAACAGACATATCCCATACAAAATTAATTTAGTTTGTGAGGGCATATTTTTAAGACATACTATTGAACTTTGGTGAGATAAAAAACACAAAAAAACAGGGGATGTGGCTTTTTTTAGTTTCAACCCGGGTAATTTCATGTTTGTGGAATCTAATAATAAATGAGTTTGTATTTAAATGTCTTTTTAAATTTTATTTTTCCAGTAATTCATTTTTATAGTATTTTATGAACGTATCAGCCCAAAAGAGATGGTAAATTAAGACGGGAGTGAAAAGGTCTTTTTTGAGAATGAGAGTACTCAGGACGGCAGACTGGCGTGATGTGCAGGGTCAGGCTGGCCTGGGCCATGTGCAGAATGTGACTACCGCTATCTTTATCTCAGGATCCTTGGGGAAATCCAGAAAACAATGGCCAGAGAGCTCTGTTTCCTCAACTATAACATGGACATATACCACTACTGCAAAGTTGTAAGGATTAGATAACTGGACAAGGTCTGTAACTCCGTGCCTATCTGGTATCTAGTAAAAATCCAGAGTTAGCTGTTATTATTACTCAAAGCATCTTGTACATAGTAGATATTCAATAAATATTAGCTTCTATTTATTTCCCACTTTTTGTAGAAGATTCTGAAAATGTAAATGCCTCATATGGCCATAGTCCAAACTTCTGAGTGACCTGGGGGGGGATGGCAGCCTGACCAGGCCACATACAGATATGCTACAGAATGATCTGGATTCTTTGAGAAGCGACTTGTGGATCTAGCCCATTAGTGTAGGCCCCTTCTTTACCAGTGGACATTTCTCTTCTTATATTTTCATTGAGAACACTCTCCTCTGGGCCATCTCTGAGTCGCTGACAGAAGGCAAGAGACAGAAAAGAACGCACAGGAGGAACCATTTCAGGTAACAAGGGAAAATGTCACAGAGAGGTTATTCGATCTCTTCTCTTACAAATTACTAGGCCTAATGGGTCTCTGCATGCTCTCTATTAAGAAAAATTGCTTAAGGTACTTATCATGGGCAAAAAAGAAGACCAAAAAGCTTCTACACTACGGTTAACTTTAGAGAACACTTTAATTTGAGTCTTAGAGCCCTATGGCAGATCCTTTTATTCCCACTCCGCTGATAAACTGAGGCTGAGAAATGAAATGGTTGTCCAAGCATATCTCGCTGGTGAAGATAGACTTTAAAGCTGAACCCAGCACTTCAAACTCTTAAATAGGTGCATGGAGACTATAGGTGAAGTAGAGGGATATATATATATATATATATATATATATATACACACACACACATATATATGTATATAAAGAATATTTGGGGAGAACGTCTCAGCATGATAGTTTGATGCGCAAACAACTTTATATCATGAAAGAAACACAATGGGCAACCGAGAATGGATATGTGGATGGGGTGTACGCAGTGAAAAATGGATGTCTATCTGAAAATAAAGAAGAGTATTAGGAAAAAATGCTCAAAGGACTTCAGCTTGTGATCTAAGGCATAACCAGATTCAAAATCCAGAGTCACAACTGGAAAAAAAAAAAAGGAAAAGCTGACAGACATCTTTACGTGGCCCCAGGCTTAGAGAGGCAGCCTTTGAGGATGTCAGACAAGCCCCAGGAGAGTCCCAGCAGGCACCTTTGGTAGCAGAACTAACCTCACCCCTTGGCCCAGTTAGCCATTCCCGCTCTGGGGAGATCTCCAGAGGCAAGGGGAGATCGCACTGCACTGTCAAATAAATTTCTCCAGCTGCTGCTGGCTGCCTGCAATCTCATCAGCTCAGTATTTGATCTTTGATAAGAGGTTAGTGACCTTTACAAGGGCAACACCTCAAATGTTCTCCAACATCTAGACCTTTGTGTGGATAAATTTCAGGTCCTTGCTTGAAGGCGGTTTTACCCAGGAAAGGCAAGCAGAGAGGCTGGGTACTGGGCATTGGAAGGGAATAAGGACAGAATGCATATTCTTCACAAAAGCTGGCATTGCTGAAGGCAGATACTGCCTTTTCACGATGTTGTCTAAGATTAGCCATCATTCTTTGACTAATGCAGCTTATAGAAAAATTGCGTATATGGGGTATATGTGTATCTGCACAGACAGGCGATAAATAAGAGGAATACTAAAGATCACTGCTAACTTTTATTGACCTCCTACCATATGCCAGCACTGTGCTTTATACTCATTATTCCGTGTAATCTTTACAGCAACCCAATGGGGGTGGGTCTGATTATTTTCCTCATTTTAGAATTTGTTTATACAAATTCTAAAATGAAGAAGCAGGGTTAGAATTTGTTTATACAGCTAGTAAGCAGTACAGCAGGAATTCAAACCAGTCAATCCAATTCCCGTTTAACTGCTACGTTTATGCACTAAACTTTAGCAGCAATGTTTTCACGCAGACACACACATGCATCAGTCACTATTGCAGACCCTGCAGCAGAGAAGTTAGAGCCCCCATACACTGAGTTTTTAATCTCCTGGTTTAACACATACCAAATACACAAAAATTAGACACGGGAAAAATGCAGCAGTTTATCTTCAGAGAAGATGGGAAATGACGGTAAGAGTGAACATGGTGTGGGGGGGTCAATCTTTAGGTGGGGAAATGGGAAATGAAGAACTTTCTGTGTCTCTGAAAAACAAAGTCAAAAGGTAACCTTCTCAAGTCTGAAGAAATTGCTTTAAGTTCAACAAAAATTTACAGATTTGATGGAGCTTTCTGCTAAATTCTGACAATGGTTATCTAAAATCCCTGGGTGTAAAAGCATGCCCAGTATCAAGGAGTTACGGTAATTTACAATCCACCATATCTATTGGCAATTCATCTGTTTCCCACCCCTGTGTATCAATATTGTGTGCTTTTTAGACTTGACCAGGAGTGTCTGAGACATGTGACAGTGTTGGGGGGAGGGGTGAAAGAGTACCTGCCACATAGCAGACACTCAATAAATATTCTTTGAAAGAATCAAGAAAGGGCAAACATGGCTCACTCATCTCAAATATCAGATGTACTCAACAGTAAGCAAATTATAACTTTTTTTAATAAAACAATCATGATATATAATGAAACAGAATGTAAAGTGTGAGTGAATTTCTTCAAACTAAAAGCAGACTTGCTTTGGTACCTGTTTAGGGTAACACCCACGTCCCCCGACTCTTAGGGAATCCTTATGGTTTCCCTTCCACCATCTTTATCACTTGGCCAAAAAATGTGTACAAGAAGATACGTATGCAAATATGTATGTGCACGTATTTAACCTGGACCATGGACCACTGCCTTTCATATTTAAAAATGAAACCATTTAAAAGAATTGCTATCTTTATGTCACGTTAGAGAGAAATGGTACATCATTCCTTTTAGCTTATTAAGATAGTATAGTGGGCCCCTGAGAACCATATTTGCTGAAGGGTAACCACCTCCTTCCCTCATTCCTCACCATGACCATTATGCTGTGATTCACATCTCATGCAATTATTTGAATAATAAACAAAAGAAGGGCATTTTATTCTCTAGCATTTTTCATTTAAAAAATTAGAAAAGAAACACACACACAAAAATCATTCCCCACTGTTTTCCCCTAACTATGGGGGGACTATCCCTGGAAAGAGTTTTGAAACCAGAAAGCACCAAGTAAATAAACGTGAGACCTCATGCTACTGGACGTCCAGAAGGCCATTTAGCGCACCAAAGTGCAGTGGAGGTTAGCTGCATCGAGGGTCTGGAAGAATATGGCCATATCCATTGCACTGTCACTTTAGTGGAGGGAAGTACACGGTAACTTTGAAATATTTTGAACTTACTGGTCCTGAACACTTCTTTACAAAATAAATGAGTATCTGAGATTCCTCATGGACCCCCCAAGAGACATTTATAAATAGGAAATCTTTGTCAAATTGAAGCCAAATTGGCTAAAGAATTTGTCTAACTGCTAAACTAGAAAGGACCTCATACTCTTGAAAAGATTCCAGGTACAGTCATGGTGCAGGCATCCATGACCTTTCGTTATTCTTTTTTCTTTCTCCTTTTTTTTTTTTTTTTGCTAAAACTTCAAAGACAAAGTTATTTAGTTTTCCCACTGCACCTTCTATGAACTTCTGATCCTGTCTGCTAAGAAATATCCAGAGGACAGTCCTAGAACATAAAACAAACATGGGTTCTTCCTCACAGTAAGATGGTGCATGTACAGGCTCTAACTCCAGGGAAAGGGGCTCTGTGAGATTTCCTTCAATATGTGGCCCATGGGCACCAGCTGGGGAGCATGCAAATTTAGTCAAAAAATGAGCTATGGTATTTTCACAATAATCTAACACATCTCAGAACTTTAGTCTTCCCATCTGACATGTATATTCCGTTCACCCACCCCCCCGACAACTCTTGAATAGTGCTCTCAAGCTTCCTCACGTATATATGCCATATGAAGGCAAACTGATATTATTCATCCCGATTTCACCACTCACAAGGAAAGCCCCTCCAACGAGCCAACTCCACAGCCTGCTGCTGCTCAGACAGAAGGCGGCGCCTCCCCTTACTCCGTCAGTTCCCTAAGCTTTCATCTGCGAGCACATAAGAAAAAGGCATCTGGCGTGGCAGAGCGACAGGTCAAAAGGTCAAAGATCAATACATGTGTGTATTGATGTGTTTCAGGATATTCGCTTGATTAAGTGAGCTTCATAAAATATTTAAGGAGGTGTATACTTACCACTTAGGAAACAGTAATCAAATTAACAAAGTAAAATCAATTCTCATGTTCTTGTTCTTCTAGAAGCAAACAATAACATGCAACACGTACTCTTCGAGGAACTTCACATATACCTATGTTTTATGGGAATTTTCACCCCACATTTAGTTTTTGCTAACCTGGAGTGACTATTAAAGCTATTTGGAATTCTCCCACTGCACCATATTTAGGCAGTGGTAGGAAGTAGCCCAATAACAAGCTGGGTAGAGGGGGACACCATTTGGGTTGACAAAAAAATTCACCACAGTTAATCCTCAAAAGTGAAATTTCTATATCCTATAATCAGGAGTTGCTGGGCATTTGATTAAATACTCCAGGCATTTGGTCCCCAACCTCCTTTTTGTCTCTCCCCCCAACTGGCAAACAAGAGAATTTAGACCAGAAGAACCTGAAGAAACAAAGTGTGTACTTTAGTACAGAAATGCTTTTACCTGCCTTGCCTGCTGTGAATGAAATGGGCTGGGCTTTCAAAATGTTAGTCAGCTTAACTCCCAGTTGGTGGCCCTGGAAAAATGTAGCCATGCAGTCTTATTGCTCTGTTTCTGTTCTTTAACTGCCAACTGGAATACAATAGATGAGTTGAAGGGGAACAAAAGAGAGATGGATCCAGAAAAGACCTGAAGAATGACAACAAAGCAAGCAAAGAAAATGACAATGAGCCAAAGACACTGAGCTCGCCAAAGTTAGCATCCCAGACTATTTTCACACTGACGATAATTATGCTTCCATTAATTGCCACTTTTCCCCTGAAAAATTCATGATATTTTACAAACTACAAATTATCTAGTGCAAATTCATCTTTGCAACATTTTGGGAAAAGTCATACCATGTGCTTAACCCAAAGAGAGAATGCCTACAGTCATGTTGCTCAGACACGGATATGATATATTTTACGTATTGAAGGGGATTTTGGTATAAACAGAATGGGCAGTGATGTTGAAAACACTAATATTTTTGAACTACAAAGCGAGCACCTGGCCAATTTGATGGATTACAGGATAGGTACCAAAGAGGAATAGATATTTGTGTATCTATAGGCACCTGGAACTTTCCATATGTCTAGCTCCTCCATCACTCTCCATTGTCTTTTGTACTTTTGTCCTTCTCAGGCAAATATTAAAGTATTATCACAGTAAACACAAGGCCGGCACTTACCACGAAATATTTATTTCCCATTTTAGGTCTGGAATACTTCCAAGTATGCCGGTGTCTTTAGTTTGTGAACATTTAAGAATTCACACATCACAAGTTAAACCTCCCCAAAGGTTAGAAAATAGTATGCTTTTCCCCCAAAAAAGAATGATAATATTCATAATTTATTTTTATTTAAGTAAGTCATCTGATATACTGAGTTACAATTTTCCAAGCTGCGAAGATAGAAAAACAGTCATGATAATATAATTTATACATAAATAAAATATCTTATTGAATAGCCTGGCTTTCAATGCCTCAAATTGGTCACAGTTTAGAAAGTGTATATAAAGCTTTATATTACAGATTGCGATGTCAGATTGTCAAATGCAAACTTCCTTGGGGGCTGGGATAATGCTAAATAAAATCAGATGTAATCTCATTTTATGGGACATGATAAAATCTTACCTCCTTGAATGGGACATCCAGAATGTCTCATTTTCCCTGCAATTTTATTAATAAAGCAGCAGCAGACTTCTAATAGATAGTTCTTCCTACACAACCTTCTCTTTCTGGGTAGTCAGAGTCAAGGTATTAAGTAGGTGATCCGAAGTTAGAATACAAATCACAAATAATTTGTGTTGTTGTTTCAGCCAGTCTGAAAGTTCAGGAAAAGGAAAAAAAGAATGAAGAGTCTTCTGCTGGACAGAAGAAAGAAAAGCTTACTACTAAGATAATTCCATACATTACCGTGAACTTGCTAGCATTTTACATTTTAACTTTCTTATAATCAGTTTTTGATCTCACAAAGTATGAAAAGTTAAATTATATCTACCCCCAGACATAGTTAAGTGGTAATTTGGCAATTTTCTCCTTTAAGAGCCATATTATCTTCCTTGATCATCTACTCTGCTCAAATTCATTATAAAAATGACCAATTTACCACCCCACTTCACATGAGGAAAAGACAATACTACAGAATGTGGGTCCCAGGATTGAGCAACCAAATGCTACCCGGGGACAGATGAGCATGATAGAGAGTGTATGAGTAACTTAAATTTTCCAATTATTCTTTGGCTTATAAAACAATTGCTAGACTCGCCATTATGAGTTCCAAAACATACACTTGGAAGCATGAGTGATTAGCATATGTCATTTTCTACTGGCGGAAGCCAGCTCACAATAAATCTCTTACCTTGTAGAGAGATGGAACAGTACAGGGCTCATAATAGGATGAGTGATGCATGAAATGTTCTTCAGCTCACTTCCCCTGGGATTTATACTTCCAAACCTAGGAGCACCGTTTGCCTGCATGAATGGAATGCTAAGCAATGCGGTAAAACAACCAATGTGTTATGTATAGCTTTTCAACTTTTCGAAATCTAGGAGAAACTGAAATTAGTAAACAAGTAAGCAAGTATGTGTCTAAAAATTATGGCACAAATAAGTTAGAAAAATACACAGTTCAAATAAGGAAGATTAGTGATGAGCACGTATTTTAAGTAAGACTGTGTAAATAACATGCTTTTTCTTAGGAGCTGAAGGATTACTCCATGCCTGGTTATGGGTTTAAGAGTGAGGCTGTTTTATATTGTACAAGGAAATCACTGGATCTTAATTTACAGACAATATACTGGTTAAATAGTCAGATTGTTTTCAAGAGCACTTAAAGGAATAAAGAAAAGGTGAACCTAAGAAAAATATGAGCAAAATCTTACAGACTCAAATTCTCATTCCATTTCTTCATTTAATATTTTTTTTTTTTTGGAAAAAAATTGGCATGAACTTTTTTAAAGGCATACTTTCATATCAGACTTGTTTCCAATCTAAATTTAGCCTCCGGTCCTTGTGTCATATTTCTTCAGGCATGAGAAAGAAAATCAATGCCCCTACTCACCTTTGGAAGAATTTCACTGCCAAGTCTCCATGCTTCTGTGGGATCCAATAATCCGTGGCTCAGTATTGATTTTTCTATGACACCTGTAGAAACAGCCTCGCCTTCCTTTCTAACAAAATATAGCAACAAGAATCGTGTAGTTTCTGAATGAATTAAACAGAGGCTATTAAGCGCAACTTCATCCTGCAAGAAAACGTGGGTTGTATTTTCTAAAAAATGTTACATTTTCTTGATATTTCTGAGCCATTTAACAACTTTTTAAAGATAACGTGAACACATACTTTTAAAGATAATTTGAACGTAATTTCCTCACGTATGTTATAGCTAACTCGTGGATTATAAATAGCACTTATTTTTCTAAGGAAATAGACAAGTGGTAAAAGACAAATCGATAAACTTCAACCCCCAGTTTAAAAATTTCTCTAAAATCAAAACCCCCTTTTCCAATGAAAAACCACATCATGTCTTTAAGACCTAAAGTTTTGATAAAATAGAGGATGACCCTTTCAAGTGGCAGAGTAGAGCAGATCAAACCCTAGGAGAGAGAGTACGTTAAACCTGGGGGTGTATTTTATGGCACAAAGGGAGTTGGACGATCAGGCAAGGTCCACCAACCTTCCCACTTTCCTTGAAAAACATAAATGCAAAAGCCAAGCCAAACCAAACCAAAATCCGAGGAGCCATGTTTCCAGCATTCTTCACACACCTGACTGAAACCTCAAAGGTATGTGTCTCCCGCTGGGCAGACTTCTTTGGACATGTCTGAATATATTCCCCACAGCCATCCCGCACGCTGAGTGGAGTCACTCTAGTTGGCAACCCACTCTATCACTCACTCCATCAGCCCGAGAATCTGCAAAATAAAAATGCAGTGTTAAAAAAAATTTTCCTTTTACATTTGCTTTTCCCAGGAAAATCCTAGCGTAGAAAACACAAAGCAGGTTGTTTCTCACAATATATATGACATCTTGGTTAAAAGTGACACGGCCATGTTGCACTCTGACAGGTTGGGTGTTAAGATCTGACAGATATAAGCCCGCAAGAACAACCTTCCTGCCACATGTATTTAAGCTCATGTTAAAACCTTGATCTGATCGTCTCTTGATTAGCTTGAGCAACAGTGAGTGCTACTGCCTTTCAAGTTCGTTATAAATTATGCTATTCCTTACATTACTGTCAATTTAAGCTCCTGTTTTACTAAAATGCAGGCATTTAAACACTCATCAAACCTGTGCACATTTTTGAGTTAAGGAATGAGATCAATCCACACTCCAGCTCAAGGGAGAAGTTCCATTGTTTATCAGGCCATGTCTACACTGGCTGAGCAAAGCGCTCTGTTCAGAAGGAGAAGCGCCTTTGGCAGCTAGAGTCTACATAGCTGACCCATGGATGCTCGGGTGGAGCTTCTTCACCTAATTATGCAAGTGCAATGAAATTACTAAGCATTTGATAAAAATGACCCATGATGACAAAAAAGCATGGCGTGATTGTGGTTCTAATTTATTTACATGGTAGTCATTTAGCATATAACTCAAAGATTGAACTTTGAGCATATAACTCAAACTATTGAAAAAGAAGAATGCTTCTACTTCTTAGGCATGATCAAGATGCTTAAGTTTACATAGGTTTGTATGTAAACTTAGGCAACCTCAGTTCACTTAGGTTTACATAGTTGATGACTCAACATTGACTTTGACCCAGGTTGTATTCTTCCCAAACAAGACAGCGGTGGCATGGTTTTAAAATGCAAAAATTCCTAAATGGTCTAGGGTAAGCTTTCACCTCTGATTTTATATTTGTGGGGAGAAGCCTTCAGACTTCAAGTAATTAAAAAGTTGATTTAGATCTCCCAGAAAAATGGGTCAAATTGGTAACTGATATTTTGCAGGAAATATTTTATACTCCTCCAACCTGTGCCACCAGGATTTAGTAACAACTGTGGGTGCATTCTATTCTATTTTGGGGACACTTCAGTGCCCTCACAGCATCTTGAATGATGAGATCTTTTCACCAACTTTTAGAATAAAAAGAGATTTAGCAGAAATGTTCTATTAACAGCTATGAAATTATAGGTTTCCCCCTCCATTCACCCAAACAGACTCCACCCTGTGCAATAATAGATACAACGCTAATCACCTTTGGAATTTTGCCAGGCTTCCCCCACTGGTGAACTAGCAGAGTTGGACCAAATTGCCTTAAAGGAATGAAGCCTCTCCCCACCCCACCCCCCATTGAAGCCTTCAAAGGCTGTCACAGACTATCCATTCCAACTCTTTGAAGAAAGCTGGGGGTATTGGGGAAGGGAGGGGAGAGATTTAAATGCATGCAAGTCTATCCAAACCGTGATCTGTGAACTATACTTCTACCCATATCAACTCAAAATAAATTTGCTATGTCAAAGTCTAAACCCCAGTTTCCTTAATCCCTGGTCTTTGCAGGCAGGATGATCTCCCATTTTTTGTCACCCTCATTTTCTGATTTTCAAGATGGTGGTCAGTCTGTTGCTATTTGATCATCATTCAGTTTATATGCCAAAGCCCTTTTCCCTGGGAGCAAAATTCCACCTTCAGACTGTGTCATGGCAACACATTAGTTTATCAACTTTACAAATTACCACTCGAATTCTAAAATTAAAATAAATCTAGGTGATGTAAGACTTGCTTAATTTAGCCGAGCCCGCCTAAGAGAAATTGAATCGAGTATCTCCTTTTCCCATATGAAAGCCCTGAGAATGTCTAAATATAAAACTACTGTTGATGTCTTGGTCACACACTTTTTAGCACCTCATGAGGACAACATAATGCAAACGTCGTTACGGTGCTTACTACATGCTAGGCATGGTTCTACATGCCTCGTATATGTGATCTCACGTATCCCCATGACAACCCTATGAAGAAAGGACAGATAAGAAAACAGAGTCAAGAGGCAGCAAGGAAGTTGCCCTGGGTCACATGGGTAGGAAGTGGTGGGGTGAGGATTTGAATCCAGTCTGGCTCTGGGGTCATGGTTTTACTGGGCCTCTCTCCTTGCCCTGCCATGCTAACTAAACGACTGTCATTATGGATGGGGATTGATATCCAAAGGTGATTCCTTTAAATTGGTGCTTTCTTTCCTATAGGAGTGGAATGAATTTGCCTGGAACTAAAAGCTTTGCTCTGTGAATGGCTCTGGCCCCCTGGCTCATTTTTCTGCTTCTGTCTCGTAGGCATTTTCTTCCATATCGAGCCAGCATCTCCTTTTCTCAGAATAAGCTAGATGTCCTCAGAAGCAAAATTGCTTCTCACTGATCATCACTTCAGGGTACCATTTACTCCTTTAAAACTTAAATCCTGGAAGATGCTTACTGAATGAGGAAAATATCGAATAAGGTAGAAAATGCAAGGATAAAAACTGTTAATTAAATAAGACCTCTGAGTAGAGCACGAACCTAATTGTTCCCTCATGGAATTGGGATTCCTGAGGTCCGGTCCTAATTTAAAAGCTGGAGAGGTTGTTTTTTCTCTCTAGTACTTAGTTTCCTCATCTATAAAATGGGAATAAGAATAGTACTATTGCTTAGGGTCATGAGGATTAAATAAACTAATCCATGTAAAATAATTCAACCTAGTGCATGGCTCAGAGCAAGCCCTCAATAAATACATGCTTTTGCTATTATGACATTTAGTTTGTCACTACAACTAAGCCTAGGCTTCAGCAGCCACAAAGCACTAATAATCAAAAGTTTTTGTCATTTTGGTGTGAAAGTATTAATACGGATTTTAGGAAAATCTGTTGTAGTCACAGGAAATCCTTTCAGCCCAGGGACAATTTGGCTTTAAAAATTCACTGTGACAGATCGATCCTCACAAATAATTTCATTCCCCTTTATTTTGCAAGAGCACAGGCAAATCACAGAATATGACAGAATTACTTAAAAGTCATCAGAGCTTACAATGTTGTCAGACACCTACCTCAAAAGCCAGGAGTAGATTTTTCTAAATGGTAAGGTTTTAAATAACTTAAAGGGATTGCTCGCTCAATTGTTTGTTTTTTTTATATCACAATCCAGATTTCTGCCCTGAGTTAACTGACATGAAATTGACCTGGACAGTGGGGACGCAACTTTCACAATTGTGCCATTCAAGAGTAGTAAAACTCTCCAGGCTTCAGCTTGTCTGTTTCTTTCTTTGCTCCTTTCCCTTATTTATATTCTAAAAGCTTAGGTTTATGCTTAAGTCCCAACTCTTTGAGGCCACATGAGTGAATCAGAAATGGCTGCTTAGGAACCTGAGATAGAAATTTCCATTGCAAAGAGAGGGTAATGCAAGTACTAGAGGAAAAGGACTCTCTGAGTGCACGCTTGCACTGAGCTATTTGGTAAGTGTTATACAGAGAAAAAGGAACAGATTGAAAGCTTTCTTCCTTTAGGTTCTAAAATGGACACCATCACCAGAGAGAGAGAGAGAGAGAGAGATTGAGAGTGAGAAGTCCAGAAGCCAAGCAGGAGAACCATGGAGAAGCTATTCTGGGTAAAACTGACACTTTTGCCTGGATATTCCCAGGATGCTCAGGGCTGCCTTTTTGTGGTTCAGGTGCCATGGGAATTGGGGACCTCTTTTTGGTCCCTAAGGGACTAGTGGTGAGGAGAGTGCCTCATTTCCCAGTGCCTCAGAAATGGCATATTCCTTGGCGATCCAGAGGGGAAGGAAGTATGGATGTATAAAGTCGCACTCTGGTCAAGAATTAAATTTTTGAATAAAGAGGTCAATGTGCAGTCTCATCTGGCATAAAGAGACAGAAAACGAGATGGTGAAAGAAAGCACACACGGTCTCAATTTTTAATCCTATGTCTGTGCCTGTGAAAGCTTACTGACATCAATTCTCAGAAAACCCATAAACTGCCCCAGGCCAGCCAACCTTCATTCTGAAATGCGATTTTAGCAATAATTAGCCTCTGGGTTTCTAGAAGAGCAACTTCTAGGAATACTCACTTGCCTAGAGGATCCTCAAGTGAGGGCCAGTTCTAGGGTTAGAACTCATGGAGGTAGGAGGTAGTAGAAGTGGTAGAGAAGAAGTAAACTTGCTGATAGCAGCTCAGTCATTAGAAGGAAGATGGAAAGCCCAGGAAACACACAAGACTTCTATTGGCAAGAGATGCCTCATCCTCCACTGAGAACAATCGACAGAGACAACAGGGGTACAAAGAGGAGATGCTCTCCTCGGCACTCTGCCACCAAGAGGATGTGAACAGGGGACGATGGGGAGCCAAACAGCACAATCTGGTTTCTTACTTGAGATGAGGAGCCATCCATAGCAAAGGAAATGGACCATTTCAGCAACTTAGTGGAAAAGGGACTCCATGCTCAGGCTTCCAATCTGCAAGCATCATTAAGTCAGATGAGCACAGTACCAGGCACAAAATTATCCTCAACAAGCAAAATCCTTATTTTCTTGTGGCAGTCTTATTATTTCTTCATGCCACATATTGGGGTCTTATTTAAGGCTGTCTAAATCCTTTAACATAAGGGATTTTGAAAAGGATTCTGCTTATTTCATATGTTTATGAAATTCTGCTTATTCAGTTCTGCTCATTTCACAAGTTCCAACAAATGATGTGGATGCCCCAACAGCAAATAATCTCCAAACGCCAAATGGAAAGTTAACAAAAGAAAAACAAACAAACAAACAAAAAAACAAAACCGATCGGATTTATGAGTTGTCCTCACTGGCCACACCACAAATCTGCTGTCATGTCTCATTCTTTTTTGAAGTCCTTGCACAAATTCAACCCAGGTGATTTAGTTCTTAACAAAATGAATGTGAATTAATTCTGATCATAAGTTTTAATGAGACAACACTTCAGAGGCTCTCAGACATTGCGAATGCAAAACTTCTCTTTTTCTGTGGTAAAACTGGAAATTCTTTTCTTGGAAAACCTTGATTATTTTGCCTCTGCTGTTTTGACATAATGAACCAATCTGCATATCGGTCAGGTCACAGGGGACAGAACTGGAATCTCAAGCTTCCCGAATCTTTACCTCCATTCCACCATTACATATTTCTCATTTCCTTTTGTTCACAAGTTTTATAATTTCACAGAATTACAAGTCATACAGCCTGACACCAAGCTTGATCTTGCCATTATGCTTGATTGTTCAAAATTACACTAGTCCCAGAATGTTGACAGAATTCCTTTCAATATTTTCTCTGCTGGTTTATTAAGTGGCAGCGTCAGTCTTAAAGAAACGATCATTTCTGGGGCCACTTGTTCAATTCTTTGAAGACTGACATCACATTAAAAAATGTTCCCCCCAATCTTCTCCTATTCTCTCGATCCTCAATATATTTGATGTGTCAGAAATAATTATAAGTGGCTTACTAAAAACGGGAGACATTTCTCTTGAATATTTCAGAATGGATGAGGGCAGGATGGCTTGGTTATCAGCCTCATTCTGGTTGGAAATATGCACCCAACAGAAGCAACATCTCAAGAGAAAGCAGAGATCTGCCCTAATGTTTCAGATTTCTATTTCTGTGAATCCAGCCCAGGCACTGTTTGTTCCGTACAGATAATTATTAATGGCAAAGGCCCTTCTTCCTTAGAGGTGTCCCTTCCCTTCTCGTGCCACTTTTTATATAAGCGTGCTCAAGGCAGGACCTCTGCTATGTCACTTAGTAATATCAGGACAGCTTGTTTAGAAACAGGTTTCTGGTTAGAATTGGGGGGCAGGGAGCAGGAGCTTTATTTGAGAGCTCTCCCTTATTTCACACTCTCTCCTTAGAATGGGGTACTGCCTGTTCTTTTCATCAAAGGCAAAAAATCTGTTTTGTGTCCAAGGTAAATGGAGAATGTCCACATCTATATTTCCTTTCAAAGCTTACTATTCTCATCTATGGTTTAAAAAAAAAAAAAAAAGCTAACAAAGATCCTGCCCTATCAGTCTTGGTTGTATCATAGGATAAATAGTCATCTCTCTACAAAATGATGCATCATATGCCCCTCTTTGGGGGGATGGAAGGCAATCTAATACTGGGGACATTATCCCTTTTCACTGATAATCAGGATTACAGCAAATATCCGGAGTCTCTGATCTGTTGGTTGATGTTAGCCCCATTGACAAGCTCTTGAAAGAAACTCCGCCAGATGGGCTTCTAAGTGGAGAGGTCCAGGACCAGCTGAAACCTCCTGATGCAAATTCTGGGAGACAGTTTCTGAGATGGCCATGCACTGATGGAGAAAGTTCTTGACTTGGACAGGTGGAACTGGGTTTCTTCTCTACCACTTATTATTAGCCATGTGGCTTTGAGCAAAACCACCTAGGCTCCCTGAGGCTTATCTTATAAAACACCTTTTGAGGCTTATCTAATAAATTAGACAATGTCTCTGATAGCGAAAGCATTGGTTCACAACAAAACATCATACAAACGCTTGGCATTATTTTGTCTCAAATAACAACCTAGGACTAATGAGGAAATAGGTCAAGATCATGGATATCAAACAGAAATCTTGGAGAAAATCCATATAGAACATAATCATGTTTTCAGCACTAAGAACAAGGTTTCTTCTAAAGAAATATTACCATTACTTAAAATTTGGTTTTATGTATATATCATATATATAGGTGACCAATTTTCAAGGAATGACAATGCAGCAAAATACTCGAACCCACATAGAGAGTAGATATAAATGAATACTTCCCAATAATTCGGGAGGCATTTCATTGTCTTACTGCACCTAAGGGTCATAATTATGATTATCAGTGGCTTATTGACTAGAGAAATGGATGGAATCCAAATGACTCCATGATGTAACTGAGAATAAATTTTAAGCATTAATTCATGCTATCCATTTTGAAGATGATCATAGGTCTCTATTGCAAAAAAGTAGCATTCCCTGGTATAATTCTAAGGTGTCTGCCCTGAGCTTACTAGTGATTTATATTCTCTTTAGGAGGATGCTAACCACAACAGAAATTTCCACATTCTAACACGTTAACCAAGCACGTTGCCCCCAAATAATGACTTTTGGGTGGTGCGGAAGGCTGGGAGTTTCACTTCTCTGAATCTGGTACCCCAGGTTTGGAAAGAACAGCAAAAAGTCACTGCAGGTGTGGGAAATAGGGAGGAAACAAGAAGCTCTGTCCTGACTCATGGATGGGACTGTCAAAAAGATGAAACGAGTTAAAATTTGTAGAAGACTTTGTAAGTTATATGGCACTAGACAAGTATAAGATAAAATCATTGCCCTTAATAGTCTTGCTCCGTTCACCACACAGTATCATATATAGCTTGAAAGGGAAGAGTTCTTTCTCAGACGGTGGTATATTTATTCCACCGTCATCCAATTCTTGCTTTCTCAGCTCATCTCTCAGCCAACGTGAGTGACATGTATAGTCTATTCTTGTTTTCTTCTGTTTTTGTCATAGTTTGACACAGTTGGAATAGATGGGAAGATTTTGCAGAGAACGGAGCTGCAAGTGAATTTGGAAATTTTAAAAATAGCTGTCTCTGAATAATAAGGTATAAAGGCTTCTGTACGTAGAAGGTTAAAGATACTTCTTGTTAATACAGCTCAAAGCACGTAGCAATTATTGCAGGATGGTAGAATATTCTGAAAGCTCAGCAGTCACACACTGTATCCGTTAGGATGCCATCGTCACAAAAGGCAGATAGATGTCAGAGAGGTTTCCACTCTGAGCTTAGCGATCTGAACTGCCTCCTTGAAATAAATCAATCAATCTGCATATGTGTATGAGCATACATGTGGAGGCATGGGTCCTTATGGTGGTATAATCATACACACACACAGTTGTGCAAAAATATGCCACAGGAGGAACTCAGGACACATTTGGCAGAGTGCTTTAAAACTCCACAAAGCTCTTAACAGTCATCTGTAAATCAACCAAAAGTAAATCTAGATTAATCAAAGTAGGTATTCATTTCTTCACACGGAAAGGGCTGTTTCTGTCTCCTTAATTTCGAATACAAGTATCTCTGGAATACAGCTTATAAAGCTTAAGGGGGGGAGGGGAGAAAAGTATAATAGGGTTTTATAATGGGTAGTGCTCTCCTAAATAGAATGAGGGAGATTTACATTGGCTAACATGGACTGATTACTAGATAGGTAGATAGGTAGTTAGGTAGGTAGGTAGGTAGGTAAGTAGGTAGATAGATAGATAGAGTGAGTGAGTGAGTGAGTGAGTGAGAAAGGACTAGTAGAACATTAACCCTAACGTGGTCCCAAGTAGGCTTCACACACACAGATAAGCGCCCGTATACAAAAAGCGTAAAACAGAGATGAAGATCAGTCTGTTACCAGATGTTCTATCTGGGAAGGGAAGTAGAATTGGGGAGGGAGGACCAGGAAGAGGAGAGGAAGCTCCTTTTACCTCCTTAAATTTCACTATGATTACTATTGTTTTTATAATTAATTCTTAAAGAAACATAAGTTTAAAGAAATAGAAGTCATGGTACCTACACTAGAGGAATCCTGAATGTAATTACAGGTCTTTTGTAATTGAGCCTACTACTTTTCATGTTGCTCACTGAGTTCTGTAGGGTAGATATTCTTAATTGATGTAAATAGCATTTCTCTGGCAAAGGGCCACTTATCTGTTACAGTACTTCCAAAACTCCACCCAAGACGTTATGTCCATGACAACCTCAAATGTAAGGAGTCCAAAATACTAGTAAATTCATCATGCTCCTCTGCCCACCTTCACAGCTAAGAGGGTTTTCCATCTTGGTTTTGATGGGACAGATATAAAGCACTAGAGAAAAAAATCATACCGTACTTATTAAAGTCTTATCCACACACGCTGACCATATCACACTCCCCCAGTCAGCTGTTTCAGAACATGGGCTCAGGGGGAAGCACACACCACTTTCCCCACTGCCCAGGGCATTGTTCTTTATACCATTATCAGTGCATTTAAGCTAGGACCCTTTGAAACCCCAGAGCACAAAGAACTAAGAGTCTTCAAGATTGGGTCTGATGCTTTGTCTGCAACAGGGGCAACCTGACTTATCAGTGGGCACACAGGGCCCTCATCACTTATCGGTGGGCACACAGGGCCCTCATCACATATATTCATTTGCTTGAAAATATGCCTGAACTATGATGCAGGCACTTTGGTCCTGGTGAGAATGTGACATAAATGGTCATCTCTTCGTTCCCTTCAAGAAACTTGTAGCTGTCCAAGCAATAACTTCAGATACAGAAAAGATCTTAAAAGTTATCAATCCTTTCTAACCATTGGAAGAATTCATGTATCTGTCTTTGATTATAAAATTTTCCTCATTAGAGACGTCAGCATTAGTTTTCATGTCCCTGGCTTAAAAAGTCAAAATAAGAGAGTTCTGAGTTACATGGGGAGTTGGCAAGGCATGGTGTGGGCCAAATCCAGCTGGCCACCTGTCTGTGTAAATAGTTTCTTTGGGACACAAGCACACTCATCTGTTTATGTATTATTTGCGGCTGCTTTTGAGCTACAACAGAAGAGGGGAGCAGACACAAGAGAGAACGTATTCATTGAAATCGGAAGATGTACTTCAAAAACAGAAAATACTTATTTGTCTTCCATTTTGGCATTTTCTTTTTGGGAAGCTGTTTCTGTACGTTATTCTAAGAGTGATTTTTTTAAGGAATGTGTGTGTTCCCTCTCTGATACTGGGAAGAACAAAAAGAGAGTGAATAAACAGTATTGTAAAGCATTGGTTGAGAAATATAAATTAGAAATGGAGGCACTTTACACGCAATGTTTTTAAATCCAAACTTCGCTACCAGTTCATTTACATCTGGCTGGGCCAAGTGCTGAAATCTGAATGTGTATGGTGGGGATAGGAAGAAAGACCTGAATTAAGTGATTAGGGAAATAATGGAGCTTATTTAACTGGTCTTTGAAAATGTTTATAATATTGTGAGAACTGCCCCCAATTCCTGAATGTCTCTTCCTGAAGAGAAGCTGTCCAAAAAGGAAAAAAAAATTGCTTAAGCTAAATTTTTGCAAAACATTTGCATGGATAGAGCTACATAGTGTACTGCCAACGATGCTCCAATTTAATTATGCCCAGCAAGTTGGCTGGGCGTGTTTGCCGCTTCATTAACAAAAAATAAACCTCACTCTTTTTCCTGAGAAAATAGCATTTATAGCATTTTTGGGGACAGCAAAGTTCAGCGTGCTACTTCTTGGTATGAAAAAAAATGTATGTGGATAAATGAAACTTTAAAATTTTTTTCTCTGTGATGGTAACTGACTACCCAGGAAAATCAATGTTTTAGACATGTGAGTGAATAAAGGTCATATAAAATTTACCTTTAAATGTTTTTTTAAAAAAAATAACAAGAGAAGCAATGGCAGAAAGCAGCAAGAGGAAAGATCTGGAAGTTGAGAAAATAGAGTCTTGTGACACTTCTAAACTAGCGGGGGTGTTCTGTGCAAGCCAATGACTTAGTCTTTTTTAATTTCAGCTTCTTTTGGTGGTAAAATATAGGTAAAGCGTGAATGTTGGGAGAGAAAGTAAAGTAAAGATAGTTGTATATTTGTGACTCAGTTACCCCTCAGAAGGAAGGAAAGGTACAATTACATTACAGGTAAACTGCATACATAGAACTCCTTACATGAAGAGCTTCCTGACTCAATATCAGCAGTGGAACACAGATCTTTCCAGTCCTGTACCAAGTTTTTCTCCAAAGAAGTCAGTCTGAATTCAGTTCAGAGGAACAAGTTGCTAACAAGTTGCTCACAGCTGTCAGTGGACTGCAGAGCTCACACTAACACAAACTAGAGAATGACACGGCTCACGCAGTGAGCGGAACATGCAGAGGGTGTTGGTAAGGCTAAGGAGTTGGGGTGGAGGGTGGCAAGGCACACAAAAGAAGGATTCCTAGAGGGGGTGACACATTTGTGTTCAGCAAAGGAAGCCTCAGAGTGGGCCATGGCAGAGGACACAGAAATGACTTTGAGGCCAAGGAGACAGTCAAAGCCAAGAAATGATAGGGTGCATAAGCAGAATTTCCAGCTGTCGTCTGGATCTGGAAAGCAAAGTTTGAAACAGGAAATTGTTAGAGATAAGATGAGCGAGGCAGGATGCAGCGTATTTAAGGCTAGAACTCAAATTGCGACTATTTTGCACTTTACCCAGCAGGGCAGAAACACACGGGCGTGTTTTTGGCCTGCGTGAGGCAGTCCTGCCAATGGGTTCTACATGGGAGACAACAAAAGTGGAGAAAAAAAGCTGAAAATGAATCTCTGGCGTCTAGTTCAGGTAGACTCGAGGACGTGGTCCCACAGCACGTTACAGATGAGCGCAGAACAAGAGACCAGGTGAAGGGGGATGGTGATGAGGTCCCTCTATGCATGTGGGGTTGGAGGGGGCCTTGTGGACACGGCAGGCATTTGGGTATTTGAGGAAAGGGATCTGAGCGACGGATAAAATTTGTGCATCACTGTAAATCTTGACAGTGGATGGAAGTGTGGGAAGGGAGCAATGGGCTGAGGATGGGCCCTGGGGAAGGAGGAGGATAGAGGCAGGGAAGGAACAACAGAAGAACTTTAAGAAGGAGAGAGTCGATGTGGCCAAATGTGCAGAGAGATCCAAGAGAGACTCAAAACGTCCACTAGGGTTAGCAGTTTAGGAACCATTAATTCCACTGTGAACTGAGAGCAGGTGCTGGATGCTGGGGACAGTAAGGCAGAGACCAGGAAATGCACAGAGTACACGTACAGCCAATTTTCAAAAAGGCTGAGTGAGATGGGGAGGGGAGATCCTGGCATGAAGACAGACAGGAACCAGGGCATAGGGGAGGAAATTTAGGTCGCGAGCAACCCCGGGCATCCACTTGACAGACGACCATCTCTGGACTGAAGTGTCAGCCCCTAGCCACGGCCAACTTGGCTGCGGCTCCCTCTGCGGCTGTGCCACCCTCCTCTCCTGTTCCATCCGTCCTTTCTGTTCCACTACATTCACACTGGAGAAACTTTCCGGGCAATGCGCCCTGGTCCCAGGATGACAGGCTCTTTAGCAAGCCAGACGCGAACTACGATGGAGTCCGAGTCATAATTTTTGTACACCATCTCCTAGGAAATCAGAGAAAAAGTGATTGTTTTCTTAAATAGCCACGATTTTTTTAAAAAAAATCCGATGTAAGCCCTGTCATTACCAGAGTGCTTATCTAGTACTTTCTCATAAAGCTTTTGAGACAGATGTGCGGGCATGTTATGAGAATCACACATGAGATCTGATTGGTTGGTAGACGGCAATTATAGGTGCAGTTAGTTTTCAACAGCACAGAGATTGCCACGCTGGAAAGGGACAGCAGAGCGTAGTTAAGAGAGGGTCATCTGGATACGAACAGGTTTGAGCTTTCCCTGGCTCTGTCACTCCTGGCCCCATGACCTCACACAAGCTCCTGTTCCAAGTTCAGCCTCTATTGGAACCATGGAATAAGTGCTTCCACTTAATGGTTTCCTGTTTCAAAATTTCCAGCTAAAAAAACCCAAAAAACAAAAAACTATGACTGACACTCCTGTTCTATTTTCTAGGATTCAGGAAATTAAATCAAAATATATTTTGTGGCCACTGAAGCAAATACCGAAGAGGACCAAGGTCATAAAATTACGGCATCTATCTTGGGAGAGAAACACCTACTGGTAATAATTAGAAAAGAGAGCTAGACACATAGCCTCTTCTTTTTCCAAAGGAAGCGCTCATTTGAATCTCACAATATTTTCCTTCCCTTTCAAAGTCCAGGAACAAGTGTTTGATGACAAATCAAAGCAGGATTGTTCCAGTCACAGTACACATGCCAGTGTCTCCAAAAGCAGAGGAAGAATGACAATTTCTGGAGACAAATGATTCATTTCTGTTTCTGCTCCATTCACTAGGAGAACATACCAGCAGTCAAGATCCAATCTGAGGTTCGGTAATACAGTCTATGCCTTTGGTTACCACACAGACAGCAGTCTCTCTGGAGCCCCTCCCTAGACGGTGTCAAATAAAGAGACCTCAAAGAACTCTAGTGGGTGGGGATGAGGAAATTAAAAAGCGCTTTTAGTTTCACAGAAATTCAACGAATGCATATTGTGAGATCCTGGAGATAAAATGGAATAAATCGTAGTGCAAAGATATCATCTTTTTCTCTTTCTTCTTCATTCCAGAGACAGAAGAAAAAACATGCAGGAAGTATGTTTGGTCCTTTTTCTAGGATTTGCCGGGACCCTGTTTATCCCTGGACTTGCTCTTAGCTGTAATTTCAGCATCAGAGAAGCAAGACCTTCCAACACTTAATTCCTTCCTACCCTCTTCTGTTTCCGAGCCCTCCTTCAGTGATGTTGGGTTTTGTTGATGTACTTGGTATTTTGTTTATTTCCTTCATCACTTCGTTAACCCTCTTTTTCACATCCTCTCTTCAGTCTCAGTCCAGGGCTTGGTGAGTGCCCACCTGGATTACTGTGGCCCCTTTCATCTGGTCCTCTGATTTCTGAACTTAAGACTCTTCATCTGCCTTTCTGTGGCTGCCAGATGTCATACATAAGCCAAGGGTCAATACACAGCAGAATCGCTAGGGTTGTTTCCCACACTTTTCCAAGGACCTCATCACTTCCTCTTTTTCTTTAGGTTTCCACACTGACATTTTCCCTGAGAGGTTTTCCTAGCTTCACAGTCCTGTGGGCACCCCACTCTTTCCTATCTGCTTTGTCTCTTAACCCTCTAGGGTCTGCCATATTCTTCTCAGGCAAGTCGTCTCGATGCCCACATCATCCAGCCACTCCCCTTGCATTTCTGAGCCTTCTCCCAAAGTGTGCCTACGTGTGTGATGAGGTCTTCTTCATCCTGCCTTCAGCAATGCCTTGCTCTGGCTTTCTATCAGAACTCTACCTTTCCTGGCAGTACCTGGAAAGCAAATTTGCCTTAGTTGCAATTTCTTAAGCACACACTATTCCTCAGGCCATTATTTTTTTAATACCTAGAATTACCTTGTTTGCATATTTTGTGCCTTCATGATTTTAGTAGTATTTTCTCATGTCAAACTTATTATATTTGTATTTCCTTTATTAGACTTTAAACTCCCCAACTATAGGAATTATATAGCTATAAATCAACCTTTTCAGGTTTGTCCAGTCGCCACTTTAAAAATGACTTTAATAAAGGCTCCTGGGGGGCTCAGTGGGTTAAAGCCTCTGCCTTCGGCTCAGGTCATGATCTCAGGGTCCTGGGATCAAGCACCGCGTCGGGCTCTCTTCTCAGAAGGGAGCCTGCTTCCCCCTCTCTCTCAGCCTGCCTCTCTGCCTACTTGGGATCTCTATCTCTCTCTCTGTCAAATAAATAAATAAAAATCTTTTAAAAAATAAATGACTTTAATAGTGACAGTGAAATAGAAAGTACTACACAAATGTACCTGTTTTTCCATGAGGACATAAATGAACAAATCATCTTGGTAACCACATAGTTTGGCTCTCTCAGCTCCCCAGTGGGCCTTGAAAGCACTAAGCCTGTTTCTTACCTTGCTTTCTACCCTGTGGAGCTAATCCAACCACAGACTTGCCTTTGAAGTCAACTGGAACATCATGCATGGGTGAGCTCCAGAGAGCACACAAAAGCAAGAAAAGAAAACTGACATGTTATTCTTAACCACAGGGACTGTGCTATTTCCGTGTTTCCGTACACACTGGGGCATCCCACAGACTTCAAGAGTCTTCAGATGAAGTAGATGAAGCTGACGTTAGCGGTGTCTTGTGAATGGGGAATGGGGCAGCAGATGAAGCACAACAGAATAAAAGTTTAAAGCTCCTAGTAAATAATTCCTGTTTTCTTTGTCAAGAGCCATACACACCACAAATATAAAATTCTTCAAGGTTATGAAACTCCTCCCTGAAAATGTCAAACTCTTCTGGAAATGGCATCCACTCTTCACCTGAGGCATCACAATCGCCTTGTAGACCGGTATTCAATCCATGCAACAGCCATTTATCCAGAATCTTTACTGAAAACGAGTTGTGCTCATCAAGATGAGAGCATCATCACTGTCTTCAAGAAGAAAGTATAAAGCAGCTCTCATAGCATATAGCTCTCCACAGCCACTTACAGAGAACACTCTCAGACAGGAATGATCGGCAATGCAGCAACACAGTGGAATCCAAATTACAGCTTTAATATTGCTTCTCAGAGTCAAGGACTTAAAACCAAATGATGTTTGGAAACGAACTAAACTTATTATGTACATACCTTTGGGCCCTGCAAGTTCTTTCCTAAAAAGGAATTCCACAGAAATAAAAGAACCAACAAGAGGGCCCACTACTTAATGACTATGTGTCTTAGATTTGAACTGAATTGGGTTTAATGCCAAAGACAATCACCTTCTTGCCTCAAAGACTGCTCCTTAACTTAGGGCCCTAAAGTGAACAAGAACAGGAGACATCAACGGAGAAGATGCTCCCAATGCCATCTGGATGCTCATTCGAGGAGGTCTGAGTTCTTATAACCCTCTCTTCAACGTATGTGTTCAAATGCTAGAATATTAGACTTTCAAAAAATATCCAATAGCTTCAAGTCACAGGGTGCTAAGCTCAAACATGAAACTGCTAACCCTAGTGGACGTTTTGAGTCTCTCTTGGATCTCTCTGCACATTCGGCCACATCGACTCTCTCCTTCTTAAAGTTCTTCTGTTGTTCCTTCCCTGCCTCTATCCTCCTCCTTCCCCAGGGCCCATCCTCAGCCCATTGCTCCCTTCCCACACTTCCATCCACTGTCAAGATTTACAGTGATGCACAAATTTTAGTCCTTTGCTATACTCTCCCCCTGTTTCCTTAATATTAGGGCATCTGTCCTCCTTGCTTCTTGAATGCCATACACTGTCCACAGAAGATATCTGGTGGGAATAGGACGTGCATATGTCTCCAATTCTTCTCTTCCCTGAGCAGAGAAGGCAGAAATGGGCAAGGCTCTTCTCTCTATGTCTACAAAATACAAACTCCACAAGATAAAAGTAAGAGTAAGTAAACTATTTCTGGGCTTTTCAATACTGAGATCTTAACTAGGGGCAAAAACTTCAAGGTTTTTCGATTAAAGCTTTAAAACTTTTTGGCTAACTAATCTTTGGCTTCCCTGGTAAATGACAAGTACGCAAATATAAAGTTGTTTTCCTTAAAGTTCTAACTAACATTTTATAATCATGATAAGAACAAAGATTGAGCTAATCCCAAAGCTTCTTGACTGATGTTAGGTGTTGTTTAGAATAATGTTTTTAGCTACGTGGGTGAACAGTGCAATATTTCTGTAAGAGAACAAAGCTCTGGGCAGGGCTTGGGACACCTAAGGATGCTGTTAAAGATAGCTTTGAAAAGTTTTCCAATGCACAGAATAAGTTAGCCTGTCTGTCTTCTCAAGACAGCAAGGAAGTTGAAGTATTTGAAAAAACTTCCCAATTTTCATTTGTGTCCAAATTTTAGAAGAATATCATAAAGTACAATTAAGGCAATGGTAAACTCCAGCCCCTCACTCACACCTATATATAGTTTATTATAAGCCTTCAATAAAGTATTTGTAAGTTTTGGACAGTTAATTACTAACCATGTGACATAGTTAATTTTTTTAAGTCTTCATGAAATAAAATTCTTCTTTTTGCTGATGAAAGAAATTGAAAATTCTAACAACCATTTTTAGGAGCTAGCCTTTATTCTGAATGTTCTCATTACTATTCTCACAACAAATAATCTGAAACAATATTCTGAGCCAAAAAGCTATATATTTGATTGTTAATACTGCTTTCTACCTGTGAGGGAATAGCTTCTCCCTTCACAGAACTGAAGTATGATTGCTAAAGTAATTTTATTATATTATCCAATTAATACTTCAAAGTTCTTTTGCTCTCTCCAATTACACAATTGTTGATGAGGGAAACATCGTATTTTCACCTTTTATAAAATTCTCCTCAGTGCCTTTAGCAACACTGGTCAGATAAGATAATTAAGGGGAAAAAAGCCAACTGAATAATTGAATAAATAAATGATTTGAAGTTTTCCCGGATTTATGACAGTAATCATGACTATGAAGCAAAAAAAGACACCATTTCAGTTAGAAAGGTCATATACTGGATCAACTTTAACTCAACTTAGAATGGAAAAAATAAAGCTCCCAAAGTATGTATACATTCTGAAGTCTTTAAAATAGTCTAGATCAGAACTTCTTTGCTCTGCGTACTGACATTTCCTATTGTATGTACCTAACAAAAAACCAAATACTATCAAAGAAATAACTAACTGAAGGAGTTAAGGTATTCATAAATATCAGAGAGCAAATGAGTAACAATGAATTGAAGTAGGTTAGATTGGATCGCATTGTACTGCACTGAATTAGCAGGATGAAAGTAAGATGAGGGACTAAGCTCTGGATTCAAATCCTGCCAGCACTGTGAAAGCACCAGGCTTAAAAAATGGATCTCTGGTGCCTGGGTGGCTCAGTGGTATATAGCCTCTGCCTTCGGCTCCAGTCATGATCTCAGGGATCGAGCCCTGCATCGGGCTCTCTGCTCAGCAGGGAGCCTGTTTCCCCCTCTCCCTCTGCCTGCCTCTCTGCCTACTTGTGATCTCTCTCCTCTCTGTCAAATAAATAAATAAACCTTTAAAAAAATGGATCTCAATCTTGAAGATGGTATGCTGCCTGTTTATGTAGATAACCCTATTCTTACACCATTTTCCTACTTGTCAAAACTACTTCTCTGGACTGATTACAAGCACAACATCTGATGGGAAGCAATGTGTATTTCCTGTTTCCATTACGTAAGTACACACTTCCGAAGTGACTTCCTTGTCACTTGGAAGTTAGACCATTCTCCTATTTACTTAAAAATGAAAATTAAGGGGCGCCTGGGTGGCTCAGTGGGTTAAAGCCTCTGCCTTCAGCTCAGGTCATGATCTCAGGGTCCTAGGATCGAGCCCTGCATCGGGCTCTCTGCTCAGCAGGGAGCCTGCTTCCCCCTCTCTCTCTGCCTGCCTCTCTGCCTACTTGTGATCTCTCTCCTCTCTGTCAAATAAATAAATAAAATCTTTAATAAATAAATAAATAAATAAAAATTAAAAGCTGCTAATGTGAAACTATTTTTGTAAATGTCACCAAATGGAACTTATTTTAAAGATCAACAACCTTGTCACACGACATGGCTAAGAATGGAATGGTATTAGTTGTGCGTCATGTGTAGCCTTTTACGTGTCAGATCCAGAGCGAGTCAACAAAACAGAGGACTCAAGGAAGTTTAAAAAAAAAATCTTTTGACCAGAACGAGTTATTACTTTAACATATTTTGAAACACCCTCTTTTTGTTTGTACATTCAAGTTGATATGCTATGTCCCCCAATTTGCATGATACGAATTTGAGAGGGAGCCAAATGTTTTATATTTGCAGTGACAAAACGCATAGTTAATTCGGAGAAAACAGAATCTTCAACTCGACTGACTGGGACTGCATGGAGAAAACTGGCTGATTAAATATTTCCTTTTCCAACGGCATGTGGTGTGTTCTTATGGCAAATCACAGGGGCTAAATATTGTTCGCCATTGTGCTCCCAGGTGGCAGCGAGATACCAACAATTACACACTCTAGCTAAGTGCCAAGGTTCATGCCTGGAAATTAGTGTCAAAATGAAAGGGCCATAGAAAGTTAAGGTTAAAGGGGAGACAAGCTCCTCCTCAGCATTTTACTGACATCAACGCAGCATGCGATAAGCACCTGGAGCACATTTTCATTTTTGGAACTCTCGTGGGCTGTTCAACTGCTACTATTACAATACAGACTGCAGAAATATTCCTTGTTTCCTAAAAGCAGGATGTAGCTCAAAACCTCATGGCCAACGCTTGATCCTCACTCTATCTCGGCAAGCAAGTAGGGATTCCCGAAGACTGGGGCTGCTTTGGCTGAGTACTCCCATAGGAATTAGAGGGTCTACACTGGCTATCATGATCATTGGTTCAAGGTGCAACCTTTCTGGCTTGCTTTACCCAACGAAATTAATACACATTACACATATATTATGTATTAGCAGTACTTCCTAGAAGTAAGCCCTATAGTCATAGCTATATATACAGGTCATGGCTCTTAGAGTTAGTAAAGCAGCTCCATAACAGAGCTCAGGTGTAATAGTTGCTTTAAGAAATATCTATCTGGATTTTCCCATGAAGTAAAATTTCTACCTTAAACATGTGATTTTCGAACCCACACAAAATATAGACATATATTTTTTTCCTTGGGATGTCAAGGCTACATTTTTTTTTAAAATATGATTGAGTAAAAACATAAATAAAATTAAACACAAGAGCTGCTTGTTGGTAGAGGAGGAGTTGCATTAAGATTTTGAATGCTGAATTTAGCTTTTATTGAAAAAAAAATCTGACATAAAGTATTAACCGATAAAACTTTATGATGGTTAAGAGGATGTCTCTTTTTGAGGGGAGGGAGTGGTCTCATCAACTTCTGTGATACTAAATAATGTCCCAGGGGATAGAGAAATAATCATACACAGCATAAAACAATACAACCGGCTTACAGTCTGCTGTATCCTGGGCCTGAATCGTCTTAATAAACATAGACAAACATAACACAATTACCCTTTCTCTTAGAAACACCAGAAAGTTCATACTATATTTAGTGAATTGATGTTGATAAGAAAGACAATCTACTGTTGGAAAGGGCCAAAATATATACGAAAATAAAGATTATTGTGTATATGTATACATTCCTTAATGGGATCTCTGACGCTGATGAAATATTTAAAGATCTTTGAGGGCCTGGGGCTATAAATTTAGGAATATTATATTCTCCTTCCCTGCTAACTTTCCCCCTGGTGTCTGTCTCTCCTTTCTTTGTGCCTCTATTTTCTTCCCAGCCTCAAATACGTATTAACTGCATATTCTATGCCAGGCACAGAGCTAGGCTGTGGGGCTCTTGTTTCTAAGCTTTCCAGTCTTTTTCCTCTTCCACATTCTTCTCTTATTTTACTACTGGTTCCCTGAACTCTTTGCCAACATATCACCTGGACACATGTCCAAACACTAAAGCATCCAGGATGCAGGAAATACGTGAAATGTTACCTAGCCTCAACTCTCTTCAGCTGTTGCAAACGTCATGTGTCAAATGATGTTCAGATAAAAGAAGTTTTGGATTTCATTTCCAAGACAGCCCATTTGTTGGCACCATGGGCTTTGACCCAGACACGGAAGGACGGGAAGTGTTGAGAAAGCAGTGGCAAAAGCCTTTCGGAGCAGGAACGATCAGAAGAAACACAAGGCAAACTTCATGTGGGCAGTGAGCAGACCAGTCTTCTCATTATCAGATTCCTATTTTGAAATAGGTAATAATGCAGTTGGAAAGAAAGACTGAAGCCAGATAGTGCAAGGTCTAAAGAAGTTTTGAAATTCAAATGTTTTATCCTATTTATCCTATTCCAATGTATTTATCCTATTTATCTTATCCTATCAAGTGTTCTATCCTATAATCCTATGGATTCCTCTGAGGAATCCATAGATACAAAGGGAAATGGCAGAGTGGACATATCAAGGTGGCTGCATGCTCCTATTCTAAGGGCAGAGGCTTGCCTGTTATACCAACTGCTTTATTCTAAACATCCTGAGGAGGCCTAGGACCTCATAAAAGCTCAATAAGACTTGTTGAATGACTGGAAGCATGAGCAGAGCCTGAAACACTTCGGTTTTAAGTCATCTCAGCTGCTCGCTAGCTCTGTGACCTTGAGGGAGTTAAGATCTCGAAAACTCCATTTCCTCTTCTACAAGCAGGGATAGTAACACTACCTTTCTCAGAATGTAATCGAAAGGCTTAAACAAGAAAACAAAGGCAGAGGGTTTAGATCATTGATCGGCATATAGAAAATAAATGTGAATCCTTAATCATTAAGGTCCCTTAAAATAGTATAAGCAGCATTAGAAGGAAGCAAATGTAATAAAACCAGTGTAGTATTTGTTGTATCATGGGCCTCAACAGGGAGGGGAAAAGGATGAATTTAGACCCCAGTTCTAAATACACATCAATAACTTCTTAAAACACATTCTGACAGCTTTGCTAATATAGTCTTCTAAATTGGTATATATGCCTAGAATATATTTTAAGCCCTTGAAAGGAGAGGCAAGTGAAGTACAATTTCCAAAATGATATGGATTGTGATGGGATTAGCTGCGACTCCTATAATCCACAAAATCAGGCGAAAAATGAACATTGAATTAATAGTGAATATTAAATGAAGAGCCACAAGAATAGTGTCTGGCACAAGGTAGGTACGGAATAAATGTCTGTGGAATGAATGAATGAATGAATGAATGTTTTCTAAATCCTTACGGGAGAACATTTAAAAAATCATTTCTTTTATTTCCACGTTTCAAGTTTCTAACAAATCAAATTCTTCTTCAAATATATCCTGAAAATCCAATATTTTTGAAGATGCTTGCAGTAAACTATGTTAGAACCCTTGAGATTGTGATAATTAACTGTACACCATATGTTCCTGACCATGGCGTGCTTGCTACCTTATCTTTCTTTCTCTAAGGAAATTCCTAGCCTTCTGGTGTATTTTAGGCTTTGCATTTGGACTGTGAATTCAACGGTCAGAAAAATACAGGAATTTCAAAGATTTATAAATCACACGTATGTTGTGCATAAATAATGCCAAGTGACATTAAGAACATAAATTATGGCTCAGAGATGTTATTAAAAATGCAAAACAGTTCTTTTCACCATAGGGTGTAGGATCATAAAGTCTAGCAACTTTAGAAGGACTCAGGGCCATTGTGATTCTATACGAGCCATCTCTTAATTTAAAAAAAAAAAGATTATAAAGACCATTGAGCAAACTACGATTTCCACATTTAAAAAATCTGAACAAATTTTTCAATGCTTCAATTAATTATTAGTGAGTGACAGAGTGTGTAATTAAGGTTTGTAGCATAGCTTTTATTTTCTGAAATCATTCTGGGATCCTTTAAACTAAAGTATCTGACTGATGGTAATGCAAATTAAAATCTGCTCTTGGATCACTGACGTGATTAAACACAAAATGCCAGTCGATGAAACTTTACAATGTATCCTTGCCAACATGCTAGAAGAGTAACCTGGAGTGACGCCTTTGCCAGCTATCCAAGAGGGTCCCTCCCCTGCCTGTTTTTCTTATAACAAGTTTTCTAGGTGATGCTCGGTATAACTCTGAGGTTTGCCACTTGGTGAAAAATAAAATAAGATGACTTGAAGTAAAGATTTTATTGAATTATGCAAGTAACTTGCTACCACTGGGAAATGCTATGTTCCAATATCAAGCCCTTGCATGACATCCCAAAGACAACTCAAATCTTTCAGCACTTTATACACAATTTCTAATGAAATAAGTTTTCCACCCCCCAAACATGAATAGGTCACACAGACAGCTTCTAAGTCAATATAACTGTCTAAAGGACAGATAAGAATAATGGCACACCAAAAAGACAAAAACCGAAATTATAGTAGGCAGAAAGAAACTCAGAGTAACCAATTACTCAGTAACACTGGCATTTGGAAGGGAGTATTAATGACAAAAAGAAAGTAAACTTGGGGAAATCTAGTAAACACATTAGGCGAGGAGAATAAGCAGATACTAGAGCTTAATCTTACTTTTCTAAAAAAACTGCACCAGTGGTGTGTTAATTCAGCAATAATATTCTGACTGGAAATATTCACGACAATCAAGTTCAATTGCATACACATTTTTCTAATTAGTGTTTAAAACAACACAGTTTGGAAGCTAATGGCTTTGTGTAACTTGCTCAGAAAAGCTGATTTAAGATTTTCATTCTGACTTACATGAAAATTGATCTAATATGTCACAACTCCAGTTCCCAAAAGATTTGATTCTTTAAAAGCTACGTGATTAACTTTACTTGTGTCTACATCTCCCAAAAGAATTGATGTTCCTCGTAACATTGGCTGCAATTACATTAAGTTTCTATACGTGCCTTTACCTATCAGAACAGAGAGATATAACAAGTGCATATTTACATACATGTATTTGATCGCTTTGTCCATTTTTAAATTTCAAAGGTACATGACATTTTTTTTTAAAAGGTACATGACATCTTGAAGCGAAGTCGTCAGTTTTGTGCATACTGCTGATTCTTTCTGTGTTCTTAGCCTTTCCCTGATTTGCCTCTTTGTTTTCCCTCTTTATACTACAAACTATCATTTGTAATATTCCTCCCTTTAAGGTACACCTAATTCTTGTAAGGGAGTACCAAATGAAAATGTGAGGAATCTGGAAATACTGGTTTATCTCAAGAGTTCAATAACAGTTGCTTCAGCTGAGATAAATGCATGAAGACTTTTTCGAAATAACTTTTACATAAGGATAAAATGATTTCTATGTAAGAAACAATTACCAGCCAACATTATTATCACCAGAAAATTGTAAGCTAGAATGAACAATAAAAACATTGTATTTGGATTGAGATATTAGGAACAGTTATTAAAATATTTTACTCAATTTCTATTATTCCTTAAAATGAAAGTCATCAAAATGTCATTATAGGCCTTTCTCCCAGATTCTTCAGAGACTGAATTTAATCATTTTAGGAAATCAAGCACTATCCAACATTCACTTAAATCCTCTGAAATAACAGCAAAGCAAAATGCAATGTAAAATATATAAGACATTTTATATTGAGATATGTTCACATACACACAGATACATACCACAGCCTGGGAAATATTTGCCTTCGGATACCTGGAATTAAACATTTCTTGTGAAATTCGCCACTTACATGAAGTATTACCTTCAAGAGGAAGTATTACCTTCAAGAAGTAAGGAACCCAAGTAGAGAGCCACAATTTACTTTGCAAAACCCCAGTCTTCATCAAGTGCTAAAGTAGCAGTTAAAAATATACCTTCAAAAATCAGTTTTTGGGAAATGACTTCCAGGCACAGTTATTAAATACTGTGTCACAGAGCATAGAACTTTTAACTGCTGCGCCACTAAAAAGAGCTAAACAGTCAAAGAAGCGCAATTAACACCAATAAAGGCATCCTGATGCCTTCTTTCTGAAAACTTGTGCCCTTTGAGGAACTGTCAAGCTGAAAGAAGGCCTTCGACATCACCCAATCCCCGTTCTCATTTACCAGTTCTGGGAATCAAATCTACATGAAATAAAGATCAGTTTTATTGATCCCCCAAATGATAACGTCCTTAAAAAAAAAAACAAAAACCACCAAAAATCTGCTCGTTTTCAAGGCTAGAAGAAAACATACGAAGTACCTAGTTGTATTTTGTTAACAAAGCCCAGACAATCTTTAGAAAATTACTAACAATAAAATTCCTTAAGATAGTCTCTTCTTTAAACCTTTTCTAGGTAGAGAGAATGGCTCAAATTTTAGTTGCATTTAGAGAGCGGTTTTCCAACATTACTGGCAAGAAGTACATGGAATGGTTTGACAATTGCACTTCAAAAAATGTTTAATTTTTACCTTTCCATTCGAGGATGATGCCACTTCTTATGGAGCCCATTTTTCCTGAAGATACTCAGTTCTGGCCGATTTAGAATAAAAACCATTAGCATATTACTATTAAAAGAAAAAAAAAACTACACTACAAACCTGCAATCTCTCGGAAAGAAGTGGACGGCGCTTATAAGCAATAAATGCCTTTCTTGATACCTGTTTTGTCAGTAGCATCTGATTAGCAGACTGTATGCTCCCTGCAGCATCAATTAAGCACTATTTTAAAGGAACGGGGAATGTATGAGGGCTCATCTGCTAAGCACGGCTCTATACTCCACAGCCTCTTAATCAGCGCCGCTCCTTTCTTAACAAGGTTCTAGAATGCAAGGTCGTCCAGGGACCATTAAGTAGCACACAAGCAGAACATCCCTGGGAGTCGCCAATATTGGATACAACTTTCCCTCAAAGAACCAGCATGAGAGCCAAGGTGACAGCCGCAGCACATCTGCCTCTTTGTGCCTCAGCCCTGGGCACTTGCAAAGCAGAGGCCAACCCCAGCCGAGAAACTCCTCCTGACTTCCTAGTGCCCCGAGCCCCAGCCAGGCATCCGGAAAGGGCCTGTTTCTCCTGCAGCCCCAACTAGAGAGAAAGGAAAGGGAAGGTTTACCCTCTCATCCTCTATCCACCTAAAGCGATGTCAGCCAGCCGAATCGCCAAGTGAAATGCTAATGCACGAGAAAATACATGCCAATTTCCTCCACTTTGCTCCAAGTTTCAGAGGCCCCTCCGCAATAAAAGATAGCTGTTTGTGGAGGCTGCCTTGTTCCATACCATTAACTCAGAACAAAACATATTTTTAATGGGACAGCGGTGTTTACTTGTAAGAACCGATGAATTGTTCGGCACCATTTATCACTTGCAGACAAAGACGTTCAGCCACAATTTTGGACATAAATCAAGGTACATGTTCCTCAATTAAAAAAAAAAAACCTGCTTAAGTCCCCAAAACCACAGAGATTGAGGTCAGACTGGCCATAGCAACCAAGAACAGGACTTGGGTCTCCAGAAGGACCTAGCAACCGATAAATGAGTTCAGATCTCTTTTCATCTCCACTGGTGTGAAAGCCAAAATTAAAAAGATTAGATCACCCTGCACCCATTACAAAAGGCGCCACAATGAAAAAGTCATTTCCAGCCTTTGAATCACATCAAATAAATAACATTCATCCCCGCTATAATGAACAACTTTCAAAGTAAATTGAATCTCCATAGTACTGATTTCCCCGGCTGCACAGTATTTACATAACAATATATCACAGGAAGCTCAGAATGGGTCTTGTAAATGGGGAACTCGGGATAAAAAGCATCTTTAGCCCCGATTACTGTATACTCAGACTGCTTTTCAATCCCCTTCATTTAAACAATGTGTTGTATCAAGAACATAAACAATGTTTTTAAATTGTGGGAAATGAAAGTTTTCAGGACATTTTTAAATGTCTGGACTCACCCCTTCTGTGGGGCACTGAGAATGTAGAAATTACTTAACCTCCTAAATCCATACCCTGGGTTCATTTTTGTGACAAAGAATTCTCATCTGTGGGTACACTTGCTTCTTTGTTCGTGCCAGCAGTTTTTCATCCTAAATATCTCCTGAGTTTTTATATATTATTTAAGATGAAAGCACATTTGCAGATTTTTTTTAGCCATGTGGCTCATTCATTATTTGTCATTTCCTAGAAAGTATAAGGTATCGTCCATTGCCGGAACAATTACGCCTCTTAAGTTTTAGCAGTGTCTCCACACAATGTATTCATCTTCTACAGGCTGGTTCTGACAAAATTTCTCCATGTCATTAAAAAATCTTTTTTTCAGGACTAACATCCCCCCACTACTTAGGTTTCCATAAACTATTGTACAATTCATGCGTTTCAAGCGGAGTATGTTCAGTTAAGACAGTTAAGTCCGTGTTAAAAATATACCAGCTCTATCTTATCTTTTTGTGTCAGCTCACATCGACATGACTATTTGAACTCCACAGGGAATCTCATTAATTTTTAAAACTCTCTGACCTCAGTACAGTTGAGTATAAAAATAATTTCAAATTAAGAATGAAAGAGCATCACTTGAATTCTACCCAGCCATATGCTCTACGTTGCACAAAACATTGCTAACTATCATCAAACAGAATTTTTTCCAGATACGAATTTAAGCAGCATGAGAAATGTCACCAGACAGACATAAAAAGCAGCTCACCCTTCCGCCCTGCTCACACCTCACCTCTGATGATTCTCCTAACACAAAGCCCCGAGAACACAGGTCTGCAGGCAAGTGACGGTACAGCTGATACCCTCGCGCAAATATTTTCCTACCGAGACTCGCTCTCTGTCTCCGCGTCTCTCTCAGCCACAAGGATGCAAAAATGCAAGAATCAGGGCATACAGGTTTTCTTACCTAAAACTTGTCAGAAGGGTGGTCCCTAGGTCCTTGTCATTGTTGTCACCTCCGGTGCCCTCTCTCGCTGTCGTGGAAATTGGCTTCACTCTGTTTATCGGTCTGTGCCTCAGGTACAGCTGTGGCACTCTTCTGCTTGCATAGAACCTACGAGGGGAAATAAGGGAGGGAGAGAGGGGGGAGAGAGTAAGGCAGAGGGAGGGAGTGGATGTGCGTGTGTGCTTGTGCGTGTGTGTGTGCGTGTGAGAGAGAGAGAGAGAGAGAGAGAGAGAGACTGCTGACTTGAGACTAAGAACCTAAAACCTCCGGCCAAGACAAGCCTGAATAAAAATGATCAAAGCTCTGTCCTTCATCAAGAGAGTAGACAGATATTTTTTTCTCCTCCACTGAAAAGTGGAACTGTCATTGGGGATTCTCACCAGGAAAGCGCAGACAGAGGCAGACCTTCTCCAGAGTGTCAGCGCTGCCCAGCAGTCCGTGCAGAATACAGGTACCTATTGTTCCAGAGACAGATATGTAGCCAGCCAGTCAGACTCTGACAGATCTCAGCAAACCAGTGAGCCTGCCTTCATTTTAACTCCTTATTTACTAGTGCTTTTTGGTCAAATGCAAAGGTCTTCTCGTCACCCAGGAGAAATAAATGGAGATGATCCAGATGAAGTCCTGGCAGGAACTAATCCTGTATCTTTTACAGAGAGGCACTTGGCGCTACTGTTATTGAAATGTTGAATTTAACGCAAAGATCTTATTTTTCTGGGAGGAAACGAAACATTAGATTAAAGGGGAAAGACTTAGCGAGTAAAAGAAAATCTTGACATTCAGGATGAATAGCAGAGCCAATTTTAAAAAGAAGGCAGATATTGGGGTTATTCAAAGCACCCTGGATATAAATCTATATATACCTCAGAGCATGAATGGGGTTCCCTTAGCCAAAGGGGTTCCAATCTTTTGCATAGGGGTGTGGCACAGAGAACACATTCCGCTCAAAAAGCTACCCTAGTAGACCTCTGTTTTCTTAGGGGCTGGAGTCTTTTGAACTCTCTCTTTCTAGACTTCATTGCTTTCTCAAGCACCCCCCGCCCCCTCCTAAAAAAAAATTCTGCCTTCCCCAAAACCTTACCAGTATTTAAATTATCAGTATTTAAATTATGTCTAAGGTAGTAACACAAAATTAAGGGAGCTCAGAGAAAATAACTTGGATCCTGAGATCCAGAGGGCATATCTGATTGTTTAAATTCTTGGACCTTTCTGGATTACAGTGGGCTTCTAACTTTCATCTTTGTATATTAATTAATTTTCTTCTAAGGAGTGGAAGAAGGCAAAATGTCTTGCATTTGATTGTCTGGCACTGTCAGAAGGCAGAACATAGAAAAACAAGGGAAAAAGAAAAAAAGAAAAAGTAGCTTTTCATTGAGTTAAAATAAGAGATGGACTTATACTCCCCCAAAAGACTTAATATACAAACACTTCAGACTTTTTCCCAGAATGAACACCAGTTTCATTAATTGTTACCATATACCTAAGAAATGCTGTGCATATTCTGATTTCGTAGGTGTACTGCAGAGTCTATAAAATGGTTGTGAAATTCCTTTGTAAAATCCACACTCAAGCATCACTTTACAAAGCGAGAGGGTAAATAGCGCAATAGGGGGAGGTTTAACCATCTATGGCTGTTAATAGTAACGAGATATGCAGTGTATATCTATGCACTGCCCAACTGCTTCTTCTAAATATCTAGGGTTTATTTTATTTATTAAAAAATCCTAATAAAAGGTTTCTTTACAATGTCTCAAAACTCCACTTAAAAGAAGAAAGAAAAAAAAGACAGAAAACACAGTTCCCTCCTTTTTCTACCTTCCTAAATCCCAGGATTTTGAGAGCCATTCAAATCATGGTAATTTAACAAAAACTCTGTGCAATTAAAAAAGGCTTTAGAAACTCTTGCAGAAGTTAAAATGGCTGGATTTGGTGACTTCTGAAAGTCCACCTTGTGTTTTGGACTTGGGAGATCTTCTGTTATGCTTGGAAGGGGAAGGATGTCAAAGACTTTACCTGGACAGGGAGAACAGTATGCAGGGTTTCTTACTAAGCTCACCTTTACCTACGGGCAGCAACAAAACAAGGCAATCTTGTAGCTTGTTTTTTCTAAGTGGGATAGACTGTGTTTTTTTTCAAATCTGTTTTAAAGAACATGCATATCTTTGTAAGCTTTGGGGATAACTTAGTTTATCATGACTATCTTCAGAGCGAAAGAGCAGAAGCCCATTCAGTGAAAGAAAGGAGGATAGATTATAGGTCCACGTATGGAACGAGCTGGCTCAAAGCAGAGGGGACAGCTCCCAAGCAAGGCTCCCATGACTGCATCTAACACTGCTGTTTAAAAGGGGCATCTAATCTCTCGCTCCTGAGCATGTGATAAGACTTAGGTGTAAGTACGTTTAATTAGAGTATTACCCAGGCCCCATCCAGATGTCATTATCTTTTATGGTGTTTTTTTTTTTTTCCCTTTGATCTTTCTGCCCAACTTCTGTTGTCTTCAGAAAACCAAGCTTAGTGTGCCAAACAGATTTTAAATATTCAGCTCTTAACATATCTGAATATAGACAGTTCTCACAGTCGGGGTCCATTATTTTCGGGAGACATGTGTGGAGGGTTATCAACATTAATGAGACTAATGTGCACATGTAAATAAAAAGCAGAGGATATACTCCTGCAAAGTGTGTGTGTGTCTGTGTGTCTGTGCATGCATGTGTTATAAATGGATATCAGTATTTGTGCAAGGTATTTATTTTCTGTTGCTATTTCATGAGTAGAAGACAAGATCGCTTTTTTTTCTCAGTAACGTTTTTTGGTGACATCCTTAGATGTTTTTGTCCCTAGGACACCCCTGAAGCCTATTACACGGTCCCAAGTTTATAATTCACACTTCAGTCCCCAATTTGCCAAATAATTCATGTCAAGCAGAAGTCCAACATAAAGCACCAGCTATTTCTTGAAAAAAAAAAAAAACAACTGTTTCATGGGTTTTTAAGAAATAAACGCATGAGGGTAGGGGCACCACTCATTAATAGTAACAAGGGGTAGGCTAATTCCCCTGGTACTCTGCTGGGCATTTATCTCTTTTCATCCACATAGCTTCAACTGAGACACGTGAAGTCAGATTTTACAGGAGGAATGTTGAAGGAAAACAGAATACGTTTTTTGTATTAAAGAATATTCCAATTTTTATAATTTCCCCCCAGGACTTGCTACAGACACCTTCAGTTACTCATTCACACAATAAACCTCACGCTGATAAAACTTCTAAGAGACTCTCCGGGAACATTGCAGGTAACCCGACTCTGGCAAAGTTAAAAATAGTCTCTGCACCAAATTAAACATTATCTAAGTTCTCCACACAGTTATTAAATACATAGAAGATCACCTGTGTGCATGACCTATAAATGGCTTGGATTACATATTAAAATTCTAATTAAAAGTTTTTGTCTTATCTCAGTTGGCCAATTCAAGATTAGAGAGTAAATGCTGATTCAGAGTGAAAGCTCCTAAGGAATCGAGATTTCTGATGGTTGCTAGTTGGAAATGAATGGCAGTGTTACAAAGTATTTCTAATAGAAAGAAAAGAATACAAAACTATGAACAACTTCCAAGACCCCCTTTAAGCGGTGGGTATTTAGTGCCATGCAGACATTGAACTTGACTTTCTTGAGAGTTGGAGGGAGACATGAGAAGAAGCTGTGGCTTCTGCTTTGCAGGGTGTGAGGAATGTATTGGCATGCTTACCTTCCAACCTGAAAGCTTAAAAATCTGACCGTAAAACCTAGTTCATTACAAAATACATCACGAAATATAAAAGCTAAAGCTTTCAATATTTAAGACCCAGGGTGGAGTAAATGCTACTTATGTTTCCATTTAATCCACTGAATGAAACACTGCTTCTGAGAGCCTTGTTCTTTTAAGTCAGTGAAAATCTAATGGAAACTATTAGGGGCTACTTTACATCACCCAAACATGTGCAATGTTTAATATTCAGCCATTTGATGATAAATTGAAGGAAAAGTAGGCACCAGCCCCTAACAACTCCCTCCCTGCAATGCTATAATGTATACTTCACAAAGTCTACCTGACCAACTTCCTGACATACAGTTTAAACTAGTTAAAGATTTAGCTTCAGAAAAATTCAGTGACGTCTTTCACTCACCCATTAGTGAGCCATCAGATATTCTGAGGTAACAGTGGAGTATTCTGCCTTCCCTCTTCAACAAGAGCTGCTGGAAGTCAACTTTGAGAACCCACAAAGGAAGAACAGAATATTAATATTTTGCATAGTCACAAAGGGCAAGAATTTGCATTGTTGCATGGGTAAATGAAACAATATGTTTTCCATGTTTCTAAATGTCCTCTTGAGTGGTCTCAGACTTACAGCAAAATGGGAAAAAAAAAGGAACATGGAGTTGATTGATGAGAGTTGATATTCAACACAAAAGCATTTCATAGAAGTTGGGAAACTCAGAAGGGAATTAGGCAGAAAAGTTGGTAGATTTCCCTGTACAGCATTTTTTTTAAAAAATTCACAGACTATGCCAGAACATGAATATTTCCTTTAAGAATTACAATTTGGACTTCCTTGCTAACAGACATGTTATCCTGTATCCCATTCTTTGGGTGAACTAGGACCTGCCTGACTTCTCCAACAGCTGTTTCCAGAGCTTCACGGGGGTTGGGAGAGCGGCCTGATCCATGCCAAGCTTCCACTGCAAGTGCTCTTCTCTCTGCCGTCTGTCATATGCAGTCTTCCCCATCCAAATCTTTTGATAAAAGTCAGGATAAAACATGATTTATTAATATAGCAAAGTCATTACAATCCTCAGCTAAAATGTTATTGGAGCTTTCCCTAGCTACTGCTGTTTAAGAAAGTCTTTAAAAACCAATTTAATTTCCTTCCACCCAGTCAAGTTTTCTCCACAGATAATTGGTTTTCATTATATGCACAAAAAAGCATCAGTGTAGTCAATATGTATGAGGCATTTAAATATTTTCAAATGAAAGTATGCATGTATTTATGTTGGGGTGCCCAAACATATACTTCTGTTTGATTCTGTATCACTGACCATTAACGCTTTTCCAACATGGGAGAAAGCACTGTGGAAATCGTAAAGGCTGAAGAAACAGCTGAGTTAGTCATTAGTGGGAATAGAAGTTCAATAAAGTTATAGGGTGGAGGTCCTCTTCCCTCATTTTAAACAAGTAGATCACAATAAAGCAATGTATTCTCTCTGCTAATTGTGCTGAATTGGTACACACTCACAAGCAGAATACTTGTGTTTTATTTTCAAAGCCTTCATCATTTCACTGGGAAAAACAAACAACAACAACAAATCTCTAATTTTTTTTCTAATCATCATTTACACAACAGCCCTTTTAGGGCTTATAGAACTTATCTCAGTGCATTATTATCATCAAAAGTGTGTTTGAGATGCTAGTGCAGAATCACTAATTGTTCATAAGTACCTTGAAACAGATTAGCAATGTTTATAATTGTCTAAATACAGCATGACGATAGGAAATCAATTACCATGCACATCAATCTTTGACATTTCAATGCATTATAACTACAGTAAAGTTGCCATAAACTTAAAATAAAACCACGAAATTGCGTGAATTGCCTGAAATTTTCAGCAAAAAATTGCCTGAGAAATCTAACTAATGAAGTAGCATTCAGTTATTCAGTTGTAAACACTGAAGAAATCAGCATAGTAGCGTATGCAACGCTAAAACTGGTCTACTTACTTGAATATTCCTCTTCTTCTCAATCAAGACTATTACTGAATTTGCAGACTTCCACGTTTGAGAATTTCTCAGGGTCCTCTTGGTCCCACAGTCCTCCTCCACAGGTGGAGCCTTATCGAATAAAAAGCTTCCTATCTCAACAACCACACAACTATCTTTTAAGAGTCACTGAACTTCTGAGAACTGACGAGATGCTCTGCAACTTCCTTGGTGACACAGGTGTCTTTCACTGCTCGCAGTCAGGTCGGATTCATCAGCTGCCTGGGTAGCCGTGATTTCCTGCATTTTTTTCCTCCTGGGGGTCCAGGGTACTGAAGTGAGAAAGGCTTCTCCTTGATATTTATTTGCTTTTGGAATGGAAGGAGAAGGTTAGCTTTTTGTTTTGTTTTGTTTTTTCAATTCAAAATCAAAGACAGAGTTTTCTAAGTTGAATTCAGGTTTGAGATTTGCTCCCTTTCTGACTGAAAAACAAATCAAAATAAAACACAGAGTTAGAACATTTCGGGCATGCCTGATTCCATCAAATCACTGTGATTTAAAAGAGAAGGACAATCAAATAAGAAAAGAAAGGAAACATTCTAGGCAAATTAATTTCTTCGCTGGCTCCCACACTACCCCCTTAAACCCCTGACCTCTCCGCAGACCACGTCTTCCTCCTGTTGAATAGTAACTATTTCTGAATAGCCAGCACTTAATGAAGCTAAGGTCAGGCTGCTTCGAGTTGGCATTTGCAGTGATAACAAATCAGAAATGATAGCATCATACAGATTTATGAATTTTTTACCCCTGCAGTCACAAACATCAGACGTTTACTTTCTAAAGAGAGCTTTTAGATCCTTCCTGCAGTTTCCATAGTGACTTCATTTTTTTCCTTTTATCACAGATTGGCTGAAGAGCTGCTACCCTTTGTGCGTTAAAAGGCTTGTGCTACCAACTGTCGATGTAAAAGGTAGCTGAGGCGGAGACGCAATATATACTGCCAAAAATAATTGAAACAGAGACATGTTGGTGAAAGGTTCCAGAAGAATTTTTTTTCTTCTTTATCAATGTGAAAGTACAGGGGAAAATAATTTTGCCTGAATTCTCATAATTACTTCAAGTTAAATGTAGTAGTATTTTATGCTGTGTACCATACTTATATTAAAACACTCATCATACAAAACATAATCCTCTCATAAAAGGGTTTAATATAGCTTACACTGTTCCAAGCGTCTGGGCTTGTTAAACACCAAAGTTCATTTAGGAAAACATTTTCACTTTAGTTACTTAACTTTCGGCTGCAATGTTTATGTCCCTGTTTAGTCTTCTCTTATCTCTCAGCTGATTCAAAAAAAATTTTTTTTTCTGTTGGGAAAAAGTACACTGAATTTTTCAATTAATCCAGACTGTCCATAGCAAAACCATCAAAACGTGTGGAAGAAACTCATGCATGACTACCTAGCACTTCCTAAAGTGAGGGTTCCGTCCTTAAGTTAGTTCTAACTTGTTTCATGTACTTCTTCTCCCTAAGAACACGGAGCATTTAAATGAATGTTAACTGTTATCCTGATTTTTCTTTCAACTCTCATGTTAGTTAATAATGTCGGCACCTGAATAATCCTAGTCATAGGTTGCTATAATCCTAAGAGAAATGTCTGTGTTCCAACTACGTATTAAATATATTGAATTCTTGTCACGATGCTGTAGATGTTTTACAAGTAAACTTTTAGCTCTGAATGTGTTTTTTAAGCTTGTGACAAAAACAACACCATTGCCAATTACCACTAAAGTTCATGTTCTATTTATATATAATAAGCTATTAAAATGGCACTAAATGTGAAAATAATTGTCATTTTAGAAAAAGAAAGACATTTCTATGAAAGTACTTAAGATATAATATATTCTTATGTATTTCATAATAAAATCTTTGAATTTCTAGAAGATACATAGATCTATGGGCTCTACCTTATGGTTATTACAACACACCTCCTCATTCTTATTCATTTCCATCCTCATGCTTTTTTTTTTTAATTTCCAGAGAGCATATAGCCTAAATAGGCTAGCTATTTCTGAATTTTTATTCAGTGTGAACAAAATTATGTGCCATAATAAGATTTCTTCTTCTCCTTTTCATCTCACTTTCATCAGAGAAAATAAGCTGTAAAGTGGATTTTGAAAGAGAAAAATATAAGTTGATATATATGGTAAAAACTCCAAGAGATGGTGGGGTAGGTAGACATTGTAAACAAACACTATTTTAGTTAAGTTCTTTGAGGGTCAAGGAGTAGAAAGTCTCTTGATTTATCTTAGTCAAGGTCATAGTTAAGTTTAAGAAGACACAAAGTAATAACATAGAACTGGCATACCAATCTTCAGACTCATACTTCTGAACTTCACAGAGACTAAAAGGTGAGTCAGAGAAGCACCAGAGACCTTGTCAACTAGAATTTACAGTAACATTCAGTCACTGAACAGTTTCTTTTTTTTTTTAAGTATAGTTGACACCCACGCAAGTTTCAGGTATACAACGTAGAGATTCAAATCTCTATACATTCTGCTATACTCACAAGTATAGCTGCCATCTGTCACCATACAACACGGTTACAGTACCATTGACTGTATTCCCTGTGCTGTGGCTCTTATTCTCATGATTTACTCATTTCATAACTGGAAGCCTGTATCTCCTGCTCCCCTTCACCCATTTGGCCAAGGTCAAGGGTAATGACCATAAGAGTACATAACTGAAACCAAGTGGACAAATAGGCCACTGGCAACAGGGAAGTTAAGGACCTGAATGAATGAATGAATCTCATTGACCTCCCTCCCTTCTGGTAACTATCAGTTTGTTCTCTGTATTTATGGGTCTGTTTCTGCTTTTTGTTTGCTTGTTAAATAAAGTCTTATTAAACAAGTCGCATACCAGACACTTTGATAGATATTGGGTGTTATCTCCACTTGTGAACAAGAGACATTTTCCTTGCCTTCATGGAGCTTCTAGTCTGGGGAGGAGTTAGGGAGACAAAAAAGAAGTAGAGAGCAAATAGTATAAAAAAGTGTGTTAAAGAAAGTGACACTACCTCTGAGAAAGACCTCTGTGATCTAAAACCTAAAGAATGAAGCCGCCACATGCAGGCTATGTGAGGGAGTGTTCCAGACACAGCAAGAGCATTCCATGTTTGAAAAAGTAAAAGAAGCCCATTGAGAATGCAGCAAGGTGAGTGAAAGTGGTGGTGGCTCACCAGTTGTTTAGATAGGGCACAGCCTGTGGTTGGAAGTTCGTTTAGTTCTAAGGATAAAGGAGTACCACTCCAGGGTTCTAACCAAATGAGTGACATTATCAGATTTTATTTTTAAAAATCATTCTGGATGTCATGTGGAAAACAGACTGGAACAACATAACTGTAGAAATAAGGAAATAAATTAGGAGATTACTATAGAGACCTGCTAAAGAGATGTTGATCGTCTGGCCTAGGGAGTGGTGTCAAGATGAACAGATGAAGATAGATTTGAGTAAGGAATGGAGGTACAGTTGTCAGCATGTGATGATCGATAGACTATGGGTCGTGAGTCAGAGGAGGAGCCAACAATTCCCAGGTTGTCATAAATGCATAATACAAAGGAAGAGGAATATATGATGGGGTGGGAAGAGCAAAAGTTCAGTTCTAGACATGTGAGATTGTGGACATCCATAGATGCCATGAAGATATGGTCTGGGTTGGGAACATAAATTTGAGTTTTTGAATTTTAGATAGTATTTAAAGACATTTTCTTCTCTTCCAGGGGGAAAAAAAGATCACCTAGGAAAAGTCTGTACATAAAGAAGAAAACAAGTCCTAAGTTAGGCCTAAGACATGTCAGCATATAAAGGTATGACAAAAGGAGGAACTGAGAAACAACCAAAGAGGTTGGGGGAAAACCAAAGACTGTGATGCCTCAGAAGCTAAGAAAAGAGTAAGGTCAACTGGGCAGAATATTGCTGAGAGGTCAAATGAGACAAGAATATAAAAGAATATTTTGGATCAAGTGTTCACTGGTGACATTATGGATTATTCAGGCAGAAGCTACTCTGTAATGGATTGAGGGATGACTGGGATGTAAGAAAGTGGAGATCTCATGTTTAGACAAATCTCTGAAAAGTTGGATCATAAAAGTAAGCATTTGGTACAGTAGTTGTTAGAGAGGAGATGAAGTCAAGGGAGATTTCCTTATTTTTTTCAATATGGAAGATTCTGGAGCATGCTAACAGTGATGAGATTAATCCATTCAATAAAAGAAGTGGTTTTTTTTTAAAGATTTTGTGTATTTAATTGAGAGAGACACACAGCGAGAGAGGGAACACAAGCACGGGGAGTAGGAGAGGGAGAAGAGGGCTTCCAGCTAAGCAAGGAGCCCGATGAGGGGCTCAACCCCAGGATCCTGGGATCACGACCTAAGCAGAAAGCAGACACTTAAGGACTGAGCCACCCAGATGCCCTTAAAGAAATGTTTATTGATTGAGGAGAAAGAATGAGGGAACAAGTTAAGTCTTTGACAAAGCAAGAAGGGATGGGGTTTAGAGCACCAATGGGAGGATTGCCCTTTTCTAGGAAGAAGGACATTTCTATCCTTATAACAGGAGAGAAGAAAAAGAAGATGGATGAAGAAGCAGATAAGTGTATAGATTTGGTGGTAAGGAGGGGAGGGAATTCTTGACTGACCAAGAGCTTCTCTATTCTAAGCGAAGTATGAATCAAGGTGATCAGCTAAGAGCAAAGGGAGAAAGATGATGTGGAAATTTAAAAAGAAAGTAAAAATATGTCATCCTATGTTAAAACTTTATTCATAACACTTGAAGACAGTAAGACTTTCTTTGGGAGGGACGACTGCAATGAGCTTTTGCAGTAGAGGAGAGAGATCAGCTTACCTCACAATATGATAAGGACAAGTGAGGATTTATAGTCAAGGAGCAGGGGGGTGGTCAGTGGATGGAAAATTACTAGGAGGAAACATCAAGGGTAAAAAGGATTCTGGCTAAATCAATTTGACAGGATTTTTGCTTAATGTAGGCCAAGGTGATGAGATATCAAGAGTGGTTAGGTGAGTGGAGGGATTCAATCAGTTATTGAGGATGATCAAATACCAAGGGTGATAGATTTTCACTGAATGACTCAGTAGGATTCTTGCTAAAACTGGACTAAATGAGCAAAGGACAAAGTTCAATGTTGGGGCCTAATCACAAAAGGGCTCAGAGGAGCCTGCTTAGAGTTCGGTCATAAAGACAGTCTTTGTCATTGGTGCGATAAAAAGATGAGCTTACTAGATAAATATAGAACGGTTGTCAGGCAGGTCTGAGGTTTATGATCTTGAATTTAAAATGAATCAAAATTCTGAATGCATATTTGATCCCCCCCCCCCCGCCCCTGTGAACTTGATCTGCTTGATTTGAGAAGGTATCAGCCTGGCTCTTTGCCAAGAAAAAAAAAACACCCAAGAGATTTAGATAAGATGAACTTGGAGCATTTGCTAGGTCATGGTTATATTAATGGACTATGGAATCCTATTTTGTGAAGTAGGGAGGAGAAGCCTTCTCTCTCTTCTCAGGAATGAGGATGGTTATGGTACATGAATTATAGGTCTTGATAAGGTTGAAGACTGAATGAAGAACTGAGATGAAAGGATGTGAGACAGAAGTGCAAAAATGAGATATTTAAAGTTGAGATATCACAGGTAGTATAGTTTCCATCAAGGTCAAGGGTAATGACCATAAGAATATATAACTGAGGGGTGCCTGGGTGGCTCAGTGGGTTAAGCCTCTGCCTTTGGCTCAGGTCATGATCTTAGGGTCCTGGGATCGAGCCCCGTGTCAGGCTCTCTGCTCAGCAGGGAGCCTGCTTCCCCCCTCACTCTGCCTGCCTCTCTGCCTACTTGGGATCTCTCTCTCTCTGTCAAATAAATAAATAAAATCTTAAAAAAAAAAAAAGAATATACAACTGAAACCAAGTGGACAAATAGGCCACTGGCAACAGAGAAGTTAAGGACCTGGGAGATATACGGAGTCAAGGACTGGGTTGCATTTCGGGAACATTGTAAACATTTCCTGAACAAAGGACTCTTGGTAGAGAATAATGTGGTCTAGAAAGAATGTTCTTAGCAGAGAATTTCCAACCAGATCATAAGGTTGATAAAATGGCACTAAGGACAAAAGGAAAAGGCCCCAAAATGTAGAGAAGAAGCAGTGAATGGTAGGAAAGAGGTACTTGAGTTCTTAAGGAATAGGAAACATGTCACAAATAATAAATGTACCTTCCAATGTACAGATACCAATGAACAATATTTGGATAATAAATTGAAATGGAACATTCAAAAAAAAAACCCAGTATGATTCTTAAGTATTCCTGATGATTGACATGATAGCAATCATGATTAGTTTATGATGATGAAAAGGTATACTTTGCTCAAAATACATACATTTAGTGGAAGAGGTGAAAGTAAAATACAGTATGTCAAGACAGAGGATACCAGTAGAGAACTGCATGAAACTGCAGGTAGAAAGGACCTGGATAGACATGGAAGAGGAAAGGAACAGGAGAAATAATGCCATTGGGGTGTCCTATAGATTTCCCTGCTAGAAAATATAATTTGTAAAATAAATAACTACAGAGGAAAGACATGATGATAATGAGTAACTCCAATGATCTGAACTTGTTTGGAAAGTCCCCTTCTATTACAAGCAGAATATGATAAAACTCCTAGTCAATCTTCACAACAATTTCACTTCTCAGGTGATGATGTAATAAGCAGTGATCAGGGCAGATTCCCTAAGCTTCATTCTAAACCATAAGGAAACATCAAATTCTTTAAAAACAAAATATATTGAGATGTCATTATTATCTGTTTTGCTAGAAACCAAAAATGAACCCCAAGTGCCAAAGATAATGTTTTGGGAGTTAAAATGATGGGATCCTAGGAAGATCATTCCTATTTCTTTTGGTTGGTAATAGCCACAGGAAAGAAATGTGTACTCCATATTTGCATATATCAGAAAGCTCCAAGGAGAGGTACCTGGGTGGCTCAGTTGGTTGAGCATCTGCCTTCAGCTCAGGTCATGATCCTAGGGTCCTGGGATAGAGTCCTGCATCGGGCTCCTTGCTCAGCAGGGAGTCTGTGTCTCCCTCTGCCCCTTCCCACCTTGTGCTTCCTCTCTCTCTTTCTCTCTTTCTCCTTCTGGGTCTCTTCCTCTCTAAAATAAATAAATAAAATCTTTAAAAGAAAAAGAAAGAAAGCTCCAAGGAAATACAGAGGGAACTCTATGCTCTAGGAGGAGCACCAGATGGAAGACATCTCCAGGATGATGAGGAATTCTTAGAACTTCAATTTTGAAGAAGAAAGAAGAGGAGGGGGAGGAAAGGATGGGGAGAGGAGGAAGAAGAGGATGGGGAGTGGAGGAAGAAGAGGAAGAAGAAGAAGGAGAAGGACAAGAAGGAAGAGAATAAGAGGAAGAAGAAGGAGGAGAAGAAATAGAGGAGGAAGAAGAAAAAGGAGAAGAAAGCAAGCAGTATTGCTTGACAGTATACATTTTAAAAGTACATGATTGGGATGCCTAGGTAGCTCAGTCAGTTAGGCATCTGACTCTTGATCTCAGCTCAGGTCTTGAGCTCCTGGTCTTGAGTTCAAGCCTCACATTGGGCTCTCCCCCACCAAAATGTATGTGATTAAATAAAGGCATATATACAAGATAGGGAAGCATATATCCAAGGATGTAAGAATGGGAAGACAAAGAGCTATAAGACACTGTCAGGAAGAAAAAGGCCAGATTGAGTGAGGTGTGTGAAAACAATGCAAAATGAAACAGGCTTTTAATACTGTTTAACTTGTTTTTCTGAGGAAAAACAAGAATGGAATCAACTGACTACTTGGGGCAAAGGGACTTATTTATTCATGCAGTTACCCACCAAGATCTGATGGAGTCCACACTGGGCATGAGGTCAAGGATAAAGCTGGGAAGCACATACCTCACCCTCAAATAAAAACAACAACAAAAAATTCAAAATAATAGTTACCAATAAACGAGTGTTTGCCAGAAGACACTGTTCTAAGCAGTTTCCGTGCATTTGTTATAGAGTTCTGTTAGCTACTCTATGGGCAGATACAAACATTGAACCATTTTATAGATGAGGATTCTGAATTAAAGAGAGTTGACTACACTGATCCATATCATACAACTTACATAGCAGGGGTAAGGCTTAAATCCAAGGTATCAGCCTGAGAATTCAAAAATCTCTTATCAGAAAATCTTGGAGCAAGATAGGTTTTAGAATTCAGATTTTTTTTTTGGACTCAGAAATATCAGACAATTTTATTTCATTATATCCCCAATATAGTCTGCGGCAATGCTCATGATAATTTTATTAATAGTTTTATAGCAAAACATATTAGTGTAATACTAAATGGGATAACAAAGATTATAAACTCCATACATCAGTTCAGGTTAAGATTTATGGTCAAATGAGTTTTAGTATAAGTTTATTGAAAGAAAGGAAGGAAGAGGGGAAAGGAAGAAGAGAAAGAAAGAAAAACTTGGTTTTTAGTTCTTTCCTAATTTTGGAATCATGGATAAAGGACTGTGAATCTACTATATTCTATATAAATTACAGAGGGATAAAACAGGGGTGAAATTCAAAATATTTAACACCTGGGTTAATCAGAACTAGAGACTGAAAACTAGATTCGGGGTGGGATTTCCAAAGACCCTGTGCTGTGTCAAGAATTAACCTTTTAACTGCTATATTTAGGAAAGTCCAAAGAATACTGGAGATGGAGTTTGGGGCTGTCAAGAAGGCAGTGAGTGAGAACACTAAGTAAAAAGGTGACCTTGAAAAACAGCTTTCTAAAACAAACAAGAGGAAAGATCTCAATTTATTATCAGCCAGTACCTTGGAGAGAGACCATTACATTATTTCAGCACTGGCTGTTATAAATATATATGCAGAATAGTATAGCAAACAGAAGGAACAGCTAATATGTGGGAGTGGTTATAGGGGACAGAAAGGAGGTCAGAGAAGTTTTTCTGACTACGCTTATACTATAATAATCATAAAAAATGATAGCAAATACCAATTAAGATTTTATAGGTGCTGGGTACTATTTTAAATATTTTATATTCATTAACTCGTTTGATCCTCACAGCAACTCTATAAGGCAGACTACTATTATCGTCAGTTCTCAGATGAGGAAACTGAGGCACAGAGCAGTTAAAAAACTTTTGGCAGGCTACATGGCCACTAGGTATTGGGGCCAGAATCTGAACCTAGGCAGTGTGACTCCTGAGAACCCTGTAAAACCACATTACCCACCATGTTGTAAGGATAGCCTTCTACATCACCTCCTTACTCTGCACCGGGGGTTTGGGCCTGGGACCAGGTCTCATTCATTTCCATATCTCCTGTACAGTGCCTAGCTCATCGCAGGCACATGATAAACAGTTGCTGTTATTACAGCTATCATAGGAGATCATGCTGGAAAGACTTTGACCACCTAGAAGAAGTGGAGAAGAAGATTCTAGACAGAGAGGACAGTGTAAGCAAAGGTAAGGAAATTTTTGGCAACAACTCCTTTGGTGGTTTCTTTGTCATCACTAAGGAAAATAATCTTTAAGTTGAAACAGGTAGAACTCACAGGGGTTGCAGATGTCAGACACTTCATGGACCAGCCTAGAAGCATAAATGTATAAATATGTTAGGTTAGCAAACAGAATGCTTGGAAAGGATTGGGTGGGCCGGAGAGCAGATGCCCTACCCAAAGGTGTTCTCATTCACACTTTCTGAGCAATAGTTCTGCAGCTTCTGGTTTAGAGGGATTGAGAGGTGAACTGATGAAAAATGAGCATTTAGGGATTTTGAAAAAAATTCAAGTCAAGAAAATGATGAAAAGATAGGACCATTTTAGGTCCTCTTAGTGTAAATAGAAAAATGGGAAATAATCCAGGATACAGACCATGGGTAAATGTAATCCTACCCATGAAAAAGGAGAAATGTTAGATTCCTAAGCCTACAAATCAATGAGTCTGACATCCATTTATGAAGAAAATTCCAATAGAGATGATTGAATAGATAGGTTATGAGCTATTAGCAAAGGAAATGGAAATAATCGGAAAGCTCCCTAGATCTAAAAAAAAATGAGTTATCCTGAACAAAATATATATATTTCTTTGGTAAGATCTTTCCAGACTAACAGGTCATATCTTAAGATCTCTTGCGGACAAGATGGAGAACGCAGAGATAGAGTTTTAGCTAAGAAACTGTGGTCTGTCCTCTGCTCTGGGGAAGTTCTATAAGTACTATGCTGAAGTCAAGGAATCTAGCCTATAAGGGGACCATGAGCTCTGAGAGCTTGTTCAGAGGATACAACCAGGTCCATAATACAACTTGAAAGCACATCAGCTTGTAGAATAATAAAGATATTTGGCCTAGGAAAGACGAGTGGAGAGGGGGGACAAAACATTGTCTTTCAAAGCTTTAAGCACGTTATGTGGAAGAAGAATAGGGTGGAAACAAATGTATTATAGACTACCTTGTAGGACAATGAGATGCCAGGTGCTAGGTGCTGATGGCTGTTGGAAAGATATCTTTCTAGTAAGTGAGGCAGACTCAGAATTTTATTCCTTTAGTGAGAGTCTACTCCAGGCCCATGACTTTACTAATAAGGAAACTGAGAACTGAAAAAAGTAGGTAATTTTGTCCAGTGCCACATAGTGTTAGGAGAAAACCCAAGATTCTGACTTTCTACTTCAATGGTTTTTCAACAACACTATGACACCTGGAAGCTAATTTAGCTCCTTCTTCATGGTTCTGGGAACTAGAGAAAGATAGTGTTAATTATCCCACTAAATTCTATTGCCTTATTCCAAAGCTATAGGATTTTAAGCAGAAAAAGCCAGAATCCTCAGGTTTGAACCAGTATTTCAGCCTGAAGTGGTATATTCTTCAAGTGTCATGTAGAAATTGCCTCCTTCTGAAGAATTTAATCTGCTTCATGAGGCAGACTGAATTTGACTTGCTAGTTTATACTAAAAATCTGTTATTTTCTGGTTGATAGTCAAATCTATTAAACTGACAGAACTTTAAACCGAGTATGCAAATACTCTCCATCAATACATTAACAAAAGTTTGGTGTGCCGGTAAGCAGCAATTTTCAATCACAAAGGTGTGCACGTTTTCAGTCATTTACAGCAGCAACCACCATAGGGGTCATTTTATAAACCACTTAAATACCCAGTAGAAAAAAAAAAATTTCTCCGTACATGTTCCATGTCAGGTAACACTGATGTGAAATATTTCCAATGGGGCCTTTCCTAGGGGATTTCAAATAGCCTGCTTCGGAAGAATGAAAAGCAAAACTTCACCCAAGCTGACTTGAGTGGCTCTACTCGTTTTAGAACAGGAAGGAAATGAAGACTTTTTATATGACAAGCAATGGCATATTGTCTATTCCCCATAGCCATCTGTAAAGTATTTTGTTTATTAAATATATATTTATCTGTACGTTGACTGATCAAAAAATATTTGGGGCAGTCTATGAAATAGGAACTCATATTTTAATTTTGCAGATAAAGACACCAAGGTTCTAAGTGTAAGCAATTTGCCCAACGTTTCAGCTAGTAAGTGGAAGAGCCAGAAACTGAACCTAGGTATGTTTATCCCAAAGCTCTGTGTGCTCTTTCTGCTCTATAGGTAGCATATGGATCAAAGTGGTATTTTTTGTATAGTAGAAAAAAATCACATTTAAGGAAAATAGACTTGAAAGTTAAAATGCTTTTATGTTATTATTATGATAGCGTCTGTATAAATTCCATGTATTTTCCAGATGTGATTTTTTTTCATCATTCTATCATTAAGCCAAGTTAATAAGAAACAAGTTTCGATATACAAGGCTCAACATGGTGCCTAACACTTGCCTTCTCTATGACCAACTGTGGTTGGCAATGGACTTTGGGAAGGAGGTGTGGAAACGAGTTCTCACCGCTGTTCCAGAACATATGTTCCCTGGGTAGCAGTTTCTTCATCTGCAAAATGAGAGGCATTGAACAGATAATTTCTACAGCCCCTTCTGGCTCTAACCTTCTATAATTTTTAATGTCTGCACTTTCCTCTCTCAAAATTCAAAGTAGCTCTATGTGGGGCCATCTCCAGCAGGCACTGCAAAGTGGAATAAACACAAGAAATTAAAAATCAAAACCCAGAGCGAACTTCTCATTAGGTTCCAGAAGACAAAGGCCCAGATTACAATACATTAAAAAAATGTATTTCCCCCTTGCTACCTCAGGCTTCCTGATTAAGCATAGGATCAAGGGTAGAAATAAGAAATGTGTGGGAAATTTTGATCTACTTGTAATTCTAATCCAATTATAAGCAGAAAATGCCAAATATATCTTCTAAAACCCATCACTTGATCCCCTGCTCATTTTTATAAGTTTAAGAGTTTATATAGTTTTGATGCAAATTCTAGACTCCTGGGTACCTTTCATATTCAACCAATGTAAGAAGTAAATATGCAGAACTTTATAAGCTCAAGAATTCTTCCTCAAGGACACTTAATTAGATTCCATTTTTTCCTTCGCTTTACTTCCTGTTTTCTAAAAGGAAGATTGGCTTTTCCTCTGGTAAGATAACACAGATTCCTGACACAAATTTAGCACTCCATAGATGCTCAGTGTCATTACTTCTTTCAACAAGTATTTATAAAGTGCCCACTATGTAACTGGCACTATGATAAGCCCTGAGAATAGGACACTCTACAAAAACAGCCATGCTCGTGGACCAGACATGAAAACTACCCCTGGGCTAGTGGAGGAGACATGAAAACTGCAAAGAAAAGGTACAGATTCTGTGAGAAAATATAACAGGGCAGCTAGTAGAGGAGACCATGGAAAGGTTCCTTGAAGAGGAAACACTTGAATTGAGATCTAACAGATGAATATTAGTTAAACAAGCAAAAACAAGGAGCGAGTTTCTGCAGACAGAGGGAAAAGCAGGTGCCAAGGCCCTGAGGTGAGAAAGCACATGCCAAGTATGAGGAAGGAAAGGTTTTCTGCTCTAAAAAAACAATGTAGAGGCATGATGTAAGATAGAGCTAGAGATGTAGGTAAGAGCCAAACTAAGAAACCATGATTGGCTATGTTAAGAAGTTTTTGATTTTTATTCGGAGAGGAATGGGGAATGATTCAAGAGTTTGAAGAAATAAGGTGGGTGGAAGAAGGAATGTGATAGATTGTCCTCTCTGAATTTATTACTATAATTCTGATATCATTCCTGAAAATCCCATTGAAGATTTTTTCCTCTTATTTCCAAGTCACATAACTTAGGGCAAGTTTTCTATTAGTTTCTTCAATTACACATGGCTCTCCAAATAAAATTGATCATATGCAGGGCTTGAATTTAATTCCATACATTGATGGTGCTGACTGAACCATATGCCCATATCTAAAAACATTTTTTAAGTAATAGACTCAGAAACCAGGTAGGGTTATCAAACTCTGACAGTTTTAACATACTATATTTCTAGTTGTGTTATTACTTTTACTAAGAAAAGAAAAACACAATTTAAAATTAGATGTTTAATCATCTAGATCATAGGGACCATTAGTTCTTATTTTTCTTTTAAAATAAAGACTGAGGGACACTTGGGTGGCTCAGTCGGTTAAGTGTCTGCCTTCAGCTCAGGTCATGGCCCCAGGGTCCTGGGATTGAGTCCCACAGTGGACTCCTTGCTCAGCGAGGAGCCTGTTTCTCCCTCTGCCTACCACTCCTCCTGCTTGTGCTCCCTTTATCTCTCTTTGACAAATAAATAAAACCTTAAAAATAAAATAAAGGCGAAAATGTGAATCTTATAAGGTAAAAACTGGCTTTATTTATTTAATCATTTTTGAAAAGAATCACTAGTAATATATTGATCATTAAATTGACTGAAAGAAAAGAGATCACAATAAGTGATCATTTATTGTATATATTATGTATTGATATATTAATGTAATATAACATTATTATAATAAATAATTTATTACTATAAATATTTTCATTATTAATAATTAATAACATGTCCTATATATTATATTACAATATATTATGACAAATTATTTATCATTTTGTTAAATGAAAACACTGTTTTCAACTTGGGTTATGTGTTTATTTCTGATCAAAACAAAAAGTCATGGCTGAAATACTTTAAACAAATGTTTGGGTTAAAACTATTGAAACAAATATTTCTACTTCTAATATGGTGGTATAAAGTTAGTATTTTCACTTCATCCTGTTGGAAATTCCCCTCTCTCAAAGAAATTAGGTGAATGTGAATAAAAAATTTAAGCTCTATTTCTTATAAAATTAGGAGACAAGGGACCCTAAACCAGAAAATGGATAGAGTGGCCGCCAACAGCAGTATAGATAATATGGAGGTACTTCCAGGAGGATGAAGAGGGGAGGTCCTTCAGCTACAGGCATCAGAATTTTGTTTTGTTTTGTTTTTTAAGATTTTATTTATTTATTTATTTGAGAGAGAGAGAGAGGAGAGCACGGAGGGGGAGTGAGAGGGAGAAGCAGACACCCCACTGCACAAGGAGCCTGACGTGGGGCTCAAGCTCAGGACCCTGAGATCATGACCTGAGCTGAAGGCAGATGCTTAACCAACTGAGCCATCCAGGTGCCGATCAGAAGGAACTCTTAAATTATTCTTTCCTGAACATAAGGTTAAAATGTAAATACTTGTTCTATTACCATAGAGTGATGTGTACTAGCTGGAGACAGGAATTTCCATGGATCTGATTTGGTTCCAAAAAGCAAAGGAAAATAATAGAAAGCCAACTTTTGCAAGAATCAGCTTCCAACAATGGGGAGAAAAAAGAGTTTACATCATGAACCACCTTAAGGGTTAGCTTTCTCTATTAACTGGGGAGACTTAAAGCTAAACAAAGTTCTACACAACTACCTGGGTCCAAAAAAAAATTCTTAGTCAACTAAAGCATGGTCTTGGGTATTCCATGCTCACACAGAGAAATCTCTTACAAATTATTAATTCAGGAAAAAAAAATTGTTTTCTTCTTCAAGATATACAATCAAAAAAGAAAAGATAAAGATATTATACAGAGCTACTACAATCAGGAAAATAAGAAAAAGAGTCACAACAGAATGATAGGTAAAGAACCTCACCAGAAACCATACTGAAAATTTCAATGGAACAGATGAAAACTTATGACTAATATTTGATTCTGACTCAAGTACTGCCACCACCACCACTACCACTAATATGGCAATTGCTTCTATGAAGCAAGAACACAACCTGGAATACACAACCCAAGGAAAGAAAAGATTAGGAAACGGGAGACAGAACACGAGCTCACAGAGATGTTCAAAGAAAAAAAAAGTGAAAGAAAAGTAAAACCAAGCAATGAAAGTGAAACTAGAGGAACATTAGAGAGTATAGATACTGCTGAAACATAGTAAGAGACACTAAGAGCAGAAATAAGAAAAGTAAACAAAATAAAATGGAAGAAAGTGAAGGAAAAGGAAGGGTTTGAGGGAGGAGAGGGGAGAGAAGGAAGGAAAAAGGGAAGGAGGAAAGGGAGAAGAGAAGGAACACAAGAGTAGTTCTGAACAGGCAAAAAAATCCAACATACACATAATTGGAGTCTCAGAAAAAGAAAACCAAAGTAATGAAATAGAACAAACATTAAAATACATAAAGACAGGGATGCCTGTATGGCTCAGTAGGTTAAATGTCCAACTCCTGATTCAGCTCAGGTCATGATCTCAAGATTGTGAGATTAAGCCCTGTATTGGGCTCTGTGCTCTGTATGGAGCCTACTTAAGATTCTTTCTCCCTCTCCCTCTGTTTCCCCTCGTGCTCTCTCTCTCTAAAAAACAAAAACAAAAAACCATAAAGATAAATTTCTAAAAATAACAAAAGAACTTAACCTTCCTACTGGGAAGGCACACTATTCCCAGAAAAAAAATAAATCCATAGGCTTAATGCTAACAGATTATTAGAATACAAAGAAAAACACCTTGGTTCTCCAGTCAAAGTAATAAAATGACTTAAAATAAGATTTAAAAATCTGGTGTCCTTGAACTTTTCTAAAGCAAGACACAATCTACAACATCTTAAATAGGCAATGTCACCCCCTATAACCTAAGGCTAGATGAAATACCATTCAAGTATAAGAAAACAACAGATTAAAATGTTAAAAAATCCAGAGAATATTTCATGTGAGAACATCATGAAGAATCTACCAGAAAATAAGCTTAAGGAAACACATAAATAAATGGAAAAAAACTTTGGCAAAAGAGCACTGGTAAAACTGAATCTATTTAACTGCAGGATTCATATGAACACAAGTATGTTTATATAGGGGAGTATAATGATACAAACATGGAAAATTGGAAATGTTATAACTAACAAGTTTGGAGAAGATAGGAGGATAGAACATAAAAAGTTTAAGCATAGCGATTTTCTCATATTTAAGATGGAGGTAAAAAAAATCAGTTAAAGTTGACCCATTCTGGAAAAGAAGTGAAATTTTAATGTTACAAAAGTAGTCATAAAAAGATCTAAATGATGATTGAAAAGTGGGTAGTGAGAGAGAAGGAGGGAAAAAAGAGGATAAAGAAGTACTAAAATGTTTCACTGTTACTCAGAGTAGGAAATTCATAGAAAGTGCCAAAAAATTATGAGAAGTTGTTATAATGATAAGCAAGTACAAAAAATATATAAACCCTCAAAACTATCAGAAGAAACATACACACATAAAGCAATCAAAACAAGTAGATGAAAGTAATCAAGTATTTAAAAGTAATAGAGATGCTAAACATAAAGTAACAAACCTAAGTCCAAATATATCTATCATATCATTAAATGAAAATGGTCGAGTTTCACCTATTAAAGCCAAAAAAGATGTGTAGACAGTACCACAGAGAAAACTTCATTGTGTACTATATAAAAGACAGAGGTAAAGCAAAGTGACTCAGAATGGTAAAAATAAAAAGATGAGCACATGTGTACCAAGTAAGTCTGAACAAAAAGAAATAGGAGGTGTGATCTTAATTCAGACAAAAGTTAGTTAAGCCCACAAAGTATTAACTTAGACAAAACTTAGTCTTATACTTTATAAGACTAAAAGGAACATCCCATGAAGAAGTTCTCAATATCTATTTACCAAATAATATGCTAACATGCCTGAAGCAACAACTACAAGGGACACAATAAAAAAAATAGAGCCATGATAGCAGGTGAAGACTTATTTCACTTTAGTCCATAAAATATCAAAGGTCTAAAAATATATATAAGGATATAGAAGACCTAAAAAACAAATGAGTATGATGGTTCTAATGGATACACATTAAGATATAGAGAATAGTTCTACTTTCAGGTATCCAATTAATAGTCATCAAAAAGGACGAATTTAGGCCACAAACACGCACACAAAAAAACAAAAAACAAACTCAAACCCACCTAAAAGTAAAAATAGCAATAAAATCTTACCTAATCTCCATGGAGCACAACAAAGCCAGAAAACAAAATCATCTACAACCCCAGGAAGTCAGAAGCTCTCTATCAAACACCTGTTGGGTCAAAGAGGATATTCATAAAAAAAAAAAAGCAGAATACCTAAAAACTGACAAAAAAATGCCTTACATAAAAGAACTTGTATGATTCCTTAAAATAGCAATCACCAATGAAATCATATTTATATTAATAAATAAAAATTAAAATAAATGAATTGATATGAAAATAGAAACAGATTAATAGGATAAACATGAGGAATCAGAAGATAACTAAGTATTAAAGCAAAAGTTAGTAAATTAGGAGGAGGGGGCAAGATGGCAGAGAAGTAAGAGATCCTGCAGCAACCGGTCCCCAAAAGTGAGCTGGAAATCTACCAGAACACGCTGAACACCCATGAAATCACCCTGAGGAGAAAGATTTCTAACCCCGGGATCTCTCCGAGAGCAGAAGACAGCAGTGGAGAGGTAAAAGCAAAGTGGGATCACTCGAGCTGATATCGGA
>CM052807.1:99448383-99621551 GCA_028533885.1 Nasua narica | reverse complement strand
GGGGGGGGTTAGCCTGGTGGTGGGTATCGAGAGGGGCACGTACTGCATGGAGCACTGGGTGTGGTGCATGAACAATCAATCTTGTAACACTGAAAAATTAAAATAAACAAATTTGGGGAGAAAAAAAAAGTTAGTAAATTATAATAGAGATAAGATGGATATCTAATAAATAAATACAAAAGATGGTCTTAAAAATGCAACAAAACCTTTACAATAATACAAACTATCGGGCACCTGGGTGGCTCAGTTGGTTAAGCAACTGCCTTTGGCTCAGGTCATGATCCCGGAGTCCCGAGATCGAGTCCCACATCGGGCTCCCAGCTCCATGGGGAGTCCGCTTCTCACTCTGACCTTCTCCTTTCTCATGCTCTCTCTCATTCTCTCTCTTTCCTAATAAAATAAATAAACAAAATCTTTAAAAAAAATAAAAATAAAAAATAATACAACCTATCAACTAATACAATCAAGAAAGGGACATAAACACAAAAAATAAGAAATAATTACAAAGAGAGAGGAAATTTAAGTAATCATAGCAGATGACTCTGATCAACAACTTTACAAATTAATTTGAAAATCTGGTTGAGGTAGATAACTTCCTAAGAAAGTGTAACTTGTCAAAACTGACCAGAAGAGAGAGAAAATCTGAACTATCAATAACTATACAATACATAAAAACATTTGTTAATTAGCTTCTTCTTCCCACCTTCTCCAAAAAAGCTCAAGGCTCACCTGGTTCATAAGAGAAATTCTAACAAACCTTTAAAGAATAGCTAACTCTCATACTATTTCACATTGTTTCAGACCACAGGAGAGAGAAGAAAGCTTCCAAGCTTTTTATGCAGTCATGAAAACACTGATGCAGAACCCCACAAAACGTTTGCATAGGAAAAAATCTACAAAGTAATAAGATGAATAGAAATTAAGAAATCCCATATAAAATACTTTTATAGAGAATCACAAGCATTATTAAAGATAATATAGTGAGACCAAGGGGGTTTATTTTAGGAATGCAGGATTGATTCTTTCTTTGGACATCTATTACTATAATTCACCTTATTAGCAAGAGCTAAGGATAAAAACAATAATCATTACCAAATTTTCTGAAATGAGGGTATGATCAAATTTAACATCTATTCTTGAGATACTCGATGAAACAGAAACACTTGGAAAAATATATTAATATAGTCTCCATGTTTCCATCTTTGCCCTTCCCTGTTGATAGTATATTCTTCATAAGTTGACCACAGTGATGGTTTTTAAATGGAAGTAAAGTCGCATTATTCCTCTGCCAAGGACACTCTACTGTTTCTTCATCTCACAGAGAGGAAAAGCCAAGTCATCACCCTTGGCACAGGCCATGCACAACCTGGCCCGCTGCCTCTCCAGCATCATTTCCTGTCACTCTCTTGCTCACTGTTCTGTCCATACTGGCCTCTGTTTTTTCTTGGAATACCAGGTACATCTCTGCTTCAGGCCCTTTGTACCCGCTATTTTCTCTGCCTCGGAAATTCTTAGCCCACATAATTGTAGGATTCTCTCCCTGTCTTCAACTTCTTTTATTCTTTTTTTCTCAAATGTCACTGTGTGAGTGACATTTGAGAAAAATGTGAGTGAGGCCTTTCCAGATCTAAACATTTGACTTCTCACACTATAACCCTCTGGCTTGCTTTGTTTTTCTCCATAGCATTTATCATATTCCATCAACCCTATGTAACTGGCTTATTTTCATTCTTTTGTATTATCTGCTCCCATTAGAATGTTCTAGAACTATCCATTCATTATTTTTGCCCATTCTGTTTTCTGTTTTGTTCACTAAGACCTGATATATAATAAATACCTACTGTATATCTGTCAAACCAATAAATTAGTAGTATATAATATGAAAGTATGAAGATGTCCTTTAGATAGAGTTACGGATAAATGTCTAAGGATATATTTTAAGTGAAAAATGTAAGATGAAGTAGGGTATGCAAAATATGCTACAATTTTGTGTAGGAGCAGAAGGAAGAGTGGAGGAGAAGAAGGAGGGGGGCACTGACAAGGGGAGAGGAAGATAAAACAGGTTCCTATGTGTATAGGCAAATACAATTTCTAGTAGTCTACACAGAACACTGGTAAGATTTGATGCCTTTGTTAAGAACAACCAGGTGGGCAAGGAACAGAGATGGTAAAGGGGACTATTCATAACAGAAGCTTTTGTTTCTTTTGAATGTAATGTATGAGATGTATTTCAAAAATAAATAAAGATGTATTTTAAAAAGAAATAATTTAAATGACCAAATATTATAGATAGAAAGTTTAATGCTCATTAAACACACACACACACACACACACACACGGTATACAAAAATATATTAAAATGAGTGAAATAACATTTTGCCTTTTTCCAATTCTGAAGTAGGAAGAAACTACTCCAGCAGAAAAGCATCTGTATATTATATAGTTTAATTTATCTTCTAATATTTCAAGGTAGCTTTAGGGGACTTAGAAGTTTTAGGTTATTTTGTTCTATTTTTATTTATTTATTTTTATTTATTTTTGTTTTATTTTGTCTTATGTCTCTGCTCAGTATCCAGTCCCTTTCTTATGGCAAACCCTTGATTTTAACTTTGAGAAACCACCCTTCACCATGTATCTCAGGCTGAGAGATGAGCATGTGAGGCAGGCTAAGCCAATTAGTGTATTCCAATCCTCTCACCATAGTAACTGGTTCAGATGTGGACTCTTAACCAGCTGGGGGTAATCAATGACAACAAGACTCAAGTCTAGAACTTTTGGTTTATCTATTTAGTAGGAAGCTGACTCTTTCTCACACTGGGCAGGTGTTGGAAGCCTGAAGCGGACAGGGATTACTAAATAGACCTGAGAATATACTTCAACAGAGAAAGCACTGTGAGGCCTAGATCAAACCTTGCCTAAAGGAAGCTAGCTCTACTCACGAATCTCTCAGCTCATATTATCTAACAGATTTCCTTTGTCCTTATGTCAGCTTGAGTAAGGTTATATGTCACTCCTAACTGAGAAGCCTTGACCAATAGAATAGCCATTATTCTCCTGACCCCTAAAATCTAGAATACTGAAATACTAAGAGAAATCTTGCTCAATGTCACTCCACTAAAATCGTTAAAACCAAGATTTGAACTCAGGATTACCTGACTCCAAAGTTTTCCTTCTTCCTATAACACTTGATGGTGAGGTCTCAGGTACCAGTGAGAGAAAGAGAAAGCAGAGAGAGAGAGAGAGAGGCAGAGAAACAGGAAGACAAAGGCAGACAGAGAGACTGGAGAGAGAAGAGACAATATTGTAGGGAAACAAAATCACATATGAGAAAAAAAATCATTAAATCAAGGGGCAAAAAAAAAATCTAAAGAAGTTGACACAAGCATGAAATGGAACAGCCACACAAGGTTAAAGATCTACAGGCTATTTCACACACCTGGTAACACTCTGAGTGTATTTACTTTATTTATTTATTTTTTAAAGATTTTATTTATTTATTTGACAGAGAGAGAGATCACAAGTAGGCAGAGAGGCAGGCAGAGAGAGAGGGGGAAGCAGGCTCCCCTCTGAGCAGAGAGCCCGATGCGGGGCTCGATCCCAGGACCCTGAGATCATGACCTGAGCCAAAGGCAGAGGGTTTAACCCACTGAGCCACCCAGGTGCCTCTAACTGAGTGTATTTAAAGCACCTTTTAGGTTTTCCCTTATAGAATATGACCAAAGACTTTTGATTACTGGGGAAAAGTGTGATTTCACTGACTCCTTCACGTGTTTCACTGAGCCCCTGAAGAATAAGAACATAAGAGATAAACTAATGAACATAGTTAATAATTTAAGTTATTACTTGTTCTTTACACCCAATATTTCTTTTGACATTTTCTAAAAAGAAAAAAAAGTGAACAAAAAACTTGCCCTAGGATTCCAAGCTACAGGGGGCACCAAAGGAACTAAAAGCCAAGAGGAAAGTTCCATCCATCAGCTTCGCGCTGGCCAACAACTTCAGGTGATAAGAACTTGTGGAAGATTACTGTAAGACACGGTCATCCACTTTTTCATACTGTTTTCCCTGGTAGCAATAAAATTGATTTTCTGAAATTTATTCTTAGGGCTTTGTATGCTCTGAAGTGCTGAACAAACAAAGGTGTAATACTAATAATTGTTCTTGTCATTAGAAAAATGTGGTTCAGAGCAATGGTTCTCAACCAGGGTTCATTTTTGCCCTCCAGGACACATCTGGCAATGTCTGGAGACACTTTCGGTTGTCTCAGTTGGCGGTGGTGGCGGTGGCATTACCGGCATCAAGCGGAGAGAGGCCAAGGAGGTTGCTGAACATCTTACAAATGCATAGGACAATGTCCCACAACAAAGAATTTCCAGCTTAGAATGTCAATAGTGTGGAGGTTGAGAAACTGATTTAGAAGCAGGGAAGCATTTGCTTTGCACAGCTACAGAGACATAATGTCATTGTGTGTGTGTGTGTGTGTGTGTGTGTGTGTGTGTGTGTGTTGGGGGAGGGGCACTTATGGAGTCAGTGTCTTCTCTTCCACCCCTCAGGCACCTACTGAGCATCCAGCTTGTCCTCATCGGTGCCTGTGACATCAGCATTTGGCCAATCATATCATCACCCAATGGCAATTTCAGGCCATCCTTATGTAGAAAAGATGGTTACAATAGTACATACAAAATACGCCTCAAATCTGAGTTATTAAAATATTTCCAGGTGGGCTTTTCAGTTGCTGCAGTTTGGGGCAACCTCTTGTCATTGCTTTGGAAGTACTTGTCACATCTCCAGATTATGTTTTTGCCCGATCCCCAATTTCAGCACCTGTTCATCTGACAAGGATGGAAACGACTCTCTCTTTATGCTTACATTGCTATATACTAATTTCCTAAGCCTTTCTGTCTCCCCATGCATTATGTCTCCACTCATCACCACTAATAGGTAAATAATCTTCCCAACCACCTGTGGCCATACTTCAACACACCTTGAGAGGCTCTTAGAAAATGCATTTTAAATAAACTCATTAGCAAAATACATATAATCAAAGAGCATGCTTCAAGGAAACAGAAATCCCCCATGAAGAGCGAGTCTCCTGGCAAGACTTTCACTTTCTCTCGCATACCTGAGCATGGGGGGAGGGGGGAGTTGATGGCAGGGAAACTGCTCCTCACTGCTGCTGTCCCCATGAAAATTCCGTGAGGAGAGATGGTCATGGAAAAGATAAATTAAGAAAGTAGTAATTCCTTCCTAGGCAAATCTGAATGTTTTGGCATAGTTCTATATTCTAGTGGAACATGATTCAGAGTTACTATTTTGAAAAATCAACTATTCAGAAGATGGAGTAAAAAATAAAAACTCCTTTTACCCAGTTCCCATAGTTTCTCCCCTCTTCAGAAGAAACCACCCTTAACAGTTTAATGTGATTCCTTCCATATTAATTTTATATTCCTTCGGCAAATTTTTATTGATTACCTACCACGTACTCATAGTATGTACGGCTGTTAGGATTATAATAGAAGAGATGTGGTTCCTATCTTTTTGTGCCTTCTACTTTAGTGAAGGAAGGAAACAGAAAAGCAACAACTTCAGACTAACATATAAATAAAAGAATTATCAATTGTGATAAGCTCAAGGAAGGAAAAAGACACAGGGCTGGTATAGGGGGCCTGTCCTACCTAGGTAGAGGAATCAGAAAACACTCTTGGAGAAACCACAAACTGAAAGAGAGGCAGGTGAAGAATGAGAAAGAAAGTTCTTTAACTTGTTTTTTTTCACTAAAATATAGAGTAGGTATTTGTGTTAATTCATAAAGATGTATTCTTTCTTTTAATTAATAATCACTGAGAGCCTATCTATGTGCTAGTCTTGTTCCATAAGGAGAAAATAATAAACAATAGCTTTGTCTCCACTGATCTTATAATCTAGTGATAGAGTTTTGATATGTTTGATTAATTTTTTTTGTCTGATTAATTTTAGTGGCTACACAATATTCCATGATATAATGCAGTAATATTTTTTTTTTTAGTTATGCTCCTATGGATGGTCATTTTGCTTGCTTCCAGTTTTTCACGATTCAAATTGATGCTCCTGGAAACATCTTTTTTCATATATGGCTGTGCATATTTTTGTAGGATATTTTCTAACACTGCGTTTGCTATGTGACAGCACAATTATTAATGTGTCATTCATAGAATCCTCACATCACAATTAAAAGTATGGGAGGTTCTCATCCCCATTCTATGAACATGGAGACCACAGATATATTGAGAAACCTATCAAAGACTACAAGACGGTAAGTGGCAGAGTCTAGACATAAAGCCAGAGTCTGACTCCAGGCTCTGCTATAAGTCTCTCCCAAGGGGTAGCGTCCATGATTTTGTTTTGTGGTTACAAAATAATTAATATGTGTTCATTTATTTAGGGTTTGAAACATATTCATAAAATTTTAAAATCTTTTTTTAGCTTTGCCACTAATTTGTAATCAAAATATCATGTATCACTGTATCAATTCAGGAAGTTAAAAGCAATGTCATTATGAAAGAGACTGATAAGCAGGCTCTACAAAAAGAAGGTCTTAGAAAATATTCCTAAAGAATTTAAATATCCCTTTCCTCCACCATCTTGACCATTTCCTGGGAAGAGACTGGTTTAACCTGGAACCCCATGAGCTCCCTGCCATGAGTGAATAGTCAGAGTTTCTGTTCTCACTACAACTGGTTTCTTAGCTGTTCCACTCTGAGACTGCAAGCTTGCTTAACATTCTGCAGGAAGAACACCGAAAGATGGTACAAAGAATGCTTCTAGGATATAGGTCAGTATCCCAAATCCTCAGATTCCTGGGCATCCCCTGGATATTCTGGTGACAATCTGTCTCTGTGTTGGTTTCTCCATGTAAAAATGGGGATAATATTAGAACTGACTCCATAAGTTATTAGCAGTAATTGTGCATAGTATATTTAATATCTTCGAAGCACTTAAGATAATGTCATCAAAATTTGCACTTAACAGCTGTTATTGTATTATGGAGTCATCTGTAGGTCTCTCTATGATTTCTTCCTTTAAGAACTTACGACTGTTGGGCACCTGTATGGCTCAGTCCATTGGTCATCTGCCTTCAGCTCGGGTCATGATCCTAGGGTCTTGGGATCAAGTTCCTGGGATCGAGTCCCAAATCAGGCTCCCTGCTCAGAGGGGAGTCTGCTTCTCCCTCTGCCCCTCCCCTGCACTTGTGCCCGCATGCACGTGCCTCACTCACATATAAAAATAAATAAAATCTTAAAAAAAGAAAAAGAACTTACTAATACCAAAAGACACACATATGTGAACATAGGAAAAAAAAAACATGAAGGGCCAAGTACTATTGGTTTTCTACACCTAGTAGAAGTAGAGTGACACTTTTCTTCTTGCTTTTGCTTCCCTATGTTCTCTAAGTTGTCTTTACTACATGTTACTTTCAAAACATTAGAAAAACAAATAATTTGTTTTTCAACAATTTTCACCAACTCTACTAGAGGAGAGAAAATTGAATGATTTAGGTTAGTTTTTGAAAACAGATAACTACACATGTTATTCATGGTGACTTCATTTTTAGTTAACCTCTCTTTTTTTTTTTAAAGATTTTATTTATTTATTTGAGAGACAGAGAAAGTGAGAGAGAGCATGAGAGGAGAGAAGGTTAGAGGAAGAAGCAGACTCCTCGCAGAGCCGGGAGCCCGATGCGGGACTCGATCCAGGAACTCAAGGATCATGACCTGAGCCGAAGGCAGTTGCTCAACCAACTGAGCCACCCAGGCGCCCAGCCTCTCTTGACTCTTAGGTATTATCATTGTGATTGTCATTAAACCATCATTATCCTCATCACCAAATGCTTTTACTTGTGGTGATGCCTTAAATAAGCAGAGAGATTCTACTGTTAGTCATGTCATTTTCACACTTAGTTCCCTCGTCTGTCATATGGGGTTAATAATATCTGCTTTAACAATCCCAACACTTCACAAAAAGATAAAATAATGCAAAATGTTATAATGCAGTAATGAGATTTACATTTAGATATTTATTAGGAATCATTTCATTATAACCCTCAGTTATACTTCCCATTATTTATTCTGACAAGGTAGATAAGAACTCTAATGCCACTCGAGGAATAAGGAAATGGAGGCACAGAACATTTGCAGTGATTTCTCAACTCACATCCTGGATAATGGCAGAGACTAAACTAACACGTAGTGTTCCGCTGCCCAATCAGTTCTCAGTGGTCTCCTAGGTCAGCCATCATCCAAAGAAGCCCTCTTCTAGCAACTGACAACTTCTGTACCTCTACTGATTGCAATCCTACTCCATAGTAAGCCCTGGGACCTTGGGGAATTTTTTGAACCATTTAGAGATGAAGTAAAGTCTCAGTGACCTTTTCAGACAAATAATGCTAACAGACAAACTGAAAAGGCTTAGGAAGCATGATGAGAAACAGGGCATTGCCTATAACTGTTTACTATCTCCTCAATAATTCTACTCTTCAACTACCTTTGAAAAGTCAAGGTTCTAAATGTTATGGGGAAACGCTTCCAATTGTGTTACATTGAAATATAAAACAGGATATAAAACTGAAGATAGATACATAAAATAGACTCACAGACACAGATATAAGTGTAATCTTAATACTGCACCTTTTAAAAAGATTAGAAGAAAGAAAAAAAATAAAAAGATTAGAAAAGATACACCAAATGTTCATGGTTAGTAATTTCTAAAAGTGAGATTATGAGTGATTTTTAATTTTTTTATTACTCTTGATGGCATTTTTCAAATTTTCTACAATGAGCATAAATTACTTCTATGCTTACTAACAGTAAAAGATGCATCGATAGTAGCAGAAGCTGTGGTTGTTTGCCATGTAAATATGGGGCCATGGTGACGGCTGGGGGAGTGGGCACAAGTCTTCCTCCAACTCAAGGCATACATCCGGATGGTTTCATCTACAGGTAAGCCAATGGTTTTACCCATCTCCCAGGATGCTCATCGAATAAACCCAGCCCTAAGCAATTCAGCCTGGAGTATGATTCTGGCCAGAGGTATTGGTCCAATTTAAACATGAGGGGTAGTTTTCTGGGGGCTTCTGGGAAACAAGGTTCAACTGAGAAAGCCAGGATTTTTTTTTTAAATATATATTTTACTTATTTATTTGACAGACAGAGAGACAGAGAAAGAGTGAGAGAAGGAACACGAGCAGGGGGAGTGGGAGAGAGAGAATCAGCCTTCTCACAGAGCAGGGAGCCCGATCCTGGGACCCTGGGATCATGCCCTGAGCAGAAGGCAGACACTTAACAACAAAGCCACCCAGGTGCCCCTAGGATTTTCTCTTTTGATCTGGTTGGTATGATATGTAGATATAAAGCTTAAAACTGCCAAGGCATTCTGCCACCATAGGAAAAGTCAGCCTCAAGATGAAGTTGACAATAAAGAAGGATAGGAAAGAAACAACGATCTCTGGCACTTGGGTGGCTCAGTCGGTTAAGCATCTGCCTTTGGCTCAGGTCATGATCCCAGGGTCCTGGGATCAAGCCCTAAGTCGGACTCCCCACTCTGCAGGGAGTCTGCTTCTCCAGTTCTGCCCTTCCCTCAACTGGTTCTTTCTCTCTCTCTCAAATAAATAAATAAAAATCTTTTAAAATAATAATTTAAAAAAATGAAAGAAAGAAAGAAAGAAACAAGGATCTCTAGGACATTGGTGAACAGCTGAATCAAACCAGCCTGAAACCCGGCATGGGTTTAGATCTTGCAGTTACAGAAGCCAATAGATCTTCAACGTTAAATCCAGTTTCCATTTTCTGTTACTTGTACTATAGAGTCATACCTGTGGGTGTATGTCATATATATACATTTCCATGGAGGGACCCCTCTTCATTAGTGCGCAGGATTTTTAAGCAAATGTTTTATGAAGAGGAACTTCCCAACTGAATTTTTTGGTCACTATTGTTTTTGAAAAAATACATAGAGTTTGAATTAGGTCATCTCTTTATCTACATCCCAGATCTAAAAACCTATGCTTTTTTGAAAATTCAAACTATAATCACAGAAACTTCTGAATTTTAGATGTTTCAAACTAAGGTTTCAGGTGTTTTAGGAAGCTATTTGCTTTATGACAAACTCTCCCAGTTTCGAGAAAATCCTGCCAGTTGTGATTTTATGCATATTTATGATCTTTAAAAGTGGAGAGAATAAACCATAATTCTAGTAAGAGGGATGGAAAAATGTAGACAAAACTCATTAGCCTTGTCAGACATTTGATAAATAATTATAAACCAAACTGTAGTAAGAGGTATGCCAACCTTTGATCTCTTTGAAAACAACTGTTCCCTCAACAATTTAAAATTTTAATCACATGTAATGTATCTCCAAGTATAGAACACAGAAATGTTCCTTCAATTCTGCCCGAGTCTGATCATTTTCTACACGATCATTAGTTAAGAAGCAGATTCTACTCTATACCACATTTAAATAATAGGCTAAATAGTTAGCATATAATTTGGGGACTAATCAGGAAAATGTTTATCATACACTAAATGTAATCTTCTCCACATTAACACTGTTGTTAGTCTGCGGGAAGATTAACTACACCAAAGAAATATACTCATTAGCTTTTAATGATCGCAACAGACAGATACCATAGCTTTAAATTGCTTTTCAAAGTCTGGTTTCTATTTTTATAATCAATGTTCTAACTAAACATTCATCATTATGAAGACAAATCCTGTAAGTCATACACATATTTCTGTCTGCCTATGACAGACATCGATTTAGAAAGGACAGACTAGATCCAACCCCCAGGAAACAGCTGGTCTCCTCAGATAAGGAAATCATTGAACTGGCTTTTAATATTGTAAGAAAAAAGGAGAGAGAAAGAAAAAAAGGAGAGACCATAGGAGCAGGCAACAAAAATCTGAACTACCTACATGAGACAACACAATTTATAATTCACAGAACATAACTAAATTATATTTCTTGATAGTTTACTTTAAACTGCAGGTTATGTCTTCTCCCAAATCAAAAGTGCCAGCTCTGCTGCTGAGAGCTGAATGAAATGTTCTGAGAAAATCAGGCAGCACAAAAAGGGTTAAAAGAGGACACCTGAAATTCTGGGGGAAATAAAGCTGCAAAACAGGCCACTGGAAAGTACCAATTACAGTGAAAGCTTGAAGAAAGTTAAATCCCCAGGAAAATGCTTTATTGTCTTCTTACAGGACGGGTCCCATGGCATGATTTAATAAATACAGACACATGATGTTATCAGAATATCTGCAAATTTCCCCAGATAATTGATGATGGAGTGCTATTTGTCCAAACTTCAAAAGTTTTAGAAACAGGTTACCCAACATGTTCTTCTTTTAAGAAATGAACATAAATCAGATTCACCTTTTCCTAGTTTTCTTCTACTGGAAAAGTTTCTACTGGAATCTTCATAATGTCAATGTTAAAAGAAAAATCATATTATCTCGGCTTTATTTGGGACTAAATGTCATCTGAAGAAATAAAAATGTACATTAATGAAAGACCATTTCATTTCATTTCAAGTCAGTTGGCTCTGTTTAAGCAGTTTTCCTTGGTCAACTTTTTTTTTTTTTTAAAGAACTGGATAGCTTGGAAGGGACTTCTCTTTCCCAAATCTGTAAAATACTCTGAAGGCTCTGAGAAGGGAGGTGTCCACTGAACCAATGAAAGAAGTTACTAGAAACTTCTAACTGGCCCACTCATGGCTCCTCTGTCTGTACCAGTAATGAAGAGAGCCGTTGCCCAGACCACACGTCATAATGTTTATTCTCAGGATACTTTTTGTTTTCTTACAGCTAAAAGTGACTTTAGGAAATGTACTTCTGGAAGTACGTGAGCCAGTTGCTGATTTTTGATTGATACAATGCCCGCATGGAGGAGTTCACTGGCATAGTACAAACCTGCAGACAATCCCCAAATCCTTGTTTTAGGGATTAAAATGTATTACATAATTTAAAAAATATATTTCACTTTCTAATTATATTTACCCCACCCTAATACTAATATGGGTTTGTTTTTCCAGGCCACAGAAACGGTAACCTCTGAATATTTCAATTGATGATAAAAATCACCCTGGTTAAAAATAAATAAAAAATAAAATTTTATATAGTAAAATAAATATTACTCTAATCAAAAAATATTCTATGTCAAATATAATAAACATATATTAAAAACATATTTTTAGTGAGATAAATGTATATTTGAATATATAGTAAACTAAAAAACATAGGAGTGCCTGGGTGGCTCAGTCAGTTTAGCATCTGATTCTTGGTTTTGGCTCAGGTCATGATCTTATTTCATGGGATCTATCCCCACGTTGAGCTCTGTGTTTGGCACAGGAGTCTGCTTGAGATTCCTTCCCCTCCCTCTCCCTCCTGAACTCTGCTCCTCCCTGCTCATGCTCTGTCTCTAAAAATAAATAAAATCTTTAAAAAATTATACACATACACACACACACACACACACACAGAGACACACACACACACACACACACATGACCTCTCTTGTACATTAAAGAAATTTCTTAAAAAGAAAAAAAAAAGTCTGGAGGTAAATAAACCAAAATTGGAATGGGGACGTTTATCTTTCAATTCCACCATCCCAGCACATGGCTTCAACCTCAAGGTCATGCTACCATGTAATTACAGCAACTTTCACATCCAAGTTGCAAGCCCGAAAGAGGATGAAGCACAAGGACACAGAGGAAATGTCTCTCATTTGGCTCAACTCCTTTTTAAATGGTCTTCGTGGGGTTCCCATGCAACACTTTCTCTTGCTTCCCACTGGCTACCACATGGTCATACGGCCAAATGTAGCTGCAAAGCCGCCTGGGGCGTGGAGTATAAACTCCAGTGACAATACGAACAGCTAATATTGGGGTGGTGTTACACATAGAACGGGGGGAAAAGGAACAGCAGCTCTGCCGTACTGCAAATTGTTCAGTTAGCAGAGTAGCATATACACTAGATAGTAGCAATCTGGACCCAGATTGTCGGACAAAATTCTGGCTCAGGTTCTATGGGCCATATGACCTTGTGCAAGATTCTCTGTTCAATTGTTAAGAGGACTAAGTGAATTAATGTATGTAAAGCACTTGGAACTCTGCCTGTCACAAAATACTCAAGATACGCTAATTAACAATAGCTTATTTTAGTTTTTTGTTTATTTCTTTTTTTAAAGATTTTATTTATTTATTTGACAGAGAGAGACACAGCAAGAGAGGGAACATGAGCAAGGGGAATGGGAGAGGGGGAAGCAGGCTTCCTGCTGAGCAGAGAGCCTGAGGTGGGGCTCAATCCCAGGGTCCTGGGATTAGGACGGGAGCCAAAGGCAGAGGCTTAACACCTGAGCCACCAAGGTGCCCCAATAATAGTTTATTTTGAAGTGTTAGTTTATTCTAAAAACAATGCTTCCTGGAATTCTGTGCATCTTAAATATGTTGGTCTATTTGGTAAGAATCCTCTAAAGTCCCTGGACATTAAAAATTTGTCAGGTTTTTGAATTCCTTCTAGCAGTAACACTTTGCAATTCTTTGATTACTTTATCTTTGCTATTTGAGAGATTAGGTAGGGCTGCATCATTCCTTAATGCTCGAAGGTTACGTAATATTTGAAAATTGCATTTATTTCATGACGCTGACACTTTTTTTTTAAAAGCAAATATGCTTTTTTTGTAATTGAATTTGGGTCTAGTGAGAATAATGCTCATGGAGGCCAAAGAAACAGAGAGAGAGGAGAGAGAGAGAGCGCACTAAGGAAAAATACTCCAGAAATAAAAAGGTAACCGTTACCATTTCCAAACTATTCTTAAGAATTCATGAGCCACTGTCTCAGGTATGATAGCTTAGCACAGTTATATAGGTTGCCTCCTTTTATCTGCCCTCAGCTTCATGAGGTCATGTGTTATTCCCATTTCCACCAGAAGAAAGCAAAGTGTTCAGGAAGATGAGACAACTAGATGGAAAACACAAAGTGGTGAGTGGCTAACCCCATGCAGCCTCTTCAAATACATCCTGCCTCTCCTAGAACTTTATTGCTGCAACAAAACTCCAAAAATGGATTTGAAAGGGACCGAGCAGCCTCACAGAGGCACACAGCCCATGGAAGGCAACCTCATCTTCGACTACAGGATGTGAGCTCTGTCTTTTCTGAGAACCTGGAGAGAACATGTCACCTTAGGTTGTGAAGGGACAGAGTAATCTTTCTGTTAGCAGAACCAGTTTTTCAATCATTCAGTGGGAACTGGTATCATATGTTGATATGCACAGAGGATGTGTTTTGGGGAAGAAGAGATTGTTTTGTTTAGACTCAAGAGAGAGGATTTTATTGTTGCTTTATATTTGTGTGTGCATGAGACAGTGTGTGCGTGTGTACACCTGGGATACCAAGGAGAAGAAAGGAAGGAGATGGAGATGGTGGACAGGTTGGCAGGACATCTGATGCGCACAAGCTTCAGGGTGTGCTCTCAGGTCGTTCCCTTGGAAGGTATAATCGGGTGCAGAGGCTGAACAGCAACCTTTCTGAAGGACTGCAAAACTAAGGGCATAAGCAATGCTGCTCTCAGGATATAAAAGACGAGTATACTTTTCTAATCAAATCTCTGGGGGAATGACTCCAGCGATTAGGAAGTTTGGGTGCATAATTCGGCAGGCTCATATTGAGGATGTGGCTGCACCTCTTGGGCAACACTGCTACCTGGGATTGGCATTAGGCTTGAGACTTTCTGAGGTCTGGATCGAGGAAGAGGCACAGTTCCTGCCTCTCAGTTCTTATGTAGAAAAGAAATTCACAACAGCCATGAATTTTTCTATATAAAAGGGCATATCCATAAATGATATGTAAAGGTACTGGGGTCACGTTGACCAGTACAACCCATTACGATTGCTCTAAACAAGTGGGCACACGAGGCAGGGAAGACGGGTGAATAAGCGTAACCTCAATTTCAGGAGAGCTCCCCTGTCTTTTGCAATGACAATAAAGTTAAAATAACAATAATAAACAAATCCTTCCTAAACACTTACAGTCCCAGTCCCTGTTCTAAGTCCTTTGTGTGCCTTAACTCATTGAATCCTCACAATGTCCCTTTGAATAATGAACCAATAAGCACCTACCACTTAAACCCCAACGTACAGAGAAGGGTACTTTAACACAGAGTTAACACAAGGTAAGTAACATATCTAAGGCCAAACAAGTAGTAAAGGAGGAGTTTGGGGTTTAACCAACTGCAAACAGAACTGGGTTAAATCATATTCCATGTGGGATGGGAGAGCCTCATCCCTACTCATCTCTCCAAGAATTTTAGAGATATGGTTATATTCAGCTTATAGTTTTCCTTATCACCTCTGACTCTAATTTCATGCTTTTGCTGAATTACTGCAGTACATGGATTATCTTACCATCCTCCACATATCGTCTTGTTCTCTACGATAGATTTGATACACAACTCCTTTTTCTTAATTTTCATTGTATATATGCATATTATATATATTAATTCATTCACATATATTCACAGAAGATATCTATCTATCTATCTATCTATTTACATCTGCACCTAAGAGCATCATATGAGTCACAGGATTGATTGGACAATTTTTAAAGGAATTATAAAATAAAAATCAGATTTATGAGCAGAATCAGCATTTTAATGGCATTGGCTTGAGATTAGGAATCATAGCTACAAAACAGCATTTCCCAAATGCTAATATCCATGTGTTATGTTTGGTTAGCATAACTTTTCAAAATGTGAATTTGAATACCTTCAGATGAGGCAAGCACTTTCCAACTCACCCACTCCAGGCATCACCTCTCCCTGTTGCTTTAAGCAGGTCAGCTTCATTAGTTCGCATTACCATTCCGGGCCAGGAAAGCCTTTCCATTTGCCATCCTAATAAGAGCTTCTTTGCATTAAGCACGTTTCATGCTTCGGTTGTCAACTCTCGGCTTCTGGAGTGGAAAACCAGAAGGCAGAATGTAGGGTTATGTGGAACGGAGAGTCCAATATACATTTCATCCGTATTTCTAGAGCAGGAAAAAAGATCACTGTTAAGTGATGTTTATTATTATTTTATTATTAATCATTTGTTAGTGACTTTAGGAAAAAATCTATTGCTAAATAAAGGTGCAGGATGTAAAAAACCATATTCCTTTTCCCCCATAAAACAAAACAGTATGCAGTTTGGTCTATGCCTCTTGACTAGGGACAGAGGCCAATGATTTACACAGGTAAAAGCCAGGCTCCTGGAAAGAGAAAACTGGGAAAAGAAAGGACTGTTAGAACTTCAAAGTAACTGAAATCTTCAGATGATACCAACCAGTCAACTTAAATAAGGGCACCGTAGGTGGGTCAGTACAACTCCTCTGGATCGCCTCCAATTTTTCTGAAAGCCTTAAAAGTAGCAGTGGCTCTCATTCAATCATTCATTCATTCATTCATTCATTCAAAAATATGTATCAGGATCCACTCTGAGTCACTGCTCTAGGTCCTCAGACAAGGGCAAGAAACAAAACAGACAAAATCCCCCATCTAGGAGGAAAAGCCAGACTATAAGTGAACGTGCAGTTTATATAGTAGTTTCTGAAAGTGATAGGATCTCTAAAACGAAACAAAAAGCAAACATTTAAAAAGCAAAGAAGCAGGGGCCTAGGGATGTGAGAGCCACCAAGGAGTTTACCAGAGGTTTTCAGAGAGCAAGAGAGCTCACGTTAGAGATAAACACTCAGAATGCAATATTCTGCTTCCCGTTCCCAAAATGACCATCATTCCCGCTGCTCAGAGCCTAACACCTCACTAGCTGCCTCAGCCTTCCTTTACTCCTATTCTCCTCCTTATCTGTCCCCTTCCACGCACCCCTATTCTGATTTATTATGGATTTAAATTAGCTTAGTCCGCTTTTGTTTTCACTCTCCTACCAACCTTGGCACTCAGGTTCTCACCCTGCACCCCCTATTGTATTTATCAAGTTATTTTTCCTTACCCAGCTGAGAAATGTTTAGCAAATTGCCATACCATCCTGAATCTACAATTCGTCTCTATTTTCTTTGTATTGTTCCTCTTTCCAACTCGGTTCTGAAATATCTGTGCTGAGCCATTGTGTTCTAGCCAGAAAGCAAACTGGAATAAGACCATTACTTTGTATGATACCACTTGCACAGTGACTTTTTTCACTCAAGCAGTAAGAACTTCGCTTAATGATATTTTATTCAAAATGTAAGAAAGATTTCTACATTCCATTTTTGCTAAGGACAAAATATGTATTGTAGAACAAGATATATGAGCAGTTATCTGAAGGGAAAAAATGACTTTTCTTTGACAAAAAATAATTTAATTTTCGGAAGAACTATTAACCAGTAGAACCGTGCAGTTAAGAGTTGTAACAAGGAATTTCGGTTGTGGGTGCTAAGGATAATGAACCGCTTCTCTTTTGCTTATCACTGGAAATGGCCAAATCATTATAGATCTCAGTAGTAACTAATGGTCTGAGACAACAGAGTTGAGCAAATGACTATTTTATAGCTCAGTGACTCTTTGAATGCAGGCTAGACCATTCAGGTATTTAAGCGTTATCCACAGCCTCTTAAATTGAGTAAATGGGTCTATAATAATTAAAATACTGTAAATACTGGTGACACAGTTCCTGAGTTTTCAAAGAGACTCTCTGTTCTTAAGGGAGCAAAATGAGGTGTTGCCTTGTTAGGAAGGCACTGTTTATATCCAGAAGCATCCTGACAAACTGGCGAAGAGGCTCATTTGCGAACCACAGCCCCTCAGTGGCCCTCCGTCTTCGTTCCCCGGAAGTTTCCACAGAAGGGGGCAGTGAAAGGCAACAGCAGCTGAGCTCACTTAATGCTCCTTTCTAGGGCTTTCCGTCTCAGTGAGCAGCCCTCTCACTTCCTGAGTAGACTTTGCCAACATGTCACACATCCTACAAGATCTCAACGCGTCAGGGAAATAAAAAGTAGTTTCTATTTTTAAAATGATAAGAGACACTCTACATATAGGAATGTCTTCCTTCTCCTCACCTTTGGGTGGACAGCCCATTTTCATAAAGGAAGATATTATAGTCTCTTCTGGAAAAAGGAAGTTCAGATGAAGCTATCTTGATACACAACTATATTAACTCTGGGCACAAACAGGGATTGAGGGGAAATTTCTATTGCTTTCAAAACACTTAAAGAACAAAAACTATATTATTAATTATAGCTCTGAAATATTTTGTGGGCCTTCTGCTAACGGCATAGGAGAATACTGAACCAAAGTATAACGAAATGGCACTGAAAGGAGGTCGGGTAGTGAGGTCAGGTGCTACCTTGTTGAAGTTTAATTAGTTGTACCTCTGAGGTCTGAGAGAAACTGCCTGAATCAACTGAGTAACAATAAATTGGCTTCCAGGAAATAGTGAAAACATATCCTTATAGCGACACTTTCAAGAAGATATGATCTAATAAAAGAATATGGTTGATTTTTTGATTGACTGTTTGGGGAATGCTGTCTCCTAAAGGACAGGATTCATGCCTTTTTTCATTAATTCTGGAGTATATCTAGCCTAGGGCACTTACCAGATAAAGGTTCCAGCCATTCATAGAATCACGGACGGAAGGAAGCTCGAGGGGCCACAGCCAACAGTCCCCTGACTACAGGAAGCACCCAACTCAAAAAATTACCTTTTTAATTTTTATTTATTTTAAAAAAGATTTTATTTATTTATTTGAGAGAGTGAGAAAGCTTGAGAGAGGGGAGGGTCAGAGGGAGAGGCAGACTCCCTGCTGAGCAGGGAGCCTGATGTGGGACTCAATCCTGGGACTCCAGGATCATGACCTGAGCCGAAGGCAGTAGCTTAACGACTGAGCCACCCAGGTGCCCCCCAAATTACCTTTTTTAAAAGGTAAATTCTTATCTTTTTTCTTCCTCGGAAAAAATACAGATTTTCCAAACATTTTCTTAAACACAAGAAAGTCTTCCTGATATTTCATTAGAATCCCTCTTAACCTGTCAAATGTAGAAGCAGAGAACAGCTGCTTAAAATCATTCACATAGCCTCGTTGCTTCGTTGCCGTGAAGACGGTGATTAAGATCTTTCTCTCCCCAGGGTTCTCAGCCTGGGGAGAGAAACCTAGTTCTTTAACATTCTTTCACAAGACGGGTCCCCAAACCACTAATAACATTTTAAAACTGATCCCTTCGAAATCTCCAAGTTCTCCTCAGCAGACTCCCGTTATAAGACTCTCACTTCTGAAAGCAGTGGCTTTTAACAACCTTCTCCTCTTGTTTTAAGCAGAACCTGTTCTCCTCCAGAACCACTTTTCTTGTCCAGTATACTACAGGGTGATCAACTGGCCTGGTTTTTCCCCAAGGGAGGTCCTGAGACGTGGGACTTACAGAGTTAAACCCGGAAAACTCCCAAGCAAACCTGGTGGAGTTCATACTCCCACAAGTCAAGGCCAGCCTGCTCTGAAGGGTGGGCGAGTGGGAGGAAGCTTAGGGCCCCGTGGCTCTCCCCCAACCCTAGCCTCTTAAACCACTTTGACAGAGCTCCCAAGGCTCCAAGGAACTCAGCCTGAAAATCATGCTTTAAAGAATATTTAGAATAGTGCTAAATATGGAGCAGTTTCTCAGCAGCAGCACTACTAATATTTTGGGCATGGTGATTCTCTGTTGTGGGGCGCTGTCCTGTGCATTGTAGGATATTTCGCAATATCCTTGGCCTCTATCCACTAGATGCCAGTGGTATCCTCCCAACTGAGACAACCTAAAACCTCTTTGGATATCATCAAATACCTCTCAACCCCACCCTATGAAGAACCACTAGTATTGGGATAATCCTCTCATCGCGTCCAGGTTGTAACCACTGAGGTGGGTCATAAAAATTGATGTAGTGGTTCACACAAGCATAAGATAATTTTAAAATGAAGACAAATAGAAAAAGGTAGATAGGATAGGATAGAATAGGATACGCTAGAACGCTAGAATGGAATGGAATAGAATACAGAGTCTCGTGTATAAGGGTATTATTTTGCGAAGCATTCTTTTCTGATTTATATATACACATATTTACATACACTCGGTCACAATGTAAAATTATTTTTTACCATGAGTCACTCTCAAAAAAGTCTGAAAACCCCTTTGCTAGGATCTGTGCATCCTATTTGCACATGTCCATTTTAGGACACCTCCTTCACGCTCTACCATCACCTGCCCATGCCATCTAGCCTCCGAAACTTAGTTGCCACCCTCTTGCAAAATCAATCCCATTGGTGGCTTATATTTATGATGGCTGAATTATCCCACATGAATTACTTGTGAAACCTCTTGCTGTTTGCGTGTATTCACTTCTCCAAATTGTCAAGGTCACCTTGAACTTGATTTAAGTTCACAAAAGCAGGTGTCACTGGCAGATTTAATATGAACATATTTTATTGTACTATTTGAGTCACTCCCTGTAATTGTGTAGGTTCTCAAAGAAGCACTTGTGGGGTGCAGGTTTCTCCTACCTGGTAGCATGATTTGTTTATGTCCCCTCAGGTTTTGCAAATACTAAAGGTTCTCAAATCCAAGCCATTTCTCACTCGAGGCTTCATTTCACTTTTTTTCCTAAGCCCACTACTATTCAGGCTATACCAGCCACGGCATTTTTGCTTTAAATCAAGGCTGTCCGACATGTGGCTGATTGTCTCGAATTATGCAGAGACCACACCTCATGGATGAAGCAATAATAAAACCAGGACCTGGGGGACCCTGGCACAGTGCTTAGTAAAGAAAATCACTGTCATTTTTGTCTTCCTGAAGCTGTGAGGACTGAGGGATTTGTAGATTTGTAGGCCTTACTCAGATATCAGTTGGGCCATTAGAAACAAGTTATGGTGGGTTTGATTGTTTCGTGGGAATAAACCTTTCCAGCAGTCCATCAAAGATCATTTGTCTGGGTCCTCCATTCACTTACGGTCAAGAAGTAAAAGTCAGCAAAACCGAAGGATTTATGTTTTTTGAATGATGCAGAGCATAATCAGCCTGGGCTGGGGTGACCTCAGGGCCAGGAGCGAGGAATTCTCAGGAGCTATTTGTCCACAGTAGTTCAGATGGCGGTGAGGGGATTCAGGGACCCCACATTCTTCTTGTTAGCAGTTGGCTCTTATAGATGTCATGGGCTAAATCATGCCTGCTCCCCCAAATTCACACGTTAAAGTCCTAATCTCCATTCTCCAGAATGAAACCCTTTTTGGAGATAGGAGATCTGGTTAAAATGTTAAGTCTGTCTGATCGATGTAAGAGGTCTAGGGTAAGGCCTGAGATTCTGCATTTCTAACCATCTCACCCCCAGGTGAGACCAATGCTGCTGGACTGCAGGCCACATACTGAGTAGCAGGGTTTACAGGAAAGCAGTGTTTCCCAAACGTGGTCCATCAGCAGAATTCATCTCAGACCTACAAAAACCTGAATTTCTAGAGAAGAGGCCCAGGGACTTTTTTAAAAAAGAAAGATCGCTAAGATAATTTATATCATCATCAAGGCATGGGAACCACCACCCCATATCCCACTGCCCTTTGGCTGGATTTTCACACTGTGGAACAAGGAGGAAAGAATGAATTTCCAGAATTAAGCCGCCAAGACCCAGATATCACAGCAACAAGTCCTCAGGAGGATTCTTGATCTACGTGGGTGTAAGAGTTAATAAGTATAAGGCAAAGTTGGTTATGCGTTTAGAGCTCTATTTTGGGAAGGGGTAGCAAGAGAAATGAATGAAAGAAGGAAAAGAAGGAGGAGGAGGAAGAGATGCGGATACACTAAATCCAACTAGAAATCTATCGTGTTTCCAATACAGAGTAGAGTTTCCAGGGGCACAACTAAGACCACCAATAGAGTGATATTTCTAATTGATGTTGAGAACTGAAGAACTCAAAGATAATAATACAACAGTCACACCAGGACAGGAGATGGCACAGATGTGGGCTTCCTAGGAGATGGATGAATTTCTGTACTAACCTTGTCAATGTGACCACATCAACGATGGCTTGATATCAGATTTAATGCCAGTTACTGGATTAAGAAAAAATAATGCAGTGTTTGCCAGTATGAAGTTCTCAACTATACTTAAATCTCCAACCACAGAGTTGAGTTGTGAGAGGTTATGGTTTATGCCTGGGGTGCCGTTCAAAGTTATGTACCCTGCGGATACTTGCTAAATACTTGTCAACTATCTGATTGAACCCCACCGTGAATGCCTAGCTCCTCTGCATTTCCTATAATCTTGTCAGATGCACTGGAACCAGAGAAGTACCAGGGTGGGAGATTTCTCCCATCTCTTTCTCTGCAAGAACTCCCTGAGCTGCTTATAAATATGCTGATCAAAACCTGCATCAAAGAGAAAATGCATTTCCATATTCCCAATTTCCTTTATGATCAGAGAATGGATCAAAGAGAAAACATATCTCCCCATTCCCATTTTTCTTTTCATTCCTGATTTAGAGGTCAGAAATGATTCACATGTGGGCATAGAACAACTAATGTGAAGTCCATTTAAGGGCAGAAGTCCATATGTGTTCACGGTACAAGAATTTCAAATTCTTTCCCCCGATGCACTTACAGGGATAGAAAAAAATGTCTTAATTCTTTTACTTAATATATTCTATTTTACTGAAGGTGATAATAACCATTTTTACATTTGATACTTGAAAGAAAAAGGAAAAGTATTGTAAGCTTTAATATAGTACATGATGATCTATTTAATTTTAGTCATAATGCCTAATTCAAAAATAATATTTTAGGATTTCAATTGCACTTTATATATAGCTAAGAGATGAAAATGAATTTGCTCCTTTTAATTGAACGTGTTCTAAGATCCATCTCAAAACTGACTCACTTCCTTGGTTGCTTAATTGATGATGACTAAGGTTAAGTTTGAAAATTTTAATTGTTGACTTTTCTCTCAATATTTTCATGTCATTTCTTTTTTGTTTTAATTTTACAGACCCAGAAGTAAGAACCCATGCTGTGAACATAAGTAATTTTCCTAACAACTTAGTGTGAATTAAAGAAATTAAAGTAGGCTGTTTGTGTTTGAATAGCTTACCTAGGATTATAATATTAATGTTTCTGCTTTCCTTTTGTGAAAGTGCTATTGACCTGAAAATAATTTTGTTACATATCTTAGAGAAAAAGCCTACACAGAAAACAAATAAGCTATTTTACTTCATAGTTCTAATTAGATAAAGAACTTGGTATAAATTTCAATATATTAAACAATGTGATTCCAATAACAATAATTTATTGACTATAGTGAACTAAAATAAATACAATTTCTTAATATCTAAAAAGTAATTATTCATCCTGTTGTTAAAGGAATTGGTAAACATGCATCCCTAATTTGAAAAAGGGAGGAGGAAGGAAGGAAGGAAGGAAGGAGGGTGGGAGAGAAGGAGGGAGAAAGGAGGGCAAGAAGACAAGAAGGCAGGAAGGAAGGAGGCAGGAAGAAAGAAAGGCAAGAGGGAGGGAGCGGGAGTGAGGGAGGGAGCAAGGGGAGGCAGGAAGTAAGGAAGGAGGGAGGAAGGAGGGAAGAGAGGGTAGAGAGGCAGGAAGTCTAAGAAGCAATTTACCATGTTCATCTAGATTCTCTCCAGCTTTAAATGAAACAACTGTGTTGCTAAGGCCACACCACACCTTCCTGAAAATCAGCTTCTAGAAAATGAGACTAACTGAATCAGATAGCCTCTGAGATCCTTTTCAGTTCTGATATTCTGATATTATGTGCAAGAAAATCTGCCTCGCAGTGTTCATAAAGGTCACCTTATAGATATTTGGTGTTCTGGATTTTACTTTTGGCGAAAGCCAGAATTTCTAGAGCTCTCCTACATTCCTGTGTGGTGTTAAAAAATATCTCCAACGTTCACAGGAGATTTTTACAACTCACATCACGGGCTCAGAGCAGAAATATCCCTGGGTCTGTTGCATTCTCAGTTTTCACTTTAAAGGGAAGCTCTTCCCTGAAGCTGCTTCAAGTGCACCACGTGGACACTGGGCACTGAAGGACCCGAGTGAACCTCCCTGGAGCCTCCCTGCTTCCCGCTCCTGCCCACCAAACTTCTCCTTCCTGGGCCTTAGCACAAGCAGCAGATATCGATCCTTTTGGGCTTAAGTACAAATTCTCTGTGCACGCCTCACAATAAATTTCTTGCTTAAATCCCTCCTTAGGTGTTTGTGTAGCCATCCACATCATCGTCACGTTGTCATCGCTCAGCAAATTTCCTTGGGACAACACACCGCGCGCAGGCACACACGCGCGCATGTGCGCACGCACAGACGTCTTGCACTTTGTCACTGGAGAATAACTTCCATACGGTAAAGTACATGGCTTCATGAATTTTCGCTAACATACTACCAACTGTGCAGCTTCATGAATTACAGCATGTATGCAGCAATCTAACCACCAGCCAGATCAAGACAAAGAACATTTCCAGTGCTCCAGAAGGCTACCTGACTCCACTTCCCAGCCCCGGACTTGATGTTCACAATTCCCATCATCCACTCCGGCTTGAGGAACTCTTCCCCTGCCCAATACTTGGTCATGTTATGGCCTCCTAAGATTGTCTTGGTTTTCCACATCCCCTTCTTTATCTTGCTGTCTTCCACATGGCTCGGTGGCTTCTAGCCTGTTCCAACACTCTGGTTTCTTTCTGCGCAGAGCCGGTATGGTGCTTAAGCACCATAAGAACAGCAAGATAGTCCTCCACAGGGTATCAAGTCCCTACGGCAGGCAAGCCCTGTACTATCACTTAATAACCATCCTCTCATTCAAGCCCCACACATAACTGATTTGCTTCTGTAGACATTGCATTCTGCTAATGTCTCTTTCAAATCTCTTATCTACTCAAAACCTACTCCTCCAAAAAGTCTTTCTGATAATAATGGCTGTCGGTTAGCGAGCCCGCCGCTGTATGCCAGCCCAAGGGCCACCGGAAGAAGAATGGGAGAAATGACTAGTCCTATTTCTAGGATTCAGGAAGGGGCTCCACATACAAGAAGATTCTAGGTAGGACTGGGAGGGGATAGGCTTCATTTTACAGATGAGGTTTACAGCGGTGAACTATTATACCCAGGATTACCCAGAAAGTCATTGCTGGAAACAGGGTCTTTAACTCTGAAGTGAGCCTGCCTATTTTCTCCTTTTGTTCTATGCAGTGCTTTCATTCATTCATCCAAAAAATATTTATTGAGCTCCTACTATGTATCAGGTGTACACGCTGGAGACACAGCAGTGAGAAAACAGATGATCATCTTTGCTCTTAGGGAGCTCACATTTTAGTGAGGGGAGGTAGTAAAAAATGATAATAAAAAGTAAAATATATAGCATTATTAGATAGTGTAAAATGCACTGGAGAAAAAAAGGGAGATGGATTGTGGATAGCAAGATTAGCTGATGTTACAATTTTAAACAGTGTGCCACTGAGAAGGCAACAGTCAAGTCTTGAAGGATATGAGCTAGTTATGTGGATATCTAGATATCAGGGGGAGACACCAGCAAGTGCGAAGGTCCTGAGGTATAAATAGTGGGTCAACCAGTACGAGGTGAAAGATGGAAAGAGCAGAAGGTGAGGTCAGAAAAGAGGGGCTGGTATCCAGATTGTGAGGGCCTTGCCAGTCAAGTGGGATCATTCTTTCTCTTCCTTATAATTATGGCTATAGGAGAATGCTCTGTGTGTGTGTGTGTGTGTGTGTGTGTGTGTGTGTGTTTTACCATATTGTTAGAACTACAGATTTATGTTTGTATGGGCCATTTCCCAACCAGATTATGGACTCTTAAAGACAAAGAACATTTCTTATATTTGGAGGGGACTTCTCTGAGATTCCAAAATACTATACCAAAGAGGGCAAATATACCATGACTTCCTACTTCATAAGCCCATAGCATCTGTGACATTAATCCTTGCCTGCCACATATTGACATGGCTTTAGAATCCCAAAGAACTAATTACACTTCAAAGTGTTTCTTCATATCTATTACCATTTTTTTCAGCTGCAAACACAGTGGTAATCATTCAGTACATCAAAAATCATTAAAGCCTAACATTGTTCTCCATAGAAAATTTCTGGCTACATTACATCAACGACTGCGTGCATTATGTTATCAACAATACACGTCAACAAGAACAGCAATATTGTAATTGTGTGATGTGATTTAGAAAACCTATCACCAGAAATGAGAGCAATATAACGTTTCAGTTTTGCATAGTCATTAATGGTATCATATAGATTTTGAGACCACATCACATTAATTGCCAACACACTGTGCCAGTGTAAACAAGAAACAGAAAACTTCTTGGATGCAAGCATATCTAAGTCTGAAATTCTTAAGTGTAATCCAAGGAACACAAGCTATTTGTTCACTTATTTAATAAATATTTATCGAGACGGTTACTATGCACCAGAATTGGAAGCACAGTGATGAGTGAAAACAGTTGATGCCATGATTGAGGTTTCATTAATCAAATTGTCATAACAGGTGTTAACATGACAAGTGTTATAAACTAAAGGTACATGTGTTATGAGAGCCTTTAGGAAGAGAATTTGATTCCTCGGGTGAAGACTTATCTGAGAAAATAAAGTTGGAGCTGTAATCTGAAGGACAAATGGATAATTAACTAGGCAACATGGGAAGAAACAATATTCCAGAGACAGGGAACAGCCTGTGCAAAAGCCGTGTGGTAGGAGAAGGAGCATGGCAAGGTCATAAAGATCACTGGTGATTCTACCACTTTCCTTGCATGGAAAATGGGTATAAAGAAACTGAGAAAAAAAAGTACAGATATCCGGTGGGAGAGCCAGAAAGTAGCTAGTGGAGAGATATCTGATGAAACTAGGAGCAGGGTTGTCTTTTCACTACAATGTTTCCACTATCAGACTGCCAAGTTGTACTTTCCATGTCTATTACCCCAAAGGCTGAATTTTATTTGACACTTGGGAGTGCTAGAGTATCTGCCTCATTTCTTCAGAGACTGATGCAGTAAGTTTAAAGAAATGGACAAACAAGACAAATCTTAGGAAGTAAGTGAATTATTAAGATGGGTGGAAGAGAGAAAAGGTGGGATGTGAAAGGTGGATAACAGCTGACAGCAAAGAACAAAGAACAAAAAGATCTTCCTAATGCTGTCTGAATATCAAGATACTGCAGTGTATATCACACTCTTAAAAGAGTTGGCAAACTACTTTTCTTTTGAGAAGCGTATAATCGGGTCTACTATTATGATTATTTCTTACAACTAAAATTAATATTGAGGAAAATGGCAATGATTTAAATCAAAAGGCTATACTGAAGGAGTTTACTTATTCTTTTTCAATTTCTCCTGTTTCCGTTTTTTTTTTTTTTTTGGAGTCTTTTCCAGTTTTACTGAAAAATAATTGATATAGATCATTGTATAAGTTTAAAGTGTACAGTATGTGACTTGATTTACATATATTGTGAAATGGTTACCACAACAGGTTAATATCCACCTGCTCAAATAAATACAATACAAAGAAAGAAAAAAAAAAGGAAAAATATTTTCTACTTGTGGTGAGAAGTCATAGGATTTACTTTACTATCCTTCCTATGTATCATATAGTATTGGCCACAGTCATCATATTGTATATTACATCCCTAGTACTTATTTTAAACTGGAAGTTTGTATCTTTTGAGCACTTTCCTCCAATTTCCCCTGCTCCCACTCTCTTCCTCTGGTAACAGGCAGTCTGATCTCTTCTACACTTTGGGGTTTTTTGTTGCATTGTATTTTTCTTTTTTAGATTCCACACATATAGTATTTATCTTTCTCTTTCTAATTTAACTCACTTACCAAAATGCCTTCAAGTTTCACTCATGTTCTCTTCTTTGGAGAAATATTTGTTCAGATTATTTTGCCCAGTTATTTTGCTATTGAGTTGTATAAGGTCTTTATATATTCTGGAAATTAATCCCTCATCAGATATATGGTTTGAAAATATATTTGTCCATTCCATAGATTGTCTTTTCACTTTGTTGATGGTTTCTTTTGTTGTGCAGAAGCTTTTGTTGTGCAGTAGTCCCACTTGCTTATTTTTTCTTTTGCTGCTTTTGCTTTAGGTATCATATTCAAAAAATCATTACCAAGACACGTGTCAATGAACTTCATTCCTATGTTTTCTTCTAGGAGTTTCATGGTTTCAGGTCTCACATTTAAGTCTTCAATCCATCTCAAGTTAATTTTTGTGAGTGGTGTAAGATAAGGGTCCAGGCTGGTTCTTACACATGTAAATAACCAATTATCCCAGCGTCATTTATTGAAGAGAGACTTTTTTTTCATTAAGTATTCTTCGTTCCTTTGTCAAATATTATTTGACCACACACACTTGGGTTTACTTCTGGTCTCTTAATTCTGTTTGATTGACCCATCTGTCTGCTTTTTATGCCAGTACATACTGTTTTGATGACTGCAGTTTATAGTATGGTTTGAAATCAGGAAGCGTGATCTCTCCTGTTTTGTTCTTTCTCAGAATTTCTCTGGCTATTCAGGGTCTTTGTGGTTCCATATACACTTTAGAAGTAATTTTTTTTTTTTACTTCTGTAAAAAATGCCATTAGAATCTTGATAGGCTTTACACTGAATCTAGAGATGGTTTTTGGTAACATTGACATTTAACAATATTAATTCTTCCAATTTGTGAATGCGCATCTTCTTTTATTTCTTTCTTCAATGTCTTATAGTTTTTAGTGATTCTTTACCTCCTTAATTAAATTTATTCCTAGGTATTTTACTGTTTTTGATGTTATTATAAATTGGATCCATTTCTCTATTTTTTAGAAAAATAATTGTTAGTGCATAGAAATGCTACCGATTTTTATATGTTAATTTTGTATCCTGCAACTTTACTAAGTTCATTGGTTATATCTTGAAGGTTTTTGGTTGAGTCTTCAGGATTTTCTATGCGTAATATCACGTCATCTGCAAAGAGAGACAATTTTACTTCTTCCTTTCCAATTCTGATACCTTATTCTTTTTTTTCTTTCTTTCTTTTCTCTTCTTTTTTTTTTTTTCCTGATTGCTCCAGCTAGGACTTACTAGTATTATGTTGAATAGGAATAGTGAACATGGGCATCTTGTATTTTTCTTGATCTTAGAGGAAAAACTTTTAATCTTTTATCATTGGAATGATGTTAGCTATGGGCTTATCATATGTGGCCTTTATTATGTTGAGATATGTTCCCTCTATGCTTAATTCGTTAAGAGTTTTTATCATGGATGCTAAATTTTGTCAAATGCTTTTTCTGTGTCCACGGAGATGATCATATGATTCTTTCATTCTGTAATGTGATATACCACATTATGTTGAACCACCCTTATATCCCAGGGATAAAGCCCCCTTGGTTATGGTATATGTTCCTTTTAATGTGCTGCTGAATTGGTTTCATAGTCTTTTATTGACAATTATTGCATCTATATTCATCAGGGATGGTTGGTCAGTAGTTTTCTTTTCTAGTAGTGTCCTTTTCTGATTTTGGTACAAGGATAATGCTGGACTCCTAAAATGAGTTTGGGACTGTTCCTTCTTCAATTTTTTTGGAAGAGGTAAGTTATTGCTGTTACAATTTACATGTTTCTTATATTGCACAACTAATAACAGATTATTATAGTTATGGCTATTTTAACTATATTTGGTTTTTGCTTTTAACTTTTAAACTAGAGTTGTGAAAGTGAATTATGCACCACTATTACCATATTGTGGAATCTAATATAAGGTTATCATTATCAGTTAGATTTGCACTATCTTTCTGTTTTTATGATGTTAATTAGTGTTCCTTTACTTCCACTCCAAGAATTCCTTTTAGCTTTTCTTGTAAGGCAGTTCTGGTTTAATGAACTCCCTCAGCTTTTATTAGTTTAGGAAAATCCTTATCCCTCCTTCATTTCTGAAGGATGGTTTTGCCAGGTATAGAGTTCTTGGTTGACAGTTTTTTTTCAATATTTTAAATATGCCACCCCTTTCTATCCTGGCCTGAATAGTTTCTATTCAGAAATCCACCAGTAATCTTACAGGGGTTCCCATGTACTTATATGGGTTCTCTTTTCTGTTGCTGCTCTTAGAATTCTTTCTCTTTGACTTTTGACAATTTAATTATAGGTCTCAGTGTAGCCCTATTTGGGGTCCTTTGGATCTCATGGATTTGGATGTCCATTTCTCTACCCAGGTTGAGGAAGTTCTCAGCCATTACTGCTTTAAATACACTTTATGTCCCTTTTTCTTTCTCCCATTATGTGAATATTGCTTCTTTTTATTGGGTCCTATAATTACTGTAGGCTTCCTTAACTCTTTTTCATTCTTTTTTTCTTTTTGCTCCTCTGACTGGGTACTTTCTAATGTCCTATCCTGCAGGTGACTGACTCTTTCTTAGGCATGGGCGAGTCTACTTTTGAAACTCTCTATAAAACTCTACTGAATTCTTCAGTTCAGTTATTATATTTTTCAAGTATAAAATTTGTCTTGTTTGGTGTATGCTATTTCCTTGTCAGACTTCTTGTTTTGTTCAGTCATTGTTTTCCCTATTTTATTTAGTTTCTGTGTTTTCTTGTAGTTCACTAAACTTCCTTAAGAGGATTATTCTGAATTCTTTGTCCAACAGTTCATAGATCTTCATTTCTTCAGGATCAGTTATTAAGACTTATCAGTTTCCTTTGGTGGTGTCACATTTACTTGATTTTTTGTGACCCTTGTACCTTACATTAGTATCTGCACATCTGAGCAATCAGTCCCCTCTTCTAGACTTCGCAGGTTTGCTATGGCAAAGATAGGTCTTCACCAGTCATCTCAGTTTGCATTTCTGGATGTGTCTTACAGTAATGTCCATGGGCAGGTAGAACTGGGTATTATGGTTCATTTAGGGGCAAGGCAATTGTTGGAGCTCTGAGGACAGGGATGTGGGCATGTGTCTCTGACTGAGAACAGTTGGATGGGACTGCTGGCTTGGTTCCCTACCCACGTGAGGCTGTAGGACACTTTCCACAATTGCGTGGATTCTCTGGTCAGGCTTAACAGGTGGTCAGGACTCTGGGTACTATATTCATTAGTAAGGGGGCTATGAATTAATTTCCCTGCCCTGGCAGGGCAGCAGGACAGGACCCAGGGACTATACAACTCATTGTCTGGGAACCCCAATTAAGCCTGAGTGTGCAGTGAATTCCCCAAGGTCAGCCAAAACCACTTGTTTTGTTCCGCAGATGGGGGAAGCCATGGGTTGTATCTCTGTACGTAAGGCTGGTAAGTGGGCTGAGCACCTTCCCATGTACTCTGGTTAGGTGCCCTGCTCAGACAGGCTGAAGGCTGTATCTGAAGGCTATTCATTGTTATGTGGGGCGAGGAATTAGTTTCCCTACCTGGGGGCAGTGGGAGAAGCAACTCTAATCTGGCAAAGCTCTTTGTTGTCTTAACTCAGCCAACTCACACCCCAGCTTCCTTGACCAAACATGGCCAATGGCTTTGTTCCGCAAACTATAAGCTCTACCCACCCACCTCTGGGCTCAAGTGCCACCAGGCTGCACAGCTTCCAGGAGTTATCTCCAGACCTTCTGGTCAGCTGGGGCCAAAGACACTCTGCACAGTGATACTGAAAAGAGTTTTTTATGTTCCTTGTGGGGTCTTGGATTACCTGAATACTATTGCTACTATTTTTGCTAATGGACAATCACTATGATTTAGCTTATAAAACATTGAGCCAATAGCATGAGAACTACTTGGTTATCCTAGTCTTGAAGTTTTTCTGTGCACTGAATCTGAGACCCTGATGATATTTATTCATTACATTTTTAATGATATATCAGGTTACCATAGCAATTCTTGTTCCCTGGAAACTTCTTTCTTGCAACACACATTTATTATATGCCACATTAACAGCCTGATCCTATTGTTCGAGCTGTCTCATTAGCTCAAGTAATCTGAAGCTATTTCAAAATGCTAACCAATAACAATATATAGAAAATATGGTTATTTAGAAATAACATTTAAAGAAAGAGCCCACCTTCAAATAACCCTTTTCCATGAAGTTCACCTTGGAACTGCAAATAATCATTTTCATTAAATCTTAGAATACTTAGGGGCTTTTGTCATTCACAAAATCATAATTTATGATTAAATATATATTTCTTCATATTGTTCATCTATTATTTTTGTGTGGTCTTGTATCCCCACCTATATTAGAGTTTCTATAAATTAGAAGCTGTTATGGGTTGAATTGTGCACCCCCCAAAAATGTTGAAATCCAATTCTCCACTATCTATGAATGTGACTTTATTTGGAGATAGGGTGTTGGCAGATGATCACATTACGATGAGGTCATTAGAGTGGACCCTAATCCAATATGACAATGTCCTTACAAAAAAGGGAGGAGTTGGACACGAGACAGATGTGCAGCGGGAAGACGATATGGAGACACAGGAAGAATGTCATGTGATGATGAAGGCAGAGATTAGATAATACTTCTACAAGCCAAAAACCACCAAGGATTGCCATCAAACCACCAGAGGCCTGGAGCAGATCCTTTCCTCATGGCTCTCAGAAAGAATCAACCTTCTTAGTACCTTGATCTTAGACTTCTGGCCTCTAGAATTGTGACAATAAATTGCTGTTGTTTAAGCCATCCAGTCTGTACTACTTTGTTACAGCAATCATGGGAAACTAATACCAAAGGAAAGACTAATAACTTGATTTGTATCTGCTCAGTTTCTAACACAATGGCTTTCATTTTTATTAAGAAGTAAAATAATTCATGAGTGGGAAGTGTTTTTCTCAATCATTCCCCCATTCACTTATTCATGTATCTATTCAATAAATATTAACCATCATATCCATTGAGCAAGGCCCTAAGCATGGGGGTGAAGATCAGTAAAAGTCCTTTCTTCTTCTAGTTTCTAATAATAACTTCCTTGTAGTTTCAGATTGTTGTCTAACGAAAATTATTTTCAGTGCAGGGGTACCTAGGTGGATAAGCATCTGACTCTTGATTTCAGCTCAGGTCACAATCTCATGGGTTGTAAGATAGAGTCCCACATGAGGCTCAGTTCTCAGTAGGGGAACTTGAGACTCTCTCTCTCAAATAAATAAATAAATCTTTAAAGAAATTATGTTAGGTGCTTTACATGTACTTTTCCACTTAGCCCTCAAAACCTACCTGTAAATATAGGTATCATTGCTCTCATTTTTCAGGGAAACACCAAAATCACTGAGGCTTACAAAGTTAGAGTATGTTACCAAAGATCACCAAGCCAGTAAGCAGCAGAGTTATTGGCATGTGAAGTCAGACCAGTCTGACTCTACTGCACATTTTTCTCTTACTCCATTCTACCTTTGATAAGGTACTATGTACAGAGGAACAAGAGTGACTCTTATATAAGGTACATATGTAGTAAGAGAGAGAAAGAAGAGAGAAGCAAAGCACTATGGGTGTTCAGAGAAGGAAGGCATGACAATCGTTTGGATGAGTCAGAAAAAAAATCACTTCTTGGAGACAGAGAAAAGGTCTGGGTGAGTAGCAAGAAAGAGGGAGTATTAGTAGATGAAGCAAGGTCCAGATTAAGACAGGTCATCAGAGTTGGAAATGAGCAATGCTAGGATGCTAGAGGCCATCAACATAGATGTTGCTGTCAACGAGGCCCTTGCATGAAGTTGGTTAAAGAAGAAACTTAGGTACTAAAGTCTCTGGGTAAGATGGGTGTTTTTGTAGGTGGATGGGATTTCTCCAAAAGATTGTATCTATTTGTGAGAGGAAAGTTTTTTTGCTGAATAATAATGACAAAACCAAGATCTGGGAGTAATAGTGGGAAATAATAGTTGACTGATTCTTCTTCCTAAAAACCCGATTCAAGATAGAAAAAAGGATACCCTTCACTAGAGGCAGCTTCTAAGGAAATGATGTTGTCACAGAAAAGACATATTTTAATAAGGGGTAGGTGAAAGAAGCATTTGAGGCAAAGGTGGGGGTAGAATTTATCTCTAAATGTCTAAGGTTTTTTGGGTTTTTTTTTAAGATTTTCTTTATTTATTTGACAGAGAGAGAGAGATCGCCAAGTCAGCAGAGAGGCAGACAGAGAGAGAGAGGGGGACGCAGGAACCCTGCCGAGCATAGAGCCTGACATGGGGCTTAATCCCAGGACCCTGAGATCATGACCTGAGCCAAAGGCAGAGGCTTTAACCCACTGAGCCACCCGGGGGCCCCAATGTCTAAGGTTTCTATATGCTATAATGGAAGAGGTTGGCTGAGGGGCATAAGATTCAGACTAGACTTAGGAAGGACCTCTAGCACATTCCTACGAAGACCATTTTCTACAGAATTATAAATCCAATAGTGAAATCTTCAATTCTGACTCTTAAATATGGTCAGGGGAGAGTGATGAATGCCACATGCTGAGCTTTGGTAAATCACAACAACATAAGAATAATATTATTTTTTCTCTACAGTTCCAAGCTGTAGTTCCAAGCTGTGGTCTTCTTTGTAGAGTTCTACATTTTGTTTTTTTTTTCTTCATTGCTGAAGCCCTGGTGGTGATCTTCTTAGTGCCTAATGAATCCAACTAAATAGAACTTTGCTTTGATTAATATAATTAGGATTTGAGGTACATTGTACACTGGCCTCCCCTCCTCTCTTCTCCCCTGAATATGGCCATGATGAAAAGATGTGGAATGAAAACAAATGTTTCTGACACAAACATGTGATGATGTTTGATGACACTTGATGAGAAGAAATGTATTGGTCCTACTTTCTGATCTGACATCAGAAGAGATAAAATATGATAACTCAAACCTATGAAATTACTGGGAGGAAGAAAATAATAAGAGCTAACAATTACAGAATAATAAGAGAATATAAACCCAAATATGATGTCCACATAAGAAAGATTTTGGAAGGGTATTAAAAAACAAACACTGGGGCACCAGGGTGGCTCAGTTGGTTAAGTGTCTGCCTTCAGCTCAAGTCATGATCCCTGAGTCCTGGGATGGAGTTCTGCATCTGGCTCTCTTCTCCATAGGGAGTCTGCTTCTCCCTCTGCCCCTCTTCCACTCGTTTTCTCTCTCTCTCTCTCTCAAATAAATAAATAAATAAAATTTTTTTTAAAAAAAGGGATTACCCAGGTGCCTGGGTGGCTCCGTGGGTTAAAGTCTCTGCCTTCAGCTCAGGTCATGATCTCAGGGTCCTGGGATTGAGCCCCATATGGGCTTTCTGCTCAGCAGGGAACCTGCTTCCTTCTCTCTCTGCCTGCCTCTCTGCCTACTTGTGATCTCTCTCTCTCTCTGTCAAATAAATAAATAAAATATTTTTTAAAAAGTAAATAAAAAAGGGGATTACCTTTGGAAAAAAAACAAAAACAAAAAACGAAACAAAAAAACAAACCCTTACTCTAAGTCCTGAGGGCAAAACAAAACTGTCTCTGGCATCCCACTTTCTAGAATATAATTGAGTTGGCCCATCCTTGAAACACAGAAGGAAAGGTAGGACATGTGCTTCCACAGAAGCACAGAAAACAAGATGATTCCTGAATAGTTTCAAAATTAGAGCATATTTAATTTAATTTAATATCGAAGAATCTAAAGATTGATGTCTGAGATAAGAAAGTATCCTACACTTGTTAGAGTTTTGAACCAATTAAGAGACAGCACAAAATGGAGACATCAGGTGGATGGAGACCAAAGTGTGAGTGAGCTTTACTGGCCTGTGGAAAATACGGATTCGGTGTGCAGCAACAATGGGCTTCCTGATTGAAGCCAGGAAGTCGGATTGCTATCTTAAAATGTTGGCGTACTATCTTCTGTTAAAACACTGTTAAAACTTCTGTTAAAACACGCCTACACCCTTATTCTAGCAAGACAACATCAACCTGGGCAGATTGCTTTCAGCCTCTCACCTAAGCCTCTGAGTCATTTACCTGACTCATTACTGTACTCATCTGATCGTTGGAGGAATTTCAGTTAAAGATCTTTCTCCAGGTTGTAAACAGATTGTTTGTTTTGCCTTTGGATTCCTGCTGAAAGGTATGAAACAAAAGAACTCAAGAAGAGGGGAACCTGGCCAGCTCCATCAGTAGACATGTGAATCTTGATCCCGGGGTTGTGAGTTTGAGCACATGTTGGGTGTGGAGTCTTCTTAAAAAACAAACAAACAGGGGGACCTGGGTGGCTTAGTGGGTTAAGGCCTCTGCCTTCGGCTCAGGTCATGATCTCAGGGTCCTGGGATCGAGCCCCGCATCGGGCTCTCTGCTCAGCGGGGAGCCTGCTTCCCCCTCTCTCTCTGCCTGCCTCTCTGCCTACTTGTGATCTCTCTCTCTCTGTCAAATAAATAAAAAAATCTTTAAAACAAACAAACCCCAAAAAACAAAACTTAAGAAGCAGCAAAATGAGATGGGAAAAGGGTGAAAAAAACCCTGTGCGACATGCAAATTAGAAACTGGCATACTTAGAGGGACCAGGAAAAAAGTAGCCATGAAAGGGAAAGGGTCAATTGCAGCCGAGCAGTCAAAGCTTGGTTCTAGGGCAAGAAAATCAAGGATGTGGGACTGCTAGACAAGAGACAAAAAGCAGCCAGGAAGTGATGCTGAGAAAACCAAACCATTGTGTTCAGCCAAGAATAATATTACCTTGAAAATCACTAACCTCTGGCCGCTAGTCTTGCAAAGACAATGTTCTCTATCACCAACTGCAGTTTAAAAATATTACTATGATCAAAGACATTTCAGACTAGCAAAGTGCAAGGCAGAGGGAGAAGTGGGGACAGACTGTGACAGAAATTTGCCTCAAATCTGAGACGGATGTGTGGGGCCATTAACTCCCCCTTTTGCTGTTAGTGAGAAACTGAACCAATAGGAGTAAATTACATACACAAACCCTCTCCACATCTCAGGCTCTGATTTAGCTACTTCCTCTATGTTTGTTCAACAGGAAAATGGAAGAGAAGAGCATCACTGTATGGCTTCTATATCTCTCTGAACCCTGGTCAAAATGGTCAAGTATATTGTGCAAAAGTTATTTATCCTGCATTTCAGTTACTTTCCCCCAGATGGTGGTGGGCTCTACAACAGTGCTCCCACTTGGCTGTAAGATACAGGGTTTGGAGTGTGAGCAAGATCTGAAAAGGAGATATGCAGGGGCCTGCCTGCAAACATACTGACACAGGCTTGACCTCAAAGACCCCAAATCACACAGGAGAGGTGCGACTGACATGTAAATTATGCAGAGTTAAGATACACGCTGACTTTACAAAGAAACATTTTGGGGAAAAAATGTAGGTATTTTTATCAGATAGATATTTTGATAATGATTTTTAGGTATGGAAATGTATGGAAATACATTTTTGAACTTATAAAATAGGCTGCATATTAAAACTAGTAAGAAAATAATTCATTATTCATTAGTAGGCTGTTAACTGGGAAAAAACTCCCACAGCTATATAGAAAAATATTGGTATCAGCAAACACTGGCTAGCAAGGGTCGCCATTATAATACATTTAAATCTCTAATGATAGGAGAATGACACAAATCTGATCAGCACTGTCATTTATGTCTTATTATCTTTGTTCAAAAAAATGACCAGAGGGACGTGTTTTGTTAGATGTTTTGTTTTGGTTCATTTTCCCACAATGTACATTTTCTCTATGTAGTTCATGTTCATTGGCTACATTCATATTTGGAGATTCTGTTTTGGGAAGTGGAGAGGGACATCAACATACACCAGCAGAAAGAGCTAGGAAACTATTATAATATAGTTAAAAAGTATCATCATTAATAGCCACAGGCTTTATGAAACTAGATGAAGGATGTACAACTGTCAGTGAGAAAGATGTGGAGAACACTGGGGCAGAAAATACAGATTTAGGAGTTAGCATGTAGGAAAAAGTTGAAGTGGAAGGGACTGCCCAGGGAGAGAAGGTAGAATGAGAAGAAAATCAATGGAATGGGAACTCAGAGTCTCTCTTTTTCTCTTTTTCTATTATCAGAATTCACTGTGTTGGCCTCATGGCTCTTTTGGCTTTGTGAGAGCAGGAGTTTATCCTGATGATAAATGTATATACGAGAACTATTGATTAAGCCAATGAACTGTTGTGGAACTCCTGCAATATTCTACTGAAGGCTCTGATAAAGTCTGCAGGACTCAGAATGAAGGCAGAGTTAGTAGAGAGCTTATTACACAATGCAATTTGCAAAATTCAATTGAAAAAGCGAATTGATGCAGGGGATCATAAAAATGATATATATTCAACTCCGAAGTTCTATTTTTAATCAAATTTTTATGTAAGGTCAAGGCTTTTTTTTTAAGTGTGGGTCTGCTAAATGGAATTTCTTTTATTACTTTTTCCCAAAATTTTACCTTTTTTTCATCTGCTCCCTACTTAATAGCAATTCTTCAGTGACTCACCTTTCTTTAGCCTTTCTAAAGCAGTTTAATTTTCATAAAAATAACAACTTTTGTCTTCTCTCTATTGCTCTCATATTTCATCAGTTTTACATAATATTTAATTAAATTATACCCTGTTTGGGAACAAATATAAATGTCTCTTACTAAATGTACAAAGTCATTGGTAGGAGTGGAAGTGCCCAGGCAAACCTAGTGAGTTGGTTAAAAGGGTTTCATTTGGCCAGAACTGCTAACTCACATTAGGTTATTTTATTTTTTTAAAGGATTTTATTTATTTCTTTGAGAGAGAGAGGGAGGGAGAGGAAGCACAAGCAGGAGGAGGAGCGGAGGGAGAAGCAGGCCCCCCGCTGAGCAAGGAGCCCAATGCAGGACTTAATCCGACCCTGAGATCATGAGCTGAGCCACCCAGGTGTCCCACATCAGATATTTTAAACACATTTAAGCAGAAATAGAAAGATACTGTTTCCAAAGGAGAAATATGAAGTAATTTTACTCCACATTGAAAATTTCACTTAGAAAGTCAATAGTTGTAAGACACCAACATTTAATTGAAATTACTCAGCCATGCTGAAAGTCTTTCTGAAATGTCAACCTCTCCATCAAGCTTCTCTTGATGCTCTAATTTGGTAGTGCTTTCTCCATCTTAGGAACCCCGTCAGCGATGTTTTTAGACTTTACTGATAACACATCTCATTTTACTTTACAGCGCAGATGGTTATAAACTGATCTTCTCTTCCTTTATATGATATCATCTACTTGATAGAATAAAGTACACCTCTCTCACTATATACTTTTGAAATCAAAGTACTTTGTACATCGTGGGCCCTTGTATATTTTAAGTGGTACTGCAATGGTGTGTGCATTTGTGTGTTTCTGTGTAGTGAGACAGAGGCAGGGGAATGAAGGGCAAAAAAAGTTCGTAAATGTCCAACCTCCCATAAGAAAAGGGTATACTCCAAAAGTGCACATTCACTTCTTTTCACATCTCTACATATGTTGTTCTAGTATAGTGTTTACCTGGCTACCTCTTCTAGTAGATGTCTCAGCAGTAGAAAAAATATTTTATCTATCTTAATTTTTAAAGATTTTTTCCATTTATTTGAAAGAGATAGAGTGAGAGAGAACATGAAAAGGGAGAAGGTCAGAGGGAGAAGCAGACTCCCCATGGAGCCAGAGTCTGATGTGGGACTCGATCCCAGGACTCTGGGATCATGACCTGAGCTGAAGGCAGTCGCTCAACCAACTGAGCCAAGACACCCTATTTTATCTATCTTTATAACCTAGTCTCTGCTACAGAGACTCTGACACCCAGCACATGTTAAGTAAATGATTGTTGAATAAACAAATAAATGAAAGACTGAAATGGAAAATCTCTTAAAGATTCAAGGAGGTAGGGCATGAAGAGGATATAAAACTATCACCAAAGAAAGTGAATTTAACCCTACCTTGATTGTCCAAGGTATATTCAAATGACCAGTACATTTTCCAAAATGTAAAGAATGTCACTAAAGTTTGGGGTCAGAGAGGTCTTTAAAGATAAGCTTATTCTATTTTAAAGATGAGTTGACAGATTGGCCCACTGTCCCACTAGCCAGTCATTAAAATAAGACCAATGCAATAGTAAGATTTTTGGCTCTACCAATTCCAACTATCTTATGAAAAGATGGATTCTCTAAGTGAAAAGTCTTTGGCAATCAGAATCACTGATAGGGAGGGGCTGGAGTGGACTATGGGGCAAAAAGGTGGGGAACAGAAGAGAGAGCAGAATGGTGTTTCCAATGTGACTCCCACCTTGCCAACTCTGACAACTATGATGTGCTCTTTTGTCTTGCTCGAAAGTGGCCAAGTTAAGGCTTAAAGTCAAGTCTTCTCACCTTTACACCACAGTTCAGGTATCTTTAAAAAGAAAACCACTATTCATAAATATATCTTCAGAAGGTTCTGGAAATCAGTTAAATTAAAAACGAAACCAAAATGGAGCCTCCACAGAACAATAAACACCACTTTCCTCTGTCAATAAATGTTCCTGCAACAAAATTATAAAGATTAAAAGTCACATAAAAGTTAAAATATAAAAAAATATTTAATATGAATGAGAAATTTTTACCAAAGCCCAGAAACTTGAATATTTAAATGGGAGTAGGGAATAGAACAGACTGTTTTCTGAAAACTATAGCTTAACAATAAGAATGGGAAAATTATGATGAACCCATAAAAGCTAGTTTCTGCTTTTTGTAACTTTTTAAATCATCCTCTGGGACAGAAAAAGGAATGAATCTCTTTGGAAGATGGGAGGTATCCAGTTGTTGAAGAAGTCATAACATTTTGATTTTAGTTTTCAATACCAAGAAGCCATTTTATATAAAATGATAAAATGTTAGGACTCCCCAAGATAGGGATTTTAAACTCCTTTCGTGATATTTTCCTGCAATTTAGATATCAGTTCAACTGGCTGCCTATTTCTAAAGAACCTGCTGGTTTCTAGACCATTAGATCAAAAAGGGTCTGGCACATAGTAGGCATCATAAATATATGTCAATTAAACAAACAAGTATATACTCCAAGAAAGGCTTGCAATATGGAGGTGAATGTTGCTTTTGGAGGGGGGACTTTGTCTGCTGCTCTTATCAGGAGAAATGCTCATAAGAGAGAGAGCTTGTGGCCCACAGGAACTCTTTCTTAGCCAAATGTTTACAGTTAATGCTGGAGGTTTAACTCTTTCTTAAACAGGCTGGCCACTTGACCTCATTTTCTATCCCAAGCCCCACACTGACATCCATTCTCCAAGGTGAATCACAAGTATACAGCTAATCAGCAGCCCAAAGACCCACTGTAGAAGCCGAGGAATAAATGTAGGAATGCTCCCCATGGGAAGGGGAGGGAGAAATAAAACTGAAAATCAGTTCAACAATGCTACTAAGAACTGGGAAAATAAGCATGAGTACATCCGAGAACCAAAGAGGTCTATAATTTAGGGAGGGAGGCAAACTCACACTGAGATTTAATGTAATATCACATATGTTATGATGGAAATATATCTAGGATTCCTGTGTACCAAGAGCAGAGGAATTTAGCTAGGTTCAGGGAAATTTCTGGAGCAGTTGGAAGCCACATGTATATGTATGTATATGAGAACTGAAGTGAAAGGCAGTGTTAACATTTTAGATTATGCAAAAACAACTATTGGACTAAGACTAGTACAAAAGTAATGTTTGCTATGGTTAAATATCTATAGCCTAATTTAGTGTAGAATCATATCATAATAGCACAGACCCATTTCGTGAAAAGAGTAAATCTTGCATGACGAAAGATTAAGTGTCCCAATCTCCTATAGATTTTCTTGAATCTTCACCTCATTCTCCAGAGGAATCCATCTTACTGAGTTTGTTTAAAACTATCTTACATTGTTAGAGACACAAGGCATTTCAAATTCATCCATTCATTCATCAAATACTTATTAGAGACTTATGTCCAAAATTTTAGCTTCTTAAAAAAATAAAACAGGTTTAAATGGAGCACCTGGGGGGCTCAGTCAGTTAAGCTTCTGACTCTTGATTTCCGCTCATGTCATGATCTCAGGGTGGCGAGACAGCCCTGCACCGGCCTCCCCACTCAGCAGAGAGTCTGCTTGAGATTCTCTCCCTCTCCGTTGCCCCTCCCCCTCTTGCTCTCCCTCTCTAAAATAAATAAGTAAATCTTTTAACAAATAAATGAAACAGGTTTCATCAGCCAAGAAGATAGACTGAAGCTGTGCTAAAATGGACAAGAAGTAGAGGAACCCGGAAATGCAGAATCCCTATTCAATATTAATGATGGCCTGGTGGCCACAGTAACTGGGGTATCCTCCGAGCTGCCCAGGGGGGAGGATGTACCCCAGAGTTGGGCCAGCTCTTGCAGATTAGCACATAAGAGTTGCCTCTACTTTTCTCTTTCTTTTCCCTGCCTCCGCCCCTCCTTCTATCTTGGAAGAAGGAAAAGTTGAAGGCTAGAGCCTGGCAGGGACAGAGGAGCTTTTGATTGGCTGGAAGGCAGTCCCACAAAAGGGGGTTTGCCAGGTGTTAGGGTAAGCATCTAATTGAAGGTCTGATGCCTCGAGGGTTCCGGCAGCAGCACCCGGGTTTTGCAGTACTGAAGCCACAAACCCAGAGGTGCCAGGCTTCAGAGGCTCAAAGTGTCAAAACTGCTTGAGGCCATTTAGAGCCAAAGCTGCTAGTGGCTTCAGGGCGGTTTGAATCCCAGAGTCCTGGAGTGAACAGAGCGCCAGGGGCTCCTGACCTCGAAGGGAAGGGAACAGAGCCCTATCCTAACAAGGCTGGAGTTCTTAAGGTTGAAGCGGCTGGCTGTTTGAACCCTGGGGCAGGAACGATCCTAGGTTTCCAACTCTGAAGCGGAGGGAGACGTGGGCAAACCAGGGACAAGGCTCACACTCCGGCGGTTTCCTTCCAACGTAGAGACCATAGAGCGAATGATTTTCCTAGACCTCAGCATTCAAATTCAAAGCAATTACTCAACACCTGACGATTCCACGGGACCGTGTTTTGTTGCTTCACGAGCAAACATACGTCTGCTCTTCTGTTGCTGTTCCAAATTGGATCTTCTTTTTCGCTAAGTTACAATGATAATGTATATGTACGTTATCAAGTTATATTCTGCCAATAAAACTTTTAATTCGCTTAAGGAGGTAGCTTCCATTCAGGAGCTCTCCAGAGACCCATTCTCTGGAAGGGAAACAGGCTGCTCTGGGGTTCAGCTTCCCGCACACCAGCAAGCCAGCTTGTGATAAAGTACAAAGCACACGCACTTAGCAACGTGAGAAGAAAGTAAGGGGGCTGGGGAGCGACACACCTGCTGTGACGTTCCTGTGGAAGAAAATGAATGTAAGAGCGGAAAGGAACTTAGACTGATTCACTTCAACTCACTTATTTTACAGAAAAGGATTTTGAGAATCTGAGAGGCTGGGCAATGCCCCAAATTATACACGAAGGTGTCCCTTTTTTCACAAACTTTTACATTACAAATTTGGGTTATTTTCTCAGAATAGTGCCATAGGAAAATATATGCCCCATTCTCTCTCTCTCTCTCTCTTTTTTTCCCCACAATAACAACAACAACAACAAAAAAAAACCCCTCCACTTCGATTCTCGGCCTCATGGCCCACCATTCCACCCACTTGCCTCAGCACCAACACTCGGCATCATCCATGGAATAAATCCTTTCCACTTTGCCTAAGCGTGGCTGCTATCGTAGTCAGCTCGGGCTGCTGTAATGGAGTATCACAGGCTGCATGGCTTAAACAACAAACATTTACTTCTCCACAGTTCTGGAGGCTGGGAGGTGCCAAGATCAAGGCCTCGGCAGTTCCAGCATGTGGTGGAGGCCCCCTTCCTGGTCTGCAGATGGCTGCCTTCTTATTGTATCCTTGCTTTATAGGGTGAGTGGAGGGCATGCACTTACTGATCTCTTTCTATCAGGGCATTAAGCCCACCATGAGAGCTTCACCCAAAGACCCCATCTCCAAATACCATCGCACCCGAGATTACAGCGTCAGCCTATGAATTCCGGGAGAACACAAGCGTTCACTGCACACCAGATACACCGGCCAGGTCTCTTCTCTTCAAATGTCACTACAAATATCGGCCAAAGTGCACTCCCCCTCCATAGGGCTGAGTGGTAGCCCCCTGAAAGATGCCTTCGTGTCCTGCTCCCCAGAATCTGTGAATGTTCTCTCATTCGGACAAAGGGTCTTGGCAGGTATAATTACGTTAGGATCTTGAAATGAGGAAACCATCCTGGAACATCTGAGTGGGCCCTAAACCCAATGACAAGTGTCATTATAAGAGACACCCAGAGGGAAAGACAGTGTCAGAGGTGAAGGTGACATGAGGACGCAAGCAGAATTGAAAGTAATGTGGCCACGAGTCAGAAAATGTCAACAGCTGGAAGAGGCAAGAAGCAGATTCTCCCCTAGAGCCTTCGGAAGGAATGCAGCCCTGTCACCACCTTGATCTCGGACTTCTGACCTCCAGGACTGTGAGAGAACCAATTTCTGTTGTTCTAAGCAACCAGTTGGTGGAAATTTGTGACCACAGCCCTCGGACACAAATGCAGCCCTCACTTGAGTATTCTTATCCTTCTACCCCAGCCATATCTCCTGCTCCAAAATGCCTCTCAATCTGGTCATTTCAACCCTGGAGTGGGACTCACTAGCAACATTTTTAACATACATTCTTGGAGATTTCTTTTTCTAAAACTAATTAAGTGCCTTAGGATGGTAAGAGAAGAGATGTCCCAGCTTTGTTGTAAAGGAAGGCTGAAGTCAGAAGTTGCCCGACTTTAAATGTAGAGGCTCCTTCCAACTTTCCTCCCTCACTTAGGGTCCTGCAAAATTCAACACAGGAATAGATACAATAAGGCAGAAAATGAACCCAACCTAGGTCCTTGCCGTGTAAGCAGCTGCCTTGTCCAGTCCTTCATTATTAATTTGATTGCAGATGTCTTGCTGTCTTGCTGCCACAACTTGTCTGTTTCTTAAATGCTTCCCTAAACCACTGTGTCCATGACACTGTATGAAATACACTGTGCGGCAGCGTACGAATATCCAAGAACAGAGCAAGGAATGTTGATTTTTCTATCCTCTCTCCGTCACACACATACTTTCTCCCTCTTTAAGCAGAGGCAACCCCCACTCCTCTAATTCATGCTCGAAAGCCACAAAGCCACATCTCACACTGATGCCAGGGTCACCTTTCTAAAATATGGATTGCATCATTTCATCCCCTTGATTCAAATCCTCTAATAGTCCCCATCACCTTTATTCATTCCAACGATACATTTTTTCATTGAGAATCTCAAAGGCCAATTCAACAAGAATTGAGGGTTAGATGGTATAAACATACAGTCTATAATACATACAAATATATAAACCTAAAATATATCTATAGGGGCACCTGGGTGGCTCAGTGGGTTAAAGCCTCTGCCTTCGGCTCAGGTCATGATCTCAGGGTCCAGGGATTGAGCCCCACATCAGGCTCTCTGCTCAGCAGGGAGCCTGTTTCCCCCTCTCTCTCAGCCTGCCTCTCTGCCTACTTGTGATCTCTCTCTGTCAAATAAATAAAATCTTAAAAAAAATAATAAAATAAAATACATCTATAAATCAGCAGAGCTTTAAAACCGTGTCTCCCGACTTCTCTCTCTGGAGCAGCTGACCTCTCTCGCCCAATATGGGACTCTCCTGTACTCGGCCATCAACCCACTTTGCTTCAAGATGCAAACTGCCTCACTTAATTCTTCCTTCTTTCTTTCTCCACTCATTCCTTCATCCATCTTTCCATCATCACTCAATACTTAACCTCCTTCAGCGTCTACTAGCTACTGTGAGCCCTGAGGGGGCTTCTAGTCGAACTCGGAAACCTCCCCAAGACCCTCCTGGTCATCATCTCCCCAGAGCACCAGGAGAGGAACTTCCCACCTGTCCCACACTGAATAATGCACCTCTCTCACCCCTACAAGCCTGAACCCCTGAGGTTTCTTTTTTCTCTGTCAATTACTGAAAAAGGTGTGTTGAAGTCTCCATCTATAGTAGTGAGTTTGTGTATTTCTCCATACAGTCCCATCGTCTTTTGGTTCTGTTTCCCCACTACGAACACTGCCCAGCCCAGAGAAAGGCTTGAGAAACAAATGAAGGAAGGAAGGATGGAGGACGGGAAAAATAAAAAGGAGGCCTGAACAGGACAGCAAAACTTTCTTTTACATGAAAAAAAAAAATGGAAAGAAGATTGCAATGCCAATTGAGAGAGATTAAAAAAAAAAAAAAAGGCAGCAGCAGGAGGGGGAAACAGATGTCCCAACCCTTTCAAACCTAGACTAGAGGTAAACCCAGAAAGAATTTCAATTTATATGAAGCAACAGACCATTCAAATCCCTACCCCACAATCCAAAGCCCTGAGCAGGCACCATGAAATGTGCTTTCTCTTTCCTGGAAGCCATGCTCATAAATTCACCATTTCTCAGTCGCGTTTCATTGAAACAATTGCTGCCCCCACCTGATGGAGTCAAGGACCTGAATCAGGTTGCAACTCAGCTGAAAGTAAATTTTGGAGTTTTAAAGGGTATAATGATATCTACAGTTCCTGCTCTGATTATCGGAAGGGCTACATTAGCACTTCAGGAAAGAAAAGATCCACGCTCTGCTTAAATCTTGCTGGTGTCAGAAAGAATACTTAATGTCCTATAATAACGATGTCTCCTGTTAAACAGAGAATTTCTCATCTGTTTTGGACTGGAAAACCGCAAATGGATCCCCTTCCTCACCCAGTCGGGGGCAGGGGGGAGGTGACTTAGGAGCAGGAAGGTGGCTTTATTGAGACCTACTACGGGGACTTGATTCCAGAGGCCATTCCATAGAAGGAACAGAGATTTCTGCAGTCTGCCAACAGGTCTGTTAGCCAGCTGAGCCCGGAGAGTTCATGAGACAGTACCTGAGTCTATGGTTTCTAGACAGACTCCCTATAAATTACCTGAATATACTTTCATATAGTATCACCTCTTTTTGGCTTCCACCTCTAAATTAAGAAGTCAACATCAACTTTGTGCCTTTATAGCCATGATTCCCATTAAAGACCAGATCTTTTTTCACATAAAAAAGGCACATCCAGGGGCACCTGGGTGGCTCAGTGGTTAAGCCTCTGCTTTCGGCTCGGGTCATGATCTCAGAGTTCTGGGATCGAGCCCCGCATCAGGCTCTCTGCTTAGCAGGGAGCCTGCTTCCCCCACTCCCTCTGCCTGCCTCTCTGCCTACTTGTAATCTCTTTTTCTCCATCAAATAAATAAAAATAATCTTAAAAAAAAAGGGCACATCCATTGGGGAGGTCTAGCAGCCTGGTCCTCTCCATGGTTTTGACTATTAGATTCATTTCACCCTGCAGATGGGACTTTTCAATGTCTTTAAAAAATACTTGGGAGAAACTCTGGTGAAATTCAAGGTCAGGCACAGGGACTTAAAACATTCATCTTGGCGAGGTACAAAACCCTCCATTGTTATTGGCAGACCCTTTCTACAAAAATTATGTAATCTGTTTTTTCTGCCCAATGGAAAGAAAAACATCCATTTGTGTAACTATGTGGGTACTCCTTGTCAGGTGGAATAAGGCTTGAGTTAACTTCCCATTTTCAACTTGAAACATCTCTGTTCTGTCATGGTCATAGTGACCTCCCTGTGGCCAGACATTTGCTTGAATTAGCTCTCGTCAGTTAATATTTTTCTATTTTTTTTAAAATCCTGATTACTTATTTCTGAATCTAGTTTTTCCTTTCATTTTCAGTCTCTTTCTCCTAAAACATGACTCTCTTTAGCAACCTAATTTTTTGTGCAACATTCAGCAAAATAGTCAACAAATATTGTGGGCAGGTGCTATGGGGCTGGGGAAAATGACAAACAAAATCCAGGCCCTGTTCCTTACCCTAGAAAAGTAGTGGCGGAGATGTAAAACACATGTATGGTAGCAATGAGAAAAGATTTTGATACAAGTCACAAAAGTAATTGGAGATTAAAGGAAAAAATACTACGAAGTGTGCCTTTTTGAGGGTCCAAATACAACAATAAATGCGACATAAGTAAGAATTTTCAGGGACTGCTTCCTGGAAGAAACAAGAATTGCTGAATATTGCGTGTGTGTGTGTGCGTGCATCATTTCATCTCTCTTGGGTAGTAGCTTCCTTTATTTGCCAAAAGCACATTAATTTTATTTATCTTGACATTTATTCCCCTCCATTTGCAATTGGAACTCTTAATCCTAAAAGAGAAATAGAAAATGCCTTATTTTCCATCTGCTCTGTCTTTTCTATTTCCTATTAGATTCATATCATTTCTTAACTATTTAATCTGATGATCTTACATTACTGTTGAATATTCATATTTTAGTCTCAGTGTGTTATTCATCACCACTCACACCTCATCCTTTCAGAATCATTCTGTTTCTTTCCTTCGTTCAGGCACCTCAAGTTTATTCATTACCTCCCATCTTGATGTCTGTGATTCACCCATGTTGGTCTTCTGACATCCTGTCTCAAAACACGATTGAAACCCTCTTTAAAAGCTTGAATCTCGAATAATTTATTCCCCGACTCCATCAACTCCACTGATTTCTGGTTCATCTCTGCCTCACATTTAAATGGTTGACTCATTTCGCCCGACCACTTTGTAAATCTTTAACAAACATTATCTACTTTTTGCACAAAATTACATGTATTTTCATCTCTCCACAAAGCCTGTTTTCTAATTGGTTTCGTTTATTTAGCTTCTCTCTCCAATTTTCTTCTTTTATAGTCATTTTTCATAACTCTCCTTTATTGTGCCACTTTTAATCACAGAAATGCACCTTGGTTTAAATGGCCTGAAGATAAATATTGAAAATGCATATGTGAGTAGTCTAAACTTGATTACCTAATGGTTTGGGTGAGGATAAAAGGAACATGAAAATAAAGAGTCACCAGCCAGATTTAAATACATGACAGGCTTTGGCATTTACACTCCCTTATCCGGCCCCTCCTATGGCCCCTCATTCCTGAGCTCTCTCAAGGCTAGACACAGGAAAGTAATCCGAGATGCATTTTTCTCCCTGGTCCAAAGGCTGCTTTTCGTTTGTTTATTTATAACTCAGAAGTTGGGTTTTGAGCAAAGACAAGGGTGGTTTAAAGGTTCTTCATCAATCCCTTTGCACGTTGTGCAGTTTTCCAATCACTTCCATGATTATCACTTTATTTAATCCACTAGTACTCATAAGTGGTGTCGAGATAACAATGCAGTCAAAACCAAAATAAAATAATTTGCCTGATGCGATTGTGAATGCGATTTGTTAACATCATTTCTTAAAACCCTCAACCCTCTTTTGCTACCCTGGAGCCGATCTCAGTCGAGGAATATGCAAGATGATGCTGTCCAGAATGGAGAGCCATCTGTAAGCTTGACGTCTTCTCAATTCATAATCTGGCTAACACCAGGGCAGGCAAGATGAAAGGAAAAGGCCCATTTTTCTTCATTTAAACGGAGGTAGATCTTCTCTTTATTTCTTCGGAGAAAGAGATTCTCATACGCAGGATACATCACATTCATGGAAAACAGATATTCCTACATCTGGTTCTGGGGTGTTTATAAATCAAAGATTAAGTGCCTCACTGCTTCGAAACCAAAGATGTGCCAGTCTAGCCCCTGGGGCTTCCTCTTCATGTTAGTCCCTATTAACATTTATGCCATTTGTTCTTTCAAGGCTCAGAGAACCCCGACTCAATCCAGCGCTCAATTGCACGTATTCTCTACCTGTGGGCTTCACCAGGATTTTACCAGCGGCATGGCTGTGCCTCTGAACTAGGAGGATCAATGGGAATTTGCATATTTTGTATTACAACCTGCATGCATTTGCTTAAATTATGACATCTAACCCAGTGCAGTCTTAGAATTAAAATTAAATTCTGGCTATCTTTCTGGGGATGAGTCTGCCTAAAAGTAGTTAGCAACTCAAAGGGCTAGGAAGGGGGTGCAGATAAATAACATAAATGAGTGGAGAAGGTCAGGAGCTAAGTACAAAAAAAAAAAAAAAGACAGGTGAAGACTTTGGTGGACAAAGGGCAGGGCCTCAGCAATCATCACGGAGCCAAAGAAAACCCAACTCTGAGCCACAGGCAGCCAGAAGGTACAGGCCTCCTGTTCTTCTTACTACCTGGGTAGAAAGTGCTCCTGAACTCCTACCACAAACACATTGGCTCGTGTGTATAAGGAGGGCTTCTCTACAAGTACCTACTCCTCCCTCACGCTCAGTCACCTATACTCACTGTAAGTCCCTAAGGCATTTTAGATTTCAGGGGTTTGGAGAAGCAAGTAGTGTTGGGTAGGAGCTTAAGACTGTGCGGTAAGCAGGAAAGAGGAATTCAGGTCCTCTTCTTGGGGATTCCAGACCGGCCAAGATTTGTGGAGTGGATTCTCTCTTCATGAGCCCCCGTATCTCCCAAGGAAAGGGTCATGAGATAAAATAGAGGACACCCACTTCAATTTGAATTTCAGATTAATAATAATTTTCTAGTATATTACACGGGACATACTTACAATATTAATTGCTCTTAGGCTGAAATTCAAATGAAACTGGGAGTCCTGTATTTGGCCTGGAAAGCCTGGAAACCCTACCCAGGACCAGCACTTCTTTCTGGGTGGTGCCTTCACTCCCAGGTCTTTCTTATCTCCTGTGACAGTACCGGGTAGATGGGGCCATCACTGGCAGAGGAGCAGAGAGCTTATGCGGACTCTAGAATCAACTGTACTGCTTGGGTTCAAATCCTAGGCCCACATGGAAATTTACTTAACTCCTATAAATCTGTGTTGGTTTTCCAGTCTGTAAATGGGGATGATGGTAAACGCCCTATTTTATGCATCTGTTTTTGGGAGGAAATGAGACAACCCACACAAAACTTTGGCACACAGGAGGCACTCGGTCAGTGCTGGCCACAGTAATTGCCGCAGGTTGCCTTGCCCTGTACAGATGGTAATCTACCTGCTAATTAAGGCTGCATTCTAGCTAACGTTTAAAATTATTTTACTGGTGTGATAAACATGTGTTTAGCATTTCCCATATATCCCCTATGATTGGGGGAAAATATTATTTTAAATTTAAGTTTGGAAAAATGTAGTTGTAAGTTTTAATATAAGGCTCCAGAAAATTCTTAAGGAAGGTTATATTGAGCTCACAGGATAGACTCTCAATTCTTCATTTGTCCCCCCATCCTATTTATCTCTTTTTTCTCCCTATCGCTCTTCTTCAGCTTATCAGAAGGAAATGGAGGAGCGGCAAACAGTCACTTGTTATACCCACTAGACAGAGCAAGATGCTTTCTCCATCACAAATGATTTACTTGCCCTCCAGACACTTCCCTCCGCCCCCCTGCAACTGACACACACACACACACCCACCTGGCCCACCTCTACCCCGGAACTCTGTGTCTTGGGGCATTCTTGTTCTCCTCTTAACTTAATAAGCTGGAAACGCAGACAGAGCAGTTAAGAATCTGCTCAAGGAGGCACGCAGGGAGCCAGCTGGGGAGCTGAAATGAGCCCATCCCACTTCTTGGCTCCCCGCCCCGTGCTCTGTCCAACAGACCATAGTGGACACCTGGGTCTGCTGAATAGAAGCCCTGCAGTTGCTAGGGCAAAGGATGAAGCCAAAGTTGGAAAACTCTTATGACGCTCCCCATGGCGATTAATCTGTTTGAAGGTCTGGGCTCTGAACCTTAGATTCCAGGTCTGCATTCCTTCATAAAACCTCGTGTTTTGAAAGCCACAGTCAATGACCCTGTGAATTTAACTAGACACATTCTTACAAAGCAGCATCGTAAAGGAAAGCTCCTAAGTGATTGGAATCTGCCAGCATGCTGTCTTGTGCTCCTGGCTCCCAGTAGGGGGGCCCGGGAGAGGAGAATCCCACGCCAAGTCAATTTTCACTGCTTGGGCTACCCGTGTGGAATGCTGGGCTTCCTTAGAGGCATGGCTGTCATTCTGGATGCTCTTCTTAATGAAGGCTTAGGCACTAATCTAAAAGGTCGGTGCCTGCTCACCCCACTCTACTGGTGGCCACGCTTCGATTGCATATCCACGGTTGGTGGGGTAGGGTCTGTTTCAGGCATGAAGAAATTCCTATCTTTTTAACCTGATAAAATGAAATCTATATGCTCGTTGCTTTTAAAAGCTTCAAAGTCTTTATCTACTTCAGTGAATAAGCTAAAGGAAAGGTAAGATCAAGGGCCACAGCCTCCTAAATTGTGACTTTTTTTTTACTTCTTTCTTTCCATCTCTTTCCTCTCTCTCTCTCTCTCATTAATGTTTTCATGAACACTAAAGACAAACCAGAACAAATGACAAATGATTCTGGTTGGGAAAGGACAATAGTCTTCATCCCATTGAAAAATCTTCAGAAAGGTATCTCCCCCCAGATTTTGTGACACTTATTCTAATTAAGTAAGTTCCATTTGGCCCTTCAACCTTACTTACTGATCTGCCTCATATCAGCGATGCGACGAAGTGCCTACTGGAGGGACATGAGAACCTGAACTGTATGGGTCAGATATTGTCCACCCAGTTCAGGGATCTGCGCTGAAGCAGCCATGGGATAAATTGGACCTCTGTGAAATCCAGTACAGCTGATAGACTCATGGGGTTTTTTTTATCTGTTTGTTTTTGCCTAACCTTGGCTTTACCACCGTCTGAGAACAACATTCTGATTTCCTTTGAGGAACTATGCTTCCTCCCCTATTTTCAGTCTGTGGGGTTGAGATGGGGCTAACGTCACCTGCAATGGGGCCGATAACCTCTGCTGAGGCAGTCAGCACCTTCCCTCCTTCTGGCCAGGAGAATCTGTTTTGTATTGTGCCTGAGACTTAGTTCACATCTACTAAAAATCGGCCCTGGGGCTTCGTTAGAATGGTGAGGAAAGTGGTACTCCCTTCCCACTGGGCTTGTGAGGCTGGCAGATCCTAGGTGTACCACCCCAAAGCCAAAGTCTGACTGAGCGAGAAGGAAGAAAAGCACAGACACACAGCGCCAAACAGTGAGAGACTGATTTCTATTGACCCTGCGCGCACACCTAGGGCCAACTTTGCAGCAAGTCAGGGATACCTCTGGTGTTTTCAGTTATAAGAGCCAAGACATTCTTCTTTTTGCTTGAGCCAATTTGGATTGGGTTTTCCTCACTTGCAATAGAAAATGGCAGAAAAAAGGTTTTCTTGAGAATGCTAGGTTCAAACTCTTATCATGAGAATTATGTCTCGGGTATGATGCATATTCATACACATTAGCAGTTAACAAAGATGGAAATGGATTCTATTATTAATCTCTGCTTCCTTCCCATCAAAGTACAGTAACAGCCTCCATCTCCATATCCTTAACCAAAACAGCTAAGCAAATAATTCTTGCTAATTCTGTGCCCTCTTCACTGTCCCCTGCATTTTCATTGTCCCACAGAACTCAACTAGGTGGCTGAAATATTTTTGTTTTATTTGTTTGTTTTGGGGGAGGAGGTTGGTTTTTTGTGGGGGGATTTTTTTTTTTTGCTGATTAATAACCTAGATCAGAAATCCAAAAACTATGGCATGCAGACCAAATATGGTCCACTGCCTGTTTTTTTGTAAATAAAGTTTTATTGGAACACAGTTATTCATTCATTTACATATTATTCATGGCTGTTTTAGCACTATGAGAGCACAGCTGAGTAGTTTTGACAGAGACCATATAGCTCACAAAGCCCAAAATATTTACTATCTCTTGGGGCACTTGGGTGACTCAGTCATTAAGGGTCTTCCTTTGCCTCAGGTCATGATCCCAGCGTCCTGGGATCAAGCCCCACATCAGGCTCCCTGCTCAGCAGAGAGCCTGATTCTCCTTCTCCCACTCCCCCTGCTTGTGTTCCCTCTCTCACTGTCTCTCTCTGTCAAATATACAAAATATTTTTAAAAACAAAACAAAAAATAAATAAAATGTTTACTCTCTGGCCCTTTACAGAGTTTCTAGGTCTCCCACCTAGAGTATTAACTTGGGAATGACTGCAGTCTTTACAGCTTTCGTCTTTTGTGTTTGCTATGTCTTTGGTAGCTTTATTCTTTTGGCAGCCAGTGTTCTTTTGCAGGCTATGAAGATGAGAGGAGGACGTTTAAAATCCTTTGGATAAGAAAAGTCACTGCCAGCCTAGAATGGAAATAGAAGCTAAAATAGGATTTTCCTCTTCCTCTCCCATGGCAATATGAAGAGATATGGATACCATCTGTGTCAGATTGTTGGCAATTTGCCACCATTCCCTTCTCTATATCAACCCCAGTATCTCATAGTCTAAACGCCTGGAAACTACATTTCCCAGAATGCCTTGCTATAAGGTTTCCAGCTAGATTGCACCAATAAAAAGAGCCCCCAGGATATATAGAAGGTAGAGAAAAAAACAGAGTGATACTAGTGGTCTTCCGGCAGAGGCAAGCAAACGCATGGACTTTGGTTGGTGGGCAAAAGATTCTGCAGTGGTCTCTGAAAATCACCTAATTTAGCATTTCAGGTGGTGGTGACCATTGTGTGGGTCCTGCAACCTTAGCAGGAAACTGACAGCGAGCAGAGCCTTTTTCTGACTTTTCAACTTCCAGTTGTTCCAATGGTTTTGCACATATCCAGTCTCCTACGTGAAGATCCTTCCTACTTGAAATACCTAGACCAGTTTCCGTTTTCCTATCTGAGCCTTAACTGATACACCATGACATTGCCGGGATAACACAGTGAAATAGTCCCTTTAGCCTCAGAAGCAAAAGATGACAGTGCTATGGTTTCTTAATACCTCAGTAGAGCTGGTCAGTGTGCCAATGTTCCAAGTCACTAGGTAATTGATCCTAGTGATCTGCCAATCAATCACAGCTGGTAAGGCACCATATGCAGCCAATAAATGCGGATCATTGCCACTGTTGTCATGGTTTTTCAGGCAGTGGCAAGGGAAAGGATGCAGAAGTGGGATAGACATGTGCAAGGGACAGAGAGTGGATTAGGGTCTTGAAGCGTGAGCCTTGGGAGGCCTGGGAGGATGATGACAACAGTGTCATGCTAAACTATTGAAAGGAACTATGACTGCCTGTGTTCCTCAGCCTCCTGGAAAAGTGTAAGAAAAGTAAATCAGTACATAAGGCAACATATATTTTCAGGAAAGCTCAAAGTGACGTCGAACTAGAGAAAATTGGAATGGTGAGCCCTTAGCAGAGACTTTGCATATGGTAGTGGCAAAGGGTCTGACTTGATTTCAAGGAATGTGGACTTTAGTGCAGCCACAGACACAGCTGGCTGGATGACCTTGGCTGAATCACCCCTCGCAAAGCCCTCCTTTTCACTACAAAATGAACTGACAACCTCGAAGCCTTTTTTCGAGGCTGTGATTTTATTATCTATGACTTAGAGGGAATTTGTCAATGGAGGGCTTCAGGAGCTGCGAGCAGATTAAGACCACAGATGTAAAAATCTCATCCAAAAGCACAAAGTTCTTTCTACCCTTGATAAGCTATCACGGACTCAATCTCTCCTGATGGACACCAGCCAAAAAGCCAAGGGCACCTTTGAGATTTCTCTCCTTCCTCCCCTTTGCTTCTGCTGTTCCATCTACTGTGGACATGTCTCTGTCTCCCTCTGTCTCCTTCTGTCTCCCTCCCTCCCTTCCTTTCCTTCTTTCTTGCACACAGATCCATAAGAAGGCCTAACTTCAGGGGGAGGGGCAGAAAAAGCCAAGGGTGGGGAGGAATTGCTGGAAAGAAAACAAACCAGCTTTTACTAGCTTCGGGTTTTCTTTCTGCCAGGCATGCACGAACATCGCTGGCACTGATGAGACTGTTTTTCTGTAGAGAAGAGGAATGGGAGGGACAAGAAGAAAGATGGTAAGGATGCTAACATGCTTTGTTAGGAAACTTTTTTAACTAATCTGGAACACAGTCTATAGCAGTAAGAATACCCTTTAAAGAAGAAATACATCCTCAGATGTCTTAAGATTGTGACATAAATATCCAGCCATATAAGACGTTTTCTTATTTTCCACTCATTAACAATTGATTTATTCAAAGCACTGACCCTCTTTTGAAGGAGTGTGTGAAGCTAAGAACACCATGTATTTAAGATTTTTAAGCTGCTGCTGTGTAATTATCAGAGGGGAGTTAATGCTTGCTAGCAAGGGTCCCTCCTCTACAAAGGCAAACGATCCTTTGGTATTTTAAGTTGGCCAATTCCTTTTAATTAAGGGAGAGAAAGTCTTGTTATTTATCCATTCGCAATTCTGCGCTTCTTTGTATGACTTAATAATTTATTTACAAACGTTACTTGCAACCATGTGTTCTGCTCCATTTGGGAATGCTGCATGGCTGTCGTGTGTTTAGTGTCTCTCCAGAACTCATTGTTTTGATAAAATAGGACATTCTGCATTTATGAGTGTCAAAAGGGACTTCAGCGAGGACTGAAATAGACTTGCCAGCTGTGCGCTCCGGGCAATGGGAACCTATGGGCCTGTCTCCCTGTCCCTCGACTCTGACAAACAGACCTCGCCTGAGCCAGACAAGGAATTTCAATGCCCGAGTCCCTTGTTGAAATGTTTGGAAAGTAGCCCTTGTGGTCATCCAGAGCAGACAACACTTCTAAATGGAGCCCACACTGAAGCCAAGTAAAGAAGAAATCCTGAGACGGAGAATGTGCAGAGAGGTTACTGGGGGAGGAAATATCAGGTTGTAGACAAGGAGGATGTTGTACAACACCGTCATCCTGGCTGCCTTCTCCCACGTGGCTCCTGTGCGCCAGACAACAAGCCAGCCGGGCGTTTCATCCTTGTGAATTCACCTGATCTAAATCTTAGAACCAGGTACATCGATCCCATTTTACAGATGAAGAAAACTGGCTTCCTAGAAATAAATGACCTTGTCCATGGACATAAAGCTACTGAGAAGCTGAGTCAGAATTAGAAGCTAAGTGTAAGACCAAAGCTTGGTTATTCTAAGATTTTGTGCAATTACAAAAAGGTGCCCAAGGGCACATGGCTTATGCACAGACTCTGCCTACATACTAATTAGTACACTGCGTCCTTCCTGCTAGTAGATGTAGTCCTAGCCTAGGACACATGGTTGGTGAGTAGTACACTGGCTATAGTTCAGTGCCCACTCACTTCCCCAGCACAGTGACTTTGTGAAGGATGTGGACTGAACAATCCTTTGTGGCAGCCTTCAAGCCAAGTCAGGTATGTCTAACTCCAGTGTGACACTTAACTTTATGTATCATCTTGGCGGGACCACAGTGCTCAGATTTTGGTCAGCCATTATTCTGAGTGTTTCTATGAAGGTGTTTTGGGATGAGATTAATATCTAAATCAGTGAACCTTAAGTAAAGCAGATTACTTGCTATAATGTGGGTGGGCCTCATCCAATCAGTTGAAGGCATGTGTGTGTGTGTGTGTGTGTGTGTGTGTGTGTGTGTGTGTGTGTGTAAATATTTATGTGTGTGTGTATACATATTTCTGTTTCCCTGGAGAATTCCGATTTATATAACCAGAATTTAGAATCTAGGTTTTCACAACTCCAAGGAAGTTTTTCTTGAGAAGATGACCAGAGTGCAAGTAAGAAAATTCTTAGCTGGTTGATATTCCTTACTGAAAGAGTGCCAATTACAAAAACTATGTCAATGTAGAAAGGAGTCTTAAGGACATGCTTCAGGGATCCGCACTTGGTTCTGTCCCATTCAACACTTCTGTCAGTGGCTTGTGATGTAGGATCATGCAAATCCAATTTGAGGATGAAATGAAGCCAGGAGGGATAACTAACATGACAGATGATAGGATCAAGATTCTGACAGGTTGGGTTACTATGTTGAAACTAACAAGAAGGATAATGGTATAACTATACATTTTAGATTTAGAAAAAATCAATAGTTGTGGCACAGCTATAGATTTAGATTCAGAAAGGTAGAATTTAAATTTTGTTCTTCTAAGGCTCAATATAAGGCAACAATGTGACATAGCTCCTTTAAAATGCTAATAGTATTGTTGGGGCACCTGGGTGGCTCAGTGAGTTAAAGCCTCTGCCTTTGGCTCAGGTCATGATCTCAGGGTCCTGGGATCAAGCCCTGCATTGGGCTCTCTGCTCAGCAGGGAGCCTGCTTCCCCCCTCTCTCTCTGCCTGCCTCTCTGCCTACTTGTGATCTCTCTTTCTCTGTCAAATAAATAAATAAAATCTTAAAACAAAAAATAAAATAAATGTTAATAGTATTGAAATCAAAAGATGAAAATATTAATGCATCCTATGGATCAGTCCTTGTGCAAGCTGCATAGGTTTGAAAACATCAAAAATATCATAACCCATTTGAAGAGGTTCCCAGAAGGGTGATGGTACAATAAAGCACTGAATAGAAGGACAATTGGGCATGTTTACAACTTTTTAAACTGAAAGAGTAGTAGGAAGAACTGAGAATTAATATAACAGAGGAGAAAATATCTAAAGGAAGACCTAAGAGGGGTCTTCAGGCAGTGGAAAGAAGAAGAACCCGTCTTCTTTCTGTGTACTTCCAAACAGAACTAAAATGCAAATATGGACATTTCAGGTCAATAAAAGAACAGGCTTTCTAAAAATTGGACATAGCTGAGAAATTTAGGATACTCTGTGAAAAGGGAGGCCACCTGGCTGAAACTACACAAGTCTGCCTATATAATAGCTTTGTAGCCTTTCAAAAAGGATAGACCATGTTGATAACATTTCCCTTCTCCCATCTCATAAAACTAAGAAGGGGCGAGGACGTTGATTTGCCATGACCTGCACGTGGTGAGCCGTGGTTAATTTTTAGGAATCGCCTCCTTCTTTTTTAAGTCATTGCGATTGGTTAATAATTTTTCTCCGACTTTCTAGAGAACTGGCATCAATCAGACCGGTAATTCTTTTGGAATTAAATAACTGTGTCTTTCCGCATTCTTTTCCATTAACCACCAGCACAAAAAAGACCACTCTTAGTGGTTAGGAACTGTGCCAGTTACTGTGATGTTTTAGATATTTAATCTTATTTAAACCTTGATACAAGAAGCTCAGGGACCTTGAGTCTCTATCCCAGGATACAAACCCACAAACAGAAAAGCTAAGATTTAAGCCCAAATGCAAGTGACTTGGAAGTCTCCGACGGGAACTGCAGTAATCTGTGGCCAGTCTCCACAAATGACACACCTGTCCTTACTTTCCAGGTGCTTTCTCTAGTGGTCACCTACAGTGCTTTCCTCCCTCTTCTCTGGGCATCCTGCAGGATCCAGCTCCCTCTCATCCCTGAAATAAAGCCTGGCCACACCGAGCAGCTCAGCCCATGATGATTCTTCCCTTATGGATTATTTTAGTTCCAGTAAAAGATTATCAAATGGAACTAGTTTAGCCTAAACAAAGAATTTATTAGCTCACAAGAGCAAAGAGCAGGAAAGAAAGGGGTAGATCCACTCTTGGAAATCAAAGAAACCAGGGATCAGAACTTGCAAACTCTCCCTCTCCGTGCCTCTCTTCACCTCTGCCTGCATCAGCTTCCTCCTCTCAGGCTGGAAGAAAGGCCTCATGCAGTTTATACTCTTAAGCTCAGTCCCAGAGAACAAGTCTGTTTTGTTTTTTAATTTCCTATATTGAGATAGATTTTACATACAATAAATGCACCCATTTTAGGCTACACTTTGAGGAATATTAACAAAGTTATATACCCACACATAACTTCCATTGTAACCTCAATATAGACTATTTCCAGCATCATAGCTCAAGTTTTAAAAGAACTGAAGGAAGGACTCTGGAGAAGTACTTGCCTCTGTGAACAAGCCACAGGAGGCTGAGGACCAAGGTGGACAGCCCCCACTGAAACCAAAGGCCAGGAGTGGAGGAAGAGCAAAGGGATGCAGTTTGTAGCTCACAGACAGCACCCTGGAGAAATCATTATGAGTTTGAAGTGGGAAAAACATTCCAGGAGACCAAAATTACAGAGTAATTTTAACAGAGAATTTTAAATATAAGGATGTATGAACTATAACAAGGGGTTAGAGTAACAAGGGATCAGCACCCAGGAGAGAGGCTCTTGGACTGAGATCTGTGGCTCACCGAATGGCAGGTGGTATCATGCTGGTGGAATCTGATGGAAACCTCCCTCTGGAACTTTCCAGAAATCCACTGTTTAGAGTACCAGGAAAATCTGTTCACCCCCAGAAGTCTCACTGGAGATGATCCACGACAAAACCACCTGACGTAAGTGGTCAATGGCCCTACTGGCCGCTCTGCGCTGAAGGAAGGAGCTGGGAACAGAGAAGCCAAGCCCTAGGGAGCAGGTGAGGGGGCCTGCTGAGCTTGCACACCAGAACCAGGAAGCAAAACCCTTTCCTTCTATAACAACACAGCTTAACATCACGCCTGCAAGGCAAAAACATGAGAGGGCCCAGATCCATTTCCACAGATTAAACAAAAGGTATGTGTTTGGAACTGAGAGGCAACTCATCAATTATCAGCCCACACCCCAATTTGTTTCTACTAACCATCCTCTGAATTCCTAGAGTTTATACCAGCCAATCCAACACTGATTACGTGCCTCCCTGTTTCTTTTGTAAAATATATGTCTATATGTCTATATATATATATATATATATATATATGTCTTCCCAACTGATTTAGGAATTCCCAGAAGATAAGAAACATGCCCCAGATTACTCGGAGGTTTCCGTTCTCCCCATCCCCGTAGTGTTTTCTATAATACTAGGCCCACAGGAATTTCTTAGTGAATATCATATTGACAGAGATTGCAAAATAATCCCAAACCTCCACATCAGAACTGCAAGAGGAAGCCTTGGGACAAATCCATCCCACAGACATGTTTGTTCATTTTTAAAAAAAATTTTACTTGTACAGTGTTTTGTATATCCAATTTTTTGAAATTTTAAATTAGTGGGCAACACACAAAACGGAAGACTTGATATAGAAATCCAACGTTCTGGAAAGCTGTAGGATGGAGCCACAGCGAGGCCGCCTAGGTGAACAGAGGCTGACTCTCAGACCCTGCCTCTCGCCAGCACACAGACGCCCTACGTGGCCATAGTCCTCCTACGGCCCGTTCATTTTTACGGCTTTGAATCCTGTGACTGAATCCTCAACCCCTGCTCAATAGGACAGATAGCCTTAACTTCTTTGTGGAAATGTGGAATGCGGAAAATGAGCCCTAAATAGACATAACTACGTTGCCGATGCTGATGATTTCTTAGTTCTTTCTTTTCACCCGCATATCAGAACGGCTGAGTGTCTTTAAAATGAAAGGTCCAAATGAGTTCATAAGAAAATTAACACAGGTCATGAACTTAGGATCATGGATAGGGTATTAGAAGAAACACTCACAAGGAGTCTTGTTCAAGAACCGTCACCGCTCTTAATCTAAGAGTAACCTGGTGCAGTCTTAGAGACTCCGCCACCCTCAGTTTCCGGCTCCGAGAGTAACAGGCGTGGCCCTGACCTTCTGTGAGTCTGAGGGGTTGTTAGGGACAGAAGCTCTATTCATTAGGAATGATGTGAGGACCGGGCCTGGCTAAAGAGCACTTAATTAAGCAAGAGTTTTAATTAATTATTCTTTTTTAAAGACTTTTCTCTTTGCTGGTTTAAGAAATCTGTTTATTATCACCTGCCTCTTTTGCAGTATGACAACTTTACTTGAACATTCTTATATGGCCAGGAAAACAACTGGGACAGCCTGTGAGAGGCCTCTATATTATGATCTCATCCACGATGGCAGGAATCTCTTGGAAAAAAAAATAAACTTTGAAAGTGCAACAGGGGGTTGCCTGGGTGGCTCAGTCGTTGGGCATCTGCCTTCAGCTCAGGTCATGATCCCAGGGTCCTGGGATCCAGCCCTGTACCAGGCTCCCTGCTCAGCAGGAAGCCTGCTTCTCCCTCTTTCACTCCCCCTGCTTGTGTTCCCTCTTTCACTGTGTCTCTCTCTATCAAATAAATAAATGAAATCTTTTTAAAAAATATATTGTTTAAAAAAAATAAAATTGCAACAGGATGTTTTCAATTAACAAATAGTTACTGAATGCCCAGGTCTGTCCTAGCACTCTCCTGGATGTTGTGTATACATTTGGGCCATTTCTTCATAATTCTAAATTGTGCATCTCATCTACAATCAACACACACATTAGAATTGGATCCATACTGTTAATTATACTTCAAAAAATCAAAATTATATTTAATCAAGCACATTAAAAATAGTGTGTGGCTATTTATTCGTGAGGTAAGGTCACTTAACTACTTATCACACATTCAGACGTGTAAAGAAAAAGCAGCTTCATTTACTTATTTATTTGATACCTCACCTTCCCTCTGAGCTTCTTCCTGCTGGGCAGAACCTTTGAGTCCAACACGTGAAGTTAATCCAATGAAATGATTTCAAAAGTCCCTTTAACTAAACGCTGTCTTGGTATTTTGAATTTGCCCAGCTGGCCATGCTCCTTCCAAGGGGTCAATGGGTGGAGTTTGGAGTTTGGGGGTTTTATGTGACCCGTGGAGCGATGACAAGAGTCCGTCCAGCCACAGCCAAACCAGCTGGGACCCAAAGAACCACCTGGCCAACCGAAAGAATACAGAGAAATAATAAATGTTGTTTTAAGCCACCATGCTTAGGTTTTTTTAATGGAACAAAAAAGACACAAAAATAATAAAACTTGTATGGATAGTTAAAAATGTATATTAATACTCTATTTTACTATAGTTACTATACATATATTATATATATATATAGTTATATGTAGTTACTATACTATATATAGTAACATTCTAATATAAGAAACTTAATTAACAGAAAAAAAAAATCTTTGCTTATCCTGAAGAACAGGTGTATTTGTTCCTTAGAGATTGTCTTATAGGATTGATCCTGTTTGAATATGGAAACCATAAAATGATTGTTTTAGGTAGACTGGAAGATAACTGGTATTTGCCTTTTTTGGTGACTCATTCATTTACTCACTTACTCAATCTATATGAGTACGATCACAGTTCTGGTGGCTGGAAGTCCGAGATGAGAGTGCCAGCAGGGCTGGGTTCTGGTGAGGACCCTCTTCCTAGGGACACATGAAAATTTCTGTCCTGACAAGAACATTGCTCTCAAAGCAGGAGGCCCCAGGAACACGGTGCTGGACTCCTCAACCGAGCGCTCTCTGCTGCCATCCCGATGCCCACGAGGGAACGGCTGTGCATGTAACTTCACGAGGGACCTGCCATCTTCCCCAGGAGCCAAGGGAAGGATGCTTAGACTGGGTGCTCCCTGTATCGAACTGGGCACTTGGAAAGAATTTTTTTTTAATATTTTATTTATTTAGTTTTGTGAGAGAGAGAGAGAGCATGAGCTGGGGGAGAGGCAGACTCCCCGCTGATGGAGGGCTCAATCCCAGGACCCTGGGATCATGACCCGAAGGCAGATGCTTGAGCCACCCAGGTGCCTGAAAGATTTATTTTATGAAATAAAAGAAACTTTTAAACATCCAGCGGAGCTGGGAGAATTTTACAGTGACTATCTTTTTACTCACCACCTAGTTTCTACCATTAACATTTAAATATACTTTCTTCTTATCACCTATTTATTCACCTATCCATCTGCATATTTATTAACTAGTGATATTCGTTTACATTTTTCTTTTGACATAAACTGTTCATGCAATCGATCACACAAATCTGAAGTGTACATGTGCAGACACTGACAAAGGCATACACGGACTTATCTCTTATTCCAAACTTCTATCAAGGTATCACAACATGACGACCACCCCGAGAAATTCCCTCAGATCCCTTCCCACTCAATCATCACCCCAACCTCCGCAGGGGCAGCCAGCATGCTCATTTGTAGCCACCACAGATTCGATTTTCTTCTTTTAGAACTTCACATGGAAAAATACTTCATGTATTCTTTTTCATACAATTGTTTTCACCTAACTGTGAACAAATAGAACTACTTAGTAATAAATATGCTGAAATATTTAGCAAGAAGTGTATAGATAACTGCAATTTACTTTTAAATACATCAAAAAATATGATGGAGGGTGAACGGATGTTTAGAAGATGCACCCATGTTATTGTGTGTATTAACAGTCATCTCTTTTTCATCACTAGATAGTATTTCACTGCATGAATATGCCATATTTTTTTAAAGATTTTATTTATTTATTTAACAGAGAGAGAGAGAGATCACAAGTAGGCAGAGAGGCAGGCAGAGAGAGAGGGGGAAGCAGGCTCCCCGCTGAGCAGAGAGCCCGATCCCAGAACCCCGAGATCCCGACCTGAGGCAAAGGCAGAGGCTTCAACCTGCTGAGCCACCCAGGCGCCCCTGAATATACCACATTTTATTAATTTTCCTGTTGAGGGATTCTTGAGCTATTTCCAGTTTAGGTCTCTTATGAAAAAAGCTGAACATTCCTGTGTAAATATTTTGTAGACATGTTTTCATCTCTCTTTGGGTAGATTCCTAGAATTAAAAGCTTTGGGTCAGAGGATATTCATATTTTTAGTTTCACTAAAAAAATAACAGCGCCAGATATTTGTCAAAGAGTTTACGCCATTATACATGCTTACCAGCAATGCATGAAAATTCCAATTCCTCTGCATTGACTGGGCACCTTAAAGCCCAAAACACACAACCCTAAGCTTCTGCTCGGGGATCAAAGAGAAACAATGAGCTCCTTTTACCTCTATTTCCCTTCCTCCCACAATCTTTTTCCTTTTCTTGACCTTCCCATCTCCCTGACTTCTGCATTTGTTTGCCAAGATCAGGAAGGGCGGTCTTCGGCACTCCCATTGGCTCTCCACCACGCCTGTAGTTGTCTGGGTCCAACGAAGACAAAGAAACCACATGGTAGGTTAAGCAGGGGGAATTAAATATCAGAGTTATTATCCTTGATTAAAAAGCAACTATAAGTGGGGCGCCTGAGTGGCTCAGTGGGTTAAGCCTCTGCTTTCGGCTCGGGTCATGATCCCAGGGTCCTGGGATCGAGCCCTGCATCGGGCTCTCTGCTCAGCAGGGAGCCTGCTTCCCCCTCTCTCTCTGCCTGCCTCTCTGCCTGCTTGTGATCTCTCTCTGTCAAATAAATAAATAAAATAAAATAAAAAAAAAAGCAACTCAAAATTAAGGAAACTCTATTTGGCACCTAGGGTAGACAGGGAATAACCAAGGAAGAACACACTTGGGAGGGATTCAGGCCTCTCTGGAGAAAAGGTGGTTTGGTCACTGGAACAGTTGCTTGGCTTAGCACAGCGCGAGCTGGGACAGAACAGATGACCGGCAGCCCCTGCCACGGGTGTGCGGCGGGAGTCTGGGTGCTGGACGGGAGCGGAGCCCTCGGAGCGTCAGCGCTGCACAGGGAGGAGAAGCTGGTCCTTGCAGAGGAAGGAAGGGCTGAATGTATGACTCTCCAGGCTATCGGCATTTGCTTACAGCTTGTACATGGCTCCGGTTTCCATATGGAAAGGACTATATACAGAAAAGTTATCTAACACCAGGCCAAGGCTGCAAAGTCACAGAGGGACCCTGGGCCTATGGCTGCCAGGCTCTATGGGGTGTCCTCACACCCACACTGCTGACCTCTGGGCCCATCAGAAACTGTCGGGAGCCTCTTCCTTTCACAACATCCCTCCAGTGCCCTCTACTGAGAAAGCTTACCATACATAGTGCTCCCTTTAAGGAGAAAAGTGTGAAGGAATTTCATTGGTTATCACAGAGCAAATAAACAAACAAACAAACAAATAGTGGGTGCATTTTGAGCCGAGAGGCAACAAGTTGATAGCAGACACAATGTCATTCTTTTCTGCTCCGGGTTTAGATTAGGCCTAAGTGAACAATGGGGAGTCATAAAGAGAAACTTGGCTTCCCATTTGTGGTAGATGGTTTGCAAAAGCAGCCACAAGAATTCCTCCCTTACCTGTGTTCAGGCCCCTGTGCAACAGGCCTTTGCAGCTCTCGCCCTTAAGAGGGACCGTTTCTTTCTCTATTCCTTGAATCTGGGTTGGCCGTATGACTAGTTTTAGCTAACAGAGTTTTAGCAAACTTGATATAAACAGATTTGATAAAGCACTCGCTCATTAAGCTTGCTCTCTGTACTGGGAACCTTTCTGCCGCCATATGAACAACCTAATTGGCCTTCTGCAAGATGAAGGAGCGTGAAGAGACAGAACTCAGCCATCCCAGAATGCCTAGCTCAGACCACCCTACACTCTCCTAGACCGTCCAGCGACACCCAAAGCAGCTCGGACCCAAAGAACCACCTCATCAGCCCACAGAATACAAGAAATAATAAACGTTTGTTGTTGTACACTACGATGCTTGGGTTTTGTTACGGAGCAAAAACGATACAAAAATAATAAAAATTATTTCAAAAAATGTATATTAGTATGTTAATATTCATAAAACAACATGCTAGTATAAGCAACCTAATTACCAGAAAGAAAGCTCTGTTTACCCTGAGGAACAGATATGTTTATCCTTTATATATCATTTGTCTGATGGAATTGATCCTGTTTCCCTTTTCATCTGGATATCAAGAAACACGGAGCCAATTCATGGCTCATCTTGAGCAACTGTGTCCTCCCTTTATGTTCACACTCTTCCCCAAGTTTTGACTTTCTATTCTGTCTATAGTTCTCTGTTCCTGATTTATACTTCATTTATAATTTGTCAATTTTGTCTTATGCATTTGTAAAAGCTGTCTCAAGTGATTTTTTGAAATGAGATTAGATATAAGCATATCAAATTAATGTAACCATTTATAGATATAATGTTTGAACCATAAAGTGCATAGTATTTTCCTCTGTAATAAAGCTAGTGTACTTCATTGGATGAAGCTCACTTTTTGTAAAAGATCAAATTAAAATTGATAAGTGCTGGGTTAGAGGCAATAATTATCTTAAGCTGAAAAGCAAACAAACAAGAAATTTCCATTTTTATAAAATTTCAAAATTTTTATGAAATTAAGAAGGATGGCTCTGGGTTTTGTAGTTAGCATAAATTAGAATATAAGTCCAAACTAAAAAAAAATTAAGTTTCATCAAGTCTTTAGACACAAAGTAAAACAAGCCTCTAGTCTAGCTTTCAAATATTCTGGTGCTCCTATTACAGTCAACCTAAGCTTTAAAGAACTTAGCTGGGGCCGCCTGGGTGGCTCAGTGGGTTAAAGCCCCTGCCTTCGGCTCAGGTCATGATCTCAGGGTCCTGGAATTGAGTCCCACATTGGGCTCTCTGCTCAGGAGGGAGCCTGCTTCCCCCTCTCCATGCCTGCCTCTCTGCGTACTTGTGATCTCTCTCTCTCTGTCAAATAAATAAATAAAATCTTTTAAAAAGATGAAGAACTTAGCTGTTTCTGCTTCAATATATATAAATATATATATAACATTTTTAACCAGACATTTGGTTAATGTTAAACCATTTTGCTGTGTTGATCCATTCCTCTCCCAATCAAACTGTTCTTGAAAGAAATATGAAAAAGTTAATAGACCAAAACAAGTTACAGATCTTGAATTAACCAGAAGTGATCTTTTTAAAATGACAAGATTGCCCTTTTATGATAACAAATGTGGATCTCCTATTTGAAAGTGGTCCAGAATCCCAGATTGGGAGGGGGAGGCCAGTCAACTGTGAAATAGGCTGTCAAAAATATAAGTCTAAAATATGATTCAACCAGGAGAAAAAAATCCCAATTGTGCCGAAAAGTCTAGGATGTTCATTTACTTAGCAGAACAAAATCAGCTGAGGCTCACTGTGGAGAAAGTTGGAATTCCACAGATAAAAAAGTTTGCTGCAGTGACAAATCTCTCTGTAATGGGAATACTTCAAAATATTAAACATGGAATCCAAGAGTAACTGGAAGGCAGTGCACATTTCCATAATTAGTCCATCACTTTTATTTACCTCATGTATAAAACATGGCAGCCCACATCGTAAAATAAATTAACAGCTAAATGTCAAATCTCCCCTCTTATTTAGGCCATCTGCTTAGGTGTTCAGACTGACACCCACGGCCATGAGAAACTGGAAAGACTGGGGAATCCAACTATCAGAAAAGAGCTATTGGAAAATATATCAAACATCAGGACTTGTTCTTTCTGGCTTTCTCCCTCAACTGCCATCCCCACCACCAACTTTCAAAGTTTATAAAGATTTTCTGATCTAAATTACCGTTGGTGCAAGTCTGGAGCACATTTCAGAACCCAGGAAACTGAATCAGATATTCTACAAGAATGTGATGCTCCCAGACTTTCAATTAAAGTCACTGTAGAGAGCAAAGCCTATGGGCTTAGGGCCTATCACTGCCTGAAGTCCATCCATAAACTTTCCAGAATGGAGGAACCTGGAGAATCCCAACCGAGATCCCTTTTTTTCCACAAAAAGCAGGTTTACGAGTATTCTCTCTTTTCTGAAATCAATGTTGGAAACTCTGATTGGTACTCCAAGATGAGAGGGAAGTTGGGAAAACCCCATAAGCTCTAGGGAGGCAGAGAGAAGAGCAAATTCCATGGCCACTGCTCCTGGGTCATCTTCCCTCCTGCCCTCCCTACACTCCAGGATCCCTAATGGTACAGCTCATGAAAACCAAGTCAAGTCAAGGAAGAGATTTTTGACCTCACTACGTTCCCATATGCCCAAGCAAGCATGGTATCATCATTTTACTAATTAGAAAGACTCTTAGATTTCAAAAGCAAATTATAATCCAACCATATTTGCCCAATATGGAGTGTTACCTCCTGCTGCTGCCCGTCCTTCTCCCTCATAAACTTGGAAGCCCTTATGAAATATTTTCAAACTTCTCATCAGGTTCATTTCAATAAGTGCCATCACTCAAAACTGGAATAAGGGAAGAAAGTGACTTCGAGTGCCAATAATGCTGCTCCCCGGGCAGAGTGGAAAGGGGGCTGGTTTCACTCCCATAACGTTATCTTTGGGAGGAAGCCAGATCAGAACCAGTGACACGGCCTGTGATACAACTAACTTTATCAGATTAGACTTCAACTATAGGTTTCAACTATAATGCAAATGTCTTCTGTGGTTTCGGACAAATTACACAACCACCTCTTCCTCCTCCAAAGAATAATAAAAAATAATTTATTGTACTCGTAACACACCTTTCATTGCCACAGCACAAACGCTTAGATTAGCTCCCTACCTACCTATCATTCTGTGATGTGAAAATTAATTAGCTAATGTCTGTAAAGTGTTTTCAAGATGAAAAGTGCCATATGAATGCTAAATGCCACCTATGAGTACCAATAAAGACAACCTCATAGAGAACATAATAGAGCGACAGGGGAACGAGTGAACAGCCCATTTGAAAAAGCAGGGTGACAAAAAATAAATAAATACAGTAACCACACAGAACAGACTTCCCAAGTCGTAGACTTTATTGTTCAAGAAAAAAAAAGGCATGCAAATATGGAAACATGCTTTGGGAGAAGGGCTAAGGCCAATGGTATACTCAGTGAAGTGCCATTAAATCCATAGTGTGCTCTTGAGAGATACTAGTACAGTTGAATGTACTCAGAAGAGGTGTAATGAAATGGGGGATATTATGGATTATATTCCTGAGGACCATGGCCCTTGTCTGGGCAGAAGAGATAAATGAATGTCTTATATTTATTTATAACTTCATAATTTTCAAAGTTTTTGGCCCATGGCCCACCTCCCTTCACCTGCATTATAACCCTTACATAAGAGGTAGCCTGAATATTATTTCTATTTTACAGATGAGAATACTGAAGTTTAGAAATATTGATTTGATAAAAACAATAGAGCTAGCAAGCAATGAAAGAGGAGCTCCCGCCAACCTTCCTACCACAAAATCTACCACAAAATGGAAAAAAAATATATGTTTTTTTCCATTACACTTTATTAGTTAATGCGCATTTTACAATTAGAAAGCATTGTCAATACATTTCAAAATATTTCCATATGTGTGTATGCTTTATCCAAATAATTTCACTTCTAGCAACTTATCCCATGTAATTAAGAAAACATTCAAAGATCTAGCTACATAGATGCTCACTGAGTCATTAGCCATAAAAATGACTGAAAAATGGAAAGAACCTAAATGTTTAGCAGAAATGATGAATAAATACTGGTATAACCACACAATAAAATACTAAAAGGCAGTCATTTAAAATATCCTAGAAATGTCTTTATTGACATAAAAATATTCACTTATATATTATTAAATGTTGTACAGCATTCTTTAAAAACTGTGTGCACATATCATAGAATGATATCTAGAAGGATAAACAACCCAATATTCATGGTCCTTAACCATGGATGACAGGATTGTGGTGATTTTCATTCTCGTCTATAGGATCATCTGTACTTTCAGATTTTATTCCACTTATTTGTATTATAAAAGTCACTATAAAAAGAATTGCTATAACCACCTAAGTCACTTGAAGTCACCACAAAGGGGCCGGACTGAGGAAAGGTCAACTTCACTTTGTTTAATTAATTAATTAATTAATTAAACATTATACTTATTTTTTAAGATTTTTTTTACTTCTTTCACTTTTTTCACTTTCACTTTTTTCACTTTTTTCACAAATAATAAAGGTATTTATAAATACCTTTATTTTTTATTTTTTATTGTTATGTTCAATTAGCCAGCATATAGTACATTATTAGTTTTTGATGTGGTGTTCAATGATTCATTAGTTGCATATAACACCCAGTACTCAGTTTCATTTTAAATGGCTCCTTTACAAATGCCTTGAAGCAAGGCTGCTAGTAAGGCATGAAAACAGATAGCTCCATCCCTTTGCTTTCCTTCTCCTTATCACTGATAAATGTATAAGAAAGTGTCACTGCCCTTTCTTTCTTTCTTTCTTTTTTAAAAGACTTTATTTATTTGACAGAGAGAGGCACAGAGAGAGGGAACACAAGCAGGGGCAGTGGGAGAGGGAAAAGCAGACTCACCATGGAGCAAGGAGCCCAATGCAGGGCTTGATCCCAGGACCTGAGCCAAAGGCAGGCGCTTAACAACTGAACCACCCAGGCACCCCATCACTGCCCTTTCTTAAACAGCAATCCACCCTAGCACCTGTTAGGGTTGGTAGAATCATGGCTCTCCATTCCCCCAAGTCAGCCTCTTCTGTTTACATTGCTGAGAAAATGCTAGTACTGCACTGAGATGAGCAGCAGGTTCTAGAAGTATCTCATTGTCTCCTGGCACTGAGATGAAACCTGATTTTAGGAGATTACAGACAAAACTGAAAGCAATGAGTTTAAATTGCAGCATGAGAAACTAACATTAGATCCCGGGAAAGGATTGCCAGAGGAAGAGAGAAGAAACCTGAGAGAAAGGTATTCCTGTTGGCTTCAAAGACAGAAAATCAAAGATTTTTAGAGTTAGTATGGTAGGCAGGGTTTCAAAACAGTTCCCTAAGATATTCCTAATATTTTAGGAATTCCTAATTCCTTCAACCGTGAATATGTTACATGACAAAGGTATTTTGAAGATGTTTTTAAGATTACTAATCAGTTGATTTGGGGTTTATCCAAAGGGGAATTATCTCGGTGGCCCAATCTAACCAACTGAGTCTTTTAAAATCAGAGTTTTCTCAGGCTGGAAACAGGAGAAGTCAGAGAAAGTAGAAGCATGAGAAGGATCTGAGATGCTTTTGAAGATGAAGTTGGCCATGTGATGAGGAATGTGAGGAATGTGGGTGGCCTCTAGAAGCTAACAGTGACCCTGACTGACTGATAGATAGTTAAAAAAAAAAAAAAAGATGACTTGAAATATGTAACCATAAGGAACCTAATCCTGCCAACAACCTGAATGAACCTGGAGGTAAATTCTTCTCCAGAGTCTTCGAATAAGAGCTTAGCCAATACTTTGATTTCGGTCTTGTGGGACCCTTACCAGGGAACCCAGGAGAACCCTCCAGGACTTGTGACCTACAGAATTGTGAAATAATTAATGGATATTAATATTTGAGTTGTTTAAATTTATTTTTATTAAGATATAATGACACATAACATTGTATAAGTTTAAGGTATATAACATATTGGCTTGACACATTTATATATTGTAATATGATTACCACAATAGCATTAGCTAACACCTCTATCACATCACATAATTATTATTTTTGTGTGTGGAGGGAGAACAATTAAGATTTATTCTCTTAGCATCTTTGAAGTTTGTAAGACAATATTGTTTATAATCACTATGCTATGCATTAGATCTCCAGAACCTATTTATCTACTAGTTTCAAGTTTGTACCCTTAAATAATACCTCTCCAATTTTTCTACTCCCTCCCACGATCCTTGGTAACCGCCATTCTACCCCTGTTTTTATGGGTTAGGCTTTTTTAGGTTCCACACATAGATGAACTCATAAAGTACTTGTCTTTCTCTATCCAACTTATTTCACTTAACATAATGCCCTCAAGGTCCATCATACATTTTTGCAGATGGCAAGATCTTCTTTCCTATGGCTGGATAATATTCCACTATATATATATATAGATACCACATCTTTTTTATCCATTCATCTGTTCATGGACACTTAGGCTATTTCCGTATTTTGGCTATGGCAAATAATCCCGCAATAGACTCGAGGGTGCAGATACCTCTTTGAGATACTGATTTCAGTTCCTTCAGATATATACCCAGGAGCGGGATTACTGGATAAATTTTTTTTTTCATTTTTTGAGGAACTGGCATACTGTTTTCCACATGGCTACACCAATTTGCATTGCCACCAGGATTCCTTTCCCCCATATCTGTGCCACTACGTTATCTCTCTTTTTCTTTTTTTATAAAAGCCATCCTAACAGGTATGATAGGATATCTAATTGTAGTTTTGATTTGAAATTCCCTGATGATTAATAATGTTGAGTACCTCTTCATACACCTGTTGATCATTTGGATGTCTTCTTTGGAAAAAAAGTCTGTTTAGGTCCTTTGCCCTAAATGGACTTTGTTTTAAACCACTAAATTTGTGGCAATTTGTAATGCAGCAATAGGAGACTAATATAGTTAGAAAGTATTAAAGAAACTAATTTTGTCCATTTCCCTCATTTTATCAATAAGGAAACTGAGACCCATGGAAACTGTAGGATTTGGGGGAAAACTGTGGCAAAGCTGGAACCAGAGTACAGGTTACATAGTCCTGTGCTCTTTCTACCATCCCATTCCTGTGTTCCCACCTGAAAACCGGTTTTATCCGGCCTGGCTTAGAGTCTACAAGGAAAGATAAGATTGCTGGTTGAGATCCCTGCTAGCATTATGATCCTAATGTATTTCTTGATTTCTGAGAAATGAACTAAAATTGATATTGAACGCACAGATGCTTCTCTAATTTAAAAACAATCAATAATATTTATAACTTTCACCCAAGATTTAATATGCTGACAATATCATACAACCCACTGCATTCTCCAATAAGTGACAATTTCAGTTTTCAATTCAGTGAAGTTCAGCAAAATTTATCTTATTCAAATTCCCTAGGAGGTTACACGTGGTGAAATCTTTCAAGGCAGAGTTCTGCAATTTTCCCTAACTGAAATGACTTACATTGAAAAAATAGGAAGAAAGGAAACTTTTATGGAGAAAACTATAACCCTTTAAAATGCACTTATATTTTTACGTTGTTTCCGTGACATTTATGTCCACATACTATCACATGTATTTAATTCTAATCACTTTTTCTGAAGGCCATGCCGTTGGTTGCATTTCTAGTCATTGTCAAGAGTAAGACAGACATTAGCTCCTGCCTCTCTTGGGATTAACTGAGTATAATTAATAAATGTAGCACAGTTCCTGATGATATAATGGATGGATCACTGAGAACTTAAATAAGAATGAGTAACCATACTGACTCTGCTCACCTTCTAAGCATGATAAACTCAAGTACATTAAAGAAATCACCCGATCACATTGTATTTGAAAAGGCCATTTTTTTTAAGGTTTATTTCTTTATTTATTTGGCAGAGAGGAGAGAGATCACAAGTAGGCAGAAAGGCAGGCAGAGAGAGAGGGGGAAGCAGGCTCCCTGCTGAGCAGAGAGCACGACCCAGGGCTCGATCCCAGGACCCTGAGATCATGACCTGAGCCGAAGGCAGAGGCTTTAACCCACTGAGCCACTCGGGCGCCCCTGAAAAGGCTACATTTAACGTGACCCATATGGTTCCAGATTCATTTTGTCACAAATTATTTTTCTCTTGGATAATCCCATTTGAGGTTTGGGGTTAGGCTTGGTTTTCTTCCTATTTCAGCTTCTTTGTACTCAGGGGTCCCCACCCATGGGATGCTGAGAGGTGATGCTGAATTGCTGCTGACGATGCTCCCTCTTCACCTGCACATTTCCACCAGCCATGTGAGAGTCACTCAAGGGAAGCTAGGGCCTTTAAAGTGCATCTGTATGGTACAATCTGTACTTCTTCAATTCCTGGTTAATCGATTTCCACAAACAGACCTGGTACTCACTTGATTGCAAAGTTTGGGGTTCCCCCCCCCTGTATTTTGCAGACCTGAGGTTATAAATCCCAGGTTCTTTACAGAATTTACCCTAGAGCAGTGGTGCCTAACATAATGCATGGTGGTGATGATGGAAACATTCTCTGTTACGTTCAGTATGGTAATTACTAGCCACATGTGGCTACTGAGCACTTGGAATGCTCAGTGGCTCATATGACCAGAAAACTGAACTTTTTATTTTACTGAATTTTCATTAATTTAAATTTAAATAACCACATGGTGGTTACTAGTGGTTACTGCAACAACCACAGAGATTTTTTTTAAAAGATTTTATTTCTTTATTTGACAGAGAGAGAGAGAGAGAGAGAGAGAGATCACAAGTAGACAGAGAGGCAGGCAGAGAGAGAGGGGGAAGCAGGCTCCCGCTGAGCACAGATACCAATGCAGGGCCTGATCCCAGGACCCTGAGATCATGACCTGAGCAGAAGGCAGAGGCTTAACCCACTGAGCCACCCAGGTGCCCCCCCCTTTTTAAAGATTTTATTTCTTTATTTGACAGAGAGAGAGCGATCACAAGTAGGCAGACAAGCAGGCAGAGAAAGAGGGGGAAGCAGGCTTCCCACTGAGCAGAGAGCCTGATGCGGAGCCCGAACAACCACAGAGATTTAAGTCAAGATTGATGTGACTTATTTAAGAGCCAAGTCAGCAAGCTCTGAGAGGACTGTGCTGACTCCTCAGGTATGTGTTTCTTTAGCAATTCTCATTTACTCTAGTTGTCCTGCTTTGGTCTCAATTATCTGGCCATTCAACACATAAATGTACATGTAGCTATAGTCCCTTCTTTTCTTATAATCCTAATAACAAAATTAATAATAATAATGGCTCCTACTTGTAGAATGCCTATTGTGTGCCAAGTATTGTATACTGTATACAAGTATTGTATATTGTAGTTGTATATGGTATACAATACAATGGTATGAAATCTTCTAAGAAAGGGTTTCTGCATACATGGCTTCATTCATTTTACAAGTATAACAATTGAAACTAAGTAAATGAATCCATTGTGGTTTAGATCTGTTATCTGCAGCATTTAATATTTTTTACCTTGTTTTACCTTGTAATATACCCTAATAACCAAAATCAGATAAAGTATCAGCATTACATTTCTTTCCACAAAGGTAGAACATGTTACATATGATATTTATCATAAAAAATATATCTCACTACTTTCCTGCCAAGATTTGGTTCTAAGACTCTGTCAATTTCCCCTGTTTTTTTTTGCAGCAAAGGATCAAAAGCAATTGTGGGTACAAGAAAAAAATTTCAATCTAAAAGAGAGGGATGCCAAATAAATTCCCCTAGGTATTTTAGATCAACATGCATCCAGAAACAAACAGCTTAGTAGCTGCAAGAGAGGACATTTTTCTTGGCAGAAGGGTGTAGGGCTGGAGGTTTTGACAATTAGAACCTAATTGTCTAAACCTAGCCAATGGTGGCTAGGTTTAGAAAACTGGGGGGTTACAGGATGGAGAAGACCTCCAAGTTTTACATGAGTCTCCTGCTAACCCTGTCCTTCATTTTGAGAGGACCCAGAATGGAGAGTTCTGAGTTGGACACCATTTTCTTTGTAGTGATGAAGAGCAACACTTCCCACCAGCAATCTACCAGGACTCACTACAGAGCTGCTTTCATAGTTTGCTCTTTTATACCCAATAAAACATTAAGGTGTTTATGATCAACTGTAATTCAACCACATTGGTAAAGTACTTCTTCAAACTGGAGACTTAATAACAACTCAGTTTAGAGACTGGCTGTCACCAGCAGGCAGAGAGCTATGGTACACGAAAACACCAGTTTGTGTGATAAAAGCTTGACAGCCTTGCCTACATATAAACCAAAGAAAATAACATGCCTGTGACAGCTACAACAGCAGCAATTTTAAACTTCTCACTGATGAAATGCACTTTGAAGTCATAACTCTTGCATAAATCTGGATGTCACTTTTTTCATGTTATGATTTTGCGATCCAATGGATCATTGTGTAGACCCTCTACCTGCAAATGAGCTCAATAATGCCGCATGTGCACAAATCATCGAGCTATCAGTGACATCGGGGGTTTGGCTGCTGGGTTATTAACAGATATTTTTTCACCTAGAAGCACAGACTAAAATCAATCATTCTGATAACTAGGCATGGCATAAGCTGTCTGCACTTTCATTTCAATCTGATTAATCACATATACACAGACCTTTAACTTAAAGGAGCAATTGTTCACATTTAATCACAAAGAAACATTCAAGCATACCATCAGACATTACTAAATTTAACTACAATTTATGCTTCCTGTTTTAGCAAATATGTTTATGATAATATGGGTTCCTGGGTATAAATACATTGTTTCATTCATTTGACAAATATTAAAATCAAAGCTAAGTAAAATAATCCACTGTGGTTTTTATCATTTATCATCTATTTGATGCTTTTGAAGTTTCCATTATACCAATACATTTTATTGCACAATTTATGCTGATAATCACAGTACAGGTAAATTATTAGCATTATGTATTTTTCAGTAAAGTATAACAGGCTAGATATCAAATTTCATCATGTTACATGTCCTACTTCTTGCCAAGATTTGTTTCTAGTACCCTGTCAATTTCTCCTGGCTTCTATATTGCAAGAAAACAAATACAGTTGTTGGTACAGGATTCTTTCTTGGGTTTTTGTCTGAAATAGAGTTGGGACCAAGCAAATCCCTCTTATGATCCTCACAACAGTGTTCCCAGGAAACACAACATTCCAGAAGGCACATCTGCTGTTACTATAACAACAGAAAGGCAGCGTTTAAAGAGAATCATCTGCACTAGAAGAGAGTCCACAAACCAGGAGGCTTCTTGGGTTCCTCTCCAAGAAGCCAAAGGTGACTTTTCACTAAAAGAAGCAGAACTTGAAGAGAGTTTTGATGTCTAAGAAAGGCACAGGGTGGTCAGAATTTGGGAAAGGTAGAAGGGTAGCTCAAGACCAAAGGTGCACAACTGCTCTCAGAGAAGTCAGCTATCAGAGCTGTAGGAAAACATCCCATGGCTGGGATATGTGCACAGAGTTAAGAGCTGGTCCAGGGTGATACCAGGTAGAAGAAAGAATTGCAGTCTGACCAAGGACAAATAGCACCCCCTGAGAGGAAGGTAGAGTCACTGGCCCCCTCAATCATCTAGGACCGTGGAGACACTGAGAATGGTCTTGGACTGGCTATCCAGGGAAGTGCTGACACGCCCTGTTGAAGAGCTGGACAGGGCAGTGAGTCTCAGTCAGTCCATTTGAGACTTTGCCTCTTTCCCTGCCTTACCTTTCTGCTTTACTGGCTTCTTCTCAGGTCCTTGACCTTTTTAGTCTTCTTGTCCAACTTCCCATATGAGACTGACCTCCATTTTCAAGCACACCCAGCCTGTCTGCCATCCCAAGGAAACCCTATCAAGTAATTAATCCCACTCTCTATTCCTACTCTCTGGGTTTTAATTTCTCCCTACCTAAGCTCTAGCTTGGCCTCAGCATGAAGTTTTCACACTCTCCCTGGATTGACCTTTGCCCTTTTTATGGCCGAAATGGGTCATTAAGCCAATTAAATTACTGTCCAGTGAGGGAGATTAACACCCAGCAGAAAATAAATAAGCAGACACATAAAATACATGGCAATTTCTGTTAAGTGCTTTGAAAGAAATTAACTGAACTGAAGAAAAGATGGAGCAGAATAATCCTGCTTTGGGAGGGTGGTCCGAAAAGATGTCTCTAAGAGGGTGATTTTTAAATGGAGATGGAAGAAGAGGGAAAGTAGCTAGTCACATTAGCAACCATGTACAGATCCCTGTGGCATATGACAGAGGTGGTGGTTACAGAACAGAAAGACCAAGTGGGGCTTCTCAGCTGTGAGTCAAGGTTGCAGGGTCTTGAGAAGAGGGCGAGAAGTAGGTATGAGCCCAACATGGAGACATTTACAAGTCATGGTTAAAGAGTTTGCATTTCATTTCAAGTTTCTTGCATGGCATAGTGTCACAAGGCCTGAAGAGACCTTTGGGACTCATCCCATCTGTCAGGTAGAAGGTAATTCTTTTGCTTTTTAATCTATGCACCAACTTTTATAAGTCAACTTGACTAATGTTTGTTTATAATCAGTGAGTAAGCTGCTACTTTAATACTGCTACCCTGGAAGAGGCCCCTTCAAGGCATGTTAAATTAACTGATGTGAATAAAAACAATGAATAAAAATACCTCTCTCCTTTAATGAGAACAGCATCTTCTGTTTCCCTGGGCTTTTTCGGTCCCATAAGACCTTTTAAAGCAGAGTGAGCGTGTTATGGTTCAAATGCTAAAAACATAATCTCATCTCTCTCTTGTTGGGTTATGTTTCGAGAAGCCGTTTTAGATCAATCTTTTTGAGCACAGAAGCTCTCAGAAGCTATGGCTAAAACAGACCCAGTACCACTGCAAGGTTGCCCATCTTTCCCTGAAGCTGTTCTCACAAGGAACGAAAGGAGGGTGCAATCCTTTATCTGACACATGGACCCCCAAGCTTGCGGGCTGTTGATAAAAGAAGCCCCAGAGAGTGTGGTCTCCGAGGGCCTGTTATCCACTTTGATCTCAGTGTAAAAGGTTAGGTAAAATGACATTTCCCTAAATTGCCATTTCTAGAGGGGTTATAAACAGTTTACACAACTATTTTCTGAGTCTATTCATTTGTTGTGCATGTACCATCTCCCAGGTACTCGATTCCATATGTTTATTATTCACCCTCCAAAGGGGTGAAGCTTTATAATGAAAACTGGATTTTATTCCAGTTCTTTAACTAATTTGTTTTGTGACCAAGTAAAAATTTTTTCCTCTCCTAGCATTATTTTTATTTGCAAGATGACTGCTATGGCTCTTTCCAGCTCTATTACTCTATGAATTTCCATCAACATGGGACTCAAAAATAACGCAGGTATTAGTTACAGTAGGCTAAACTGCTGTTACAAATAGACCCCAAAGTGCAAAAGCGCAAACAAAATAGAATTCATCTCTCTTCACACAGTGGTCCAGGACAGTGTTCTAGATCAGCTGACAGCTCAGCCCCCTTTTTGATTCAACAAATTGTTGTGACCACGTGGTCTCCAAGGTCCAACTTCCCATATCACTCTGCAAATAACCTGTCCAGCCCATCAAAAAGAGGGCAACTTGAAGTCCTGAGCCAGAGATATCCTGCAGGGTAAATGAAGCAAAGATGATACATGTTTCTCCCTCTTTCATTGCTCTGGCAAGAGTTTAAACACGGGACCACACCTAGCAACAAGGGAGGCTGAAAAGTCCAGTCCCAGGCTGGATCCAGACAGAACTCCATGACTAAGAAGAAGAGGAGAATGGATTTGGATAGACAGATAACAATCTCTGCTACATGCCCAACACCTGTGTAGTACTTCATGGTCCACAAAGCTTCTCATCGACTGGATGTTCACCACAGCTCTGTGAAACGATTATTAAGAACTCCATTCTAGGGCACCTGGGTGGCTCGGTGGGTTAAAGCCTCTGCCTTCGGCTCAGGTCATGATCTCAGGGTCCTGGGATCGAGCCCTGCGTCGGGCTCTCTGCTCGGCAGGGAGCCTGCTTCCCCCTCTCTCTCTCCCCGCCTCTCTGCCTACTTGTGATCTCCCTCTCTCTGTGTCAAATAAATAAATAAAATCTTAAAAAAAAAAAAGAATTCCATTCTGTCGAGGTGAAAACTATGTCCCAGAGAGATTACATATGATATATAAGGTCTCACAGTTATGAGCTGAGCTAAGCTTCAATTTTAAGTCTAGGGTCAGTGTCTCTCCTATTATATATACTAAATTAAACACTATCAGCATAGGAAATAATAATTAGTATAAAACTGCATAAATATGATAGGGTTTGAGGAACAAAGAGGCATTATTGAAAAAAGTAATGGGAGCAGCTAAAGTGTACCACAGACTCAGCCCAATCTCCCAAGTGTTAAGAGGTCTCTAGATAACCTAGGAAGAATTTAAGAAGTGGAATTTAAAATGATTTTTTTTTAAAAGAAGCTGATGAAGTTTGCAATTGAGGCATTCCTCAGCTGGGTCTATGAAGTACATCTAAGGACAAAAGGATTGCAAGAAATACTGACTGGAGGTAAACGAATCAGACAGAAGGCCAGAATTTAAAAATATTAAAAGAAAAGATATAGAAGGTCATCCCACAATGGAGAGGTAGTTTTCTACTGGCCATAGACTTGCAGATTGCTAGTGAGTACACTATATCCCTCCCCACCCCCACCCGTCATCTACGCTTACAAATCATTTGCTGCTTCAAATATTTCATGCTTGCTATGAAAATCCAACCATAAACTGTCACTAAACCAACCTCATTTCTTTTGAAGGATCAGTCAAGCAATCCCTAAGCACAACCTTGAAAAATCCTACCTGAGTTCTTCCTCACGCTAAGTCAAATTTGTATGAAAATAAAGAATTCCTAAATGTGTTAGGTATAATTATTCTTAGTTAGTCTTCAAAAGGAATTGAGATAATGTTTCAGGATAATTTCTCTTAGAAATCTCTCCCTACTCCCATTCATACGATTTCACAGTTTAAAAGTTAAGATGTCCCTTCTCACCAATCTGTTCAAAAAGGTTCATTTTTTTAAAGGGACGGTAGTTTTATGGATTACCAACACTATGTAACTAAGGCTGTGATGAGTCTCAGAGCCCAGCTGTCATTCCTGAAGTACTCAGGATGAATTTCCAGAGAAGGAACATTGGCAAAGCCCACCAAGTTAGTGACCGGGTGCCAGATGTGACAAGGTGATGCATTATTTCATAGGGCAAGTTACTACCGTTCTAGCTTGTGCTCTTTCTGAGAAGTACAGGAAAGCTTATCAATGGATATGATTCCTCATGGAGAATTTTAAGAATGATGCCACCCTACACCCTATCATGACAAAGCTCTCCTGGACCCTTTCTCTTAATTCGTTTTTATTCTAGACACCCAGGGGTCTCACAGAGACAGCACTGGCTACCTTTTGTCACCGTTTAGGAGAGGCTAGGAATTCCACCAAATTATCCCACCATGGCCTTTAAAAAAATCTAACTATACCCAACTTCCTTTAGCAATTTTGAGCACTGTTTTGCTTTTATATCCAAGTCTGTCATCGCCGGGTTTTATTTATTGAGCACTTTTGTGTTTATAGCATTGAATCCAGCAGATAACGGAGCAGAGAAGAGACAGAAGCGAAGGATTTTTACAATCTAGAGAAAAGAATCTAAATCTACCTCAAAAGCTAACAGCGTGTTATAAATGCAGTTTGTCCTAATGCTAATTTCTCCAGTCTTGTTTACACAAGAAAGCTCCAGGCTGGTTTATGGTGTCACATTTATCAGCTGGTAGAATATAAGCAAATCCCATTATACCTAAATTCAGCCACCCAAATGAACCAAAATGTGTATTATGGTATCTCTTTATGCTGCAATTTCTACTTAAAAACAGAAACATAATTCTAATGCTCAGCAAATACAAAAGAAAAGCAAAGTGTTTTTCTCACACTTCCTGTTTTGATTTTCTCATTATTGTCTAAGCCCTTAGGCTCATCAGTATGTAGAGAGGAAAAAAAAATTTTTTTAAATGTAGGCAAGAAACTAGCCGAAGTCAAAAATGCCCAGAACGGGTGCGAAAGCAACACGTGGAAGGGGTATTTTGACTATCTCTTTGGCAGCATACTTTTTCAGGAAGTCAGACCGTTCTGCAGTCTCTCAAAACTGCGGGTTCTCATGTTTCCCTCATTGTCCCGCTAAGAAAATGCCCTCCTTCTTCATCACAACATTCGCTATTTTTCAAAACACCCAGCTCCTTCATTCTTCTCCTCCTGAGGACAGGGTGAAGTCTCAGCTCCAGTGTCACAGCAGACCAACGTCTAGGTGAAGGTGTCAGAAGGGAATGGTACCCATATTGATCACACTTTTCAGGAACTTTTAAGAACAGAGTCTGACAGAAAGAGTGAAACTTTCAAAAACATCCAAGACCAGGGATGTGATTTTCCCACTGGGGTGGATCTAGACAGGTATGTGAAAAAGTTACCTATAGCAACTTCAGTTAAAGGAGCCACACTTTCCAAACTTAAATGCTACAGGGTGAGTGTGTCGGTGAAAATAAAATTTCACCCCTCAGAATGAAAAAATCTGCAACCACCCCTTCCTTGTTCTCTTTTTCTCAGTGTATCTTACGTAGTGAGCATTGCCTGCTCTTACCAAAGTTGCATTACACCTTCTGCTAGAGGTCAAAGTCCCAAAAGATCTCAAGGCCAATTACAAGAGCACAAACTCAACCTGTCCCCCACCCATCCGTTCATTCACGGACTATTCCATGGATAATGAACACACACACACACACACACACACACACACACAATCCTGGAGTTTGAGGATTCCCAATGCACAGCACTTCTCTTCCTCACCCAATTCTCTGTCGACTGAGAAGTAAGACAAAAAGCGTAATAAATGAAGATCACTTTTTGGTTTTCTGAGAAAATCGCTACAGGAGACTGTCATATATGCTGACAAGGGGATTTCTTAATACCAAATATCAGACTTAGGGAGATTTATCACACAGCCACAGGGAGCTCCAAATGACCACAGCCTTCCCCTGTGAGTTGTAAGGTTTACCACATGACCAAAGGCAATCCAGAGCACACACTTACGGACCAGATCCTTAGAGAGAATGGGGAGGAAAGGGCAGAGCGACGCATGCCCAGTTCCTTATACTCCAGTCCACCAATCCCACTCATTACTCCTTTCCCCCAGGTACGCGAAGGGCCAGAACAAGGCCAGGAGAGTCACATTTGGCAATGCCCCTCGAAGTGGACTGAAGTTTCGGTTCGGGGAATAACTGCTTCCACCCACCACAATAGACCCTAGAGGTTTGCTCTCTTGATCCACTGGGCTTCAGTGCTAATCAGGGGTGTGGGTCTCCTCTTGAAAGAAAGATGTCACTGTCAGGATATGGTGTCCCTGCATCAGGACTCCCTCCATCCCCAAGCCACACTGTTCCTTTGCAGGTACTCACACGGCCACTGATCCCAAAAGGTTCCAAACTGGGCAAAGCCATATACTAACTAAGCTCACAACTGCTGCTGCCCCAGATTTGGATGCGGCTCACTCAACTCCTTCAGGTCTTCACTCAAATGTCACCTTATCAAAGAAGCTTCTCCAGACCCCCTATTTAAAATTGAAAGCCATCATCTCCCTCAGCTCCCCCTACCCTCTTCATGGTTTTGTTTTTCTCCAAATCATTGGTTCTTACTTGACATGTCAATTTGCAATCATAAAAAAAAAAACCAAATCTAATTGTTTACTATCTCCTCAGTGGCAATGTAAGCTCTATGAGGGCCAGGCTTTTTGAGGGTTTGGTCACCGCAACATTCCCAGTGCCTGGAACACTCCTGGCAGCTGGCAAACACTAAGTAAGAATATGTCAGATGAATGAATGAGAAGAAATAGTTCCTCTGCTGGGTACGAAGCCCCACAGGCTGCTGAAACTCTAGAGGTCAAGATTCCCAGGAATCCAATCTCCTTCCCAAAGCTTAAAGCTACCTATCCCAGTCACTCCTTATAGATACCTCCTCCAACTTAATCTCCTGGGTTTTTTTCCCTCAGTATTCCTTGCTGGTACACCAAGTGTTGATACCTCTGAACTGAATTCATTCCCCAAACTTTAAAACTTTTGTTTAGAAGAACAGAGCAGAATATATGGTCTTTGGGGACAAGACTTCCCAGAGGGAGAGAGAAGAGAGGAAGGGGTACAGCTTCTCCTGTCTACTTTCTCACCCTAAATCTTCTCAGTTAAGTTATTCATCTTCCATCCTCAGCCTTATTCCAAGAGGTGGAGAAAGTCCGGAAGAATTATACTGATGGCTTTCCTCCCATGTGGAAGGAAACATCAGTGATGGGAATAACCTGACCTGCACCAAAAACACGATTTATAGTCTAAAGAATTTATGTCCAGAGAAGCAGAGATAAACGATTAATAGGAAAAGTAAGTTATACTATGATACTGGTATAAAGTATTATGGGAATATAAACAAGGATCTTCCAATCTATTATAAACTCAGGTTAGTTTTAAAGAATATATTAAATATATAACCACTAAAATATATATTTGTCCTAGAATAATTCCTTAATTTTATCAAGTCCTTTATCCATTAGCAAAGTAACTTCTTACATATCTTATTCAATTTTCACCTCTGCCTCTTGCCACTTATGCATGTGCACAGCCTCACATACCTACACGGGCATAAACACACATGGGGGTGCATACACACACACTGTCAGTGTCCCCCAGAGATCACTCTTTCTTGCTTTAGTCACAGCAATCCCCATTTTATCTGTGCACATGGCTACCCAGAATAAAGACTGTATTTTTATATCATCCTTACATCAAAATGTGGTTCCAGAATATAAGTAAAATTGGTGTATATAACTATCCTAGGGACTGGGAAGAGTGATTCCCTTCCTATGCTCCTACTTGCCCTTGGGACTGTAGTTTTTGTGGCTGGAGCTAGAGCAGTCATCTTAGACCATAAGGTGATTTCGAGAATAAAGCCACATGAACAAAATGGAAGAAACCTATGTCCTTGACACCATGAAATGCCATACTACCCTTAACCCCTACTTTCAACTTTTATATGAGAAAGAAATGAACCTCCATCTTGTTTAAGCCTCTGCTATTTTAGTTTTTAGGCATTCACAAATAAAACTAATTCTAGACCATTCTCAATTTCTCTCTTCTCTACTCCTCACCTCTCTCCATCGGTCTCTTTCTCTTTCCCTCCTTTCCCCTTTCTTTTTCCCTCCCTCCCTTTCTCTCTCTCTCACACACACTCTTAATGCTACTCCCATTACAGAACTCTTAGTGCTTTCCTTTGTTTCTTGTTGATGTGCCAAAGATGTGGCACTTCCTCCCACCTATTTCTAACCTCCCTTATCCCTGCTTTGAACCATCACTTCAAATGTCACTTCATCTCAAAAGCTTTCTTATTCACATCCCCAGCCACTTCCTTAAATTCACAGAGCACATTCTGCCAACTTCAATAGCCTACAGTGTAATTCTTGATTGACTTATCTTCTCAAAAAAGTCCTAAGGTTCTAAAGGACAGGTATCAAAACTATTTTATTCTATATCCCCAGAATCTAGCAGAGTACCTGATGCCAAGATACAGCCTGCAGCACATATCGAATGAAGTAGTCAGGGTAAGGACTGATAGTCCCATTTTATAGATGGAGAAACTGAAGTTAGTGATTTACATAAGGCCACATGACATCCAAACTGTGTTTTCCTATTGTATTAGGATGCATTCCAATCAGAAAAGAACTATGATTTCAGGCACCTGAATATATCTTTCTGTTCCAGGCTGAAGTTTGTTCACAAAGAGATCCAAGCTTATAGAAATAGTTCATGGAAGACTGCTACGTTAGTTTCCTTCACTTAATTTAGGGTCTACCACATATTCTACAATATTAGAGAGTAGCTAAAGTACCCACTGAGTTAAGGAAAGGGCAATTTCAATCTCTTTACTGTTAAACCACAGTCAGATTTCTTCCTTTATTTATTCTTCTACCTCTTAGCTAAGCAATTTTTGGCAAGTTTTTATGGAGGTAATTGATAAGTACTACATAATAACTGTTATGCAACTATTATATTTAATATTAACACATTTTAACTTTTTCTGCATATTTAAGAGCCCAGTGATCCAACCTATAGATTTATTAAAATGATATGCAAATGATTCATCACCAGATGAACTGGAAAATATGATAATATTTTATAATATCTTATGCTATCCTAACAATAAACTCAAGAAAGACACCTAAAATGTTGTGTGAAAACTGGAAAGCAAATTATAAATCTCAAGGTCCACACCACTTAGGAAGGGAGTTAGCAGATTTCCCAGAAAAAGTATATCTCCTTCTCTTTCTGCTCCTCTGACTCAGAAGAACCTGACCACGTGAGTATTAATGCAACCAGGAAGTAGCATTTCTTAGGGTCTGCTGAGCTACTCTCTAATTCTTGCTGTTCATCCATCCATTCCCTTAGAAGTAGATGCTTCACTCAATCAGCAGGAACCGCTGCAGGTAAATCAGGCTCCCATGACCTGTGTAGCCCTGCATTATCTATTATCTGGTCTTTGGTTATTCCTCTCCTGTTTTCCTACCTATGCTCCTCTCGGCTCATTCCAACTCAGTCTCACTACTCTTCAGGATCACTGCATTTGCAATTGCATCTACTAGAAACACTCTTTTCCAGGTACATCACGTCTCATTCCCATGATTCAATTAGGCCTTTAATGAACAATCATCTCAGAGAGGTCGACCCTAATCAGAAATCTAAGATAGCGGCCTCTATCATTCTCTCTCTACTTGCTCTGCATGTTTTTCTTCACCATAATCATCACCATCTGACATTACATTAAACACTTATCCATCCATCCATCCATCCATCCATCCATCCATCCATTATTTGCTTGTTCAACAAACTTCTATTATTTGTTTGTTTGTTTAACTCTTAATTTGCTTGTTTGTTTATTATCTATCTTCCCACTGGAACATAAGCTTCATGAGGGAATGTACTTTGGTTCTCTTTTTCACTGCTGAACACTCTACCTGGCATGTAATAGACCCTCAATAAATACTGACCAAGAAAAAAAAAAACAATTCATCCAACAACTATATATTCTCTTAGGCCTTGCATAGGGTGTTATCCATACTGCCCCCATATTGATAGTTTAATTGGAAAAGAAGCTGCTACTATTTTTAAACATTCGGGGGGGGGGGGCGGCAAATCACTTTGTCCCTGTTGTCAAAGGCTCCCTTACCAACATCAGAGGAACTATACATCTTAGGTTTTACTTAGTCTATTGCATAGAAGGTTAAAAGAGCACAATGCCCTTTAGGAAGTTTATTCCAGATTTCTGTTGACTCTTCCCTTTATGGTTTCAGCTATCAGGCTATTAGGTAGGCAGAAACAACCAAGTCACCATGTAGCTACTTTTCCCCATTGAAACAAAAGAATTTGATTAATTTTAGCATCTAGTTTTAGAGTTATCTTAGCTGACTAGTATTATCAACCAAATAACTGAGTATCTATAGAAAACATACAGAAAATATAAACCAATGTAAGTAGCAAAGAGGATTCAAGGAATCTTTTATAATAATAAGTGTAATAAAAATGACACCTATTGAGTTCTAAGAGCTACAAAAATAAATGCATTTACTATATCCAATAATCTTAGGAGTTATAGAGCAGGAAACTGAGGCACTAAGGGATTAACAACTTGCCCAATGTCACACATATTTATTACAGTAAGCAGAAGGGCAGGAATGGCACCACTGTCTGGCTTGTTTGTTAAAGTAGAAGTATTTGATGTATTTGATGTATTTCTGTCAATCTTGGCTCCTTCACTTGCAGGCAAGCTACCATCTTAAGGTCTAACCTTTGTTTCCTGTTCTCTTTCATGAGTCTTGGGACTTTTCTGCTGTTCTCAGCTCTGCAGTGCATCGCTTGGCTGCTCTCCTTAGGTAACTGCTTGACTCTACATGACATTGCCTTTCCCTCTGAAACACTGATAAAGAGAAGAATCCCTCTGTGAGTCTTTTCCAACCTTATTCCAACTCCACCTTGGATTACACTTGAAAATAAGACCTTTATAGCTGTTAATCTCTCCGTTAAAACAACCAACCAGGTGAGAACTGGCAAGAGATGCAAGTGTGGGGCTTTTAAAGCATGCCTTCTCCTCACGCCTACCCTGTGCCCTATTTCTATTCTGCTGCTTTAGGATAAGGATCAACCCATAGCTCCCTACTAGCTGTTCAACACATCACACCGAGAGAACTTTTTATATCCATTGTTTTTGGTGGAGGATATGGAATAGCTGGAGACCCTGGTTGCTCTAGCAAAAACTGCAGTAACGAGGCACATTTTAAAGTTCAACCTAATAAGCAATTAAACTGTTATTCTTGGTAGTGCTGCTTTTCCCCACTTGTTTGAGGGAAAGGCCAGAAAAGATAAAGAATTCTATATCTTCCCCCCCCCATTCTAAGGGGACATCTTGCTATAAGTTGGGGAAATAAAACTTGCTGATTTCTGAAGTGTACAGATCAGTCCCCAAAGTAAACACATAAAGTTCCCCCTCTTTCTTTCTCTTATACACAAGGTGGATAAAAACCACATTTGAGAAATAAAAAAAAATGCACGGAAACAAGTAAAAATGAAAACACAACAGTCCAAAACCTTTGCGATGCAGCAAAAGTGGTTCTAAGAGGGAAGTTTATAGCAATACAGATCTACCTCAAAAAGCAAGAAAAGTCTCAAATATATAACTTAACCTTATACTGAAAGGATCTTGGAAAAGAACAACAAACTAAGTCTAAAGTCAACAGAAGAAGGGAAACAATAAAGATTGGAGAAGTAATAAATGATATAGAAACTAAAAAAACAATAGAACAGATCAATGAAACCAGGAGCCGGTTCTTTGAAAAAATTTAAAAAATTGATAAATCTCTAGCCAGATTTATGAAAAAGAAAAGAGAAAGGACCCCAATAAATAAAATCACAAATGAGAGAGGAAAAATAACAACCAAGACCACAGAAACACAAACAATTGTAAGAGAATATTATGAAAAACTATATGCTAACAAGTTGGACAACCTAGAAGAAAAAGATAAATTCTTGGAAAAATATAAATTACCAAAAACAGGTACCAAACAGAAAGAAATAGAAAATTTGAAGACACCAATAACCAGCGAAGAAATGGAATCAGTTAATCGAAAAACTTCCAACAAACAAAAATCCAGGACCAGACGGATTCACAGGTGAATTCTACCAAACATCTAAAGAAGAATTAATACTTATTCTTCTCAAACTATTCCAAAAAAAAATAGAAAAGGAAGGAAAACATCCAAACTCATTCAATGAGACCAGCATTATCCTTGAATCAAAACCAGATAAAGATACCAGAAAAAAAGAGAACCGGAGAATAGTATCTCTGATGAACATAGATGCAAAATCCTTAACAAAATACTAGCAAACCAAATCCAAAAATACACTAAGAATATTACTCACGATGATCAAGTGGAATTTATTCCTGGGTTGCCAGGGTGGTTCAATATTCACGAATCAATCAAAATGATACATCACATTAATAAAAGAAAGATAAGAACCATACGATCATTTCAATTAGATACAGAAAAAGCATTTGACGAAGTACAACATCAATTCATGATAAAACCCTCAACGAAGTAGGTTTAGAGGGAGCATACCTCAACATAATAAAGGCCATATATGAAAAACCCACAGCTAATATCATCCTAAATAGGAAAAAACCTGAGAGCTTTCTTTTCCTCTTTGGTCAGGAATAAGACAGGGATATCTACTCTCACCACTTCTATTCAACATAGTATTACAAGTCCTAGCCACAGCAATGAAACAATAAAAAGAAATAAAAGGTATCCAACTTGACAATAAGAAGTAAAATTTTCACTAATTACAGATTACATGATACTCTATATAGAAAACCCAAAAGACTTTACCAAAGAACTGCTAGAACTCATACATGAATTCAGTAAAGTTACAGGATACAAAATCAATGTACAGAAATCTGTTGCATTTCTATACACCAATAATGAGGCAGTAGAAAGAGAAATTAAGAAAACAATCCCATTTACAAATGCACGAAAACCAATGAGAGACCTAGGAATAAACCTAACCAAAAGGTGAAAGACCTATATACCGAAAACTATAAAAAAAAATAAAAACTATAAAACACCAATAAAAGAAGTTGAAGAAAGTTCCTCAAAGAAATGGAAAGACATTCTACGCTTGTGGATTGGAAGAACAGATATTGTTAAAATGTCTATACTCTCCAAAGCAATGTACACATTAATGCAATCTCTATCAAAATACCAACAACATTTTTCACAGAACTAGAACAAACAGTCCTAAAATTTGTATCAAACCACAAAAGACCCCAAAGAGCCAAACCAATCTTGAAAAAGAAAAGCAAGCTGGAGGCATCACAATTCCAGACTTCAAGTGATATTACCAAGTTGTAGTAATCAAAGCATTATGGTAATGGCACAAAAACAGATACACAGATCAATGGAACAAAATAGAAAACACAGAAATACACCCATAACTATGTGGTCAATTAATCCTTGACAAAGCAGGAAAGAATATCTGATGGGGAAGAAACTGCCTCTTCACCAAATGGTGCTGAGAAAACTAGATAGCAATGTACAAAAGAATGAAATGGGGCCACTTTCTTATACCAGACACAAAAATAAATTCAAAATGGACTAAAGACCTAAATGTGAGACCTGAAACCATGAAAATCCTAGAAGAGAACACAGGCAGTAACCTTTCTGACATTAGCCATAGGAACTTCTTTCTAGATATGCCTCCTGAGACAAGGAAAACAAAAGCAAAAATAAATGATTGAGACTACAACAAAATAAAAAGCTTCTGCACAACAAAGGAAACAATCCACAAAATTGAAAGGCAACCTGCATAATGGGAGAAGATATCTGCAAATAATATATCTGATAAAAAGCTTTTATCCAAAATATATAAAAGACTTATAAAACTCAACATCCAAAAAATGAGTAATCCAATTAAAAAATGGGCAGAAGACATGAATAGACAGCTTCTCAAGGAAGACATACAGATAACCAACAGACACATGAAAAGATGCTCAACATCACTTATCATCGGGGAAATGCAAATCAAAACTACAATGAAATATCACTTCACACTTGTCAGAATGGCTAAAATCAATAACACAAGAAACAACAGGTATTGGTGAGGATGTGGAGAAAGGCGAAACTTCTTGAACTGCTGGTGGGAATGCAACTGGTATAGCCACTCTGGAAAAGAGTATGGAGGTTCCTCAAAAAGTTAAAAGTTAAAAATAGACCTACCTTATAATCCAGCAATCACATTAGTAGGTATTTATTCAAAGAATATAAAAATGCTAATTCAAAGATATACAGGCACCCCAATGCTTATAGCAGAATTATCTACAATAGCTAAATTATAGAAATACCTGAAGTGTCCACTGACTGATAAAAGAAGTGAGATTTTATGTGTATAATGGAATATTACTCAGTCATAAAAAAGAATGAAATCTTGCCATTTGGCAAAAACATGGATGGAGCTAGAGTATTACGGTAAGCAAAGTAAGTCAGAGAAAGAGAAATACCCATTTGATTTCATTAATACGTGGAATTTAAGAAACAAAATAAACAAGCAAAAGAAAAAGGAAAAAGAGAGTGAAGCAAACCAAGAAACACTCTTACCTATAGAGAACAATCTGATGGTTACCAGGGAGGAGATGGGGGCGGGGATGGGTGAACAGCTAATGGGTACTAAGGACTGCATTCATCACGATGAGTGATGAGCACTGGGTGTTGTATGAAAGTGTTGAATCACTATATTGTACACCTGAAACTAATATTATACTGCATGTTAACTAACTGGAATTTAAATAAAAACTATACAAAAATAAAAACAAAATTTTTAGCGGCACCTGGGTGGCTCAGTCAGTTAAGGTATGTCTTCAGCTCAGGTCATGATCCCAGTGTCCTGGGTTGGAGCCCCATGTGTTGGACTCCCTGCTCAGCAGGGAGTCTGCTTCTCCCTCTCCTTCTGCCCCCGCCCCTGCTTGTGTGAAAGTGCGCTTGCTTTCTAATAAATAAATAAAATCTTAAAAAGACACAATCTTTAAAAAACTACATTTAAGCAACAATTAAATACACTAGAAGTGAAAAACTGCAGATAGAGTTTGGAAATATTCACAGAGAATAAAAATTACAGTGGACTACAAAATACAAGAAAGGAAATCAATATGGTGATAAACATTGATTATAGTTGGAAGAAACTCATACTTACAGTTCTTAACAAAAAATAAAACATGTTCCCAAAAGATGAAATTCTTCCAATATATATCAAAAACATGATTCAAGTGCTTATTTATTTTGCGATCGAATTGTGCTATCAAGAAACTGGTAGTTTACGTGTTTCAAGGCTGTCACTGATTCTGCGCATCTAAATCTATTATAGAATCTCCTGGCAGAAAGGAAATGCTAGAGGTTGTCTAATACAGGCCCTCTGTTCTGGCATGAGGAATTTTTATTGGACCACCCATCTGATAGATTACCTATTGCTTATCCTATTTTTAAAGTCTTCCAGGGATGCAGAATTGCCAACATTTTTTTTAAACAGCCTGTTCAAATACTTATTACCACTTTGGTTCCTGGATAATTTCATGGAGCCACATTGAAGAGAAAGGCAAGAAGATTCAGGGATTACTGAAGTTGGTAACAATGGCACAACAGGGGTGGGAGTGTCGTGGGATAGAAGAAAATGACAGGAATGATAAGGCTATAAAAGGTTGGAAAATTTAGAGAATAAGTTAGTCTGAGAATTCATTATCTGAAAAAAGAATAAAATACATGCCTTACAAGGGATATGGAAAAGGAACCTGTGGAAGTAAATTCATTCTATAATTTAAGGACTCAGAACAGGAGCCTTCTATATTTGACTTAGCTGATAATGGTGCTGAGCAATGAAGCAGATGTGGGGGGAAGGAGGCTGTGTTCAAGTCATCTACTGTTGCATAACTCTCCAGAACTTAGCGGTTCAAAACAATAACCATTTTATTATTAGTGCATATATTTGTAGGCCTGGAATTTAGGCAGGGCTCAGCTGAGTGATTCTTCTATGCAGTACTGACAGAGGTCACCAGGAAGCATCCATTCAGCTGGCAGATGAAGTGGTCTGGAGGATCCAAGAAGGATGAACTCACAAGTAAGCACCTAGGCAGGGATGGTTCCAAGGATGGGGCTCTGCTGGGTTTGTCAGTCAGGCATCTCTCTGGTGGCTCTCCAAAATGGTGCTCTCGGGCTTGGTAAGCATCTAACATAAGAGCTCAGGGTTCTTATAGTGTTTCAAGGGGTTCAGAAGGAAACTTCAAGGCATGACTGAGCTGTAGGAACTCCAGAATGTAATCTCTTCTATATTCTATTAGTCAAAAATGCTTCAAGGGCCAGCCCACATTCAAGGGGAGAAGAAGTAGACATTCCTCAGTGGGAGGAGTGGTAAAGAATGTGCGGCCTTCTTTAATTCACCATAGTCTATAAAAATTTTTCTAGAAAAGCGTTTGGTGAAATAATTTGGGGAAAGCAATGATATATATACCCAGTTAGGATACTAGAACTTAGAGTTCAGTAAAACCTGCTATGACTATGTTGGTATCCAAGTGGAACTGCAAATAAGCTAATGGACTTGTGTAAGAAATGTCTTTTCACCTGTAATCCTACAGGCTCACCCAGGGCAAGAGAATAGAATGAGTGAGGGTGAACGGGAATAATACACCCAGTCCTTCAGCTGCTATTGAACAATTACTAAGTGCCTCTTCCTGCCGACCCATAGTATGTACTGAAGACCTCTAAAAGGCAAAATGGCCCTTGTCCCTAGTATTCCTCACTCTCGTGGTATTAGAACACGGTTGAAAATCATACAGAGGAACTTATGAAATTTTAGAGATTCAGAAGCCTTACTGATTTGGGGTATGATTAACCCTGAGCCAGGGTTTAGAGAAAACTTCACACAGAGACAACACCTACACAAGGTCTTCGTGGAGGAAGAGAAGTGGAGGAAGAGAAGTTTGTCACGTGAACCAGAAAAAGCAAACAGAATTTGCAAAGGCAGTGGAGCCTGAAGAATCAGGATGTGTGTGTACACGAGTGCGTGTGTGTGTGTGTACTGCAAGTAGTTTAATGTGTTGAGAAAGGAGCAGGAAGGGAGAGGAAGGCAGAGGGTTTATATTTTAAGAATATGATTCACAGACATGTACCCTGGGGCAAATAATACATTATATGTTAATAAAAAAAAGGAAAGAAAATAAATAATGAAAGAATAAAAAATTTTAAAAAAATTTTAAAAAAGAAGAGCTAACATTAAAAAAAAATAATGATGATCTTGCATTTATTGCACTTGATTAGAAAAATTAGGGAAAGTCATTGTAGGGTTTTAAGTAGAGGTCTAACATGATCAGGTTTTATGTTTTAGTAAGACTTCTCTGGGCATGATGGGAGAAGTTGAGAGTCTGACCTGACTGGCCACCTCTCACTCAAAGTAAAAAGGAAGTAAAGAGGCAGTTTAGCAATTCTTCAGAAATACCTTCTTACAACTAACTAAAATTCCCCTTGCTTGTGCCCACTTTTTCTTGTTGGATTCTTGGAATACTTGCGGTTGATGCATCAATGGTACTTCTGGCTTCTCTTTACCCCCTCAGATTGAGAAGCCTCTCCATCCCCATTGGCTAAGAATGTAATTTGCAGTCCTATTTCCTCTTCCAAGAAATATATGTCTGATGGGAGATGCTCTCATTACAGCTTTAAGACCCCCCTGCCCAGTGAGTTTTGAAAGATCAAAACAGAAACTGCTTTGGTTCTGGCACAGAGCAAGTTCAAATGCTTGCTTTTTTTTTTATTATAGAATTTATTTCAGTTTGACATTCTTTATGTTGTTGTTTCCTTCTACCATGTTATAAATCCTTCTTGGCCTGGAAACCACTCCAAACCCGTCAGTAGCTAAGCTGCTCAGCCATAAGCCTGTGAAATCAGGCCATCATGGGCTAGTTTCACATCTGAGGGAAGTTCTTTATATTGAAGATTACTTTCTAGGATCAGAGAGGACTTGTTGTATGTGTACATACAACATATATTCTTAAATAGACATATAAAAATGCTTTTATTCCTAAATGTTTGTGTGTGGTTTTTTTTTTTTTTTTAAGATTGTATTTATTTATTTGACAGAGACACAGTGAGAGAGGGAACACAAGCAGGGGGAATGGGGGAGGGGGAAGCAGGCCTCCTGCTGAGCAGGGAGCCCGATGCGGGGCTCGATCCCAGGACCCCCGGACCATGACCCAAGCCGAAGGCAGAGGCCCAACGACTGAGCCACCAGGCACCCCCCTAAATGTGGTTTTAAGTGAAATAACTGGAAGTTTTGTAGGCATGTAAAATATTCTCAATCTCTTTAAAAAAAAAAAGAGCTCTAATAAAAGGTAAAGATTAAGCCTATATTCAGGCAATGTCAAATAATACTTTTTGAAAGCATTCAATATCTCACTTATGAACAAATTCTTACTTCTAATGTTCTGTTATCCTCATAAAAATATTATATTTATTCTTCAAATTAGCCATTTCAGGAAAAATAAGAACAATATAGTCAGTGTAGACAGATGAAGCAGGTAGCTCTCAATCCTCTCTAATGCACAGTCCACCTCAGATAGGAGAGGGGAGAACAGCAGTCAGGTGGCAGCCTGGCCCAGCTCCACAGGTTACCTGAGCCACAGTGAGGAAGTATGGGTGTCTGATGAACTAAAATGGATTCATCATGCTGCACGCTTTTCTGTCTGAAATATCCTTGTAGCTGACCCCCTTCAAGGCACCTTTTATTATACAGAAAAAAATTGCATTTGCCTTCAAGTACAATGGAGGATGCTTGGTAGCAAATTAATTTTTTTTTTAATTAGGAGCTATTCACATCGTCTGGTTCCTATCTCACCCTGTCAGCACACCATGGTCTGCATTCTTCATGAGCAGGAATTTTTACCAAAAGAGTTACTTTCTAGCAAAGATATATTTTACATAATGCCTATTGTGCTATGCATGTGCAACACATTTCCTGAATATCTTATCCTTATATTTCATTCAAAAGAGTCCAAGGAGAACTAAAATAATATTTTGACATTTAAGCAAAAAAATAAGAAATAGAAAATAAAAGGAATTTCAACTCATTAGAACAGTGGATATCAATTTCTGGCTGAATGTTAGAATCACCTGGAGAGCTTTTAAAAAAAATATCATTGCCCATATTGCACCCATTGGTATTTTTCTAAAAGTATCCCAGGAGATTCTGGCGTGCAGCAAGATTTGACAGATCATAGCACTGGAAGATTCTTTATAGATATAGAAGTTATAGAGAGAAAGGTTTGAATAATAATACTTGAGAAATATTTTCATCATGGTTTCTTTTATTTGAGGCTCTTAAATAGCATGTACAATACTATGTAAAATAGTTCTCCCCAAATCAACTTAAACTGAACAACACCCACTGCAAGCGTGACACTTTACCAGATGTTTTAAGTTTATGTGAAATGGAGAGAAGCTTATCTCAAGCACAGTAGGATTTACCAGAAAGCTGCTGAGTTAAATTTCACAGGCTTCCTTTGCACAGACCCATTCCAAAGCCATGGAAGAGCTCTAGCAATGTGTTAACATTTTCATATATTTTTATAAAATGTGTAAAAATAAAAAAATCACAGAGTTTTACCACCATGATCTTGTTCCCCTCTAATTTCCCATCACACTTCTCCCTGTGCCTGGTGGTATTAGAGGTAGGAGATAACTTGCAAAAAAATGAAGCTGAGTTGGGGATACATTTAGTTTGGTTTAGTAAAATATATGTATATCGTTTACTGTCATTTCTGTGTATACTTAAGTTATTGCTAGCTATTCTAATACAGGAATGACTTGCAGAAATGTTCCTATTGCCTAGTCACTGATTCACCCAGCCTGGTGATAAAAAATTTCAGGGTCGACAAAAAACTCTTCATGACATTGATGAAAAACTGGCTAATGAATGTTGTCAATTCCAAGAGAATTTGTGATTAGTCACTGCACATGAAAAACTTGAAATGACCTAAAGTCTCACAGCTTGTCTCTGAAAGAAACTAAATAGAAGCTTTCACAAATTCAACAGTAATTCTAGTAATGTACCTGACATTACCAATAACAAACTTTTAAGATGAGAGAAGCTTTAGGAACCTTTCAATAATGAACACTAGAGGAAAGATAGGACTATTTTTTTTATTTTTCCATAGGAGATACTTTATAAAATTGTTGTCAGATTAAAAGTTAAAGAATACACCCCCAAAAATGTATGGGGACAAGTATTAATCAGTATATGTCAGGAAATTAGAGGTGAAATTATTTTTTCTAGTGAAATTATTTATTTTGCTGCATCTTATGATGTTTTCAGACTTTGCTAATTTTTTTAATTTTAATTTGTGATTTATTTTCTCATTCTAAATAAATATTCATTTCCCTATGTATATTTATATCTGTAATTATGAATTCTTTTTCTTAAAGGAAGCCTTTCAAAACTTTAGTCCCTACCTGGATACATCCTTGCCTCAGGAAACTCTCAAGTGTTAGCTCTTGTCCTAGAAATGATGACTTGTCCTAGAAATCAGCCAAATGTTAAGATTCCACCCTTCTCCAGAATTAAAGCATTTGGTTTCTATGGAAAAGAAGACAAAATGGGAAGTAGATACTGATGGTAGGGGGTAGATAGGTCAATGGGAACAGAATACAAACACAGGGACTCTTTGGTCTGACATAGTGAGGGACTACACTGTTAAAATAATGTTTATCATACACACACACACACACACACACACACACACACACAGTGGTGTGCAGTTTCCAAAAGTAACATACTGTAGTTGTATCATGCATGTATTGAATCCACAGACGAGCCAACTGTGCCATCTAGGCTAAACGAATTACAAAGAGAGAAATTAGCAATTTGCACAGTGCAAGGACCCTTGTCCTCCCTTTCACTCCCTGTTGGCCTCCACGTGAGTGTGATGTGGGATGCCCAGCCAGATCTGCTGGTCCCTGGTTCTCAGGTGCCCAAGGGCCTCAAATAGTGTTAGTTTCCCTCTGCTGAGTGTGAGTCTAGTGTTTAAGGGTACATGGTTTCATACAAAATGGAGCCTAAACAGAAACCAACTTCCTCGTCTCATACTGATGATACTCAATTTTTGCCTTTTGTGCTGACTTTTAACCTGAAACTTTTGAGTAAAAAAAAAAAAAAGTTGAAAGAATACAGCAATGAAAAACTACGGAGAGAACCTAGATGTCCATCAACAGATAAATGGATAAAGAAGATGTGGTATATATATACAATGGAATACTATGCAACCATCAAGAGAAACAAAATCTTGCCATTTGCCACGACGTGGATGGAACTAGAGGGTATTATGCTAAGCGAAATAAGTCAATCAGAGAAAGAAAATTATCATATTATCTCTCTGACATGAAGAATTTGAGAGGCAGGGTGAGGGGTTATGGGGGGTGGGGGAGGGAAATGAAACAAGATGGGATCAGGAAGGACACAAACCATAAGAGACTCTTAAACTCATGAAACAAACTGAGAGTGGCTGGAGGGTAGGGAGTTAGGGATAGGGTGGCTGGGTTATGGACATTGGGGAGGGTATGTGCTATGGTGAGTGCTACGAAATGTGTAAGCCTGATGACTCACAGACATGTACCCTGGGGCAAATAATACATTATATGTTAATAAAAAAATTAAAAAAAAGAATATGGCAATGAAAACTCACATATCCAGTATCTATAGCAATGTTCCCATTTTGCTATATTTGCTTCCTCTTTCAATCTCTGCATCTCTACATCCTTATTTTGATAGAGCTCTTACAGAATTAGACACATCACTCATTCTTAATATTTCAATATGCAGTTCCTGAAATAAGGAGACACTCTTACATAAGTACGACACTATTATCACCCCTTATGAAATTAAGTGTAACTCCCTAATATGACCCACATGATCCAAATTCAAATTTCCCCCATTGTCTCTAGCGTAACTTTTGGTTTTGCAAATCAAGATCCAATCAAGTTTCACATGCCACATTTAATTGATATATCTTTTTCTTTCTTTTTTTTTTTCCTCCCATGATATTGACTGTTTAAGAGACCAGGCTCAATATCTTACAGAATATCCCACATGCTGAATTTATCAGATCGTTTCTTAACACTAATTAATTTGTTCTGTTGTCCCTTGACTTCCCTGTAACCAGGAGATTAGATCTATGCACTTGATTGGATGCAAAAATACTTCATAGGTGATTCTAAGTACTGAGTATGAAATATAGCCACATAAAATGCAACTTTACCATGTTATTATACTAGTGCATCCTCAACAGAACCCTGAAATTTCTACCCAGGCATTTCTATCTTTACAGATAAAAATACTAAGGTTGGAGTGACTAAATGACTTGCCTAAGGTCACACAACAATGAAATAATTTAGATCACAAAGAATTGGAATAACATGACTCAAGGCTTGTTTTAATGAGTCTTAATTAAAATGGGTACTTTCCTGAAGCTTGAGAAAGAATATATTAGAGAAACAAATCAATATTTCTTTATTAGGACATAATTCAGATGAAAAATACAACTGAATTCAAAAAATAGATTCATAAATAATAAATTTATACAATAAGGATATCACACTACTATATGGGGTGATGGTGTGCTGAATTACTATCTAGGTCCGTTGAATTCAGTGGAGACAGGACCCTGAGGGTTGTCCAGCACTCTCACCCTCTCTCTTGTGCCCATGTGTATGAACCAGACTAGTGCCATCTTAAACAAATCTGCCATGGTGACCATTCTGTACCCTGAAGCCTTTTTGAGCCCTGACCCCCACCTCTCACATTCTTTTCAACCACACCCTTACATACACCCCTAGAGCATAACAAACTTGATCTGCTCTGGGGATAAGACTGATTCTCAAACATTTCCTCCTGGGCAGCCTCTTAGCACAAACTCTATAGCTTCCAGGGCAAAAAAGCAGGTCTTACGGGAGATGGGGTTGCGGAGATCTCCTCATCTTGTGGCCACCCAAGACATGCTCCTCTCCATAAGCCATTTCTTGTCAAGCTGGACTTGCCCTTTTTCTTCTATTTTGCAGCTTCTTTGACCCTTGTGGGTCGCTTTGCATATACCTTTCATTCATGGAACACCATGTCTAAACTTGGTTGATTCTACCTCCAAAAACAGATCTGAAGTCAGTCCTCCTTTCTCCACAGGCCCTGTCACCACCCTCATCCAAACATGTATCCTCTTACTAGAATAATCATGATGTCTCTTACAGGTTTCCCTTCTACTCTTGGTTCCCTTCCACAGTTCTCCACAAGACTACAAAAGCAATCTTTTTTTAAGTAGCAAATATGAACATGTTACTCTTATCCTTAGCCCCATATACAGCTTTAAACTCCTTGACTGCCTCTCACTGTACTCACCATAAAGTTCACAAGAGTTAATATGGCTAACAAGGCTCAGCATGGTCTGCCCTGTGTCTGCTTTTCTCAACCAATTTTATGTCCTTTTATTGCACCATCTTTTGCTTAAATGGCTGGCTTTTGAGAAACATCCTCATGCTCTATGTTGACTTTAGACAACAATTCAACTGTTCTCTCTGCCTGGGATGCATTCCTTCAGGTCCTCCACATAGCTCCACCTACCTAGCAACCTCTGAAGCCTCTTCAGTTCTCCAGCCAAAAGTCTCTTCCTCAGGGAGAAAATCTTTCCTGACTTTGCAAACCCTTCTGGAGACCCCTGTTGTCCCCTATCATCATACTGTGTGCTATATTTCCACAGGCCTTACCACTGTGGTAATGTACATTTAGCTTTGTTATTACCCTCCCCAGACTGAAGGCTCCATGAAAATTGAGACTATGTGATTCTAGTCACCAACTTAACCCCAAGAAGGGGCTAATAAGTTGTTGAATGGATGCTGTTCTTGGAAGACCAATGGAGCTCTCAGTCCTCTATGCTCAGGGTTGGCCACAGAAAAACAAAACAGGTGAAGGATGCAGAAGCCATAGCTTAAAAGACTGGGCCATAGTAGGGTGAGACACAGCTGTCACAAAGGCCTCCCTTAGGCAGGACACATGCAATATGAGCAAGAGGCTTAGAACTAAGAAAATACCATAAAACACTCAAAATCCTCCAAATATTAAAACTCTTCAATAAGCATTCCAAAACCTCACCACATCTTGATGGCTAAAGATAAAATAAGCAATTAGCATGGTAACACCCTTTTCCATCTCAAACCCCTCGGCCTACACACCTTTCCTCTGATCCCAGAGGACAAGGTACCCTCACCTCTTGTTTGGGGCCAACCTCTCATCCTGTGCCCCTAATCCTATTCTCTCCCATGTCCCTCAATTTCTCCTCAAACTGTCCTCCTTTTCTTATATCTTCAATCTCTTCTTTTCCCTTTAGTTTCCCTCTCCTCTGAGCACATTCAAGCCTCTGTCTTTTAAAATACAAAATTCACCCTTGACCCTGCCTCCTCCTCCAGCCATGACCCTCTCTGCTGAGAGAGGAGTTGACATTCACTGTCTCTGCTTCCTCACCTTCCCTTCTTTTCAGTGTTCCAGATGCTGTCCCTGTTGTTTCATTAGAAATGCTTCCATTAAGTTCACCAATGAGCTCCATATCTTAAAAAACATTAAGGGGCACTTTTACCATTCTACTACATTGCTCTGCTTCCCCTGGCAATGGGGACAGCTCTGAGCTGTTGGAAATACTTGTGCCACAGTGTCTCAGTCTCTGAGAATGTGTCATTCTCAGATTGGCCTCATGGCACCCCTTGGGGTTCAAGCAGTGACCTTCATTCTCTTCAACAACCACCACAGATATGCTAATAACTTCCAAACTGATACCGCTCCAGAAGTTTTGACTGCTAGCTCCCCCCTTAAAGGTCTCGGAGGATTTTGAAATTAACATGCCCCAAACTGAAGTCACCCTTCTGTTCCCACGTCCTAATTCTCCTTTAATTTCCCTCGCCTCAGGTCCTTGTTACCACACCACAAAGCTGAGATAAAAATACCTACTGAACAGTATTGTTCACTCAAAACCAAAATGGAGGAGGGGAGTAATCCAGGGTGCAAAAGGGAATGCAAATATGGAAAGCCCTAGAATTTGGTGAAGCTCTGGATGGGTGGTGTTCATGGATGATCTCACTGAATCCTTACAGCTCTACAAAGGTATAATTATTCTCTATTTTCCATATGAGGAAGCCACTGCTCAGGGAAGTTAAGGTGCAGGCCAAGGTCACCAGCCAGTAAGTGACAGAGCAGAATTTAAATCCAGCCCTGTCTCCTTAAACGTCCTTGAGCATTCCACTTATGCTACTGGCACCTAATTATAAACTGAAACCTTGTGCCCTGCTGTCTGCATGGTGCCCACTGCCCTCTCCTTCACTATGCTTCCCACACAGTCCCAAGGTGCCCATCTCTTTGTGAGTTGCGAAGAGATGCAGCATTTTCATCTTATTTGGTTTCAAGGATCAGTGTGTGGTCTGTAAAACAGAAAGTTCTTCTCAAAAGGGAAAGATTGGAAGGCTTCTTGACCTGTCCCGGGTAGCTAAGGGGAAAACTTCAATGGTCTGAATCACATCTACAAATAGGACCAGAGACAGCGTGTACTCCAGTTTTCTTCCAATGCCAAGTTCATTCTGTACATAGGGGTAAGCTAGACAGAGAAACAGATGTGGAGAAACAGATGAGAGGATTGAGAGAGGAGAAAGAGAGCATATAAAGTTTCCATTCTAAGAATTCCACCCTGGACCTTCCACCTTGTTAAAATTAGTATTTCTAATTTGAAAATTATCAAGCTGAGAGGCCAGGATAGAGAGACAAGCTGTATTACATGCTTATTTCAAGAGCCTTTGCATGCTCAAGAGAGAATTCTGTTTTGTTTTATGTGCCCTTAGGTTTATTACTTCTTCAATGCAATCCAAATCCACACACACATACTTTTTTAATGACGTCCCTATTTTTTTCCACACTTTGAAATATGAATTTAAGACTTTCTTGTGTGAGATATGTCCTAACATTGCCCAGCTTCCAAATAGGATTGTTTCAAAGAGGAAAGTTTCCTAAATATTTAGACCATTTCTCTGGCCTGGGCTCTGCCAATGGGTCTGACATTAACAGAAGAATAGAGAGAAAAATAAGGAAACAAAGATAAGTAAATGAAGGTTATAAACACTTTGAAAGAACAAATACATAGAAATCGTCTTTCCTGAAAAGGCAAGGTTTATCTGAATATGGGTTATTTGAATTCATGGAAAATGAACAAATTATATTTAACATCTGAATGTTATAATAAACTGAAATTCTCAGTTTGCTATGCCCTAAATGTCACCCTCAACTCCTGCTAATTTTGAGAATGCAAATCTACCCCTCCTCAACTCAGGGCCTTGAACTTCTGATGATCTCCTTTCTCATATCATCAACCTCTCTTCTCTGCTGGGGCCTTCTCAACAGCACTTAATCTTACATGATTCTCTTTTATCTGAAAAACAAGCAAACAGACAAGCACAACCATATCAATCTTGAATTATCTCCCCCTTTCCTTTTCAACCAAACATCCACCTGTGTTCACTGTGTCTCCTTTCTCAACTCTCATTCACTGCTCAACCCACTGAAATCTGTCTAATCAAATGGCTCCCTTCAAGGTCATAGAACACCTCCTTACTCCCATGTTGCCAGATCCTTAGGACATTGCTAACTGGGACACTTTTGATCCTAGTCTCGCAGTATTAGACTTTCCGGGTCATTCTTATCTTCTGAAACTCTCCTCCTTCTGCTTCTGTGATACCATGCTTTCCCCCATCCTCCTCCCCAACATGTCTCCACTACTCATTCTCAGTCACCCTTCTCAGGCTATATTCCTCTGCTTGGGATTTAAACACTGTCTACTAGATCCTCTCCCAGACTCCCTACCCTCTTCATGCTATACAGCTTACTCGATGGACCCTTCCACTGCCATGGCTTCAGGCACTAGATAAATGTTGATGTTCCCTCAATCTGCATCTCTGTATCTTGAATTGTGAATCAGGGGAAGACCTGGGGTTGAATCCTAGATGTGCCACTTGTTAGCTGTCTGGTTTGAGCACGTCACAAACTCTTAGTGCTCCTATCCTCTAGTCTTAAGATTAGACATAAGAAAACCTTGCTTGCAGGGGGGGCTATAAGACCTATCTGCATCAGTATACCCACCCGTTTCTTGGTCATCTCATCCATAAAGAGAGAAGGTCTGACCATACCATCTGCCTGGAACTTCCTCCACTTTAAATGCAGTAACTCAATGATAAAAGTTGAATAAAAAAATAAATACTTATGATACTTCCCTCCTCATTATTCAAGGGATCACTGGCTAGTATCTACTCACGTAGAGGTACCAGCCATGTCAAATGTTTAAATAAGTCTTATATAAATCCACTCCAGAGGAGGAAAGAATTTCCCATCTTATTGACTTGGGAAGACAGATCTATGAATTCTGCTTGTACCAAAATACTAGGTAAGACGAAAACCACTGCAAATGCCAGTCCCTTCCAAGGGCTTCTAGAATAGAAAGGGCCAGCATTTCCTTTCAAACAGTGCTGAAATAAAATATGTGCCTTAGAAAGAGATGATGTTGGAGAAAAGGCAAGAATAAGAGCTATTAATCATAATCCTTAGGTCCATGTTAGTCATATATTAGGCAGAAATATTCTGATCTCAATATCACCCAAAGAATGCCACATAGAAATGTCATTCTGCATTGTCCAGATGGCATTTGGCCATTCATTCAGACACGTGCAGTAATTATTTGTTGAGTGACTGCTAGGTTCCAAGCACTCCGCTAAATATCTGGGATAAAGGTGTAAATAAGATAGATATGATCCCCATTCTCCAGAAGCTTCATTCTGATGCAGAGAGAAACAAAATGTACCGGTAAGACCTGAATGCTAGGAAGAGCTAGCCAGGTCTACAATCAGAGGCACATCCCAGACGGTCAAAGTCAGAAAAGGTAGGGATCAAGAAAAAGGCACTGTGCCTGCACCAGACTAAAGAAAAGGAGAGGAAGGAAATAGCAAGAAATAAAAAAAAAAAAAAAGGCAGGGGCCAGATCATAAAGTTCTTAGGACTTTATTAAGCATGTACTACTATGCAGAACACTTTTCAAGGAGCAGAGAATTTTGTACTGCTTCTGTCACTTTGCATAGTATTTTTCAAACAGTGGGTGAACAAATCAATTTAGTGGACTCTGATCATCATTATTTAATGACATGATAGAATACCCTAGAATATGAAACATCAGAGTGCATTATACAGAGTAAGGATGGATCAGTACTATTTGTGCCAACTTCATTTCATTTATGGTACACGCATGCGTATATGCTCACTAGTTCAGCGTTTCTCCCCCTCAGCACCACTGACGTCCCGGGCCTGATGAGTCTTCGTTGGGCGGGATGGTCCTGTGCTTTATGAGAGAGTTAGCAGCAGCATCCCTGGACTCCACCAGCTGCTTGTCGTACCCGCACACCCACCTGGGACAACCCCAAATATCTGCAGACATTGCCAAACCTCTCCTGGTGAACAAGATCTCCCCCAGAGGAGAACTACTCTACTAGCTGCAAAACGTTTCTGACAATGGATCATGGTCCCTAAACTCTCAAAGCAAACTACAGAAATGAGTCTGTATATTCTATATTCATGCTCCTTCTCCACTCTGACTTCTCCCTTTGTACCCCTCGATGTTCTCCCTTCTAGAACAGAGGCTTCTTCCGCGTCCCACACTTTCTCTCCTTCATCTCATCTGCCATGTCCTTCTGCTCCCCCTTCATGCTCTCTACCTCTTATTTCTTCCCGCTTACTTCTTCTCCCCCCAGAAGCAAGGCCAAGTTCACTCTATAAATAACGTGTTGGAGATGTGTGGATCATTATCTTTGGAGACGGGGCCTTTGGGGGAGGCGGCGGTACCTTGCTTAGGCAGCTCACACCTGCGAACACACGGAGCTCACTGAATGAGGGCTACACAGGTGTGTGCTTCTGCATCCAGGACCTCTCTCTCTCTCTCTTTTTCTCCTGGTCTGTCTTTATGTATTCTATATGTATGTTCTGAAACTACAGGCTGTGGAAAGAAACCTCATCCTCTGGCAAGGGTTTGGAGGGGAAGGAGTGGGTGTAGTAATCCAGGAGACATTTCAAAATATATGCTAGACAAAAGAACCCGAGAGGCACAGGCAGCAGGGGGGAGCAGGGAGTGACCTAACAGGTCTTTCTGATCCCTAATTTCTGTGAGTCCCCAGCTCTGCAAAGCCTCTCTGCTCCCTGCTGTGTGCATCTGCTGTCTGTCACACTCTCAGCCCCCTCCCCCTGCAGAGGACGTCTCCGGTACTGACACCAGCTCCCACTGCCCCGTGAGGCGACCACGTTCCCCCTGCTGTGTGCATCCACCATGTCTTTCTCTCTCCTTGCCTGCTGTTCCTGTGTTCACCATCGCTCTCTCTGTGATTCCTCAGCTTGGCTCCCTTATGTAAGCTGGATCCCTTCCCTTTTCCTGTCTTGGTGAATGACCTTACACCCAGCTTTCCAGTTCTTCCTTCCAGCCACAAAGTCTCTGGTCAGGATTTTCTCCTTCCTTCTCCTTGGAATGAAGCTTTCTCCTCCCTTCTCTTTCTTCCCCATAAACATGCACAAACACATGCTGACACAGACTTCCTCACCCTAAATTTTCTATAAACCCACTAGTGGTGCACAGGCCCCAGTGAATAGCTATTCTTCTTCCAAGAACTTTTGAAAAATGCAGCTCTGTTCAAACTGGCTTGTTCTCCATGTGCTTGCTGGTTCATCTGGAGCAGAGCACAGATTTCTAAAGAGAATGTTTTCTAAAGAGAATGCGAGTCATACCCCTGTCATCCTGGATGCTCAAGGTGGCCAATCAAATCTTTTTTCAAAGGAAGTATTGCTAGGAAGTCAGGTGGCACAGGCATCTGAGACTCTCCAGCTAAACTCTTGACCATTTGTACGTGCCCAGTTTTCCTTCTCTTTCTCCCACCTACTCTGCCCAGAGTACCAACAGGCGGACCTCATTGTATTTCCCTTGCTCGTTCGCCCATGGGAGAATGGGAAGTCTTTCAAATGGGCCACACATGCAGCCACTGTGTTTCCACATTTGTCCTCTAGGACCCACCAGATAACGATAAAACCCCGTGTAGGTTTTGCTGAACATTGGCACCCATTTTTCCCTTAGCAGCTTATAATAAGCCCAGAAGGAGGAAAAAGAAGAAAAAGGGGAAAAAACCAAAACCACTTTAGATGACTGTTACAGGTAAGCACCCCTAGGGGGTTTGATATACGTAATCGCCTCTAACTCTCCACAGCAGCCGTATTGAGTTTCTCCGATGATCCACGTACATGAAGACAGGAAACTGGGGCTTATCCAGCTAGTGCCCAGTGGAGTTAGGCTCGTTCACTCACCCATTCAATGGTATTTATTTTGAAGCTTAACTGTGAGCCAGGAACTTGTTCTAGGCCCTGAGTTCCGGGGGATTTCTTTGCTAAGGGAGCAAAAAGTTGCGTGCAGATACATCCAACCTGTATTATAAGCAATGACAAGAGGAAAGAAAACTAAGACCACCCTCATTAGTGTCCAAAGAACCCAGACCTATGATAATACGACAAATATAAAGAAATATGTACCGTGGTTACCAAGGATTCTGTCAGAAATCCACGTTTTGAATTTTCAGCCTTATGTGCCAGGTATAGCCTCCTTCATGAAAGAATACCTTTCTAAGTTTAGTAAGTCTCAGAAAAGAGACAGTCTAAAATAACAACCAGAATATAAATGCAAAATGGCCTGCCTGACCTGCTCAGCTAGGCCACTTGGCCCTCTCACGCACACACACCTGGGAAGCCTTTCTGGTGCCATCTTGCCCCCACAAGGCTGCATATGATCTGTAATAACCTTTCTTGGTAGAACATACATAGCCCTTGCCTGTACCTTCTATTTCCCAGTGTCTATGCCTTTCTTTTCTGGTCTGGAAAGAAATGGACCGAGATAGTTGTCTTTCTGTTATGCAGAAGAAAATGTCCCTCAAATGGCTGGGAGAGACAGGTGAGTGGAGCACTCCATGTGAAACCACTTTGGAAACCTAGGGGCTATGCTCCTGCACATCCACCCACTGGGTCTCACAATCAGAAGCAATGCCAAAGGGAGTCAACAGCATTTGGATCCTATAAAGAAGCTACTTAGAACTGCTAATGTGGAGCAAGATAATGAAGGGAGGCCAGGAAGCGCTCAGGAAAGTGATAATAGGGAAATTATGACATCTGTGGCCCCGCTTGGTCTCTAGTCAATAAAGCGCACAGCCCAATAACTCTCCCATTTCCCCAGAACTGTAGGAAACGGGGCTGGCCCCACTAATAGGAAAGATTTGGAAAATTACATATAAGAATCCACGTCCCTGCCCAGACTCTTGTCGACCTACCATCATCCCAAACAGGAGAAGCCCTGACACAATTACAGACCACCATGTCGAAGCCCTCATGCACCTGCCTCTGGGCTCTTTTATAGCCTATCTGATGCAATGCAGTATTTTCTTTTTTTCCCCCTCCAAGACCTAACATAAAGGAACAGGGCTGCTCTCTTTAAAATCATATTGCAAACGCTCATCTGAGCTTTTCAAGAGAGTCTAATGTTTGTATCTCCCCTTTCTGACCTAGCCCAAGAATGTGGTGGATTTCCTCTACTGCAGGAGGAGAGGAGCTTCTTATCTCAGGAGGAGTGAGTTAAATACAGACAACAGAGATATCGTCTTTACAGAGTACTGCGGGGGAAGTCTCACACAGTGGAAGCAATCTTATTTTTTCAGTCTTGTGGAAATGAAATAAAAGCCTTTTTTTTTTTTTTTTAAAGAACAGAACTCCAACACAAAGACTTGAGATGTTGGGGTGGAGGGGTGGTAAATAAGCCAATCAATTTAGCATGAGCATGTGGGACCAATTCTTTGTTAATAAAGATCAAAACATGAGTAATACAGAATGAGTAGTCATCCACCATCCTGACATCCCTTCAAATGCATCCTGGGAACCAGTTGGCTGCATTAATGAGAATCAGGATTGTTGTCATATAATTTCTAATTTCAGTCATGTCTAAATATGTAACTAATCAGCTAACACAATCATAATATTTCCTCAACTACAACCTGAATTTTATTTTAACTAACCACTGAAGAAGAGATTACAATTCATGGTAAGGTGATATGCCTTTAAAACAAAACTCAAATTTTAAGTGCTCTGTCCCACAAATTCACAAGAAGCGTCACTTCAAGAGTGACATGAGCTTAGAATACAAGTTCACTCACTCTCAGACTCAAAATAAAATGTAATTCTCCACAGAAACACTGTCCAGAAAGCTAATAAGGGGACATCTAGAAAGAGGACTTTATTGTGCACGTGTGTGCGTACGCGCATGTGCATGTGCGCACACACATACACACATACCACCTTCATTTATAAGCTATTCTATCACAGATGCTAGATATTTTTTTACAAACCAAACAAAGAATGTATGGAGAAAGGTTTTCCTGAGCAGAACACATAAATGAAAGACATATTACTAACCTAGGAAAAGGAACAGAAATATATAACTCACACACATCTAATAAAAGCTTGATAGCCAAGAGAATGATGAAGAAAGCATAAGGAAGAGGGGAAGCAGGAGGATAAGGTATGAGATGTCTGAATTGTCTGAATGACAACAGCCATTTTATCTAAAGTGGCTATTAGGAACAATTTTATAACTGATAACACATTTTAGTGGTGCTCTTTCACCCTGCAAAAGGATTCTGGGGATTATTGAGAGAAGCTTGCCAATGATGATAACCCTATCTATCCACATAGCTTTCCATTCCAGCTGTTACTTATAAAATAATGACATCCATGGTCCCCGAATGCTCAGGCCCAGAGGTTGATGGGAAGGTGGAAAGCAGAGGGCCGGATTTGGAAGGCAAGTCCTACATTACAGTAAGCATTGCTCTGTTCAGTAGACTAGAGATTCAGTCACCAGAGACAATGTCAGATGAGGGAACAGAAGGAAAGGCCAGTTGCAATGGGAGCAGGAGAACAAGAAAAATGACCACAGAATAGCTCCAAAGTGGTCATTTCCTAAGAAAAAGGAAGAATGACAAACTATCAGTCTAACTAGATTCTAGACAGGTCTGTAGACAGCTTAAGGAGAATATGCAAAGGCAGATCATAGATACAAATTGATAGCCTGAGGGGGGATTCAGTCTGCAGATATGTTTTATATGGCCTGCATGATTTCTTTAGCTCAAAATCTTGCAGATTGGCAATTTGGGCTGGGCTCAGATGGCTGCTTCTTCTAGCTCTGGCTGGGCTTCCTTCCAGTCCTTGCAGGTTGGCAGGTGGTTCTGTCGATCTTGGCTGGGCCCTGTCACATCTCTAGACAAGGGCTGACTCGACTCTGGTCCACATGGCCTTTCATCCTCAGGTAGGCTGGTTTGGGCTTGTTCATTTGGCAGTTGGGCAGAGTTTCAAGAGAGTGAGAGAGTACACAAGAACTGGCACCTTGGAATTTCCACAGCATTCTATTTCCAAAGGAATTCACAAGGCCAGTTTCGCCTCTTGATGGAAGGATGTGCAAAGGGGAGTGGATGCTAGGAGCCATGAACAACTGCAACCATTTTTGCATGCACTCTCCCACATTTGGTGACTAAGCCCAGATCCAAGTTGTGGTTGCACTTGCTAGTTTACTATGCCCACCAAGGTTCCTGGCACTCTTGATTATCCCTATCTTGTTACAACCAGCCAACCTGACACATTTCTTGGTTGTCTCCTATTATCTTCTCATTTTTTTAAGGTAACAGAAGGGAAGAAAGTGAGCTAATAAATCCTTTCCAGGGTATTAAGGGGTCCATCTTTTCCATAGATCTCTCGTTCTTTTTTCCTCAGAGCAAAATCTTTCATGACCATCTCTCTTGACCCAACTTATTTAAATACTGCTTATGCATTCTGACATTTAGTAAAAACTGATATCATTTCTAGGTATTGCCCACAAAGACTCCTTTAAGGCATCACAGCCTAAGTGTGGCATGTAGCAACCCCAAAACCAAAAAAGTAAGCCTTATTATCCCTACAGTAGCACATAGCTGTCTACTGATAAGGAGCAGAAAGGCTAAGTATATTTCAAAACACATTTCAAAGTCCTTGGACTAGAAAAAGAAATTATTCAGATCATCAAGTTCCTAACCATCCTCTGCTTCTTCTACTGCTAGTTGTTTCATCAGTGATTCCAAGCAAGGGAAATCACTCCTGCGGTATCTATGGTCTGGCCATAGAATTCCATCCCCCATTTAATTCCTTTCTCCTCTGCCTCTCTCACCTCCAAGTACAGGAATCTCACTCATCTTTTGAATTCAATTCCAAGGCCATCTGAACTTCCCCAGATTTCTCCCTCTCTCCTATACTTTGTGCCTTATATCTTCAGAAGACATGCTACCAATATGCCTACATTTGTAGTTTTATGTACTGACCTCCCCTCTCCCTGCTTACCACCTCGTAAATAGCAATGGTCCTTGTAATTTGCTAATGTTTATGACAATGTTTTTCATTGCAAACTCTGAAAGATTTGTCAGAGGAATAAGTGAATACATGATTTCTATCTTGGTTTAACAACAAAGATCATCTCGAATTTTACACTAATTTACATGATATTTTTATCTGTTTTTTATCTGTTTCAAAATGTTGATATGTGTATTATCTCATTCCCCCCACCCCCTGCAACCATGAAGTTTTGATAAGAGGATTATGATCCCATGTTTGGATTATGAAATGAAGGACCAGAGTACAGTCTATAGTCTATGGTCATCTAAGTAATGACTAATTGGGCTAGGATAAAAACCTAAATCTCTTGGTTTTTAGTTCAGCATTCTTTTGTAGTCATGGACTTAGTGATAGAACTCTAATTTAAAAATTAAATATAAACTATATGGCATTGAAGGGGGAGAACTCTTAAGAAATCAGAGGTCATTAGGAGCCCACCATGCCTCAATTATGGGATACCCCTTGGGCTGGCAGCCATAGGCATCCACATCAGCTAGCAGTGAATATAGTCAAAGGTCCTCCCACACAGAGATTCCCACTGATAATCTTTAATGGGCTGCAAATGGAAAGTTGCGAGTTCCCAAACTAGTTTCCTTCTGGTCTCCATTAACCTAATGATTTTCCCAGCTAAAATAGATAACAAAACAATGGAAACTTGCAAATAGCCCTTGACTATACTTTCACCTGAATGGAGTCTCACAATAACCATGAGGGATGGGTTATTGTCCCTTCCATTTTACAGATGAAGTCAATGCTCAAAGGTTAAGTGATTTGGCCCAAAACCACATGGAGAACAGCAGAATCAGGCCTTGAACCCAAGTGTCACTGTGTCCTGCGCTGCCCACCCACCAGCCTTTGGACACTTTCTAATATTCACCTCCATGAAGATCTCAAGGCAGTTCTAGAACAGTCTTCAGAGAATGAGATCACTCTCCTCTGCTCATCCTCCCCTCACTGCCTCTGCTGCAGTCATTGGTGGCATGATGCCAACATTACTCCCTTGCCCAAGCAACACATCTATCTTCAGACAGTTTAGTGAGGCAGTCAGAAACATTGTCTTTCCTAAGTTATCCGTGCTTCCTGGGGGTGGTTGTGGGATTAAATGAGATGGTTTTCACAAATAGTGTAGTACAGTGCCTGGCATATAGTAAGTTCTCAATAACATTGTAAAGGGGGGCAGGATTTGCCACTCCAAAATATGCCTTTGACAGGAGGATTATTTTAGGCTGATCTTTTTTTTCTTTTTTTAAGATTTTATTTATTTATTTGAGAGACAGAGAAAGTGAGAGAGAGCATGAGAGGAGAGAAGGTTAGAGGAAGAAGCAGACTCCCTGTAGAGCCGGGAGCCTGATGTGGGACTTGATCCCGGAACTCAAGGATCATGACCTGAGCCGAAGGCAGTTGCTCAACCAACTGAGCCACCCAGGTGCCCCTTTTTCTTTTTTTTTTTTAAAGAAATAGGCATGGGGGCACCTGGGTGGCTCAGTCAGTTGGGTGTAGGCCTTCAGCACAGGTCATCATCCCAGAGTTCTGGGATCAGGCCCCATATCAGGCTTCCTGCTCAGCAGGGGGTCTGCTTCTCCCTCTTCAGCTGCTTGTGTTCTCTCTCTCAAATAAATAAATGAAATCTGAAAAAAGAAAAAAGGAAATAGTGCTCACAGGAAAAGCCTCACAAATGAGGTAGAAGTTACCTTTTTGAGAGACATTTACATTTCTAAGGGAAATCTCTACTTGTAAGGGTGTCTCCCTCTCTGTACTAGGAATAGAATGACTATGAATCTCTAGAAACTCCTTATGAGCACAGAAGGCAAGGACTTAAATTTGCATTAACAACCTTATTTATTATGCTTTTCCTGGTAACTTCACATAACTGGCCTCCAGGCATCCCCTATTCTTTTGTCTTTAGCTGGAGAGGTTATTTGAGGTGGTGGCTTGGGCCATTTTGGGGAGTTAATTGGTTTTCCTGAGTTTCTCTCTTGTATACAGGACCTTTACATGTTGTTAAACTTCTGTTTGTTTTCCTCCTCTTTATCTTTTTATTATAAGGAATGTCAGGCAAGAACCTAGAAGGGCAGAGACAAAATTATTTATCCTCCCATACAGTTGATAATGATGACAATGATGATTATATTGTTGATGCATTCATAAAAAGCTACTAAGTTAGGAGCTTTAACACTAAACAATCTAGATGAAAACATTTCGTGAAAAATAGTATAAATCAGTCATTCCATTTGTCTGAGAGTCAGTAATCACACAATGAATGTATAAACCATAAAATGATCGTTTTAGGTAGCATGTAAGATTAATGGTGGATTGCTGACTCATTTACTCAGTATATATGTTAGGAGCTGGTGATGCAAACATGAGTAAGATATAGACCTGATTTCAAACAGAAAATATCTGGCACAGGGTAATAGGTAACATTTATTTAACATGTAACACAGTTCCAAGAACTTTATGCATATTAGTACACCATTTAACACACAGCAATCTTTTGCATGAGGTCTATTATTATCCTACATTTTATAGAGGAGGAAATTGAGACAGATAAAGCAACTTATTTGGGATCACACAGCTAATAAGTGATGAAAATGAGACCCAAACCCAAGGGGTCTGAATGCAAAGTCAAAATGCTCTTACCTACTACAGTAGCCCCCTTATCCATGGAGGACATGTTCCAAGCCTCCCAGTGGATGCCTGAAGCTGTGACTAGTCCCCAAACCTATATACACTATTTTGTCCTATACTTACATACCTATGATGAAATTTAATTTATAAACTAAACACGGTATGAGACTAACAACAATTAATTATAAAATAGAACAATATACTATAATATAGGTCATGTGAATGTCATCTTTCTCAAAATACCTTATTTGTACTGTATTTACTATTTTTCTTATGATGATGTGACATATGATAAAATGGCGACATAAGGAGATGAAGTGAGGAGAATGACATAAGTACTGGGCTGTAGCTTGAGACCACTGACATTCTGACGTCTCCTCAGAAGAACCACCAGTCATCTGCTTCCAGGCTGTGGTTGACCGTGGTAACTAAAACTGCGGAAAGCAAAACCATAGATGGGGGTGGGGGGGGCTTCTGTACTTCAGTACTCTATAGTATCTCCCAGTAGGGGCTCAAGAAACATATTTTGAAATAAACTAATATTTACAGGGAGAGAACTAAGTGCTTGAGCATATGTGTCCCCAAAGTGGGAAGACACTGTAAAGTCAGTAGTTACAGTTTCCCAGTCTTGAGATTGGGAGGAGGAATACCCTGACACACAACAGGGAAGGCATCAGAGAAAGACCTCAGGAATGTCCTGGGTGATCAAGGAGGGAAAGGGCATCTTTAGGGGTAAGCTGCAGAGTCTGCAAAGATTCAAAGTACCCATGGATTCCAACCTGGGAGGCCTATAACATCTTCCTTTACTTAAAAGGGGGTTAGAAATTCTCGTTCTAGAATGAAGTTCCCTTTCCATCCAAGGATAGGAGCCAAGGATCCTTCCATCTGTCCCACTGGCTCTAGCTATGAGGACCTCTCAGGGCCTACCATCCCACCATTGCTCTGTGCTCTGTGTTCAATGTGTATTAATATGTACTGAATGAATGAAGAAGCCCCCTCTCTCAATTGGACAGGGGCTAGAAAGGAAGTGGGAACAGAACCTCTGAAGTTAGAATGTGTGCCCAAAATAGCTACTTATGGAGACAGTGGAGGAAATAGTGCTAGGAAAAAAAAGAAAAGAAAAAAAAAAACTAGAAACTTTAGTAGTCAGAATCCCCTTAATCCAAAGTGTTAGTAGACTGGGTTTTTCTCCCAAGCATCTCTCCCAGTGCTAGGGAAGCCAACTTACTTTACCTTCCTCATTCTACCCCATTTGCTTCTAATTATTTTTTTTTTAATCTTTTACACTGAAGGGCCCAGACAGTAGGAAAAAAAAAAAAAAAGCTCTACATTCTCCAAAGCACAGTCTACCCCCACCTAAGCCATTTCCACCAGCCTCCGGTGCACCCTTCATGTTTTAAATGCAGAAGAGCAAAACAAAGGCACTCTGAGATGCTGATCCTAAATCTTTGAGCTCTCAAAGGACAGTTGAGAGATACATCTACATTTCAAAGGGAAATCTGACTCTGACTCCTGGAGTATTTGTAGGAAGATCTCAGTTAAGAACTATAGGAGGATAGGACGTCTGGATTACTGGGAGAACGAGTTCAATCCACAGAAAGACTGGGAGATGGACAGCTGGTCAAGAAAAACTTGGAAAGTAGCCCAGCCGCCTCACTGACTATGTTTGTGAACCCCTAGTGGTTAAGGAAACTGAAATGGAAACCACCTTTCTAGTGAGATTGTCTTAGCGGATGCCAGCCTGGGCAGATAATGATGCCAGGGGAAATTCATGGCCCTCTCCAATCACTGCTTGCCAGAGTTCCTAGACCCCCGGTGAGTACGCCCAGGACAGCCAGCCAGCGTGGTTGTGAAGCTTGTAGCTTTATGGGGAGCCCTTGTCAATGCTGAGGTATCTCTTCTCAGGGATTATACTTCTGCCTCCTGGAAGACAGACAGCTCCAAATAGAAATTAAGTTCAGTTATAGAGAAATAAATACAAGTTCCTTGTACACGGGAAATTTTGCACCGAAATCCAAACCTATGAACTCCTTCCTAATCCAACAGCCAGAGTCTGTTAGACTACAGGATTCATCCTCCTTCAGTACGAATATCCTGTCACTGAATATGGTCAGTGAAATGTTTGCTTGGAGTCCCCAAACATCTCCATTCACTCTGCTAAATTATATTGCCCTTAACCTGTTATAACCCATGTCACTGGAGATATTTGCTTAAAATGCAGATTCCTGGCCTTGGGGATCAGCCTCATCAGGTCCAAATCCCTATGGACCTGCAGCCCCTGATCTCCCTTCTCGAAGCTCTGCCCTCAGAGTAGGTGCTTCACAGCTCAGTTCATAAGCATCCTCCTATTATCTCTTAGGTGATCATTTTATTTTTCGAGCTAGATTTTACTGCCTCGAGGGCAAGAACAACATGTAAACATTTTTAACCCAGGAAAGAGAAAAAGAGAAAAAGCACATTATCCATCAACCACTGTGCTAGGAGGGTTCCCACATGTGTTCTCCTTTCAATTCTGACAAAAACTCTTCAAGGTAATATGTCAAAGCATAATTTTCCGAATGTTAAAAACATAATTTTTATACAAATATATAGTGAGCATGTGTCAAATTTTATTTAGCTCATTATTAAGGAAACTAGCAGGATGGCAAACCAGTTCACAAGAATTACGAGAAACAAGAATTGTAGTAAGTGTGGGGGGAGGGAGTAGAGAAAGAAAGAAAAGGAAATACTGAAAAAGCCCTGCTTAGTTGCAAAACTAGTTAGTGTCCTACAGGGCAATACAACCTTAACTCTGGGGGCTATCTTCTCTACAGGACAGAAATGTATGTCTTCACATCTCATTAGCTCTACAGAATCAGAAAATATCAGAACCCTAATCCACTGTGCAAATTTATGTTTCCCTAACAGGTCAGATTTCTTTCAGCTGTACTTTTTCGAAAATATTCTTAACATCGCATTAAAAATCATTTTATGCCCTTTCTGCTTGACTTGCTGTTCTGGAAGTTTTTCTGAACAATAAGTATAATTTACTCCCACTTTATAGATGTGAAAACCAAGGTTCAGAGTAGTGAAGTCCCTTGCCTGAGACCACAAATAAAGAGATGAACCACCTAACAGTGCGAAAAGTTGTCTGATTCCAAAGTCCAATGTTCTTCTACTATATTACTCTGCCATTAGGTATGTGAAAGGTATTCAACAAATTTTCTAGATGGGTTGACATAAGAGTAGCATCCAACGGCTTAATTTATAAAATATTAGCCAAGTAACATAGAATAGTTGATACCTGTCCCAAAGTGCTTAAATTACTCATTAGAAAAGGTGACACACAGAGAAAAAGAATCTGAGTGATGGTCCTTCAATTCCAAGTCAAATCCTACATTTCAAAGAGGCATGCAACCATCTTGATTTTCTCTCTACCACAAGCAGGATTGTCTTAGGTATTGCAGATACAACCCCCTAACTCTGTGGCACTTGTTCTTAGGTAATCATTCAACAAATATTTTTTATCACCAACTGGAACCCTAATCCCACCAATATCACAATTGATGTTAAGATGTTTTAAGGCATTTAAAAGTAATTATTTTATTTTACTTTGAGAGTTGTAAGATTTTATTTCAGATCAGAAATAACAACCTAATGGTAAGGAATGATGTCACATGTTAAAGACTGAGAACTTTCTTGGTAGTTAGGAATTCATGCGGACTTTCTTTTTTAATTGTAGCAACTCCCTATTCTATTGAGGAATGCCCTCAAAGGTGACATTTGGTAATTTGGGATGAAAGAGAAACAGTACTTTTCTTTTCAAGATAGATGCAATGCATTTGAACTTGGGAAAAGCCAAATAATTTTTGCAGTAAGTCACGCCACTTTCCTTTTCTATATAACTTCAGGAAATCCATTACTTTCTTCTTACTAAACAATAACTAATGCAGATTTGTGTGGTCGTAGTACTGCTTCTGGACAGCAGAGGTCACTATTAACAGGTACACTGGATTACCAAATTTTAATAAATGCAAAAGAGCTATAGAGGAAGAAGCAGTTTTACCTAAACTGTCTGTGGTCACTGTACGAATGACCAATAACAAAAACTGAAATAAAAAATCCTCATCTTTTCCTGATAATATAGCCACCAAAATCAGAATCATGTGTTCTAAGAGCCACCCACCTCATCATTGACTTAGAAGTCACCCATTAGCCAGTTAATATAACCAAGAGGAGTCTGGTGTTTAAGGTTCCCCACCTTCCATTTGACCAATGCTGGTTATAAAACATTCAAATTATAAATAAGAGATCAACTCAAGGGTACCAAACTCTAAGTACCTCTTAACATCTGAAGATTAAAATGTTGTGTCCCGGCCCTAGGTCATGGGTTCTCAAGCTTTAGTCTGCATTAAAATCACCTGGAAGTTCTTGTGAAAACACAGAATGTATGTCCCCTCCCCAAAGTCTCTGATGCAGTAAGTCTGAAGTGGGATCCAATCATCCCAACAATTTGCAGTTCTAACTGGTTCTCAGGTACTGCTGTGACTGCTTGTTTAGAGACCCTACTCTGAGAACCGATGGTCTCTACCGAAGCTTGAATTACACAACACAGCATCATGGCCAGATGGAGGGTGGGGGTGGGGAGGAGGTGAGGAGAGCTCTATTTTATAGCTCAATAAGCCACATTCTGGGTAGCTAAAACTCAATCTAATAATGTTATTCGGCTGATATTTTAATCACCTCCCATGTCATCCCATTATTTTTCTTCTGCCCTTACCTTCATGTTATTAAATGTTTTACTGGTTATGTCACTGCTTCCTATCCACCTGTCCAGCACTTCAATGCTTGTGCTGAATTCTTTATCTCAAGTTAACCAGCTTTATAACAGAGTTAAATTTTCTGGAACATTGAGTTTAGAGCAACAGACAAAAAATCATAAAGAGACAAAGGGAGTGAGTCAAGCAGTGATCAAATGAGAAGAATCTCACTGAGAACAGCCAGGGAAGGCCTTGCTAACCCGGATTTTCTAACGTGGAACTGAGATCCCCCTCCTTTGGCCTGTCGTTTTGCTCAATCATTAGCAGGCAGGTCAGATCTTGACTGGGCATTAAATAGGATGCCATAATATGACATAAACTTCCATGCTAATAGCGAGACCTCTCAGCAGTAAAAATATGGAGAGTGAATATAATGCAAAGCCATAGCAAAATATCACTGACTCATGAATTCGTTTCTCAATCTCCTGGAAATATATATTAGTGCATTTATAGTTACATTCGCCGGGTCAGATGGAGCTAGGTGAATAGCCACAGTACAACTAAAGGGTCTCTTAGTGCCCTCGTGCAAGAATTCACCTCATTTCTCAGGGCTATGAGTGAATGAAAATAAGAAATTACAATGGAAATCACACTGCAATCTTCACTCTAGGCTAGGTTACAATGAAGACTATAATAATACATAATAAATATGCAGCAAACCATGCCATTAAAGGAGACGCTCCTGCTACTGGCACAGGGCACACATCCATCATGGCTCATACAATAGGCCAACTGCTCCACCTTGCAGGAGGAATGCTACTAGCCCGGAATGACAGGCTCGAGAATTTCCTGCGCGCATCGAAAAAGGAAGTAAAAGTGGTTCTAACCATACAGGCCCATATATACTCGTTTTGCGTGCAAAACTGTCCTGTTATAACACTGTCACCCTTAGCTTTAGAAATGAATATTTATAAAGAAGCTCTTGGAACGACAGCTTCATTTGAGACCCAGGCAATCAGATAGGTTAGGTTTACAGGGCCAAGACTGCAGAATGTTAGGGTGTCCAGGGCTCTGGTGACAGAGAGGCAAGATGAATTCTAACCATCCCTTCAACGCAGTACTTTAAAAATAATGTTTTATTAATTCAGTCCACATACAGACTTCTTGAGGCAGAGAGAAATTTGCATTTTAACTAATTCACTTTGTGATAAAGATCAGACACGGAGGAGTGTGCCTCCATTAGTGATGAAAAAGCCTGGAGAGACTCCTGTCCACTGGATTTTGGGGTGACATAGAACCTCAGCTCGACGGCCATGTACTGTCGGCAGCTTGCTGCAAAGCACGGAGCATATGGCATCCTCTGAGGATTCGCTAACCATTTTTTTTTTAACGTGTGAGTCGGTCGGTCACTCTAGCTCCTCTATGGGATAATTCAAGCAGCTGATCCCAACCAACCTGAAGGTGGGAAAAGCTCTTTGTCTTACTTTCGATCACCCTGGCTTGCGTGGGGTTGCAGCATTTTGTCTGTGGCTAATTTAATAGCACCCAGCTAATTGGCCTCACTACCTCTGAAATCAAGAATGGAACAATTTGTTCTGTCTGCCTCAGAACCAAACAGGCTGAGTTATATTTTTATGTAACCTAAAATTAACTTTTATTGGACGGCATCTTAAATGAAAATAAATGGCAAATTTGTTTTTATTTCACGAACAATGAGAGATATTGGGAATGTCATCAATTCAAGATCAGCTCTGTTCAGAGAAAGACAGAAAAATCGAATGGGCTTTTAAATAGTTTTAGTCTTAGTCAAAATCTTGTAATCCAATTATTTTACAATATTTTCCTTCAATCTATTTTTTTGTTTTGTTTTGGTCAGAACAGGAGGCTGTCTGTTGTAATTTTACTAACTGTGATACTCTGGACACTTAACATAGATCAAGGTCATGAATATCAGACTTCTTTGAGTTCTTATCTTTCATGGTTCAGAGACCTCATCTCTTCTTTGATCATCAGGGTTGCTCCCAAATTGAATCTGTTTTTCTCTCCCTTCTCTCTCTGCAGCCAACTATTGCATTCTGGACCAAGAGATTAATGGAATCATGGTTAGAGTGAAAAAGAACCTAGTGAACCAAAGGATGATAAATGAGTAAATAAATTTCAAAGAAAAAAATTTAAAAAGAGAAAAAAAAATATGCCCGAAAAAGAAGGTGAACAGAAATATAGATCTGGCCATCAAATTTGAGCATTATATATACTTATGGATAATTTAAAAAAGAAAAGAAAACCTTCCAAAGAGATAGTTTAACCCCAAAGGGAATCTTTCAAACAGAAAGATCTTTTCACAGCATTTTATTGACACAATTTTCAAGTTTATATTGAATTGCAATTAAAATGCTAAATGAATTCTAGGTTAGACTCAAAGGAAGTATAAGTTGAGTCAGGTATGGCAAAGACAACAGAATTCAGAAATGAGTAACATCCCTCTCTTTTTCAACAAGGGCTGCTGTTTCATTAACATGTCTTAATCAAATAACAAATAAGTGATATGATATAGAGTGACACCAAGGAGAAAATCGTGACACTCTTCTGAATTATCCAAGTGTTTCCCAGATTCCAGTGGCTGTCCCAGATTTCTTGGAGGGTCAGGAGACCCAGTGTACAAACACGATTTCTCAGGGTTTTATGTGACATCACCAAGTACCTGCCACCCTGGTCCAATTAAGGGGGGAAAAACAAAAAGAATGGAGTTTGTGTCCTGCTTGCCTGTCCGGGCCTTATTCGGGGCAAGGTTTCCCTGTACTGCCAGCTGCTCTGTCCCCCCCGCCCCCCATGCCTCATCAGCCATCTCCCAACTCTCAGAAAAGCAAGGGAGGCATTAGTAAATGCTGAGAAGTGAAGGGGAATTTGTAAGAGAAAGGATGGCAAGGTAGCAGAGAGAGATGATAAGGATTCTGTAGAAAGGAAGGTAAGGGGGGAAAAAAAGAAAGGCAAGAGAAGTAAAAGGATGCCTAGCTCTAGAACAACTCGGGAAGAGTGGCTCACCAGAGGCAGTCCCAGGGTTTACTGAATGTAAGAACAAGATGCAACAGCAAGTTGTCCTCACTGAGACTGTCACAGGCACTGGAGCCCAACCTTACTTTGAGCAGCCAGCTTAGGTCAGGATCTTCCACGTTGAACATGCCCAGAAACATCAGCCTTGGGACTAAAATCCAATGTCCAAAGGCCTCCATTAATGTCCCTTCTGTGTGATTCATGGGAGAGTGACACCACAAACTGTGCTCAAATGTTTTACTTTGTCACACTATACGTGCAGTACTTAACTAAAAGAGACAGCATCAGATGTGAAACAGAGAGTTGTTTCTTTTTTTAAGTTGAACAAGGGCAAGGTATCCAGAGTTTGATTTATTAAGAAATATGCAATCAATATTTGAAAGCAGCTGTCACTAAAAAATCTTGCTCCAAAGAAAAGAGTGATTTTTGCAAAATGCAAATTGTATTAAAATCCATCCCTTTCCACTTCTTTTCTACTAGCATTTCCTTGCTTACCCTTCACTGGTCTTCCATTATTCCCAGGAGAGAGAAAACTCCTTGAAGGTTCTCTACCAGACCCCTGTCTCCTCCTGCAGCCTTCCTCAGTCAACAGAACTGAGAGTAGTGTAGTTGGTTCTTCACTCCTCTCTATGGAGGAGTGGTCCTGCACAGAGGAGTGACCACGCCACTGGTCAACTAGTCCTTGCCCTTCCCTCAGATTTTAGTTTCATAGTCACTTTCTCAGAGAAGCCTTCCTTGAACTTCCTAAAGGAGCTAATCCCACTGGTACAGGCTCTCAGGATCCCAGGTACCCTTCTCTCCCTACTACAATTAACACAATATATTTGACATTTGAATGATGTTTGTCTCCCTCAGAAGACTCTAAGATTCGTGCAAGTAGCGATCATGACAGTTTTACTCACCATTTGTCTCAACACCAAGAATAATGTCCGACACGTAGTAGATGCTCAGGAATGAATGAATGAATGAAAACAGACCCATCATCAGAAAGTTAGCCATGATGGTTTATCTCAAAGAAAAAAACAAAGAGAGAAAGAAAAGGACCAGTGTTTAGATTGCAGTTCCTCATCAAATATTGATCCATTGATTAATCTACTCAATAGGCATTTGTTGTGTTTCCTACTAAGTAGACTAGATATAAAAATAAACAAAGCACAATTCCTGCCCTCGGGATACTTATTCTTTAAATTCTGCGAAGTGCCAGATTATAAACACTTTCAGTTTGTAAACTAGGCAATCTTGGTTGCAACTACTCAATTCTACAGTAACAAAAGAACCTATCAGCATATGTAAATGATGAACGTGGCTGTGTTCCAGTAAAACTTTATTTGTAAAAATAGGTTGTTGGTTGTTTTGACTGTAGTTGGTTGGGTGACTATAATTTGCTATTCTCTGCTCTAGGAGAAGTAACAAGACATATGTGAAGATATATATAATATGTTAATTCACAATAAATATTTTGATTCTGCAGTCAAATGATGGGTCCCTACTCTGGACCTTGCACTGGGCTAAGTTTTTTTTTGGTCACAAAAGATGAAGCCTGGCCGTGCTCCAGGGGAAGTCATCATGTAAGGAAAGAGACTTTCGTGTCCCTTCATTTTAATAAAACAATTTAAAAAGGATGCAAGAGGAAATTCTCTATGTAATACAGTAAAAACAAAGTTTTCTAAAAGCTCAGAGGAGGCAGGGATGCAGGTATTGGTCTCCTGAAGTTTCATCACTGTAAGTGGCATACAGAAGCCATGCTTGAGAAAGAGAATCTGAACGCTTTGGGTTGAGTGGACGCCAGGGAAAGGGGCAAGGGGCAGAGGCCATACAAGATCCCATGAGTATAACTAGATAGAAGGTTCTATGATGGCTGTTGAAATGGGGAGGAAAAAACAGATCCCAGGACACTGCAGAGGTTTCATCTGTGAGATCGATCTGCTAATTGGTTTCTACTACAGTGATATGGCAGGACTGTCCTTTAAGTCACAGAGATAGCACCACATACAGGCAGTCAGAACATGAGCACAGGGTTGTTTACCCACCAGTGGTGATGACAGGGGTCCTGAGACATTAAAACTCCATTTACCAAGTTTCCCTATGACCTACACACATTTATCAATAAAAGACCAAGGTTAGGAACAGTGGGAATTTATGCTCTTAGGTTAATTAGACTACCATCAAAGCATTGTGGATGGATAAGGCCTTTTCTATGTAAGATTCCATCTCACCTTTGATTCCCAGGCTAACAGGAACCATCTCTTGGTCACTGCCGTTAAAAGCCAGGCCTTCATTGGGAAGACTCAGTTCTAAGCTTATGAATCAGAACCTGATTTGCAACTTGTTTCTCCCAGGGTCTGGGAGCTCTGCTCTGGGAATGTTGGGTTATTGACTCAAGAGGCCTAAGGAAGAACTCCTTGGTACTCCAGAATGCGCCTGCTTCAAGCAAGGAATCCAACAGCTCCAGCGTTCATTTCCTCTGACACCCTTTTCTGGAAGTGCTAATGAGCAGAGAAGGCAGGCAGGCAGGCCCCAGGGGGGCCTCACCAAAGAACCAAGGGAGGCTGGTGGAAAGTACCACTGACTAATCATCCCCTGACTCATCTGGATCTCTTGGACCATCTTTCACATTTCAATAGTTTTATAGAACTCTGTGGGAATCTTCACCAAGGCTCTTCCATCTTTGAGCCCACTTCCTGCCTCCCTGGCAGGCTGTTCTTCACAGCCTAACAGTCACTAAGGAAGGGGCTGGGCCTGGGGGTTCTGAGCTCCAATTCCAGCCCCACTGAGTAACTTACAATAGGTTATTTTCTCTCTTGAAATTTCCTCTCACCCTCAGAGTCTCACAGAAGGGTTAGCACCATTCATCACTCTTAAGCATGATTTTATTGGCACATTCTCTAACATTAGAGACATCACACATTAAACTGGAGGAGTATTCTTTTCTGTATTTGTGAACAAAATAAGGGGTGTGGAGGCAGAACCCCTGGGCTCTGATCCCACCATCCCTCCCCACCTGAAGGTCTGACATAGGACAAGTCATTTGATCACAACACACATTTGTATCTCAGCTCTGAGATGGGAACAGCATCTGGAGGTATGGGAAAGGACTTTGAAAATAATAAAACTCTTTTGTCTCCTACAAGAAAAGGCATGGCTTACAGAAAGTAACACAGAATTTGGAGCAAGAATCAAATGCATTCTCTATTCCTTAGGGGGAAATACCTAAATGACCTCTTAGAATCATCATGTCTTCTTCTGAATATTGTGGAGAGTGCCACCTCCAGGGACGGTTCTGAGGATGCAGCAAGTTTTGTAAACTTTGAAGCCCTACGTATATGTGAGTTGTTGTTATTCCCATAACAGTATTTGATAAATCACTAGCCAAGTTCAACTCTATCTGTGTTTTGAGAAAAGTACAGAAAGGACATAAAAAGGAGACAGAGACAACAGTACTAGACGCTGGGGAGATTATGAAGATTATATTTCTCTATGCCAGTAAATTAATTCTTAATGGAGAGCTCCCGAGGAGAGAAATAGGCTAAACCTGAGAGGCCAACCGTAGTGCTTTCCAAAGGGAAAGTCATTTACCTTAGATCAAGTTTGAACTTTGCCAGGTGTGTTTCACTGAATATTTGAGCCTCCAAGAGGCACCGGTCCTAGTGTCTGGTTGTAATTTGCCTCAAACAAAACAAAAACAAAACAAAACAAAACAAAACAACAAAAAACCCCACAACAAAAAACCTTTTTTTTTTCTGTCAGCAACATAAGGACTCTAAAGCCTAAGAGTTGCAACTGCTTTTGTGTATCATGCTGCAGACCCTCGAACTAAACCAGACCACGAAGAAAGAATGTAATTGTTGGAGTTAGATCAACTTTAATTCCAGGCCACTGAGAACTTGCACAACCATGGACATGCTGCTCAACCTCTCTGCGCCTTTTCCCTCAGCTGTCCAATAAAGAGTGATATATTCACTCCTCATAGGTCTGCAGTGAGGGTCATCATTCCAGCCAAACCCTCAAGGAGAGTGCTAATTAGTCTCAGTAAAAGAGTCCCCCCAAAAAGAGTCATTTACTGGATGAAATTAAGAGTGGGGATCAGAAGGAAGTCTCTATGTGATGTGACTCTAAATAACAGGTATAATTAGTTATGGATTATGATTAGTTATGGTATGGATTAATAATTCATAGATATGAACCGATTTTACAGTTAATCTCTTATTTGTTTTCCTTTTCCTTCTCTTTTAAGATCTCTGATACACGAAGTTTAGTCAACTATACTCATCCCCTCATCTCCACACTAACCGATTCAATGTATATCCTTCCATTTCACCTTCCACACGTGCCTGCCTCACACACACAGAGACTGAGATTGAGCCTTTTGATAGTTTGCCTTTGTTTTACTTATTGATTCTCCTCATGACAGACACATTGAGCTTATCCAAGGCTTGCTAGTCCACAAACGCCATTGCACTGAAACTCCGTGTGGCCCTGAGCCGACCTGTCAGAAGTCTGTCCTCAGGGGCTGGATTTCTAGGTTATGAGACATGCACATGCTTAATTGCATCACATACTTCACATTCTCTCTAGAATGGCTGTTCTTTTTTTTCTCTTTTAAAGATTTTATTTATTTATTTGACAGAGAAGAGTGAGATCACAAGTAGGCAGAGAGGCAGGCAGAGAGAGAGGGGGAAGCAGGTTCCCTGCTGAGCAGAGAGCCCGATGCGGGGCTTGATCTCAGGACCCTGAAATCATGACCTGAGCGGAAGGCAGAGGCTTTAACCCACTGAGCCACCCAGGCGCCTCATGGCTTGATCTCAGGACCCTGAAATCATGACCTGAGCCGAAGGCAGAGGCTTTAACACACTGAGCCACCCAGGCGCCCCATAGAAGGGCTGTTCTGAGTAGGCTTCAGTCTGAAGTGCATGAAAGGTGCCTGCATCCTTACAATTTTGCCAGCACTTGATATGATTTGGCTGTCTAGTTTTTGCCTGTTTATTGGGTCTGACGTGGTATCTCCTTTTAATTTGCACTTCTGTTTACTAGCAAGATTGAATATTTTGACATATATTTATTAGTCAATCAGATTTCCACTTTGGAAGTTATCTATTTATCTCCATTTTCCATTTTTCTATTTTTTTTTACTGCCTATTTACCATAATTTCTTGCTTAATTGTAGATAATTAACCCCCTGTTGTTTTTAGACAACACAAATATCTCTTCTATTATCAATTTTGTCCATATGTCCTGAGTTAAGAAGAAATGTCTGGTTTTGATATAGTCAAATCTATCAGTATTAGGATTTTTGTTTAAGGTTCTTGTTTAAGAATCCCCTACTTACTTGGAGATCACTAAAATAACCCTTTACTCCTTTCCAGAGTCCTGAACCAACAGTAGGTGATACTTAAGTGCTGTGTGAGTTGCCAGCTTGTCTTTTCTTGTCTTCTTATGTCCTATATTGGGAATACTTCTATTTCCCCTTAGTTACTAGGCACTGGTCTGTCTTTTCCTCCTCCTGTTTCAATACTTGTTCTCAATTGTTTTCAGAAGAGCATGGAGAAATATATGTATATATTATTGGCTGATAAGTGCATAACACTCCTCAAGGACATCTTCAGTTTGAACAGAGAACATTTTAATGAAGTACTCCAGTACACAAAAGAGTGTGGTATTAAAAAGAAAAAAAGGGAGTGGGGTGGGAGGAGGGTATGAAGCTCCGTGTTTAGACAGACCTGAGTTTGAACCAATCCTAGCTTTGACTATGACTTTGTAATGTTAATCAACTCACTTAACTTTTCTGTTGGAAATAATAAGAGCTGCCATATAAAATTTATTGGTTAGAAATAATAATGGAAATAGTGACTACTATGTAGGATCTACTAACTGGAAAAGGCTAGATTATACTAAGGCTGTAAATGAATGCTGAAATCTCAAGGGCTTAACAAAGCAAAGTTTTCTTTCTCTCTCATGGAGGAACATGTCCAGCATGGGTTAGCTACAAGGGGTCGCTCACGTCGATAGACTCTGGCCCACAGAAGCTCCATGTCTGGGATGGTACTGGTCACACAGCTGTATGTCAAAGATGCTGGGGTGCACCTCCCAGATTCCTCACACAGGATGGAGGTGCTCACTTCCCCCAGGGAAGCAGGATTGGAGAAAGAGAGAAGATGGAAGTTGTGTTGTGTTGGAAGACTTGGCCAGTCCTTTAAGGAGCTCTGGCATGGGGATGGCCAATCCTGCTTCCCTTACACCTTCACAGGGGTGGTTCCTGAGAACACCCGCCAATGAAATGGCTGCATACAAATCACCTGCCTCAGTGTCCGTCTCCTGGGAAATGAGACCTAAGAGAGTTGGTACTGGGAGGGATCCTAGGAAGTTGACTCTGACTTGGGACTTGGGACAGAGATTGCCTGCACCAGGAAAGCCCCATTACTTCTGGTAAGTGAAGGATGGATATCCCCCGGCATGCTCTAGTGGTACAATTTTTAAAACTTTCATTGATGGTGAAACAGAATGGAATAGAAGTGGAAGTAAAATCCACTGGCAGAGGCACTAGCTGTGGAGTTTGAGAGGTTTGGGAAAGACTATGAAACTGAGTGGCTCTTACTGGGTGCTATTAGTGAAATGGAAAAAGACAATGAAAGTCTGAGGATGGTTTATCTCCAATTGAAGGTAAATTGTGAAAGCCAGAGTGCTTCCTTGGCAGTACCAGCAAAGGCTCTTATCTCCTGTAGCTGTAGGCAGAAGGAGCTGAGGGTCAGGCCAGGAGAGAACAATAAAGAGATAAGAGCTGCAATGAAAGCTGAATTCTCAACCCCAGCAAGTCTTTGGTACCAAGGTCAGGGACCTGATTGGGAAAAAGTGGGACCCAAAACCTGGGATGGGGACATTTGGATCAAGGCACTTGAAAACCTTGAGTTGTCAAGATTTCCCTAAACCTCTCAAGCCAGCAGAAATGCCCAGAAGTGATGTCTTTGCTAGAGGAGGTCAACAAAGCTTTGGATGTGTTCTTTCCAGTCCTATCAGGAAGTCAGATCAGAAGCAGTATTCAACTTACATGGGACAAAAAATAGTATATGTTTATGATCTTACCTCAGGGCTATGTGAACTCTGCCACCCACTATTATTACACAGTTTGAAGGGGCCTGGACCATATGGACATTCTTCACAATATAATATTGGTCAGTTATATGACATTATGTTAATTGGTTATGATGAGCACAATATAGCAAGCTGAGGAGGTATTAGTAAATATGAGGATTCAAGGGCTCTCTGCCTTAATGAAATTTTAAGACCCTAGTGGCCTGGAACATGCCAGGGCATCTCTTCAAAATAAAGGACAAATTATGGCATATCCTACCCTCACCCATAAGAAAGTAGTATTCTGGAGATGGATCACCTGAATGCTAGCTCTCAAGGAAAACGCCAGGGTTTTGGGTTCTAGAGCCAACAAAACCCATGTTTGGATATTCTGCTTCAACCCACTCACCAAGCGACATGGAAGGCTGTCCAAGCTGGTCCAGGCTGCAGCACAATCATACAACCTGTTGTTTGGGTAATACAACCTGCCAGTCCCTGCGGTAACAGGGATATCTGTGGTGGGGGGAGAACTCTGTGTGGAGTGTGTAGTAAAGAAATGAACCCTGTACAAAGAGAGGTTTGCCTTTGCCCTGATAGGTAATCCCTACCTACTGGAAGGCAAACCCTGTTTGTTTGGGGGTTCTGGGGCCACCAGACTATAACAATGTGATTTCAAGTGAGGGTTTTGAATCATGTGGTATCAGCTGACCAGGAGACAGATCAAGCACATAGACAGATAGAGCATCAGTCAATCTTGTCTTTCTAATGGATCCCAAGGAAAAGCTCTGAAGACCAAGGTTTGGATGACTTCACCAGTTTTCAATACTGTGTGTATACTGTTGCACATCAATGCCAGGAAATTAATGTGTCTGGGCTCCTCAGAATGAGAACAAACTAAGTTCTACATTTGGTACTTCCCCAAACTCTGCCCTATGTATTTTTTTCCTTGGCTGATTTTAATCTGTATCCTTTCTGTGTAAAAAAAAAAAAAAAGTCCTAACTGTGAGTATATTAGTTAGCTTCATTAAGTTCTGTAAGTCCTTCTAACAAATTATCAAAACTGAGAGTGGTTTTAACCCACCCACCTCAAAAAAGACATGAGGTTGAAGTCAAAAGTGAGGGTAGTTTTGTGGGTGGGCTATTCCCTCTAACTTTGTACTAGGCCTAAACTCCTCACATGGAGCTATGGGGCAAGATCCATTAATAGAACCACATTGTAGACCTCTTAGGATTCTGGAGCAAGGTCATGACATCTGCATTAGAGAATTCTACACTATTCAAAAAGAGTTCTTGGCATGTTACTGGGCCTTAGATATGAGTCTCCAAACACATGGATCATGTGTCTATGCATCTAGAACCGCTGATCATAAGCTGGCCTAAATCGTAATGTTAAACAGCCCAATAATAATCCATCACAAGATAGAAATAGTACACTAGGGGTCAGTCACAAGAAGGGGCACAGAGCACAAGTGAGTTGTACTAGCAAGTGGTCCAGACCCCCATGTCACTGCGGTTGCACCATTACCTCCCCTCACACCAATGGTTCCACAATGGGATCCCTTATAACCAGCTGGTAGAAAAAGAAAAAAAGAACTTCATTTACAAATAAGTTTTGGTTTGTGTAAATACAAACCAAAAACAGACTTCCACTGTCCTGAAAGACAGTAGTGAGAGAAAATCCTCCCACTCGACAAAACTTTGGGTGGCTTATCAGGCCATCTGCTCTATGTGATAAAAGCATATATAGACACTTGGACAGTTGTGAATGGTTACCTTTGTTGGTTAAGGGCCTAGAAGTGAAAATATTGGAAGGTCAAGGTCAAGGACTTGGAAAAAGTCTTATACATGGACGTTTGAGGACATATACAATATAAAAGGCATTTATTGAGCCATCCACCTGGCAAAAGAGACAGAGAAGGAGAAAGGATGGCAGAGTAAGGATAAAAGTCAGAAAGAGATTTGGGGGTACCAGGGTGGCTCAGTCGGTTAAACATTTAACTCTTAGTTTAGGTCATGATCTCAGGGTCATGATCTCAGTGTTGTAAGATCAAGACCTGAATCCGGCTCCACACTCAGTGGGGAGTCTTCTTAAGATTCTCTCCTTCTCCCTCTGCTTCTCTCAACTCATGGACGCCCTCTCTCTCTCTAAAATAAATAAATCTTAAAAAAAAGTCAAAGAGAGATATGAAGATGCTATATTGTTGGCTTTGAAGATGGAGGAAGGGACCATCAGCCAAGGTATGCAGGCAGCCTCCAGATCCTGGAAAAGTCAAGGAAACAGATATTTCCTAGTGCTTAATAGAAATTTCCATCACGGCAATGAACTCTTCATTTAAAGGCATTACTAGCAGTAGCATGAGGTTTTGCACAAAACAGGCATTCAATAAATATTAAAGGACGAATGAATGAATCACTGAATTAAATCTTCACATTCATGATTCTCTGCAGTCGTGAATTACATATGAGTTCTTTTCTGTCTTTGGAATGACCTTCCTCCATTCTGATAAATATACAAAAGTTCAACCCGTCCAAAGTAAAATCATTTCTACTATAAAACCCTCCTATTCCTCAACACGGTTAACTTCCAAATGCACTCCCTTTACTGTTTGTACATACCTCCTCCACAGCATTTATGACAGTGAACTGTATTTATTTATATACACGTATATCTCTTAAGACTGTGAGTAGCTTAGAGAAAAAGGGTGATGAATTATTTATTCAAATATCCCCTAGAGTCTTAGCATCGTGCTAGCACATAATAAACTGTTGAACATTTGTTGAATGAATAAGTGAATGAAGAACGAAGGAGAGACAATTTCAAGTCTATGCAGGATGAGTTAAAAACCCAGGGGAGGAAACCATATAAACCAGATAGAGAAGGGATTTCCCTAAGAGAGAACCTGGGACAAGTTTGGATTTCTGGGACCAGCCAGAGGAAGGTCAGAGAGGCATCTTTACAATACCCCAAAACTAAGGAAAGTAATGTCTAAGGGTAGAAATTACAACTTGAACCTGACTGGTCCATCTTTGGACCATGAGATCTAGAAAGGAACCATGGATTGCATCAAACATCACAAAGCTCCTGGGCCTCAGCCCTCCAGGGGCTACACCTGAGTAGTGGTCACTCTGAAAGACAAGGAGACACAGGCTCTAAAACCAAGCTGCCTGGGTTCAAATCTCACCTTTGCCACCTAGTAGTTGTGACCTGGTGCTCAGTGTTCACATATTCTATGCCTCAATTTCCTCATCTGTATATGGAAGTCATAATAGTATACATACTATAATAGTATAGTATGTAATTATTACAGTATATAATTGTATATTGTATAATGTTATATATATGATTATACACACACACACACACATATATATGATGGGTTTTTTTTAGGTTAAATATGTCCTATGTTTAGAATACTGTCTGGCACATTACAAGCACACAACCAAGATTAGTTACATATATAAAAATTTGGACTATCATTTAGAATCATCTAAGCAAGACTCTTAGGATGATATAAAAGAGACTTCTGATTACTATTTAAAAAATACCGAAATGCTGACTTGGACTGTTAGGGAATTTGGTAAGATTTCTGCAAACTTTATAACTCCCCAGGTACTTTGAATTTTTGCTAACCTTTATATATAGTCCCACAGAGGTCAGCAGTAAAGTCTCTAAATAGTCTCTAGTCTCTAAATAGTCTCTATGAGTTTATTTGGGGGGGCATTAATAAGGAGAGGGGATAAAAAGAATCATTTGACTACCAAATGTGTTTTGGAAGAAGAGCAGCCCTCCAATGTAAAGCAGATGCTGGCACATGAAAGGAGAAAGGGAAGTGAGTCAACCCCCCAGGCCATGGAGCCTAGGCCCAAAGGGAACAAAGGAACTCTCCAGGATGGAGACATGGCTGCAAGGTTTTAAGCTGCAGTTACATGGCTCCCTGAAAATGTCCAAAATTAACCTCATCTCTGCCTCCAAGTGTCCCATGTCTGGCAGGCACTATATAATAAACTTGAAGTTGTTTTGTTATATTATCTTCTCTTTTACCCCTCCAAAAAGTCATTTATCCCTCATAACAAATGTTACCTTTTTTTTTATTTCTGTTTTCCCCCATGTTATTTATTGAAGTATAAAATACAGATAAGTATATGTTCAATTTAAAGAACAATATCAAACAAGCACCCATTAATTCCTCCATCCAGGTTAAGCCACACAATGTTGGCCGGGCTTTTAAAGTCCTTTATGGGGTCCACCCGGATAATCCTATCCTTTGTTACTTGGCCTGCATCCACGGATTCAACTTCACTGTTGTAACTCCATGGTTGTCACCAGACCATCATTACCTCAGAGCAAGATCAAAGTTGTAACTACTTCATTCATTCACTCAAAATATTATTATCACTTCCTACGAGATGAACAGTAGGCTGGACCTTATTGAAATCAAAAGAGAAGCCCTTTCCGGGAGCTCAGAGCTGAAGGAACAGATCAGAGATGGACAAGTAACACCGAGCACCATGAACACATGACAGAGGTAACAGAGGTGTTTTGACCGCTGGGGAGAATCCTGGTTTATCTCCCTGTCTCCTCTCAAATTTTCCTACATTCCATTTTTATTATATTATACATAGTCTAGGATTAAAGATAATTTCCCTCTGCTTAGTTTTATAACCTTCCAAAATCTGGCACAAGGGAACATGCATCAGGCATAGATCTGAGTCTAAGCTCACCCCTTACAAGCTGTGTCACCTGAGAAAGTCTACTTAACCTCTCTGAGCTTCAGGATCCTCATCAGTAAAATGAGAATCACAGTAACATTTCCTGCTGAGTCATCGTAGGTATCGATCTCATGATGAACATTGAAGTACTTTGCCAACTAAAAAGCACTATGAAAATGCTGGTTGGGATATTCTCTTTCCTCTCCTCCTGTCCTTGTTGAAATTTACCCACCATGTCTTCCATGGACCCTGAAGTTTCTAGGCAATCTCTCTGTACCCTGGACTCCTCTTGCTATTTTAGTCAGCACCACATATTTTGGGCTGTGATGATTTTGCAGGAGCGAGTTTAATCTCTCAAAGCAGACTCTGAGCATTTTGAAGGTAAGATCACATCTCATATTTTCCTAGTGTCCTCTGAGGACCCAACATTCTGCTTGATGTCATTTAGAACATTCTCACATATTCATTGCTTCTTGAGCAGAGTATGACTAGCACGGTGTTAGAATTCAATTATAGAAACACGGTCTTGATGGTATTTCTACATATTTCTGCCAGAAATTTGTTATGAAATTAAAATGGTTGCAAAATACCAGCAACACCTGAACATCTAATGTGTTGTTAAACTGACGTCAAATGAGGAAGTTCCAGATTTTGACTTATATTCCCTATCACTGACCGCATTCCCTCAGAGAAATGTGGCTAGATGCCTCAGTCCTGACACGTGCAAAATGAAGTCATTAACTGCTGCCTATCAATTCCAAAAAAAAAAAAAACCTGTCAATATGTTCTATGAAGGAGGCTTTGGATTGCCACGATCTTCTAGAAATAAAGCAAGTAGTCAAACATTGGTCTGAGAAGACTTTTTTGGATATTACACCAAAAGCAAAGACAACAAAAGCAAAAAGAGCAAAACCAGACAAGTGCAACTGCATCAGGCTAAAAAGCTTTTGCACCGTAAAGCAGACTGAAAATGCAAACTATGGGATGGCAGAAATATTTGTAAACTACATATCTGATAAGAGGTTAATGTCCAAAATATATAAAGAACTCACCTCAATAGCAAAATAATATTAATAATAATAATCTAATTTGGAAATGGGCAAAGGGCCTGAATAAACATTTCTCAAAAGAAGACAAATAAAAAGCCAACGGCTATACGAAAAAGATACTCAACACTACTAATCACCAGGGAAATGCAAATCCAGACCTCAGTGAAATACCACCTCACACTTTTGTTAGAATGGCTATCACCAAAAAGACAAAAGATACCAAGTTTTGACAAGGATGTGGAGAAAAGGGAACCCCTATATACTATTTATGGGAATATAAATTGGTACAGCCTTTAACAAAAACCATATGGAGGTTCCTCAAAAAATTAAAAATAAAACTGCCATATGGTCCAGTAACCCCTCTTCTTGTTATAGATCCAAAAGAAATGAAACCAATGTCTCAAAGAAGTATCTGCCCTCCCCTGTCCATTGTAGCATTATTCACAAAAGCCAAGATATGGAAATAACCAAACGTCCATTGACATTTGAGGCAATATAGATGAATCTGGAGGACATTACTCTATGGGAAATAAGCCAGATACAGGAAGATAAATACTGCATGGCCTCACTTACATATGGAATCTAAAACAGTTGAACTCATAGTAACAGAGCAGAATATTGGTTTCCAGGGGCTGGGGGGAAAGAGAAGATGAAGAGAGATATTGATCAAAAGGATATAATGTTTCAACTGTACAAGATGAATAAATTCTGGAAACTGAACAGACAGTAATGTGACTATAGTTGGTGATACTATAGGGTATACGTTAAATATGCTAAGAGGGTAGATCTTAAGTGTTCTCACCACCACAAAAACAAAAATGGTAACTGGATGAGGTGATGGATACATTAATTAGCTTGATGGCAGTGATCTTTTCACAATGTATGACAATATCAAAACATCAAATTATATACCTTAAATATACGCAAATATTATTTGTCAGTTACATCTTAATAAAACTAAAAAATGGAAAGGAGTCAAACATATTCAAGATATCCTTATAATAATTACTGTTTCTGCATTACCCCCAAATTAGCTGCATATATCATCATAGACATCCACAAACTCCATGGACAAGGTGAATTCTTAAATCTGTTTTACTTAGTCTAATTTAGAATTAGCTACAGATATAATCATAGATATCCACCAACTCCATGGATGAGGTGAATTCTTAAGTCTGTTTTAATCGAGTCAAAAAAAGTGAAAAGGTTTGAGGGGGGCACATAGGGAACTGGGAAGAGGGTAGCGAATGCTGGTAGAACAAAGAAAACTTCTGAATCTCTCATGGAAAGCCTCATTTTCTCCAATCCAAATTCCTTCCTGTGACCCCTAATAGTCAAGCTTTAAAGTCAGAAAGAAGAAATCTCTGAATGCCAGGAAAATTATGACACCTTTCTCATCATTTTTTTAAATTTTATGATTAGAGTTGGTAATTAAAATATACCCTATATATCAGAGTCAGAATACTGACTTAATATTTTTCAGTTGTTCTGCTTTCAGTATCCAGAGTTTGTATTTTGAACAGTTCACATTGACTATTGGTGCAACTTCAATCATGCACAAATTGTTCTTAAAAGTAAATAAAACACTGCTGTTAATTAATGTGACTTACCATTTCTTAAAGGGAAGGTGCAGAGTGCAGTAGAAAGAGGATAAGATTTAGAACCAGAAAGAGTCAATTTGAAATCCATTTACTTACCACCTAGATCATGGGCAAGTTACCTTCTCCAAGACCCAATTTTCCCACCTATAAAATTGACCTTATAAGACTGATGTAAGAATTTGGAGTGCATGTCGGTAAAACACCCATCACGGTATTTTCTGTGACTAGTTACACAATGAATGTGAAATGCCTAGAATGCATGCTGGCAATTTACGTTAAATTGTCTTTAATCCAGTTTTCTATACTTCTATTTTAACTGACCTTGACCCAATACCAGCGACTGGGGAGATGGAGAGGGACTCAGAATATCCTGGGAAAGGAGAAAATAGTGTTTGAAGAAAGCATATTCAAGAGCACCATTATTTTGAATTGGATCAGGTGAACTATTAGGGACATGATTCCAGGTTCTCTACAGGAGCCATGGAATAGCTTCCTAGCAGTTTAGATTTTGTTTCAGGTGGGCCATGGGTTTTGTTGTTTTTGTCACCGTTGTTTTAACGAATGTCAGCATTGATCACTGTCACCATAGAATAACTTCCAAGCAGACATACTTTTAACAACCAGCATTAACTATGGCGGTAGATTTCCTGGTTGTGTCTGTGCTGCCGCTGCTGCTTATAACGCTGGCGTTCATAAAGGTGAAGAGTGTCTGACAGGGTACTTCTGGCGTTTGAAGATTTCATTTGACAGTATTGACTGCAGTGAACTGAACACCCACCAAACAACACTGATAAGAGTATCTTGTGTGGTTTTGAGAGGCAGTCTGATACAATGAAAAGAGATTTGGGCTCAAAATTCACAACAGCTGGTCCCACCCTTGATTCTACATTGGATTTGCTCTGTGACCTTGAGCATTTTATTAAAGCTCTTTGGCACTGGGCAGCATCTGTAAAATTGCGGCAGTATCATTGTAATACAGCTTCAACTCACAGTTCGGTGGCATGGCATTTCTATTACAATCTAGTGCACACCAACAATGGGATAGAAGCTCTACTGAGTGCAGAATAAATCTTTGGCTGACAAACTGCGCTGGGAAGGCAGGTCACACGGCCAGTGGAACGATGGGGAAATAAGCTCAGAGGAATTACCATGCATTACAAAGAATTTTATAAACATAGTTTTAGATAGACTCGTATAATGATAATAATTAAGAGACAGGAGGATGTTGTACTCAAATCAGAATAGGAGGACAAGGAGATTGGGTACTATCGCCAGCCTCCATTTTAACAATTTAAAGCTACAATTATGGTGCTTTTGCTGGACATCACAGCCAGTTCATTCGTATTTTCCTGTCTGATTGGCTGAACCCAGGCTTTGCTACATGGCTTGTGGCTGGAATGGTAGGTGCATCCCATGCTATCAAGATAAGTCACATATGCAAATAACGCTCAGACTCTGGCTCTTATCAGCTACAGACATGGTGGGCGGTGGGAGGAAGAGTGGTGGAGTGTCTGTTTATGAATTCAATGGCTTTGCGCCCAGGGAAATATGAGGATGCTTTATTGCCACAGCTACCACCTCCTGATAAAGAGAAGAGAGATTGTGACCATGACAAAGAGCACAATGTTACTGCAATAAGCAAGGGTATCTCCCAGAAGTGACACTCAGGCATGTGCTGGGGAAGGCACATGGACAGGACCAGAGGTTGGGTGAGAATCTTGTCACTGTCTCTGTGAAATAGGAGAGCAAACCCCAAAATGCAAGCAAGGTGCAACGAGAGGATGAAAGGTAAAAATCAAAGTATGGAACACAGTATCATTCCCGGCAATGGCGCACGGCCCAGGTCAGGGGCGTTCAAGTTGTGACACCACCAATGGCAACACACGTATAAAAACTGAGTATTTAGAAACTTTCATAGCAGTTTCACAGAGTAATTATGTCTACTGAATCCGATACTAAAAAAATTTAGGCTTAGATTTTGTACGTCTTTTTAAAAATTTTATGTTTCTAGTACTTCATTTTTATGATACTTCACAAAAGTATTGGTTTATGACAGATTTGGAAATGAAGTGTTAGAAATAGTTCTCTACCACATATAACATATTGAGAAGTAGTCTAGTTCACAGCCCTCATGAGTCTCTTTGGGTTAAAGGGTTCTGTAAATAAACATTCATCCAGAGATATGAGATCTCATTAAGTACCTCTTAAGCACCCAAGAATACGTCGGTAGCAGGTACAGATACAATAGTATGTTGGCAGGAAAGGAAGAAGATACATTGTCAGCAGATCCAGAGAAAAGCCTAGAAGCAGAATGTCTGGATTATTAAGGAGTAGGTTTAGACTCAAGATATGTATCAGTCTGGGTTCAATCAGGAGACAGAAATCACACAGCAATTTAAACAGAGGCAGTTTAACATAAAGAATTCTTAAAGGATTACAAGGGAGTCAACACAGAAGGTAAAGAGAACTCTAACGAGTCCCCAAACACTACGTGAGAGACCCTACAGCTGGGGATCAGACCTCACTGGAGGAAATGGAGAGCGAGAAGTGTGCTGGGTTGTCTGAGCCAGAGCTGGCCCACCGTGGCAGAGCCAGCAGGAGCCAGCCCCCCAGGGGCAGGTGAGTCAATGTTGGGGGAGGGCACAGAGACAGAAGTGGGCACTGTATAGGCACAGGCCTAAAGTAGGTGGCAGGCATCTTTGGAGGGGGTCACCTGAATCACCTACACCACGTCTGCAAGGTGGTCACCAGGCCAGGCCAGGCTAGCAAGGGTTAAAATCCCTACTCTCCCACTTTTTAATTATGTGGCTGTGCACGTTACTAACCCTTCTGGACCTTAGTTTTCTCATCTGTAACATGGGGATAATCAGACTCACTGAGTTATTAGGAGGACTTGCCTCTTGAGTCCTTTTTCCTCAGCTCAGGTGTGGCACTGTTCTTTCTAACCTGGAAATTAGGCTCTAGAATCTTTGCTTTTTTTTTTTTTTTTTTAAGATTTTTTTAAATTTATTTATTAGAGAGAGACTGAGAATGAGAGGGGAGATGGTCAGAGGGAGAAGCAGACCTCCCGCAGAGCCGGGAGTCCGACATGAGACTCGATTCCGGGACTCCAGAACCATGACCCGAGCCGAAGGCAGCCGCCCAACCAACCGAGCCACCCAGGCGCCCCTAGAATCTTTGCTTTTTAACAACCACGTGATGATGAGGAATAATTCCATGTGCAGTGTGGAATAATTAAGTAATAACAGCTAACATTCACGGGGAATTTACTATATGTCACACACTATGTTGATTACTTTATATCCCTATTCTCTTTAATAGTTGTCACATGCCTATGAAACAGAGCCTAGGGCTACCCCCTCTCTTTTGGAGGTAAGGAAATAGAGCGTCTAGTGTTTATCACCTAGCCTAAGACTGCACAGCTAGTAGGCAGCTTTGTTTCCAGGTATTCTGCTTCTGGACCCTGGATACATACATAACCATCCAGGTCTCCTCTTTGTACCGAGGAATCAGAGAGGAAAGAACACAGCAATACAAATCATCAAAGAAGGATTTAGAAGAGAGAGGTGGCCTACTCTGGACTTCAAATTTTGGTAGGATCTGAATAAACAAAATGTACACAGTAGGTCTGCTTATTTGGCACATACACATTTTTTTGATTTTTAGTGTACTTCTACACCTTTAAAAATCTAGAGATTTCACACAAAATCTGAATTTCTAGCTTCTAAAAATGTAGAAGATATGTCAACACCCAGCTACACTATGACATTGGATCCATTCACTGAGGCCTAGTAGCAATGGGACCCTTTCGACCTGCTGTGCCCTCCCCAGTTTGCCATGCTCCCCACCACTCCCTGCTGTCTCTCACCCACCTGCTTTGCTCATTTACATGCACGGCCCCTGTGGGAAATTGAGACTTTACGTGGAGGCAGAGATTCTCAGGCTGAGACAAAAGCATGGTGGAAGGTACAAAAGCAGAGATTATCACATCACGGGGGTGTGTGTGTGTGTGTGTGTGTGTGTGTGTGTGTGTGTGCACGCATGCGCATGTGTGTGTAGTCCAACTCAAGAGAAAAAGTAGACAAGTAAGAAGTAAGTAATGGCACTGATTGGGGCAGAATGGAGAGATTAGACAGGACTTGAACAACGGAATAAAGGAAGGGCAGTGAAGGATTCAGCAGGGAGATCCCATCAATGACTCCTCTCAGGGCTGTGGTCCTGAGTGTGTGGCATTTCGAAAGTTGAGTTGGGTAGGAGAGATTAGACAGGAGAGAAACAAATGGGACAAGATGAGGGAACACTGCACTGAGCCACATGAAAAGCAGTAAGACTCTTAGACCAAGAAGGAGCCCCTGTTCCTGCCTGATGCAGCCAGGAAATACTTAGCACCTTGTCTGCTTTTATTTACTTAAGTAGTGCCTCGTGTAGTAAACAGAGTGGGAAAAGGTGATGTTTGGGCTAGAGGGTGACATGGGAAAGAGATGATTTTTCACTACCAAACAGACGGGGGAAACTGAACAGGAGCGTGTTGGCAAATAGAGAAATGTCACAAAAGAGTCTGCAATAACAGCCTTGAGCCATAAGTGTCTCTTTTCTCTTTTCCTTCCACACAGTCTACACCCACTCCTTGTAAATTCCTACACAGTTAATAAAAACAGTGTATGTGAAAGCAGTTTGCACAGAGCAGGGCACATAGCAGGTGCTCAATAAATAGAAGTCCAAATCAAGACAGACATTTCAGTTTGCCAATCTGCATTTCTGTCAGGTCTGCGAAGACCAACTTCAGCTGTAATAGATTCAGTACTTTGAGGGCATTACTGCAGCTCAAGAGGAAGGAAGCCACTAATGAGGAGAAACTGCAGCGAGAGAAATAGGATGAAAGAGTAACACATATTTTTATTCCTACAGGAAATAATTGCCTAGAAATCGCATAAACTTTCCCAAGTTGAAAAAGAATAGTCTACTTTAAATTCCCTCTAAAGCCCATGATCTAGTGACCGCATTTTTACCCTGAGCTGAGACATCAGGCACAGTAAATACAATTACAACCAAAATCAATATACTCTTTCCATTGCGCATTTCCTCTCATCAGTGGGTTTTAAGTGGGAGACGTCAGTATAGTATTGAAGTACTTCAGTCCAAAGCATCTCGGTTCTGGGGACATGAAGGATTACTTCCATGTTAAATTTTTTATGGGAACAGTATAATACAGTAGAACGAGTATTAATATAGCATACCAAGGATTGCAATACTAACCTCGCCAGGTATTGAAACTTTGGGCAAGTCACTTTACCTCTCTGGGTCTCCGTATCTCCCTAAGAGATGAGATCAGAGAGCAATGGTTCCTAAATCCAGCTAAATCCTAAATCCTAAATTCCTAAATAACAGAATCATGTGGGGTGAGGGTGGGGGAGCAGAATTTTAGGAACACACATTCCTCCCCAGCCTGTTACTCAGAATATCTGGAGACAGAGCCAAAATCAGGCCCTTAACAAAGAACCACAACATCTCAGTGGCTTATGTCAATAAATAGGTGGGTCACACACCCACAGGTGAGTCAGCTGGTGTTGGCTGGGCTCAGCGGCATGGCCCTGCTGATCCGGGCTGGCTCAGTCACATCGTGAGGGTCAGCGGACGGCTGTCTTGATGAGGGCGGGGCTCTGCTGGGACAGTCCAGTTCTGATCCACGTGCATGCATATTATCTCTACCCCAGGGACCAATGTCCTACATTGTGCAAGTCTTCTCATGGCAACATCAGAGGCGCAAAGGAATCAGCTTAACTTCACAAGCTCGTTTCAAGCCTTTACTACCTCGTGTCTGTGGAATATCCAATTGACCACAACAAAGTCTAGGCTAACAGCAAAGGGGAGAAGTATGTTCTTCCCATGGAAATTAGGAGGAAAGATGGATACTTTCAAAGAATAATCCCATCTGTCACAAGATGCCAGGAAACTGTAATTTTTTTAATCCCCTGGTGACTTGGGTACACAGTCAGGAATGAATGATCCAAGGTATTTTCTAGCTCTATCATTCTCAGATGCTATAAACTGGTGAAGAGAAAGTGAAATTGGTTTGAGAATAAGGCGATCTGGGTGGAGAGAAATGAATACTTAGCACCACCAAACAAAAGCCATTACTGGTGGCCCAGCAAGAGGAGGGCCAGTGACTTGTGGAAAATATAAGAGACTATCCTTCATGCATCTGTTCTCTTCCAAGCCCTTCATATGAACTTCCTCCCTTTGTTGCTCACAACCCCCTACCAGTAAACTGTTAGGAGCCTCACCCTTTTCTCATCTTCTTTTAGACAAAGAAAATGGTCCAGAAAGATGAATCTTCTTGCTTCCGGCCACACAGGTCAAACATGGAAGTCCTAGGATTCTAAATCTAGTTGGGCTCCAGAGTCTCGACTCCTTTCACCTTGGCTTTCCTGACCTCACGCAGAGTTACAGCAGGGACCTAGCTGAGCACGACAGAGTCTGGAGAGTAAAAAACTTCCTGAGAAGTTTCTCATCTGTAAAGTGGGTATAACAGAACTTGCTTCATAGGGTCTCTATAGGAGTAAATGGTCAAAGTTGGTAATACTAGGCAGTGTGTATATAGACAAAGTCGGGCACATGGCAAAGGCTAATTAGGTATTTGTTAAATAATGGTCTCCTTTGGACACATGTCCTGTGTATAGGACAGAGAACAGTGATTCTCGAAGTATGTTCCACAGACCGTATCCCACACTGACTGGAACGGGGCCCAGCAACCTGCATGTTAACGGGTCCTCTGCGGGATGCTGAGGCATGCTGAGGTATCCCAGGAAGCTTGCTGTCCTCTGCCTCTTATTAGAAAACTCTGTAAGTCAATGTCAAAATAATGGTATTTGCCATTTATTGAACCCTTTAAAGTATTGGGCACCACGCTAGGCACTTTTAATCTTCCCAACGCCCTAGGAGACCTCACTATTATTACTCCCAGCCTGTAGATAAGAAAATAAGAAAATACAGGCACAGAGCTAGTAAATATAAATAGCAAACTGGCCACTCTAGGATTTGAACCCATTCTGTCTAAAACCAGGATCTACACTCTTCAATCTCAGACCACGTGACTGAAAGAAGGCTGTCGGCTACATCAGGAACAGCTCTTAGACACAAAGCTCTGGCTTTAGGCACCAACCTGCCACCCACCAGCACCCACCCTTCAGGGGACGTCAGAAACGGGAAGAGCATTTGCACTCTCCAGGGATCGGAAATCACACAGCATCTCTCAACCAGTGGTGCCTGCCTTACTGGATGCTAGACCCCACCTGCCATCACGTCCCCAAAGGAGCTTCCCCCTTCCTGCCTCTGCTGCCTTTCTGGACTCACTCTCTCTGTTTTTACACCTTGGATGTTCTAGATTTTACCAGACTTGCCTGTTTCTTTGGTCTCCAGCTAGACCTGAGTTTCCCACCAGCCCCTCCCACATCTCCGATCTGTTGCCCAGCCAGCCCTGCACACATAAACCGCTTCCTGACCGAAACACACACACTCCTACGCATAGTGAGAGTTTTGTAAGAGATTCATCAGGCTGGCTGGTTTAGCGAATTTTAAAAACTGTACTATCTGTGCTGTTTGTGCCTTGTTCTTAAAACAGAAAATGAAATATCCTGGTTTTTAGCGACCATCTCTTGAGGGCAGCTGCCAAATCTCTGAATGTGTATGTCTTCAGACAGTGACAAGAGATTAACTTTCTCTTGATTCCCTGCTATTTGCATCAGAGCTGTTTCAGCTTTCACCTGGATTCGGAGGGCCTGGGAACAGCTGTCTAGAGCACATAGTCATTTGTAAAGCGCCCACTGCCAAATCCATGTGCCGGGTGGAGAGTAATAAAGGAAACTTTGATCTCACCTGGGACAGAAGCCAGCTATGCTTGCCAAAGCAGCAGAGGAGAGAAAGAGCAGGGCTCAAAAGGGGCACCACCCACCCTCCGAAAGAGGCCACAGACAGAGGGAGGGAGACAGACAGAGAATGCCTGTGCACACACGTTGTCAGGAAGGGCTAGCGGGTTCGGAGAAAGCCCCAGAGGAGAGAGCAGCTGCTTTTGTTTCCTTGGAGGCAGAGCCCAGTAGGGAGTGGGTAAGACAGGAGTCCGGGAGACAGTTACTAGAAAGGCATTCCCTGGTGTTCTAATGAGGCAATTAGAGCCACTGAGGCTTCCACCATCAGAGCAGGACAAGGCTCTGAAGACCCCAGCCCAACCCCCTCGTTTTACAGAAGAGGTAACTGAGGCCCAGAGGAGGGGAGTGACTTGCCCAAAGTCACAGTGCCAATTAGGGTTGGGACCCGAACCAGGGATCCAGACACCAGGGTGCTCTCCCTCTGCTGGAATCAAAATCCCACACGTCGGAGGGCTGCATCTGAGGGCAGGGGAGGAGAAACATGCTCATGGCAGCAACAGGGTTTTCACTCTTTGCAGCCTGGGCGGGTTTCCCTCAGGGGGCACAGTCCAGTTCAGGAGGAGGCCTATTGCTGAAAAGAAGCCTGGGTCAGGGTGGGGAGGGAGAGGACTGGATCAGGGGTGGGGGTGGAGTGAAGGGGCTGGGACATCCCCTCAGGAGGCTGTGACTTCTACCTGCCTGAGCCAGATACTGTGTCATATTCCTGCTACCTTGAACAAACAAGATTCTTCTCTGCATTTCTACGGAACCCATTCCCAGGGCTCTCAGGGGTTCCTAAAAGGCAGAGAGCCCTGAGATGCCTGGAGTTTCAGATTCTGAAGGGCCTCCCAAGCCCAGAGGCCACCAAGCCTCACAGTGTTTCCTTAGTCCTTAACAAGTCCAATAAATCTGCTAACAAAAGGCAGAAGAAAGAACCTGAAGAATGCACCCTGCCTTCGCCTCCCCCCTCCTCACACCCTTGTCCTCCTGAATTGCCTCTTTGTATGCCCATCTCCCCAAGCAGGCTCAGCAATTTGCATCTCTGCTGTTCTCCTTTTTTAAAATGACAGAAAAACATGCAGCAGAGTGGAGTCTGCCCTCGCAGGGCTTTTGCCCACAGAAACCGAGGCAGGGAAGTCAACTTGACATTTAGCCAAGTGTGACCCCTCCCATCCCCTCACACATACCCCAAATCAGACTTTAATAAAGGAGGTTCTGAGAACACGGAGTAAGGGACTAAAGGAGAAAAGGCACAATCTTTTCACTGTGCACAATTTAGTAAGTGTCTCTGTGCACAAATTCTTGGGTATGAGTCACTGGAGATGATGGGGTTCAGGACACACTATCCCCAGATATGGCACCTTGGCATACTGAATATTGTAAACTGAGGGTCATTCTGACTTCCTCCGCAGCCTCACCCCTCTCCCCTGAAACAGGTCATAGAACCCCCCAAAGGTGCCCTCCCAATGCCTGGGAACAAGGAAGAATCTGACCAAACAGGCCCTTGCTAAGTTCCCTCCACAGTTTATTAGTTTACCAGACTTGCTCATGATCCTTAGCCTGTTACAGTCCTCCACGGCTGCTCACGCTTCATCAGATCTAGCTGGAAATATACAGGTCTAACAGTTTCTTTGTTCTTCATTTCTTTATGAAGTCTCCTGTGTCCTACAAAACAAATAAATTTGTATGCTTTCCTCCTGTTAATCTGTCTTTGTCAGTTTAATTTTCAGACCCAGCCAGGGACCTTAAGAGGTCAAGGAAAACCTTTTCCTCTCCCATAGAGATCAATGGTAAATCCTCATTGTGGGTTCTCTTCCCTTCTTTTCCTAGCCTTTCAAGGGGAAAGAAGGAAGGGAACCATGTACCTTATGAACTGTGTGCTTTCTCACAGTTAATTCTACAAAAGCCCAGTGTTCTTATGTTATAGACAGGACTGCTGTGCATCAGAGGTTAAATATCTCACCCAAGGACACCTGAGATTCACACCCATACACTTTTCATATACCTGGTAGCCCTCTGTTGTTTTTTTAAGTGCTCTATTTAGGGAAATGTAGCAAATATTGTCATCAGAGGCCTACATTTTCTTCCAATTAAAAAGATATGCCAAAAGGCCTCTTCTATTTGTCTTTTTTCTCTAACATAGCCTCGAGCATTTTCTACTGTCAGTTATATTGCTCACTATCCATTCGCAGACAGGAGCGAAGAATTTACCAGAAGGGAGAAGCACTCCACAGCCACATTAGGAGAACCCCTATGGTGGAACTGAGGACTTCATCCATGTAAATGAGGCAGGCATGGAAGGGGCATGAGTATTTGGAGTGTGGAGGAAAGAAAAGTGGTTCTTCACTTGGAGCTGCCTGAGAAATTCGAACAGTCACTGAGCCTGTGGGTACATCTGATGTTTTTTAAAATGGTTGTTTGTTCTTCAGGGCCCCCAAGCCCACCACCATAATGGTGCAGACTATACAATGGATAGCTTCCATGAGGTTCAGGAGGAATCAGGCTCCCTCCGGTTTACGAAGAGTGGTGAGCCCCGCTGTGCATTCTACCATCGGCCTGGCTTTGTCCTCACCCACCTCCCGTGAGGTGCGTCTGCGCTTGTGCTTGGCACAGGAACCCTGGGCGCTATGGTGGCTGACGCTAACAACTAGAGGCTGGACACTCACACTGGGGTGTCGCCTGGCCTGCCTTTCAAAGTCTGTGGGACAGAGAGTTCCCACACAACCCCTGCCCGCACATGCACATCCTGCCCCATCTGTACATCCATTGCAACGCATACATTATTCAGGTGGGGAATGTTAACACGGATAATGGGGAGGCTTTCTTCATTTTTTATTCTGTCAAGTGGGAGATGGTAGTGCATTAGCAGCGCTAAATTCTGATAGTACTTGACACTTCCAGATGCAAAATACTTTATATACTATATATATATAGTATACATAAATAAAATGTATGTGTGTGTATACATATATGCCACACACACACACACACACACACACACACACACACATATGTCCCATTGCCATATCATAAGGTTGAGCTTCTATTCCTGGGCAACACTCCCAGACAAGTTTTCTTCTCACACAGATGACCACCCAGAAGGATGCTCCCAGCATAAATGAGGCCAATCTCGTCCTAAAATCTTAAGAGTCTTTGATGGAGTATCATCAGGAAAACCTGTATTTCAAAGCTTCCTTTGTTGTGTAAGATATGGAAGCTATTTTTAAGAGATTTTTAAGAAAATGAGGGCATGAATCAAGCTGCTTTAAAGTGCTGGAGCCAACAGGTGCCAGTGGGGGGAGGGCACCTGACCCCTCTCTAGGGACTACAGCTCCACTGTTGTAACTTGACAAAGATAAACTTTTGGTAAGTGTAAGGAGATCGCAGCATGGGCAAAGATACCAGATTTTCATGAATTTCTAGCATAGCACTTGGCACATGTAAGTACTCAAATAGTGTTTGTCATAAAAATAAATGGTTGGGATTCTTAGCAATAATAGCTGGGAGCATTCGTCCCAGGAAGACGCAAGTACGTCTGAAAACAGAGAGGAAAATGGATAGACCATGATGAATGCAACTGCCAGGCAAGAGGGTAAGCCTATGTGAGGCATTCCTTTACGGGTCTGCAGAAACAACAGGGGCACACTTTAAGGGAGTGATCTTCTGCTTGGTAGAGGGAAAGAAGCTCAAACATTGGTGACTGTGGCTGGGTAAAATACAAAACAACATGTACATGTGAGCGTGCATTCGCGCGTGTGCGCACACAAAGACACACACACACACACACACACACACCCCTTTTTCAGGTTTCAAAGAGTGACTGTCCCTGAGTCCTACCTATTCAAGTTAAAAAAAAATTAGTACAAGCTCAACCTTGCCACAAATATATTTCAAATCCATTAGGACAGCAGTTTTCTTTCTCCAGGAATACTAAAGCTTCAGAATATCAAATTACCAAAAACCATTAAAACATTTTAAATTATATCTGGGCACCAAAGTATGAAGGACTAATTGAGTCTAAAGGTTCTAAAATATCAAACCTGAAAGTGAAATAATAATAATATGAAAGTAAAAAGCGATTTTCAACTACTCTATAAATTATTTTCTTTCATCCCTAGACTGATGGGAACTTCTTTAAAAAGCCAAGAACCAGAATATCACCCCAAGACATCTGGTCCTCTCATCCTTTAGTGAAGTGCAGATGGAGACTCCTATGTGGTCTTGGTAAGAGGAATTGGTCACGCTCATTAGCCTGGGCAGATTTAGCTTTCAAATAATAAGCTAAATTGAGAACTACCCAGAGACCAACTCTTGCAAAAGCTGCACTGTAGCCTGAAGGGGGACATGCCAATTTTGGATTAATTAAAAAGGTTATTAAATTGTTCAGATGGCATGTTAATGAGCAATCTGCAGGGCACTCAGTCAAAACCACACCTCCCAGCCTTAATTACAGGACCCTGATATTGAAAAGAATCTGGGCGAGCCCGCAAAGGAGCTCCAAGTGCATCAGTCTTGAATATAATACGAATATGGTCAACGCAGGACACATCCCATGAGGAAAGATAGTAGTTAAGCTGATAATATAGACTCTTTCAGAAGAGAGGTGATATATGGATTCCAGCCAACTTGGAGACACTGAGATGTTAGAATTAATTAGAAATATAATAGATAATGTACCTTTATAATACATTTTGGACCCAAGAGGTCCAAGTGCTTGGTGTATTTTATTAACTCACATTTTCCCCAATTCCTGGTGATAAAATTAGAAGCCTTAAAGTATTATTTCTATTGCATAAAGTTTAACTGCATTTATAGATTGAGACATTGTAATGTCTACCATCCACTTTAGAGTCCGAATGCTAGGGAAAGAAATACTTCTGCCTGGATCAGTGCTTCTCAAAGTGTGGGCCACTTGGTGTCCCTAATAACCTGCAGCCTGATCTACAATTGTAGGGTTTCATGTCAGTCCTTTTGGGTGAATGGCCCATAATTCCACAGGCTTTAGTTTACATAAATAACCAGGGTTTATTTTCTAGTAAATTCCTAAATCAGTTGGCAGTCACTAAAATTTGGCATTCATAAACTAAGACGAGGCTGCTTCTAGAGTTTACTAGAGGAATGTAACTGAATATTCTCCTAAGATACCTGACTGCCACATGGTGTTTGGCAGGGATGAAAACCTCCTATTGTATCATCACTTGCAGATTACTGGAAATCCCACAAAATTCAGGAATGGGGGTAACTTGTTTTCCTTGAATCACGAATTTTCTTGAGTTGGTCATGATTTAAATAACTGTCAGGATTCCTTCTGAACATAAAATTTCTATGTATTTTTAGCTTCATCAAGCTGGTTTGTAGTGGGTTAACCCTGTAGTGCTCTTCCCATGTACTGACTTGATATATTTTTTTAATTACAAAGTGGAAATGGGTAGAGTAAATGGACTATGGGTTTTTTTGTACTTCCTTGTGGGGTACAGTAAAGAATGATGAGGAGCCACTAGTCAAACCAAAGAATAATGGGAAAGCAGTGGAACAAGAGCTTCAGACCTTTCTATCTCTTATAACTAACACATAAAAAAAGGTAAATAAGAAACCAATGCTTTTACACTGTTCTAAAGTTATAACCTTAGAACAAATGAACTGATTGGATAAATAAACATTTGTTAAGCATTTATTATGAACTGATCCCATGCTGTGAGCTTTTTCAACTTACATTATTTCAGTTAATTCCCTCAAATGTGGATTGCCAGATTTTGTAAGTAACAGGTTAAATATGAATTCCATCTAAACAAGAAATAATTTTTTAGTGTAGGTGTGTCTCAAATATTGCATGGGACATACTTAGCACTAAAAAATTGTGTATTTGAAATTCAAATGTAATTGAGTGTCCTGTATTTTATCGGGCAACCTTATCCCAAACAATTTTGTGTTTTTATTAAGAAAAGCAGAAGAATTCAGTAAAATAGGGTCTGTCTTAAGTGCCAAATAACCCTGATGGTTATTGGCTCTCTGGAATGTTCTGAGACTATGAAGTCTGGGTTTAGTCAAGGACAAACACAGGCATGATCGATTACTGATGCCTGCCATGGATAAGGCAAAGGATTTACTGATACAGATGCTGAACTTCTGCTATCTCTGCCTTAGGGGCTAAAGTAGAACCTCTATCTTGCAAAGTCCCACTACAAATGACCCACTGGATTATGTTACTCCCTTGTGTAAAATCTTAAAATCCTTTAATGCTTCCATTGCTCCTAAGATAAAGATATAATAGAGTTCTTAATGTGGTTTTCAAGGGGCTAGCTCCTGCCAACTTCTACAGCATTGTCTTTGCCACATGCTCACGCATCTTCTATGTTCCAGCCTTTGTGGCCTTGGTCAGGCTCTTCAAGCAGGTTTTTACCTCTGCCTGGAAATCTCTTCCTCCTTTTCTTGACCCAGTTTCTGCCCATTCTTTAGATCCCAGTTTAAACACCTGTCCTCATACAAACTTTCTGGCATCCCAGAGGTCAAGAGCTGTAGACTCATAGAAACTATCACAGTTTATATTATTTGTGTCAATATTTGATTAATATGTATTTTTATTCCCTCACTACAAAAGTAAGAATTCTTGAAGGCAGGGTTGGCATTTGTTTTATTCACCATTTTACCCACAGAATCAGGGTCTGCCATATACTGTGTTCACATTATATATGTGCTGAATGAGCGAATTTATTGACTTAATGAGTTCTCGAAAAATCCTAATGGTCCATTTAGAAAAGAAATTAATCACATTTTTTTTTCTTTCTCAGGCCATCTTAACAGGTGGCCTGAGGTAGACCTCTGGAATGTAATAAATATAATAAGCATTTTGCCAGTACAAATCACAATAACTCTTTATATACTTGCCATCAGTATTTTTAAATGCTTCCTTAGAAAAAACACTTTGGGGGTGTCTGGATGGCTCAGCCAGTTGAGTGTCTGACTATTGGTTTCATCTCAGGCCATGATATCAGGGTCATGGGATCAAGCCATCAAGCCCTGTGTCAGCCTCCACACTCAGTGTGGAGTCTGCTTGAGATTCTCTCTCTCCCTCTGCTCCTTCTAGCTGATCATGTGCAAGCTCATTCTCTTATTTCCCTCTTAAGCAAATAAATAATAAATAAAATCTTTAAAAAAGAAAAAAAAACACTTTGGTGGAGTGTTTAATATAGTAAAAGGATATTTCTTAGGTATGTATGTTTCCTTTCTTTGTCATTTAACTATTAAAAACTTAAAATGCATTCTAATGATCATCCCTTGGTAAATTTTTTTCCCTTGGTAAATATTTGGTTTATTAATCTACAATGACTTTTTTTAATATGGTAACTTATACAGCTTACAGTCCCCAGTTATTCCATCAAACACTAATTTAGGTATTTCTATGAAGATAACTGTGCAGATGTAATTAAAGCTCCTAACCAACTGACTCTACATAAAATCCAAAATATTCAGGATTTAGTCCTGAATAATATGAGTAGAACTGTTCCATTTCTTTATTATTTTTTTTTAAATCAGGGCTGAAGTTTCTCCTACAAAGAGAAGAAAGTCTATCTGTGAACAGCAGTTTCAGCCCTTGCCAAGAGTTTCAGCCTGCCCATGACCTTCCTATTTTATAGAGATCACATGTGCTTAGCCAGCCTCCACATTCATGTAAGCCTATTCTCTGTAATAAATCTTTTATTTATAACACACACACACACACACACAAACACACACACACACACACACACACACACACACACTCTACTTCTCTGGCTGAACCTTGGCCAATACACTATTCATTGGTTCTCACAACCAGTTGTATGAAGCATATTAAATAAGAGATACCAAAATGGGGCATGTAAGTGAAGGTGGTGGGTGGTGCCTGGGTGGCTCAGTGGGTTAAGCCCCTGCCTTTGGCTCAGGGTCCTGGGATCAAGCCCGGCATTGGGCTTTCTGCTCAGCAGGGAGCCTGCTTCCCCCTCTCTCTCTGCCTGCCTCTCTGCCTACTTGTGATCTCTCTCTCTCTCTGTCAAATAAATACATAAAATCTTAGAAAAAAAAGAGATACTAAAATGAATAAGAGAGAGCTAAAAGCATTGCTGATTGCAGAGCTTTTATTGTCCAGGTCACTCCAGGTCATTCTGCCCCACCTCAAACCAAACTCAATTACAATAAAATCCAAAAAAAAAAAAAATCATTTAATATATCTTTAAACAAAGTAACACAAACTAATTTTTAAAATATTATAGTAGCAACAATATGGGGGAAAATGTAGCTTCTGGCTCTAGAGCTCATTTCAAGAAAAGTTTTATCTTTGTTAGGGAGAGATTTTGATAAGCCAACTTAGAGTAGATATTGAACTTTTAGTAGATAGAACTTTTCTGTGTGTGGGAAATGGAAAAACTCTGTTATACTGGAAGATACACTAGAGGAAGATAAGTTACAGGAGGAAGGCAACAAGAAGGCCAACTTTCACATTCTCTATGACCAAATCCTATTTCATCCCCTATCCCATTTCCTGGCTCTTTAATGAAATCCCTAAACTTGGGTTCAAGTGAATTTTTTAAGAAGCCAAGGAAGGAGCTGGGCTTCAAGCAAATTGATATGGCAGCATGTCAGCTTACCAGAAGGAAAAGGAAGTGGGGTGGGGAAGAGACAGAGAGAGGGAGATAGAAGGAGAGAGAGGGAGAAGGAGAAGGAAGAAGGAGAAGGGAGAGGGTGAGAGGGACAGAGGGAGGAAGAATATGCAGAAGGAAGAAAGCCCACCCCCTTCAACCCTCACTACTGTCCCTCCTGGCACCACCACCATTACCACTGTCAGCCACACGTGGAGACCTATGAATGCTCCCTGGCCACAGAATTGTGATTCTTGAGAAGTTTATCCTGATCTCCCAGGCGGGAATGAGGAGGACACTGCTTAACCAAAGTTACCCAAATATGAGGTCATCATTTCCTTGGATCACATACTTATACATTTTCAGAAAGCTAAAAATTTTACCTAATTGGCCTAGTGTTAAATTGTTAATAGGTCATTGTAAATTCCCCAAGGCAGTAGCCAAATATCAAATTGGCTAATTAGCAATCAAATATTTCAAATATTGTTAAAATTCATAGCAGGTTGTCAGATGGGCAAATTCTGCATTTCTTCAGCATACACATTCAGATTCAACAACATATGAAGCATTGTGTCTTCATATGCTTAAAAAATAAATTATTTACAAACCACTAAATATACTGAAAATTTCCTACTTTGGTGCAAACTCTTGGAAACTGTTGCCTGCTAAGGTTTCCTGGTAAGTATTCATCAAAGAAGCAAGAGTCTTCTCTCTTCTAACAGTTATGGCTACATTCACTGGAATTTTCCAAATGAGTTTTTTCTTACCTGCTTCCCTTCCCAGTTTTGTACATGGTGGCTTGGAGACAAGGTAAAGAATAGACAAATGCATTCCTATCTGGGATTCTTGGCAGTGTTTTGTTATTGTTGTTTTGTTCTGGCACCTATTCAGTCCAATTCAACTAATATTTATGGTTCAGACTCTGAGCTATGTGATAGCAACAGAGAGATGATAATATATAGCTCCTGTGCTCTGTGAGTTCAACATCTAAATAATTAAATGCTATTCATGCACTAGGAGTATAAGAGAGGCAGAGAATGGTGGAAAGAGAGGTTGGCTCCATCTGGGGTAGGTGGGAGGTCAGGGAAGGTTTCACAGAGGTAGCCTCATAAGATGACAGAATCTGAACTCAACACATTATAAATTTAAAAGTGAAAGTTCATTTTAACTAATACTAAAAGGCCAGGATGGGATGTACACGGAAACCTTAAACAAGAGAATATTAATGGATGACTAAATGCTATTGAAACTCAATAACAGTCATGAGGAATGGGAAGTAGCATGAATAAACAAGAAATGGATAAAGTCCCTTAGTGCTTCAGGTGTCTGATCATTGTAAAACTTCTATTATGACAAGACATAGCACTGCACAATCAACTGTAGGTCCTAGGGACAGCTAGGCAGCTGGAAAGTTAGCATATGAGACACGAGTGAGAACCTAGTATGTATGCCTTGAGGGAACAGCATTTCTGTGTTGTTCTCAGACCTAAACCAGTGTTGTCGAATCTAGCACTGCTGTTTCCTGATGCAGTCCCACCACCTCACACATAGAAGGTGCTCAATAAATAATAATAATAAGAGCTATTATTTACTGGATTCAGCCTTCTCTGTGTCAGGACTATTCTCTCTTGATATTAACAAATCTGACTAGATAAAAAAACGTCTTGAACTAGGAGTCTTATAGAGAATTTACATTCCTAGAACTTAAATTCAACATGCAAGTACACACTCTCTGTGGGTAACTTCATCCACTGTCATGGTTTTAAGTATAACGTAGTTAAAATAACCTTCAAATGCTTATATCCCAAGCACACCTATACAGGAATACCACTTATGAGCTCTGTTTTTCAAGGATTTTATGCAAGACCAACCTGATGAAAATAAAATTAATTCCAGGGACAATGGCAACCCACATTCTGTGGGCTTTGCATGGAGGATTTTGTAGGCCTTATTATAGAGCATCAAGTTTCCATTTAGGACATAGAAATCAGAGCCATAAACATTTTAGTACTCTACCAGTAACTGTTTCTCTCGGTTTCTCCCCATGCCACCCTGAGACTAGACACATACGAAAAGTTAAATGACCTAAATCATGTTAGAAACCTTGCAAATGAAGCATAAACATGACTTGACATGGACATATAAAACATTTTCTACTTTGACACTGACCTTGCAAACAAAACAGCACATTTTGAATGATAAAACCAGGTGAGAATATGTTTACTAAAGTAGGTCAACTGAGCACTTCTGGCCAATCTCGATCTATTTACAAACCACCTCTTAGTTTGCTTCTTTTAGCTTGCTAGCGCCAGTAATCTAGAATCTAAATTTAGGAAAATAGCTCAGAGGAGCCTTTTTTTTAAAAACTTAAATACATTTCAAATTATGAGTTAAAAGGGTTACTTGCTCTTCCTATGGAACCTTCTAAGAAACCAAGTTACGGAGTAGAAAAAATATAAATTAATGAAGAGGAAAAACAACAGAAAGTGATGGAGGAATTTGAGAGGTAAAGTAACTTATCCAAAGTCTCACAGCAGGACAATCAATGATGCAGGTAGGATTTAAACCCAGCTCTGCCTATTGAATAAAGGTAGAAAGAAAAAGCAAAGGATCTTTGAAAACTGAGCAACTTGGCATCTCAGGCAGGTAGCAACCTGAGTTTGAATCATTTCCCTTCCTAGCCCTTTTTTCTCAAAACACTTGTAAGGAACACCAAGCAAAGGAGTGACTTTTGCCTCCTTCCTTCCCTCCCTCCCTCCATCATTCTTTCATTTCCGAATTCTGACACAGGTACTGTTGGGAAAAAAATAGCTTTAAAATGTAGCTATATAAATGTCCACAATAGCCAAACTACAGAAAGAGCCTAGATATCCATCAACAGATGAATAGATAAAGAAGATGTGTTGTATATACATATGTATGTATATATACACACACACACATATATACATACATACACATTTATGTGTGTATATACACACATACACATACACAATGGAATATTATGCAGTGATCAAAAATGAAATCTTGCCATTTGCAACAACATGGATGGAACTAGAGGGTATTATGCTAAGCAAAATAAGTCATCAGAGAAAGACAATTATCATACGATCTCACTGATATGAAGAATTTGAGAAACAAGACAGAAGATTATAGGAGAAGGGAGGGAAAAATGAAACAAGACGAAACCAGAGAGGGAGACAAACCGTAAGAGACTCTTACTCTCAGGAAACAAACTGAGGGTTGCTGGAGGGGAGAGGGGTGGCAGGGATGAGGTGGCTGGATGATGGCCATTGTGGAAGGTATGTGCTATGGTGAGTGTTGTGAATTGTGTAAGACTGATGAGTCACAGACTTATACCCCTGAAACAAACAGTATACATTATATGTTAATAAAAAAAATGCAGCTATATAAAATACCAAAGGAAGTTAAAGCAAGAAGAAACCAATGACCTAGAAGCCAAAAACGTAATTCCTAAAAAGCTATTGACTTCACTAAGTAGTTAACTGGATATCTACTCAAGTGCATTGGGCAGAATTCTAGTCCTAAAGGTGATGCACGTGTATGCAGCACACATGTACACGTGCACACACGATTCCATTGGCAAAGAAGTTTGGCAAACATTTTTGATTACAGCTCTTCCCACATTCCTCCTGGTGATTCATTAACATTGGACCTTTTGAACTTTTTGAACTTTAATTCAGGGTTTCCCAAACTTACTTGACCATGGGCCTTTCCATAACACGCACACATGGCTTTGGCTGTTTTCTTGTTTTCAGAAACCTATTAAGCTGCAGAAACTATGGGTTTGTGGAACCCCTTAAAAAGCACTGTTACAGCCTGCATGTCATAACACACACAGTTTGATTTCAGGAACATATAAAAGTCTCTCCTGAACCCCTGTTATAATGTCTAAAGTGACAATAGCTCTTAGAAGCTGTTGGACTTTTGTGGCCTTCTTTAATAAACAAATGTCCAAGGAAACGAAGCCAAGAGATACCAACTGGTTAGTGCAACCAACTGATCAATGGGAATCCTAATTAGGCCCTGAGCTGCCTAAATGCTATCCATTTCAAATGAAGAGAAGGGGCTGGCCACGGGCAGAGGCGAACCCAGACTCTGCTGCTATTAGTATGCTTAATCAGTCTCTGCAAACTGTGGATTTCCTCATCATAAATATTGCTCTAATTTGTCATTTCCACTGCACCCTGTCTAGCCCAGATTTTTGTCACTCCATCCCTCTGTTCCAGGCTCTCTTTACATTACCCATCATGCACATACCCACCAAACATACTGTCCCAAATACTATTTCTATCCTCTGCTGGAGAATCTAGAATGATTCTCCATTGTCTGTCAAGTCACTATCAGCACTGCAGCCTTCAACAGTCTTCAGAAGCAAAACTATCCATTATCCCCTTTATCCAAATCCTTTATTTTCCTTGCTCCCCATTCCTTTCACTGCAGACAGGTTCTTCAATCTGCTCTGTGGGCTTCAGGCTCTTCCTACCTTCCTTTATTTTCTCTTTATATTCTTCTTTCTTTCTTACTTCCTATCCAAACTCCATTCACATTTCAAGTTCTACTTCCCCCACGAAGGCTTTTAGGAACTTCACCCAACACTGATCTCTGTTTCCTGTACCATAGAATTGGGGGTATTATTAAACGTATTTAGTACTTGCTTCTATAATTGCATTTTGTTCTCCATTATAATTGTGTGTGTTTGGTTCCCTCTCACCACTGCTTGCTTCTAAATACAAATCTCTTAAGAGAGTAAACCTTGTCATAATCTTAATTTGTATTCCCTACCACATTTATCATGAATAAAGAACATAAAAACACTTCCTCAATTATTGACTGGAATGAAAACAAAATGATAATCATAAATGAATACCATGCAGTTATTAAAGACTGCCAGATAGGAAATATTCTTGATAATACTTTATTTGCATTAATTTTAAGATTTCCTTTACCATAAAGTAACAAAATTATAAGCCATTATACTCTTCTATAATTCAGACCTTTCAGACTAACTTTCCCCAAATGAACTCAAATGCCTCTTTTCTCTACAAAGGGATAGAAAGAATGAAGTATGGCTTTTAGGTTTCATACCTCCAAAGTCCAGGGATGTGTGGCAGACAGACTAAAATGGCCCCCAATTATCCCTGCCTCTTGATATTCATGTCCTTATGTAATCCCTTTCCCTTGAGTATAGGTGGGACCTGTGACCTGTTTTTAATGAATAAACTATGGCATGAGAATGGGATGTCACTTTCATGGTTATGTTATTAAGAGTGTAACTTCTATCTTGCTAGCTGACTCTTTTTTGCCTTCTCAGTTTGTATGCTTTGATGAAGCAAGTAGCCATTTTGGGGAGGTTCACATTGCAGCAAGCTAGAAACTGAGGTCCTGTTCTAACAACCCTTCAGAAAGAGAATTTTTCCAACACTGTGAGCCTTCAGATGAGACCCAGCCCTGACCAATGCCTTGATGGCTGCCCATGAAAGACCTTGATGCAGAGGACTCAGCAAGGCTGTGCCCAGATCCCTGACATACAGAAATTCTGAAATGATAAATGTGTGTTATTTTAAGTCACTAAGTTTGTTATAAGTTGTTATGCAGCAATGGAGAGAAAATATCAAATGTTAAAGTATATCTGAGTGATTCTTTCCAATGGCTGACTTCAAGATGTATCTGTCAAAAGAACCAACCTGGTGATTCAAATATTCTGTATGGAATCTCATATTATGGAAGCACATGTAATCATACTGGGCAGATTAAGAGTGTATTCTATGTTTAATTATAAATTTAACCAAGGGGGATTACCTGGGTAGCTTAGCTGGTTAAGTATCCAAATCTTCGTTTCGGCTTAGGTCATGATCTTAAGAGTTCTGAGATCGAGGCCTGTGTCAGGCTCTGCACTGGGTGTAGAGCCTGCTTAACATTCTTTCCCTCCCCCCTGCCCTTCCCTACTCCCTTTCTAAAATCAAATAAATAAATAAATAAATAAATAAATAAATAAATAAATAAATAAAATTAATAAGATTTAACCAGAGAACTGAAATATCTATACACTAAAAAAGTAAAGAAATTGAAGACACAAATAAATGCAAAGATATTCCATGCTCACGGGTTGAAAGAACTAATATCCTTAAAATGTCCATACTACCCAAAGCAATCCAAAGAGTCAATGCAATTCCTATCAAAATTTCAATGGCATTTTTCACAGAAATAGAACAAACCATCCTACAATGTATATAGAACTACAAAAGATCCCAAATAGTTAAAGCAATCTTGAGAAAGAAGAACAAAGTTGGAGGCATTCCCCTCCCTGGTTTCAACTTCTATTACAAAGCTATAGTAGTTAAAACTGTATGGTACTAGCATAAAAAGAGACACATAGATCAATGGAACAGAATTAAGATCCCAGAAATAAACCTACATATCTTTGATCAATTAATTTATGACAAAGGAATCAAGAATATACAATAGGAAAAGAACAGTCTCTTCAATAAAGGGTCATGGGAAAATTGGATAGCCACATGCAAAAGAATGAAACTAGACCACTATGTTATACCACACACAAAAATTAACTCAAAATGGATTTAAGACTTGAACTTAAGACCTGGAACCATAAAACCTCTAGAAGAACATACGGGGGGTAAGCTCCTTCACATACATCTTGGTGATGATCTTTTAAATCTGACACCAAAAGTAAAAGAAACAAAAGCAAAAATAAGTAAGTAAGACTGCATCAAACCAAAAAGCTTCTGCACAGCAAAGGAAAACATCAGCAAAATAAAAAGGCAATCTACTGAATGGGAAAAATACTTGCAAATCACATGTCTGACAAGAGGTTAATATCCAAAACATCTAAAAAACTCAATTGCAAAAACCCAAGCAATCTGAGTAAAAAGTGGGCAGAACAGAAATTTTTCCAAAAAAAAAAATGACATACAGATGAACAACAGGTACATGAAAAGATGTTCAACATCATTGGGGCGCCTGGGTGGCTCAAGGGGTTAAGCCTCTGCCTTTGGCTCAGGTCATGATCTAAGGGTCCTGGGATTGAGCCCCACATTGGGCTCTCTACTCAGCAGGGAGCCTGCTTGCCCCCCTCTCTGTCTGCCTCTCTGCCTGCTTGTGATCTCTTTCTGTGTCAAATAAATAAATGAAATCTTTAAAAAAAATGTTCAACATCATTAATTATCACGGAAATGCAAATTAAAACCACAATGAGATATCACCTCATGTCTGTTAGAATGGCTAGCATCAAAAAGATAAGAAGTAACAAGTATTGATGAGGATGTAGAGAAAAAGGAATGCTGATGCACTATTGGTGGGACAGTATGGAGATCCCTCAGAAAATTAAAAATAGAACTACCATATGATCCAGAAACTCCAATTCTGGGTGTTTATATGAAGAAAATAAAAACACTAACTCTAAAATATATATGTACCCACACGTTCATTGTAGCTCTATTTATAATAGCCAAGATATGGAAACAATCTAAGTGTCCATTGATGGATAAATGGATAAAAAATTATCACACACACACACACACAGAGGAATATTATTTGGCCATAAGAAAGAATGAAATCTTGCCATTTGCTATAACATGGATAGACCTGGAGGGCATTATCCTAAATGAAATAAGTCAGAGAAATACTGTATGATCTCTCTCTTATATATGGAATATTAAAAACAACAACAACAAAAAAACAACCTCACAGATATAAAGAAAGGATTGGTGGTTGCCAGAGGCAGGTGGGGCGGGTGTTTGGGAGATGGGAGAAATGGGTGAAGAGGGGCAAAAAAAGAAAAAATTAATGTCTATGTAATGTCTGAGCTTGAAAGTATAGACACCATTATTAAGAAATCACATTATAACTTTGTTTGAAACCTTGGCCACAGTGTTCAGAAAGTAAAGTTAGAAAAGGCTAAGGACTTGGTCACTTTAAGAGTATGTCAGATGTCTCTATCAAAGTCGACACATTAATAAAGATGCTAAAGCTACATATAACATAAAGGCGAGCATTTAATGACTAAGGATAAGATTGTATTAGATGTACATTAATTAGTAAACATCTACTAGCTAGATATTTGATGGGTGAGAGAACAGCAAGGAGTAAAGAATTGCTAATTAGAAAAAAATGTGACTCTTACAGATTTACATCCTGCATCACTACAAAATTGGCTCTTTGTTTTTGTTTGATTTGTTATCATTTGGCAGTTGGAAGAACCCACAGTTTGAATCTTTCTTTTAAAAATTTATGATTCATTTGGTAAAACAGTGGTTCCTAGACTTCTGGATTTCAAGAACGAGGAAAAATAAAAAGAATAAAAAAGAAAAAAACGTGTTGGTTGAGTAGATGAATCGAGTAAACTGCCACAGAGAGTAAAGTTCATTTTGCCAAGTTAGAACATTTAAAAAATAAATCACTGTGGATTGCCATCATCATTTCATAAAGAAAGGACAATTCAACCACAAGTAGTAACCTTATAATCCCAAAATAAAGAAAAGAACTTTAGTTTCAATAAATCTAATTTTAAGAAAAATTCCCCACATTGTCCATATTTTTCTCTTTTCCTTGTAGATCATCACAACATTTGGGAATCCTGGGCTAAAGAGGTGTTCTTATAGAGCAAGAGCTACTGAATGCCTAGAACACCTCCAAGGATGTCCAACTCATTTAGGAAATTTGAGATGATTTTTTTAAAATAAGGTTCTAATATATAAGTGACAACAGCTGGAGATTACCAAGAAGTTTACCAAAGATCCTTAAGTCTTATTTTGAAGTACATTCAGACCTTTTAAATTGCAGTGATTATCAGGTTCAGATATTCTAATAAAATTTTTCCCCATTCCCCCAACAGCAGGGGAGATAGAAATGTCAGTTGGACAGAAATGTTCACTGACTCCATTGTCCCTTCTTCAGGGAAGACAGGTTACTGTGACTCAGAAGCACCAATCCAGCCACCACAGCTCCTAGGTAACAGCCATCTTGAATCAAGGTATGGAAGCTCAAAGGAAATAACTTTGGGGGCCTCCACACTCAAGTGCAAAATGTCAAGTGAGGGCAAACACCACATCCACGTTTCACACCCCTCCCTGAGGAACAGAATTAAGTCCTCACAGGACCTACAAGTCCCCAAAGATCAAGAGACTCTTGAGTGAACTCAGAGAGCAGAAGTTCACTGTGCCTGGATAGGTATCCCAGCATCTGATCTCCAAATATACCAGGGAACGTGCAGATTGCTCAGCCACCGATGTTGACAGGACTTTGAAATGTATCACGGAACTTAATTGGGAAAAGCTCAACCACCCCGTGGACTTAGCTCCTTTCTATTTCTTGGGAGGTGACCCCTCACAGTGCCTCTCCGCGCTCTCAGAAACCTTTGGGAACTGCAGCTGAAAGAGGCATGCGGGCATCTGTTGTGGAAAAGAGCAGTACCTGAGATGAATGTCAGGGCCAGAATTAAGCTGATTGGCACACATTAAAATGCAACATAATAGTCTATTTGTCGCAGTGGCCCTCTCCTGCAGTTGGCTCATGAGGAATAATGATGGCTTACTGACAGAAGCAGGGTCTCAGCCGCTTGATAACATTGTCGAGCTGATGCTGTAAAGTGGCCCCAACGTCGCCTGCATTTGGCTGGAAACAGCGGCCATTCACTCTCTCAGGCAGGGTGCTGAAAACAGACCCAGACCCCTGCACAACGCTGTCCATTTTGAAAGGCTTAAGTAAAGCATTTTCTGCCATAATTTCCATTGTCATTCTTCTCCCACTGTTTATATAATATGGCCAGGAGTGGGACTGTAAACTAATATTACATTCAAGAGCCTCAAATAACAAACACCAGAGCTGAGTTTTCTGGGGAGAGGATTACCAAGCTTCCTACAGAGGCGGGCATGCCACGGCACACACAGCCACCTGCCTTATTAAAGCAGTCCTTTCCTGGGGAAAGAACATTGCCACGGAAATAATGAATTAATTTGGCATTTCCTTCGGTCTCACTTAGCACGCACTGTGCTTCTCTAAGCATGAAAACAGCACATCTTCACAGAAACATTTCTAAAATGATGTGCCTACTCATAGAAAAGATCAATTTGAATAGATTCAGTCCCCAAGAGGGCAATTCGATAGGAAAAGTTTTCAAGTAAAGTCAAGACCGAGGGTCCAACTAGTTTTTGAGCCCATTTTATCTTTGTCCATATCTCAGCTGATAGACCCTCTCTCTCTTTCCCTCTCTTGCAATGTACAGACACACACACATTTATTTGTAGCTCTCTGTATACCGAGAACAAAGCTCTTGCTGTGTCGGCATAAAAGCTGTTGCTGTTGAAGTGAGAAAAAAAAAAAAGTGTACTCTAATATAGGGAATGGAAACATAAAGTTATTGAATGTGACTTTTGCCTGAGAGGCTGTATTTGGGTTGTTGAAAGTTAGAAAAAGAGAGATGAAATAGGATTATAAGGGGAGGGAGCAGGGATTGGGAGAGAAAGGGGGAGGCAGAGAAGGGCTTGATTTAAAATGCTAGCTGCTGGGGACTGTGTTGAAAACCCAGATCTGAGAGGTGAGAGGCCAGACTTGGTGCAGAGCAGCCAAAATGGAATTAGAGCTTAAAAGTACAATTAGCAGATTGAGGGCCAGAAGCTATGCGTTGCAACAAGGAAGTGATAATTATAAACAGCTAAGGAGAGGATGGAAATCCAGAAGTGATAATGTGCTGCTGAGAAGGGGGAATGGAACTCCCAGGATCAAGTACAAGAGGACGCAACATACAACCCACCAAAACTAGGGCACATTAAGTGAAAAATCTGACAGCTGTGGTTTTGTTTTTCTTCTTTTTCTTTCATTCTTAGGGCAAGTGCTGTTGCCACTGAATTTACCAGGTTGGTTTTTTTCCTGGCATCCGACGCAGAGACCAAATTAAGAAAGTGGAGAGCTAAAATTCCCTTAAGACATTATTGTAGTATTCTCTGCATGCCTATAATTATGATACCATAGATCCTGCACTTACTACTGTCACCCTCCATCTTCTGAGACAGGCCTGAGAACAGCTTATCCCACATAGCTTTAATACTGGAACCATGTATAACAATAACAACCGGAACCATGGCTGGGTAGCTGAATACATAAGAGGCCCATACTAATGAGCAAAGAATACAAAGCAGTGGTTTCCCAATGTGGCTGCCCATTAGGATCACCTGGACAGGTTGTTAAACTTCCCTATTCCAGTGATTCCAGGTCAAAGGGGACACACTTTCAATTATCTGGATCTTGGTAATCATATATATCGATATACAATATCAAGTCACCATGGTGTACACTTTAAATATATACAATCACATGCGTGATTATTCTTCAATAAAGTTTTAAAAAGATGTAAAAAATCAACAACACATGCAGACATATTCCCATTCCAAGACTGCATCTAAGAGCAATTAAATGAAAATTTCTGGGATGAGATAAGCATTCTTCTTCAGTATGAGAAGTGCCAGAATTGAGGAATCCTTGCATCCCAGTTGATGATTCCACACCCCTAGACATAGATGGCACTCCAACCATATCCTGTCCAATCTCTCAAATACTGGCCAGTAGATATTAGAAAGCTCTAGTGCAAATGTGGATAGCTCAGCATCAATCCATCCCCTCCCCTACAGAGCCACTCTTAAGTACTGAGAGAGTTAAGGCTTGATGATACAGGAGGACAGTGGAGGTGGCTTCAAAAGGCAAGAAGCAGATTTAAGTTTGCAGAAGAAATTTCATCCCTGAAACAGACATGAGCTTTAGGCCCTCCCACTTCATCCCTTGTACATATCCTCTCAATGCTATTACAGGTACTGGTTTAGGAGCTCAAACAGTGAGATCTTCTTCTCAATTTTATGGGTTGACAAGTAGAAATTGGACCATTACCGACAGTTTTCTGCCTTCTGGGATTTTGCTGTAGGTTTAATATTGTCCTTTAGCGACAGTAACCTGCTAATGTTCAAGGTTTGGTCTGACCCCAAGGGCTTCTTCTTTATTCTGAGGGACTCAAATCAGAATGTTTTAGTCTTAGACTCATTATCCTTTACAGCCACACTCAAGAACTCTATTAACTCTGAGTAGAAAGCAATTTCCAAAATTCCCTGCTTGTTTTTCTTTCTCTTTCTTTCTTTCTTTTTTTTTTTTATAAATAGCAATTGAAGCCATAAAGGCTGACTGAGCTGTTTGTTAATCCAATCACACGAACAATACTAGATATGTAATGCTTTCTATATTGTTACATATTTGCTACATCATGCACTACAAAACCCTTTTCTACAGTAAATTTGTATGCCTCCATTCTTTATTAGGTGATTTTGTTAGTCCTGACTTTAAATCTGATTCTGAGTCAAAACTCCACAACCTTAAAAAGCTCCTTAACATAATTCCCTCTACACCATTCTCCTTATTTCTTAATTCTTATAATTCTCCTAAATTATTTCAGCATTTGGGTTTGTTGCACCAGTTAAAAACAAAAAACAAAAAAACAAGAACAACTTGCAATGGCTCCCCAGTGCTTACTGAATGAAGTTCAAGCTCCACAGGCTGTCTTTAAAAATATTCTGTAATCTGACTCCAACCTTACTTCCCAGTCTTTCAGTAAACTGATCTCTCCCCCTCCTTGGAATATGCCATGCATGGTCTCACCAATGTTTCTGAGTGTGTGCAATTCCTTTTATAGTAAGAATTATCCCCCACCTTCTCTACACTATACTGGTTGGGTAAAAGCATTCTCTTTTTGATCCTATGTCATGAATTCTTATGTCATGAAGTCTATCTATTCCTTGAGGGTTTTACATGGATTTTTGGGATGTGCATGCATACTGCTTGAAATTATTATACAGAAATTATTATATTAAATAATACACAAAATTATTATTCCAAATTGTATGTGTACATAGTAGGCTATAACTTTGGTGGCTTGCAATGAACTATACCTCTCAATATTCATGCCCTTGTATAGTTTCCTCCCATGAATCTGGACAAGCTCTGTGATCTGTTTTAACAAATGGAATTCAGAGAAAGTACCTCTGAGTACCCCGCAGTTCTGAGACCTGGTCTTAAGATTTTAGGTTCTTACGGAAGCTAACTGCCACATAAAAATTCCAGCTACTCTGAGACCACCACACCATTGGAAGTTCAAGCAGCCACATGGACAGCCCTACGAGGAGAACTGAAGGCTCTGGCCAAAAGCCAGCAGCCAGCACCAACTGCCAGCAATGTGAATGAGGCTATTCTGGAATTTCCAGCTGCCTCAGTGTCCCAGATGACACCAGATGAAGCAAAAGAATCACCTGTCAATGCATGCAATCAGGAGAGCTTTAGAAAAACCCAAACTATTGTTGTTTGGGGATGGTTTGTTTCTCATTAATAGATAACAAAGCACAGAGCATGTGGGTGCTTCTGACTGCAAACTTTTCCAAAAAAAAAAAAGGATTCAGATTCTCAAAGGGATTAGTGATACAAGACAAGTTAAGTATCTTTAATGAGAAGGTCCCTGTAAAGCACTCAAAATAGGACCTGCCATATGGCAAGCACTCAGTGTTAGCTATTATTATTATGTATCCAACATAATAATGTCTGCTCCATCTAGAGTGTTTATCCAGTGTAGGTATTCCAAGGAAGAATTTTTGGAGGGCAAGTCATCACTATGGTTGAGGGAGAAGCCAGAATTAGAATAAAATAAAAGAACTAAAAGTCTGTGCATCAAATCTGAAGGGTGAGTAAAAAATAGGATAAATAGCCTTGAATCAAGAAATAAAAAAATGGAGTAGGCAAAGTTGGAAAAGACCATATTGGAAAGATCAAGACTTAGCCTACACAGAAAGTGGGCACAAAGCATCCTCCCTTTCCCCTCCATACAAAATACGTAACTACATCCTGCACCACCCTGAACTGATGAGTTTAGAGTAAAGGCCCTAAGTCACCAAGGATGGAAGGAAGGAAAGGTGAAAATGAGGGTGCCTTTGGGATTGGCGGGTAGGCCGTGTGAATGCACACCCACTTGCCCTTACCTCTTCAGTGAGACAGTCAATGAAATCATTGTCCCTGATTGCCTAGGAATGGGGGTGAGGGAGAGGGACTTGAGGAACATGGTAAAGGTTTGAAACTGCCATTGAAGGAGTGGGGAAAGCTGCCATCCAGGGCTGAGTGAAATGATGGCCAAGTAGCATGGAGGGCCCAGTTGCAGCTGGAGGGTATAAAAGGAAATGTAGGTCACACTCACAGACATCTCGACAGAATCCTTTCTTGATTTATAAAAATGACAGATAGGCAGCAATCTGTCTCTGGAGATGCTGGGTGGAAGCAGGATGGCCATCTGCCAGAGCTGTTGTCAGGAGGCACTGGGTTCAAGAGCAACACACATGACTGGTAAGGTCCTCCTAACTCAAGGACTTCCTAGTACTTTTTAGCCTCCTGACCTGGGGCAGGTTAATTAGCCATTCTATGGTTTGTCTCCACACTTAGAGATGGAGAATGGATGTTTTGAGGATTATATGACTATCATGCATGTAAAGGACTTAGCGCAATGTTAGTCATTAGTAGTAGTAGTAGTAGTAGCATAGCTTTACAAACCAGTGATAATAGTGTCTTTTTCTTTTGGAGGCTCAAGTCCCATTCTTTGGGATATCTTGTGAATTTTACAATGCTCCATTGTTATACATACCTAAAGATTATTCCTTTAAAGTGAAAATATACATTTCAAGGCTTACAGGTTCATACTGTCGATTTCGCAGATACCACCATCCAAAGCTAATGCAATCTCTTGTCAAAAGTTATGTCCCACCCTACACATTTATTATTGGGCTTCCCATATATATCAATAAAAAGCTAAATTCAGCCAATGATGTTTCCCTTTCCTTTGGGAACACACACACACACACACACACATGCCTACCCCTTATAGATCTTCAGAGAATTCAGAATTCAGATAGTGGAAAACTTAATAAATACAAAATATCACCAGCCTAGTTGTGATAGTTAATATTATGTGTCAACTTGGCTAGGCCACATAGCCCAGTTATTTGGTAGAACATTATTCTAAATTGTTCTGTGAAGATGTTTATAAATGATATTTACACTTAAAATGGTGGATGTTGAGTAAAGTAGATTGCCTTCCCTAATGTGGATGGGCCTCATGCCATCCACTGAACTCCTCTGGGCAGGAGGACATTCTCTCCAGCAGATGACCTTCAGGCTTCACCTGCAACATCCACTCCTGGGTGGAAAGCCTGCTAGCCCAGCCAGCAGATCTGGGACTTGCCATGCTCCATTATTACCTGAGCCAACTCCTTAAATTAAATCTCTATGTATATAAACACATCCTACAGGTTTGGTTTCTTTGGAAAAATCTGATCAGTTATTTCTGATGTTCTCCTGATGGGACACTTGAGGGCCTAAGATGATCAAAGCTTATTTAATAAATAGCATACCCTCGGGGTGCCTGGGTGGCTCAGTTGGTTGAGCAACTGCCTTCGACTCAGGTCATGATCCTTGAGTTCCAGGATCGAGTCTCACATCGGGCTCCCAGCTCCATGGGGAGTCTGCTTCTTCCTCTGACCTTTTCTCCTCTCATGCTCTCTCTCACTTTCTCTGTCTCTCAAATAAATAAATAAAATCTTTAAAATATATATATATATATAGCATACCCTCAGCCCCAAATTCTTTTTTTGATTGTGAATTTATGACAATATTCCTGAGGAAACCATTAGGAGATTAAGAAAGGCATTAGATCAAGTGTGATGCTCTTTGAGTTTGTGATGTTTAATCCTCTATGGTGGCCCACTCTGCCTATCAGACCACATGACATGTCACCTATAGAACAATAGTCTCAGGTTCTTATGATATCTACATTTTGCCCAAGACTTTTTGTAAGCGTAGCAAAATCTGCTGTCTTAGAGATAATATTCTTCCCACGTCACCCATATTGGAGGGCTTTTGGGTTCCATGCTAGCTGGCATTTCTTCCATATTCCAGGTAATACAAATCTCTGTTTTTTGTCAGAAAGGCTTTGTCATACATATTCAGGAAACATTTTCCTTGGAGACAAACGCAGTGAACACTACGCTGTAGGTAGAAGTGGCTCCCATCCATTCTTTCTGTTCCATTTCAGATAATGACTTTCTGTCTCTCTTTTAAATGAATATTTCTGGACCACTGAAACGTTAAAAAAAAATCACTAGAAACCAAACTTATTACTCATCTAATTCTAATTTCCCATCTTGCCTTGGTTTAATGACAGGCTTCTTTTTCACTTCATTTGCTCATTATTTTTCACTTTCTTCTGTCCTTCCCTGTCTGTCCCGTTATTGTTCTTTGTGGGTCCCTGTTTTCCATGTTTGCTCCTTCCTTCTCCTTACTTACCTCAAACCTCTTTTCTGCTCAGCTACAAATAGTGTTCCACGTCTTTTAATTCAGTTTTTACCCACTGAAGCTCTTTTCCTCTTGCTGTGAAAATATAACCTCTCCAAATTTATATCCTGCCCTAACAATTTTATTCCCCATCGTTCACACAATGGTTTCTTATTATCTTCTTTCTTCATAGCATTTTTCTTAATAGTTGAAAAAATTAGGAAGATAATGATAAATAATGATCATTTCTGGCATTCATTACCATTCCTCATAATTATTAACCATAAGAGATGTGAGCACCAAGTAATATGGTACATTTCTACTTGTAGGATCTTCAAGTCTTGCTTTAACTTCTCTGCCTTCAGTTTGTTCATCTATAAAGGGAGTTTTAGAATAATAATAGTATGTGCCTCAGAGGACTGGTGCTAGGATTACATAAGATTAGCATAGTAAAGCACGTTATAAACTATGAGTGATCCTGTGAAGGTTAGTACCCAGTCATCCAGGTGTGTACTCGCCCAGAGATTTCCTGTGGATTAAAAATTAAATTAAAAACTCTTCCATAACAAGTAAATAAAGAAACTAAACAGCACACAATTAACAAACTTAGTCTCAATTGTGCTACATTCTTTCTGTCACCTAGAAACTAATTAGTACGACATAATCACATACTTCCTGCCCAGTAAACATACAAGTCCCAAAGGAACAAATGATTTGTATCACGAATCACTGGCCACTGCTTACTGGTAATTATCATATAAATGAGGTGCTTCAAGTTGACCTCTGATTCCCTAGTTCTTTTCTGAGACAGCAAAGATACACCAGTTATGCAAAAACTTGATAAATTTTAAATTACTTTTCTAGCTTCGCCTTCTGGATATTCTTTGTTTTGGGGAGGAAGAAGAAAAAGATCACCATTCACCACCCCAACAAAAACCTATCAAAATACTAAAATATTAGTTTATGTTTAGAAATGGCTCTCACAATTAAAAAAGAAAATTCAAGAGAATTTATGAAATTTCAAGAGTAATCATGCATATCAGCTATATGGAAGTGACTGTATACAAGCCTTTCCTGAAGAGTCCACCAGTCAGTTATAGGAAGACATGCAGCTCTGTCCCCAGTTAACTCTATTAAATTAGTCAGTTACCTTACTTATCTCACCCATGGTTTCTTCCTTTGTACAATTAAACAATTAGATTAGGTGATTTTAGGGTTCCTTCCTGCCCTAACATTCCTTCATCCTGAATCCTGAAAAAGGAAATACAAATGCCATATGCCTTAAATATCATTTAATATAGTGGTTCTCAACATTAGCTGCACACTGGAGTCACTCTAAGAGCTTTAAAAGTACTGATGCTGAAGCTCCACCCCCAGAGAGTAAGAATTAATTGGTCTGAATGTAGCCTGGACACCAAGGATTATAAAAGCTCTAACATGCCCCCAAGATCAAGAAGCATTCATTAATTACTACATACTTTTTGAATGTGGGTAGTTCCTCTTCTTTTCCTTCTTCATTTGAAGAAGTTAAATGATCTCTGTGAGGCTACCTAGCCACTGAAGCATGGAGAACCTCCCCTGCATGACCCTGGGACCCCTGAGCAAGATGGCAGCAGAGGAGACACTGGCAGGGCACTGGCTCGGAGGAGGGATGCAAGAAAAGAGTGATTTCCTTCTTTCTCCCTACTTCGTGGCCATCAAGACCTCCAAATAGCAGACCTTCATCCACTACTGATCAAATACTGGAATATCACTGGAAAAACGTAACTTAATTTCCTGAAGTAGAATTTTCAAAACTATTCCCTCAAATCAATGAAAACGCAATGAAGGCAGGGACTCTGTCACCATTATTTCCACGATACTCAAACCAAATATTTATTCAGTGAAAAAGATGAGTTGGTCACTGTTTCCATAAGCCTTTGGTCTCTGTCCCTCCTGTTCATCCCTAATTAACTCACACATGTATACTTCATGATCTTTCTATGCCTCTGTTTTTCACTGATGTAAAGGATCTAAGTCTCAAGGACCAGGCCTTTTTCTTTCCCTTCATTATAATATCCCTACTACTTATCACTGGAGATACTATCCCATACATAGGGTTGTATAGATACTATCATATAGAAATTCTCAATAAAATACTGGTTGGATGTATGAATAAATGGACCAAGATTTTCTCACTCATGATTTTGGAAAATGATAAGAGAAATGTCAAGAAATGATAGAATTAGAGAAAATATACCTAAGAGTTGACTTCACGGGTATGCAAAGCCACCTGGGTTTGGCTTTGTAGCCCCTAGTGAGAGCCTCGGGCCAACTACAGGTGGGCCCCCAAATCAATGAAAAGATGAAGGGAAAAATTTTTTATCACACTGAGCCTCCACCAGTGGAATCTCAGCTTATAGTGTTTGCCAGTCCAGTCCTTGATTTCAGAGATCATTATGCGATAGGCAGGCAGGGCCAGAAATAGAAGAGGAGAACAATATTCTATCAGCCAATGTTCCTAGTCAATCAGAATAATTCATGTGTTTTCTCTTTCAAGAGGAGAATATGGAATGGAGTATGGTTGAGGCCTGAACTTATCAGTGAATAAGGAAAAAATAAAAAAGACAAATTGCTAATGTCCCAGTCTTTCCATCTATCAGCTCCAATATAATAACAGTGTCTACTTCATCATTTTGTTCACACAGTCAAATATTCGCTGAGGATTCTGACCAGGCATCTTCAACTGGCATTGATGAACTGATTACTGAACAAGTCAGGCTGTCTTTGGCATTTTGTGCCTAGTGCTCACTGATGACTTGAGAAACAAGGAGGTTACAAAATACTTAACGGTGGGTAATATCATTGAACAATCTTGCATGCCACTCTTATAAATCAATTCAGCACAAAATAGTGTTTATCCTGACTAATCATATCTGAAAATTACAGAGTGAATAATCACTCATGATATGAAACATCTAGGGGGTTCATCTTAATGTAGTTTTGTGTGGGCTGGCTTCTAAACCCGCCATGTTCATGAGTCTAGAATGAACTGGAAGAAAATAATCAGAATAAACCACATGGATTTATAGAAGCAAAGCTTCCCCCCCGCCCAGTGTGGGACTTGACCTCACAACCCTGAGATCATGACTTGAGCTGATATCAAGAGTCGAACAATTAACCCACTGAGCCACACAGGCACTCCAAAGCTCTTTTTAAAGATTAGGTAAATAGGTCAATGTTCTTCAGAAGGAAACCAAACTGTTAGTCCTGGGCACCCCTAGAAAATAAGTGAGATGGAAGAAAAGCAAAGTTCTTCTCCAGGAAAATGGAGGTGACTCATTCACCTTGAAGAGAGCCATGTGCCCATTAAGTCTGCCAGAGAAACATTTAGTGATCTTGAGTAGCAATTTTCTAAATGAGTGGTAATTTCCTTAATGAATCTTCCCCCTCAAAGCTTTGTGAAGATAATTACGTATATCATTTCAGAGGCAAAAAACAGACCCAAAAGTACCAGAAATGACTTGCCCACAGTCACACAATGAACTTCAGAAATTCATATCTACTTCTTACTCCACGAGACTGCACTCTTAACTCTAAAGAAGAGGTGAAGAACTGAAGCCTACGCCTAAATAAATCATCAGAGCAAATGCGACGTGCTTGT
>CM052807.1:99186352-99448283 GCA_028533885.1 Nasua narica | reverse complement strand
GGACCCTGAGATCATGACCTAAGCTGAAGGCAGAGGCTTAACCCACTAAGCCACCCAGGCACCCCTGTCCCTCATATATTTTTAAATAGCATGCTGCTTAAAAAGCAATGCAAATTGTTTCCTTGACAGTATTGTTTGTTTCTCTATGGAGTAGAGTCTGATTTTTTTTCTACGTCTCAACTTTTCACATCACTTCTCATGATCCCTCTGAAGCACACGGCAATGATGACAATAGGAGTTAGTGATGATAGTCATGGGAAACGGAATTTTTCTGGTGGAAGAGGACAGGCATTAGAATTACAAATCTGGGTTCAGATCTCAGCTCTGCTACCAGTCTTGACTAGATTCTTTCACAATATATTTCTTCATCTCCTCACAAACTGGAAAGAAAGATATCCACACATGGCTGGTATGTGCATTAGCAGCAACGATGACCACACACTGTGCCTTGATCACCAATGTTTCTCTAAGTCATGAGGCCTCTCTCTCCCTTAAAATGGTAATCAGCCCAAATCCTGGTATAGTCCCAGTTGGTTTTCATTTTGTAGAGATGTTAGGAGACTTAGCCAACCATACAACAAAAACATTGTGAGCAAGAATGCCAAACAAAGCAAGGCTCAAAAGGCAGCTGGGGACAGGGATAACGAGTTGGAACCATCCTCACCTGGCCACTTACATGGACCCTCAGGCAAGTTCTGCTCTGTGTCAGTTTCTTCACCCGTGAAACACAGTAAAAACAGTACTTGCTATTCTGACTTCACACATTTGTGGACAGAATAAAATGATGTGCTTAGTAAGTGATGCAAGTAGAAAGTGTAATTCTTAAATATATTGTAATAATAAGCATGGCAATTTTGTTTCACCTTCTTTCTATATGCCTTCCAAACTTATTTCTTTATACAAGAATGTTACTTTATTTCTAATATGTTTTGAACAAAATCTCCGTGATATTTAACTGCGATCTACAAAAAACATTTGCTTGTATAGGTGTGTCTGTACATACACACACGTATATGAAGAACATGGGATGATAACAGTTGCCTTGGAGGCAGAAAGCATTTCAAATCTATGTTAGAATTTTTTTTTTTTAAGGGTCAGAAACCACTGAAAAAGAAGGAATTTTAAAACTCTAAAGCTGGTGCAAAGTTAATTTATCAAATTAACCACAGATTAATAACAATAGCTAATTTTTATTGAATATCAGGTAGTGATCTAAACTTTTTTTTATATCTTTGATCCTCATGATGACTTCTGATAAAGTACTAATATTACTCCCATATAGGTGAGGAAACAGGTTTCAGAGAAGTTAAATAAACCACCCTAGGTCACAAAGCCAATAGGCGGCAGGGCTAGGATTTGAACTCCTATCATGTACTTCCAGAGTCTGGCCTCTTCACCACTACACATGTTTGTTTACATTTTGCATTTCAAGTGACCACCCTGTTACTGAATTGAGCTCAGAACTTTACCAGGTATGGAGGGAAAGCAGAATACAGAATAAACACAAGGTCAAATTGCCCATCTCAAGGCTGTTTCAGTAAATCTGTAACAATTAAGATAATTTACAAGACAACACACAAGTACATCTTAATATGGTGCCAATGGCATATAAGAGATGAGAGGAAAAGAGTAATTACAGATAGGGTAAGCAAGCCCACTCTGACAGGTAATTAGTGGAAAAGGCCAGTGAATGGGTTGTTAAGAAGATGTGAGCGTATTGTGGGTGGGGGATATTTTCAGGAGAGCCCGCACATCCTGAAGCATGGAACTGTGCCCCCTTGAGAAAAGTTGCTTTTTTTAAGTGGAAAAAAAATGCAGAGATGAAATAAGTGGGTGGCAGTTGGCAGAAGACCCTTTTTTCTTGACTAACTCAAATGCAAACTATAAAATTAACACAGAGAAATGGGTCACATCTTGGGGTGAGGCTTCTTCATCGAAATCTGTCAGCAACCAATTAGTCCTCAACCTCCATGTGCTCTCTATCAAACCAGTTGTGGACAGGAAAAAAAGGAAATTATAACTTCCTGTAGGGAAATCTCGCTATCTAAAAAGTTTTATAATCATGGATACACACATAAAAAGGCTGAAGAACTCTGGTGAGCAGACTTATCAGCAAGGACAAAATAATAAAAGAGATTTCCAAATTATTTAAGTACGGGAGAAATACCCCACCAGTCTGTTCTTTTCTTCATTAGAAGCAAGAGGCGATTTTAGCTTCAAGTGTAGCTGGATAGAGGGGCCAAATCACTGGCGGATAGAGGGGCCAAATCACTGGCACCAAGCCCACCTGCCTTTGTTTCTTTGTTCAGCTCTGCACTTCTTCATGGATTGGCTCTGTTCTTAGGTCATGTGATGACTGTGGCAGCTCTAGACCTTTCATAATTTCAAAAGAACTGGAGAAGATCAGCTTTCTCCTAATCTCAGACAAAATTAAAAAAAAATTAAAAAACAAGATTCAGTACCATGGGCTCTTACTGGCTTGACTTTTTTATGTCTAACCCAAACCAACCGCTGATACATAGAGTTTAAGTCAAGTATTCCATCCTGGAGTTAGGACGCTGAAGTTAGCTTCACATGAGCTAATAATGGGACAGGTTCACCACTCCAAGTAAAAATAGGACATTGCTGCCCTAAGAAGGGAGACAGATGCTACACAGTAAACAAACACAGGACCACTATGGTATGTCAAGGACTGAGCCCAACAACATGATCACCATGGTCCAGACATAGGGCAGCTAGTATTAATATCCGTAAAAGTAGCAAAAGTCACACTAGATGGTTTTGGAAGCATGAAGAGCATCAGCATCACTTGGAGGTTTGTTAGAAATTCAGAATTCAGACTCTCCCAGACCAGCTCCAGGTGATTTGTATGGAATACACCATTTCAGACTTGGATCTGTGCTATTCTGGTCCTGGCTCATTTCCCCCTAACAATAGGAGGAAGGAAACATTTTGTTTAATTGTGAAAAGTGCTCATCTTTATGTTATATAGTCAATTCTTTATATATGGACCTAAAATGTGGACATTTTATCGTATCTATATTTCAAAGAGCAAGTGCTAGTATACTGACCAGGATACAGATCCCATCCACTGTGACCCTGAGCAAGTCAGTTAAGTTCTCTATGCCTCAGTTTCCTCAGCTGTCTTATAGCACAATTGAGAAGATCAAACAAAATCTTGAATATAACGTTTCTAACACACACCTTAGGGGATGCTCAAAATAGTGGCCTTTACCGTGTTATCCTAGAGCAATTATTTAACTCAAACTACTCTTCACAACTCTAGACCTCTGTGGATTTGCTTTAAGGGTTCTCCAAACTGTGAAGTAATCCCTCCCACTGGTGAGGATCTAAACTGCTCGAGGAACAAGTTCAGTTTGCATTTGTTTTGTATCTTAGGGTTCCAGGTAAGATTTTTTTTTCAAGAAAAGAGTTTTATTAAAAATGTTCTACACTTTTCTCTAAAAAGAAATATACCACAGAGGCCCCATAAGTTCTCCTCTTGCCTACTGTCATTCTTCTTGTAACATGTTAGAAGGTCAGGAGAAAATCTAGGGTTTTCTCTAGGTTTAATAAAGAGTTGTGGGTTTAGTCTCGTGGCCAACTAGCTTTATTTTTTGCTGTAGACACAGAATTAATCTCTGTCTGCCATCTTGAAATCTGCAATAAGTAAATCCAAAAGATGAAACAGGAGGGATCAACCCAAATGGCATTTGATTTTTGAAAAATACCATGAGGCACAAGACCTTCTAAGTATGTTAGCGGTCATCATTATATCTAAACCCCCACATTGCATTCTATCTACTTGTGAAATAATAATTTTTTTTTTAATTCCCAAAGAAAATAAGTTATATTCCTTTAATACTACGTAAGATTTTTAAGTTGAAAGATTTTCTTTCTTACTCTAGGGAAACCAAATATACAAACCTAGGTAAATATACAAACACATATATATCTATCTCATTGTTCCAACAATTTCAGATCACTTACAACTGTTAGACCCCTTGTAGTTTTGATGCTCAATATTGAGTATAAGATTATTATTTGATGGGAATAAACATTATGGATTCCAGTGTTGACCCCAAAATTAGCATGGGGTTAATTTGTCATTATGGTGATTTAAAACTCTTGGATAAATTTAATAATTCTATTAAATGTTACAGATGTAATGATATTTAAATTTCTTTCCTGATTTAAAAAAAGTAAAATGACACTTGGGTAAAACAGAAAAATCATTCGTTGAAAATAAGACTTGCTTTCATTGGCATCCCAGGGCTACTCTATCAGAGTACCACAAACTTGGATGACTTAAGACAAGAGAAATTTTTCTCTCACAGTTCAGGTCAGAGTCTAACCTCCGGTTAACCTCTGGTTGATTCCTTCTTGGGGGCTTAGAGGAAGGATCTGTTCCATGCCTCTCTCCTAGCTTCTGGAAGCTCTGGCAACCCTTGGGGTTCTTTAGCTTGTAGACAAATGTCTCCAGACTCTGTTTCTTTCATCGCATGGCCGTTCTCCATCTGTGTGTGTCTTCACATGATGTTTATCTTTCTGTGGGCATCTATATTCGTGTCTCCTTCTCTCTTCTGATAAGGACATCTGTCGTATTGGATTAAGGGCCCACCCTACTCCAGTAAGATCTCATCTTAATTTGTATATTAATTACATGTGTTAAGACCCTATTTCCATATACCATCACATTCAGGTGCAACAATCTAGAACTTAGATTCTAGAACAATCTAGAACTCAACATATCTTTTTAGGGAACACAATTCTATCCACAGTTTATCACCAGTACATGGAAGTTAGGGTATTAGATTCTAGGACCTGAGATCCAAAAGGTGACAGATATTTCCAAGAAGGCTTATTTTCAACTCTTAGCTTTGTTCTTTCATTAGCTGACACTGGATATAGAATTTTATGCCTAAGGCCCTCAACAATAATAGCCCAGCTTGCCTTTTCAATCTCTTTTTTTCTACATATATAAACATACTCCATGCCCCACCTTACAGTAAACTATTCATTGTTCCCAATGCTTACCCTGAGTTTTCTCACCTCTGCACCTTTCCTTTTATACTCAGCCTGGTCTACTGTGCTCTTTTGTGATGATTTACTGTTCAGAAAACATTTCCTACAATTCTCCTACCACTATGGGGAGAGGATCTGTCCCCACATATTCATGCTTGGTTCGGATATGGAAATTGCTTTGACTAATGGGAAGTAAGTGAATGTGACATTGAGAAAGTTTAAAATGTGCTTGCATAGTAGGGCTTGTGATTTGCCCTCTGCCATCACTATGAAAACTTGTGCTTCTGGGTGGCCTACTTATCTTTGTAGGATGGGAGATACATGCAGTAGACTTGAACCTAGCCTCAGTCAGATCTAGGCTAGCCTGCCAATCCCCAGCCAACCTACAGACACAGGAGTGAGAGTAAATGAACAATATTCTGCAGTAGTTTATTACACAGCACTGTTATGGCATTTGCTGACTGTTACATCCTGTTTCCTCATGTTCAGTCTTACCTTCTTCCTCTTGAAAGTGGCCTCCATTCTCTGAACTCTCTTTTTGTTTTATCTATACTTCTCTGAAAGCACTCATCTCCTTCCCCACCCCCTGCATTTTATTTGGTATTTGTGTTTTATTTCCCCAATTAGACTATATACTACTTGAGGGCAAAACATATGTTTAATTCATATGTGACCCTATCCTAATGTTTGGAATGGAATATTCAAACGCTTCTGTTTAAGCTCTTAAAAAAAATCTGGCCCTAGGTCCTGCAAGATAGAGGAAATCGCCTGTAACTCAAATATTTGCAAAAAATCAATATAAGAAAAAAACTGAAAGCAGGAACCTATCACAGATACATTAGAGTAATGAAAGTGAATAGCTTCTGCCTGAAAGTGGACTAATAAAGAGCAGGCATTTCATGACCCTCCAGATCTGGACGGTCCCCTCCCCCAACCACTACCAGCCTCAGCCAAGCCACCATCATCTCTTCTCAGACTACTACGTTAGCCTTCTACTTAATGTCCCTACTGTCAGCAATATCTTCTCCATGGAGTGGTCAGAGGAATCTTCCCAAAATATAAAGCAGGTGCTTTCACAACCATGCTTAAAACTCTTCATTGTACTGAGAATAAAATCTAAACTCTCTAATTGGCTTCCATAGCTTGGCCTTTGCCTGCTCCTCCTATCTCATTTTATACAGTCTCATCCTCTCCATACTCTAGTAACTGTGTCCTTCTTTCTGTTTTTTCAACATGTCAAGTTTGTTCATACCTTATAGATATCGCTCTTGCTGCTCACCCATCTGGTATGCTCTTCCTCCTAGCCTCTGTAGGGCTGGCTTCTTTCAGTTACTCAGATCTCAACTCAAATGTCAACTCCTCAAAGAAGTCTTCCCTGAACATACAAGCTCATATTGTCCCTCCTTTTACAGCAAGATGCTTTCTTGAAATTAATATATTCATTTACTTGCTCACTCTAGAACAAGCTGGAACATGACCTATAGTCCTTTAGCTAATATTCCTGCAAGCAGTAAAGTTCTGTGGTTAAGGATTGGGTTATGGAGTCAGACTATTTGGACTTGACCTTGAGCAAGTTATTTATGTGAGGCAATTTTTCGTATCTCAATTTTCTCATTTGTGAAATGGAGATAATACAGGAAACAACCTCATAGGTTTGTTCTAAGTTAGTATGTACAAAGCAATTAAAATGGTCTCAATTACACAGCAAACACTATAAATGCTCGCCCTTATTATTATTGTTGTATTATTCACTATTGTATCCCAATTACCTAGGACACTTAGTCACGTAGTCAATACTCAATAAATACTTGAGTGAGTGACTGAATAAATAATGGAGTTGCCTATCAGACCAAATAATCTGATTTCAAGGTGAAAAATACATCTGATTCTATTTCCTACGACCTAGACAAACTATATTATTAACTTAGAACCAAAACAGAAACCACTGAATAAATAGAATTACATAAAAGCGAGTCTGGTTATTTCCTAAAATTTATTTAGAAAGCCAAAATTTGCCCCAAAGTGAAAACTCAGAGGAGACCCAATTTCAGAGAATGAAAGAAAAATTTTGGAGCTTTCAGGTCCCAAGAACTAGCTGGGGCTAGCCTAGTGAGGCTAACTCAAACCAGAACATTTCCCCAAAGTATCCCAACATTATCTGGAAGATCAACCTCGCATTTCCAAGGACGGTTTGACTCTGTAAAGACCTCAAAGCATCAGCATCCCAGCCTCCTGCACTGGTTTATGTTTAGAATGATGGTGAGGAGATTGGGATGATAATCAAGTCTATACTTACTTTTTCTTATTGTCCTCAAGAGTAAACCTTCCTGACAAGCATTGTTTCTTTGTCCACCAACTCCCATTCATCACTTTGAATACATTCTCATTAATACCAGACACAGAAACAACCTAACCAGAAATAAACACCAACATGATTCATATTCTTCTGCAGGCAAGGTCCTGGTGGCAACTTCTGGCCCAGCTCCCCTCAGGCTACCTCCACCAACAGCAGCAAACAGAATTCAACACCAAAGTTCAAATGGTGACAGGTACATGTCAATAATGATGAAGACAGAAAAAACTAAAATATAATTAAATTTGTAAATCATATTACATCATCTCCCTTCACATTATGCCTCCTCAATTGTTTTCCTGTTAAAAAAAAAAAAAAGATTTGGCCCTGAGCCCTGGAAATTAGGGGAAACAGCACATACTTCAAATATTTATAAAAATAAATAGAAAGAAAAAACTGAACATAGGATCCTATCAAAAATATAAACTGATTTCAGTTTTAAATATTCTGGAGAGGAAGCAATATTAAAATCAAAATAAACTCAGGTTTATACCCATTTTATTGTTCAGCTACTGCAGAAACCTTATTAAGTTATACAGCTGATCTTGAACAATGAGAGTGCCAGCCTCTCAGGGCCCCTCAGGGAAGTCAAAAATCCTCAGATAACTTGACTCTCTCAAAACTAAACTACTATTAGTCCTATTATTGTTCAGAAGCCTTACTGATAACATAAACAGTCAATTAGCACATACTTTGAACGTTATGTGTTACATATACTGTATTCTTACAATAGAGTAAGCTAGAAGAGAGTGCTATAAAGAAAATCGTAAGAAAGAGAAAATAAGTTTACAGTACTATTCTGTATATATTGGGGGAAAAAAATCCACATATAAGTGGACCCATGTGGTTCAAACCCATGTTGTTCAAGGGTCAACTGTTTTTCAAAGTTATTTCCAGTGTTTATTTGGAACACTTTTTTTTTTTTAATCTTATTGCTGGTGCTTACAATCAGGAGCCAGGTAACAATTCACCTCTACTGGAATCAGCACTGAGCACAGCCTGGCCTCACAATAACTCAGAGTTATAGTACTTTTAACAAAGGCTGGAATCCTTCACTAAGCAGGGTAGCTGCATGTCTAGTACATAACAAAGACGGTGGGGATAGGTTGGCACAGTTCACCTCCAGCCCCACCGGATGATTACAAGCATACGGTCACCTCTGCAGTTTCATTATGTGGATTAAGGGGAAGAGACTTCATCTGCAGCAATGACCCCACCGCACTGAGCTGACAAAATCACAGTCCTATCAGTCCTTCCCTTGGTAGCTTGTTTCATAACCGCCAGCAGATCACTCACTTCCTCTGCTCCTGCCCTCACTTCTAAAGTCTGCTGCCCATCATGACTTAAATCTTTATTAATTTTTGAGTGCTCCATACATAACATACTTAACAGGCAAAGAGAGGCAGCATTTTAAAGACTCCTTTTTGCGTATGTTTAAAGAATTTTATAAGGATGGTCACTGTTCGAATTCTAGCTCTGTGACCAACTTGCAGAAACTTAGGTGAGTACCTGAACCCATCTGAGGCTTGGTTTGCTCCTCTCTGAAAAAAAAATTTTTTTAAATGCCTATCCTTTCTTATAGAGCTTTTGTGATAATCAGGTAAGGTTACACATATGAAAGAAATGAAAAAATAAAGTATTATGAAAATGTACAAACAGTAGCCAGAGTCCAAGCAAAATTCCTAAGTGCACCTTGATCTCTCTCTTGCTTGTGCTGTTATAAGAACTCAACTTCTCTTTCCTGAATCACAAAATACCAAGACATGAAAAAGGATTCTGCCCTTTAGAAACTGCTGCTTTGAGCCTGTAACCAAGAATGTCTGTTTTCTTTGGCCTCCCACAAAACACATAAAAAAAAATAGTTCAGCTTCTGGAGAATATGCTTTTATCAAAAAGCAAAATGAAAACTCAAAGGAAAATAGAAGAAATAGCAACACTTCCCATCAGCAGGTAAATAAGTCTTCCATAGATCAGAACTGGGAACAACTGTCAGAAGAGGGAACATTCTAGCAGGCATTGTTCTCGGTAACCAGAAAGCAGATGCCACCCCACATTTTGTGAAATATTTATGACTCCACCACACAGTCTTTTGGGGGAGCAAATTGATGACTCTTCTACCCAACACAATCACCTGGGGTGTGCCAGCCACAGCCTCTATCAATCACACTGACGTGATTTGTTTCTCCTTATTCAGATGCTGCCTCCCCTTCAATCTGATGTCCAAGATGGAAAGGGTGAAAAAGATGGAGTAGCCAAGGCTTCTCTCGTCAGTTTTGTTTTGTTTTGTTTTTTAAATGCCAAGAGTTATAGTGTTTGGGGATATTGCGCTGGATACAAAACAGTTTTGTCTCCTTCAAATTGGCCAAACAAATGAGGGACTGTGTTAATCCCATTTTAGTCGAGTGCCACATATTCCGTATTTACGGCTATGTGCATAATGCTGGGTGGTAAGGCAATGTTCTATTCTGCATAAGATTTAAAAATCGGAACTCATTCTGCCTAACACTGGATTAATGGTGGAAATTCACCTTGACAATGGGTGGAAGTGACTATTGTTAAGATAAACTTGAGCACACAACCAGATTGGAATTAACTCTTTCTCTTACAGAGAACTGGATGTTTACTCAGAAACATATATTAGGAATCTTTTGAGCACTGGGCAATGCATTATGGAACAGTGTTTCCTTACTTTAAAGGAGTCTCAGACTCAAGTAAACAAGTGATCAAAATGTACCAAGTTTTCCATGATTGGACCCCAAATTTATCTCCCACTTCAGCTTTCCTCTCTTCCAGCCATCTGAAAGTAATCACTTTTCACAACCTGAATTATCCTGCCTTTACTCAAGCTGTACCCTCACCTCATGCATCCCACTTTCTTCTTATCAAAAACCTATGCATTTCTAAAGGTCCTGTTCACACACCACCTCTTCCGTGACATCTTCCTAGGTTGCCTATCCCCGAATGTGAACAATCCTCCTCTTTTTCCTTTCAATTTCACATAATTGTATACCTCATAATAGCTCTAACATTGATCTGACTTATTCTAGACTTAATTCTGGGGGATGTTCATTTCCATAATCAATTCATTCTGTAACCTAGAGAGCAGGGGCCGTGTCTTGCTCCACTTTGTTCACCCTCCATGTCTAGTAGGTAAGGGATCATTATGGTTCAATGAAAAAAATTGTTCCCAAAGATATCATTGTCACTTAGAGAGCACCCCCTGGCATAATCATTAATACAGTTGTGTGGATTCTTGCTCACGCTAGTTACATTATTTGATTTTATTTCTAGAGAAGCACTAAGAAAGATTAGCAGATCCTACCCTCCCTGTCCTCTATCATACTAGGTGCCATCATGAAGAATTATCCTTTAGGGAGCTTGACCCACAGTTGTCTGCCCTGTCACAACCATCGCTAGGACCGAAAGACTCTACCACCTCCTCCTCATTTATTCCCAGTTCTGAGAGCCTCAACTGTCAGAAATCTTCTTGCTTGAAGATCTTCACACTTAAATATTTTTTCACCTTGTCAATACAAACGTTTGTTCATCAAAAATAGGGGATAAGTTGTTACAGTTTTTCATGTTTTGAATACTCTCTTCCTCGGTGCAAAAAAAGAAAAAAGAGGGTGGGGGCTCAGCATCCTAAAAATGGGCTTTATACCTAGCATTTTCACTTTAGGATGTGTGGTTTATGTGCTATGTGAAAAATCTATGCAATAAAAGGAGAAGGGGAAAATACTCACTAGTGACAAGAAAACTTAGATACAAAATTGACCCCCTAAAACCAATTATCTAGTGGCAGGCTTTATGGCTGAAGAATTTTATAAGAACATGGAAATCATAGGGGTGCCTGGGTGGCTCAGTCGTTAAGCGTCTGCCTTCAGCTCAGGTCATGACCCCAGGGTACTAGGATCAAGCCTCGCATCGGGCTCCCTGCTACGTGGGAAGCCTGCTTCTCCCTCTCCCACTCCCTCTGCTTGTGTTCCCTCTCTCGCTGTGTCTGTCTGTCTGTCTCTCTCTCTGTCAAATAAATAAATGGAATTTAAAAAAAAAAGAGTCTGTTTCCTGGTTTCCCTCTCATTAAAAAAAAAAAAAAAGAACATGGAACTCATAAAAGGGAGGCAGTACAGACATTGAAGACTGGAATTATGAAGGCAGAAAGATCTGCAAAATGTGTCCTTCTCAATATAACACTCCCAGCAGAGAGAGAATTAAACCTCAAACGTGAGAAAGCACCCTCAAACTATTTATTTCTATTCATCTAATAACTTACATTCTGTGATGCATTGGTGTCACAATTCAGTTGAACATACAGATGAGATATTAAATGATAACAGAACTGCATTCATTATAACCATAGACACAAGATCACCAGGCCACAAAAGCTGGATCATGGTCCAAATAGTTTAAACTTTCAGTATTTTTATTTATAGGAGATTGTGTTGCATATAAACTGATCTCCAAGGCAATCATAGGAATATATGCATACATACATACTCATCCTAAAGAAGAGAAGAAGTTGAAGAAAATTACATTCGTTATTTATTCACTGGGCCAAAATAAACACCATTATTTAAAACAGCGTGCGGTTCCTAGCAAAACATCAAATGCTAATGCCCAAAGGAAGATGATATCAAGTCTCAATCCATAATGGTCCTCCTGACCAAATTATCTATTACCTAAGCTAAGAATTTGTTGAATTATGATGTGCTTGATTTTTAAAAAATCTTTCTCAGAAGAAAATAATTAAGATTCTTCAATTTTCACAGTTGTGAATTTCCACCATACTTTCACTATCTCCTGGGGTCATTCTTTCTTAGCCAGAACTCTGGCTCTGTCACCTAGAAGTTGTGTGACTTTGGGTAAGTTGTCTAACCTTTCTGTGTCTGTTGTCTTACGTATAAGATGAAGATAAAAATAACACAGTCTCATTTAGGTTGTCATGAAACTAAAATAGTTAATATATATGAACTGATTAGACTATGGTCAAAACATACTATGTACTTTGTAATGTTGGCGGATTTTGGAGAGTGAGAACAGAGGAACAGGGTCAAATACTTTCCCGTTGTGATTTCGGTATCCACTATACCTCATGTCTGAAGACGGTGTTGATCCTTACATTTTTTCACTGTTCTTTTCATTTCTGGATGGTAGCCAATGTCATATTTCAACCATAATCTATACATCAAAGTGTTTACATGTAATTTTCAAGAAAAGAAAGTAATTCACACTCTTCTCAAAATGTAAAACAATCAAGTTATACCTTCAACAACTTCTGGTATTGAGACATTAAAACCATCCATAATGGAGAGGTAATAAGAGATTCAAGAAATGTTCCAAACCTTTGAGGTTGACATTAAGGGAAACAAGTGCCCTTTCTTCAATAGGTGCCTGGGCAGCTCCAAATGGCTGGAGCCATTTGGTCCTGGTCTAAGCCAAGGAGCAGCTCTAAAGTTCCCAATTGCTCCTCTTCATTATACATTATCATATGATATCACATTCTTTTCCATTAATATTTTCTTAATATAGGCAATTTATCATATAAAATATATATCATATTACAAATGATAGGATAAATTATTTGCCATGTATATAAAAATATTCATAAATACTCATTTTATAACACCTTAAATGTCAGCATTATTCACTGACCAAAACAACAACAACACACAAAAAATCCAAACAAAACCCGGTATCATTCTTGTATCTGTACTAGCTGAGGTGTAAATTTCCCTGAGGTTTGCAAGCCAATGATACTAAACATAAAATAGACACTGAGGAGTGATATAAATTTTTCTTAAAGTTTTTTTTGTTCAATAGTTTGTAAATTATAAAATACCAAAATTTCAACTGGATAGAAAAACAACTAGAAAAAGGGAAAGGTTAATAACTTCCAGCCATCTTCATTTTTATCTCCTCCAATGAAATAAGCAAGCCAAAGACCTGCTAAGTAGTCTCCCACATGCTCACTAAAAATATACAAATGTATAGAAAGTATTTGCTGTTTGTTTTTGTTTTGTTTACAAAATGAGCTCAAAATAGACATGTTACTATAAAACTGACTTTTCTTACCTAATAAAATATCATGGATATCCTTCTTGGTCATTAGATATGCACCTAACATATTATTTTTAATAAGTGAATAATACTCCATATTATAGACATCTTATAAATCATCTCCCTATTTATTAAAATTCAGGTTTTTTTTCAGTACTTTTTAACCAAAACAAAAAGACTGGATTTTTGTATATTGATATTCTCAAATGAGGGATTGCCAAGTGAAAGGAAAATTGTGCTTTTATTTTAATAGATAGTGCCACATTACTCCCACCAGTAATGGATGAGTGTACTTGCTTCCCACCATGTTTGCCAGAACTGGGTGTTATCACTTCTCTTGATTTTTGCTATACAGATGGGTGAAAAAGACATCATTATTTTAATTTGTATTTCCTAACATGAAAGTTTAGTGTTGAGTCAATTTTACCATTAAACAACATTGCATCATATTTCTCTAAACTAGGATTTCTCAACCCTGCACTATTAATTTTGGGCCAGATTATTCTTTGTTTGGGGGACTGTCCTATGCTTTATAGGATGTTTAGTAGTATCTTTGGCCTCAACTGACTGGATGCCAAAACAGCTTCATCCCCTTCTGTTACAACAAAATTTATCTCCACACATTACCAGAATCACCTGCATTTGAGAACCTCTATTCTAAATGGTTAAGTTAGAAAGATTTTGATTTTCAAATTTACTTATTAAATTTCACAAACAAGATTACAGAAATCACCTCCAAGATATTTTTTCAGGGTTGATAAATTCAAAACCTGATCAAAATCTAAGAACATGAATGAATATATAGCATCAACACAGCATGATGAATAGCTCTAAGGCACACAACTAATTTAACCCCAAGTCTGAAAGCAGAACCTTTTGACAGACAGAAGGGAAGTTGTTCAAAACCTGTGCATAATACCTACTTTAATTTCAAAGTTAATAGGCAGCTTTTTTTTTCATTTCATTCCAACTCCCTGTTTATAACTTGTGAACAGGTAAAGATAAAAAGAGTTGTTAAATATTTAAATATCTATTCACTGTGGCAAAATCTCAAGTGAGGCTGTTTCTTTTGATTATTACAGTATTTTGATTCACTTTGATTTCCTAATCCAAAATAGACACATGCTTGTCCTAGAACCTCCTAGAATTGTAGAAAGACTTTTTCTTTTGTTAAGAAATCAGGCTCCAAAGTATTTTTGCCACTTTAATTCTCTTAGACCAAAAAAATACACATTATCTTTCTCAAGAAACAAAATGGAACTTTCTAATTGCACTCAGTACAGAGCCAATTTTCCCACCCTTACAAGAGAAACATACCAAGAACAGGAAAAGCATTAGAAAAGTTTAATTGAAATTCAATACCAAAAGCAAGAACTAATATAAAAATTAGTCATCTCCACCTGTTTTTACAAATAGGTTGGATGCTGCCTTATTTATAACACTGATAACACAAGGCACATAGAGACACACTGCGAGTTCTTTGTAAAGAAACTGACCTTTAGCAATTTATTCCAGAAGTAATTTTCTGCCTTTAATTAGAGTCCAGTATTCTTTTCTGATGAATTCATAAATAATAATAAAAAGGCAACCAGCCATTCCCAACAGGTTTCAAGATTCCAGTTCTCTATCACAGCAAAGGGGTGGTTTTAAAAAGGCAAAATGCCAGTCATGAGATCTATGTGACTATTGATAAAATACTGACAACAGCACTATAGTGAATCAATCAACAATGCAAAGAGCTGACGGAAACAGAAACATGGAAACCTGCCCTCCTTTGCAGGACATGGGCTTTTGTGATAAAATCCCATGACCTGACAAAATCTCTCTGCATTGTTACAACACAGGCTTCCAGCACATGCCACCCTTACAAAATCCATTTTTGAATTTTAGATTTTTTGAACTTAAAACTTTTCACAAAGTTTATGTGGAAAAAGAAAATTAAAGTTGCTTACCCATGGCTATGACTACCCTTTACCTTCTTCCTCCAAAAAGAACTTTTTTCAAATTCCTAAAAATACGTTAACTTATCAGTTTGTATCTTGAATTGATGAGTCAATTAATAGCTTATATTTTCATCATGTTTCAGCTCATTTTCAGCTATTTCAGGTAGCTGTGTTTAATTATTAGAGTCCAAAAGTGAATCAAGAAATGAAACTCCCAAATATTGCTAATTGGTTTCCTATTATATGCACTTAAAAAAAGCTGTATAAATCGCTAGATTAAATAACAAGAAATTGGTGATGTTCTTCCAATTACAACACCTCCAGCAAAAATTCCATTATACAGAAGCAAGTTGAATTATGGTTAATTTATTAATGGATTTAATATAGCACATAATGAGGTTGTCTATATTGAATCCACTTAAATTAATTTAAATAATCAGAGTTCAGAGACTTTAAAAAATTAAGCTAACTTTTAGCTAAGAGAACTCAAAATCAAAATTGTGGAGAAAGAAGTATTCAGACAAGTTGTGGGTGACCAGTCCACTGAAGTATTCAAGATAATCACGCAGTTTTGGGAAATAGCCTATCCCACCACAGCTACCTTCTGTCATCTACAGATAGGAGTGCTTAAATCTGCCCAACACAACTGGAGATCTGGTGTAATCATTCTAAAGTGGTACACCAAAATGAGGAATTCAGAGAGGCTCCAGGAGATTTAGACATTTTCTTAAGTAAGGAGGATTGACTTTTTGTGTCCAACTCTGTTTTTTCCATCTCTAATATCTATAATCCAGTTCTAAGTGAAATACAAAATGTCTCTTCTTGTGATAAAATTGAGTACTAAACAGGCTAAGATTATTTTTTTCTAAGAAAAGTTATCATTATTGGCATATCCATTGTGCTCTATTTCTGAACATTAAATGGCTTCTTAATATATTTTATTCATAAAGAGAAAGAGTGACATGTTGAAAAATTATATGTAAGTTGCACATTAAATAAAGCCATAGAGAGACGAACATGTACACCATTATTTTTTGTCAAATCCAGTTTTAAATAATTAATGAAGCTTAAAGTCTGATTTTAATCTTAAGCAGTCATTCTGTATCTCATTCCCTTATATATTATCCTATGTAGGATTTATACAAATTGCAATAAATTAATTTTTTAATTAATTATTTTAAAAGATTTTATTTATTTATTTATTTATTTATTTATTTATTTGACAGAGAGAGATAGAGAGATCACAAGTAGGCAGAGAGGCAGGCAGAGAGAGAGGGTAAGCAGGCTCCCTGCCAAGCAGAGAGCCTGATGCAGTGCTCAATCCCAGGACCCTGAGACCATGACCCAAGTCGAAGGCAGAGACTTTAACCCACTGAGCCACCCAGGCGCCTCTGTTTAAAGTTATTTTTTTACTATCTGTATATGTCAAAGAACACATAAACTCCCTGACATCACACTCACTGTCTTATTTATAGCTTTATTGCCAGGGCAAAGCCCATCACCTGCCCAGTAGGAACTTGGTGAGTTCCTACTCTCGAATCAATGAAAAAGATTGGCAGAATGGATAAAAACACATGATCCAACTATATGCTGTCTACAAGAGACTCACTTGAGATCCAAGGTCACAAATAGGTTGAAAGTGAAGGCATGGAGAAAAGATATCCCACACAGATAGAAACCAAAAGAGAGTAGGGTGGTAATACTAATATCAGACAGAGACTTTAAATCAAAAAAGATTACACGAGACAAAGAAAGGAAGACATTGTATATTAATACAAATTTCAATATGCAGGAAGATATAATAATTATAAATGTTTATATACCTAATGACATATCAGAAAATATGTGAAGTAAAAACTGATGTAATTTAACGAGAAAATTGTTCCACAATAATAGCTGGAGACTTTAATATCCCACTCAAAATAATGGACAGAAAAACCAGACAGAAGGTAAGTAAGAAGACAGAGGACCTATAATAATACAAGAAGCCAACTAAATCTAATAGATATGCACACTGCACAAGACCCAACAACAAAAGAATATATATTCTTTTCAAATACATGTGGGATATTTTTCAGAATAAAACATATGGCAGCCCACAAATTAAGTACCAAGACATAGATAAGAAGAAAGAAAGAAAGGAAGAAAGAAAGAAATAGAAATAAAGGACTGAAGAAAGGAAGGGGAGGGGGGGAAGGAGGGAGGAAGGGAAGGAAGAAATGAGGAAGGAAGCAAGGACCAACCGATCTCACACAAAGTATCTTCTCTGACCACAGAGAATGAAGTTAGAAACCAGTAACAAAAGAAAAACTGGAAAATTCACAAAACTGTGGAAATTAAACAACACGATTTTAAGCAACCAATGGATCAAAGAAGAAATCATAAGGGAAATTGGAAAGTACTTACAGACAAAAAGAACATAAAATAGCAAAATGCATGGAATGCAGTTAAAGCAGTGCTAAGGGAAAAATTTATGGCAATAAATACTTACATTAGAAAACAAGAAAGATCCCAAATCAATAAATCTGAATTTACAACTTAGAAAACTAGAGAAATAAGAACAAACTAAACCCAAAGCTAGTAGAAGGGAGAAAATAATAAATATTAGAGCAAAGAGAAATGAAAAAGAGAATAGAAAAAACAGAAAATATTAATGAAACCAAAAGTTGATTCTTCAAAAAGATCAAAAAAATTGGCAAAACCTTTAGCTAGATGGACTAAGAAAAAAAGAGAAGAGACTCAAATTTATTAAAATCAGAATTGAAAGGGGAGATATTATTACTGATTCTACAGAAATAAAAAGGATTATGAGAGAATTATGAATAACTGTCCACAACAAATTGGATAACCTAGATTAAAATGGGCAAATTCATAGAAACATAAAACCAACAAAGACTAATTCACAAAGTAATAAAAAATCTGGGGTGTCCAGGTTGCTCAGTTGTTAAGTGTCTGCCTTTAGTTCAGGTCATGGTCCCAGAGTCCTGGGATCAAGCCCTACATCAGCTCCCTGCTTGGCAGGAAGCCTGCTTTCCCTCTTCCACTCCCCCTGCTTGTGTTCCTGCTCTCGCTGTCTCTCTCTCTCTCTGTCAAATAAATAAAATCTTAAAAAAAAGAAATAGAAAATCTGAATAGACCTATAACTAATACGGATATTGAAAGAGTAATAAAAAATTTCCCAACAAAGAAAAGCCCTGGACCTGCTGGTTTCACTGGTGAATTCATTTAAAGAAGAATGAAGCCAATCTTCTCAAATTTCTCCAAAAAATTGAAGAGGAAGTAATACTTCCTAACTCATTCTATGAGGACAGCATTACACTGATACTAAAGCCAGACAAAGATACTCACTACAAGAAAACTACAGACCAATATCCCTTGAACACTGATGCAAGAATACTCAAATGAAATATTAGCAAACTGAATTCAGCAGTATATTAAAGGGATTATAGATCATGACCAAGTGGAATTTCTGGAATACAAGGCTGGTTCAACATACAACAATTCAGTCAATGTAATACACCACATCAACCAAATTCAGGGGGAAAAAAAAACACAGGATTATCTCAATGACATAGAAAAAGCATTTGAAAAAATTCAAAACCATTTCATGATAAAACACTCAACAAATCAGGAATAGAAACTACCTCAGCATGAGAAACACCATTTATTAAGAACCCACAGTAAGGGGTGCCTGGGTGACTCGGTGGGTTGAGCCTCTGCCTTCGGCTCAGGTTGTGATCTCAGGGTCCTGGGATCAAGCCCCGCATCGGGCTCTCCGCTCAGCGGGGAACCCCTCTCTCTTCCTGCCTCTCTGCCAACTTGTGATCTCTCTCTCTCTCTTTAAAAAAAAAAAAAGAACCCACAGTAAACATCATACTCAATGGAGAAAGGACTGAAAGCTTTTCTTTCTTGCTTGCTTTTCTTTCTTTCTTTCTTTCTTTCTTTCTTTCTTTCTTTCTTTCTTTTTCTTTCTTTCTTTCTTTCAATAAAAAATTTTATTTTATAATAGCACCTAAAAGAATAATATACTGACATTAACTTAACCAAGGAGATGAAAGACATGAAGAATGAAAACAAAATATCACTGAAATAAATTAGAGAAGACAGAAATAAATGGAAACACACTCCATATTCATGAATTGGAAGGCTTAATATTGCATAAGACATGAATACTACCCAAAGTGATCTGCAGATTCAATACAGTATCTATCAAAATCCTAGTAACAGTTTTTGAAGAAAAAGAAAAAATTCTAAAATTCATATGGAATTTCAAGTGACCCAGAACAGCCTAAACAATCCCGAAAATGAGAGCAAAATTGGAGTCACACTTCTTGATTCCAAAACTTACTTAATCCTATAGTAAACAAAACAGTGTGGTCACTGACATAAAGACAGACATATAAATCAATGGAATAGAAGGGAGAGCTCAGAAACAAACCCTTACATATATGGTCAAATAATTCTCAACAAGTGTGCCAAAGACCATTCAGTTGAATAAGGACAGTATTATTAACAAATGGTGCTAGAAAAGTGAATATTCACATGCAAAAAATGAGGTTGGACTCTTACCTAATACCATATACAAAAATTAACTTAAAATGGATGAAACACCTAAATACAAGACCTAAAGTAATGAACCTCTTAGAAGAAAACAAAAGAAGGGCCTCATGGCATTGGATTTGGCAAGATTTCTTGGATATGATACCAAAGGCACAGGCAACAAAAGAAAATAGACAAATTCAATTTCATGACAATTTTAAAATTTTGTACATCAAAAGATATGATTAAGAATAAAATGTTAAGCCACAGAATGGAAGTATTTTCAAATCATTTGTCTGATAAAAGATTACTATGCAAAATACATAGATACCTCCAAAAGCTGAACAACAAAAACAACCTGATTCAAAAATGAGAAAAGGATTTGAAAAGACATTTTTTTCTAAATAAGATCAAGGAATGACCAATAAGCTCAACATTACTGATCACTAGGGAAATGCCAATGAAAACTACAATGAGATTCTACCTCACACCTAATAAGATGGCTACTATCTAAAAAACCGTAAATAAGTACTGGCAAGGATGTGGAGAAATTGGAATTCTTGTGCATTGTTGGTGGGAATGTAAAATGATACAGTTGCTGTGAAAAACAGTATGAAATTGCCTCAAAAAAGTAGAAGTAGAATTTCCAGCCACAGCAATCAGAGAAGAGGAAGGGGAAAAAAAGGAATCTAAATTGGTAAGGAAGAAGTAAAATTTTCACTGCAGTTGACATGATACTCTATATAGAAAACCTTAAAGATTCCACCAAAAACCTACTAGAACTGATAAATAAATTCAGTAAGTTTGAAAGATAAAAAAAAAACAACATATAGAAATCCATGGCATTTTATATACTAATAACAAAACAACAGAAAGAAAAATTAAGAAAGCAATCCTATGTACAGTTGCCCCAAAGATAATAAGATACCTAGGAATAAACTTAACTAAGGAGGTGAAATACCTGTACTCTGAAATCTATAAAACAGTGATGAAACATTGAAAATGATATAAACAAGTGGAAAGATACTTTATGTTCATAGATTGGAAGAACAAATATTGTTAAAATGTCCATACTACCCAATGGAATTTATAGATTTAATGCAATCCTTACCTTATCAAAATACCAACATTTTTCACAAAACTAGAATAATCCCAAAATTTATATGGGACCACAGAAGACTCCAAATAGCCAAAACAATCCTGAAAAAGAAAAACAAGGCTGGAGGTATCACAATTACAGATTTCAAGTTATACTACAAAGCTGTAGTAATCAAAACAGTATGGTACTGACAAAAAACTGACATATTGATCAATGCAATAGAAAGCCCATAAACAAACCCATATTTACATGGTCAATTAATCTGTGACAAAGGAGCAAAGAACATGCAACAGGAAAAAGACAGTCTCTTCAAAAAATGGTGTTGGTAAAACTGGACAGCAAAATGCAGAAGAATGAAACTAGATCGCTGGTTTACACCATATGCAAAGATAAATTCAAAATGGATTAAGGACTTAAATGTGAGATCTAAAACTATAAAAATCCTAGAAGAAAACACAGGCAATAACTTGTCCATTAGCAGATGTAGCAATTTTTTTTTTTTGATATGTCTCCTGAGGTAAGGGAAACAAAAGCAAAAATAAACTATTGGAATTACATCAAAATAAAATTTTTCTGTACAGCAAAGGGAACAATCAACAAAACTAAAAAAAAAAACCTACTGAATGGGAGAAGATACTTGCAAATGACATATTTGATAAAGGGTTAGTATTCAAAATATATAAAGAACTTATAAAACTGAACACACAAAAACAAAAAAATCCAGTTAAAAATGGGAAGAAATAAACAGACATTACTCCAAAGAAGATACACAGATGGCTAACAGACACATGAAAATATGTTCAATATCACTCATCATCAGGGAAATATAAATCAAAACTACAATGAAATATTACATCACACCTGTCAGAATGGTTAAAATCAACAACACAAGAAACAACTGGTGTTGGAGAGGATGTGGAGAAATAGAAACATTCATGCATTATTGGTAGAAGGGCAAACTGGTGTAGTCACTGTGGAAAATAGTACAGGGGTTCCTCAAAAACTTAAAGCAGAACTGCCCTACAACCCAGTAACCACACTACTGGGTTCTACTAGGAAAAAAAAAGCAAATACACTAAATCAAAGGGATATATACACTCTTATGTTTACTGCAGCATTTTTTACAATAGCCAAATTATGGAAGTAGCCCAAATGTTCATCAATAGATGCATGGATAAAAAAGGTGTGGTATACATATATAATAGAATATTATTCAGCCATAAAAAGAATGAAGTGTTGCCACCTGCAATAACATGGAGCTAGAGAGTATAATGCTAAGCAAAATGAGCCAGTCAAAGAAAGTCATATACCATATGATTTCACTCATATGCGAAATTTAAGAAACAAAACAAATAAACAAAGGAAAAAAATAAAGGAGAGAGAGGCAAACCAAGAAACAGACTCTTAATTATAGGGAACAAACTGATAGGTTACTAGAGGGGAGTTGGGTAGGAGAATGAGTGAAATAGGTTATGGGGGTTTAAAGAGTACACTTATCATGATGAGCACTGAGTAATGGATAGGATTGTTGAATCACTATATTATTTACCTGAAACTAATATAACACTATTTGTTAACTATACTGAAATTTAAAAAAAAACAATAAAAAAAATGATGAATAAAAAATATATACAATTACCAAATAACCCAGTAATTCTACTTCTGGGTATATACCCAAAAGAATTGAAAGCAGGGATTTGAGATGATATTGGTACACCCATTTTCATAACATCATTACTCACAATAGCTAAAATTTTAATGTACCCCATGTCCACCCACAGATGAATAGACAAGCAAAATGTGATATATTCATATGGTGGAATAGTATTCAGGAAGGAAATTCTAACATATGCTACAATATGGATGGACCTTGAGGGAATTACACTACATTAAATAATTTAGTTACAAAAAGTCACAGATTATATGATTCTACTTATATAAAGTACTTTGAGAAATCAAAATCATAAAGATGAAGCATAATAGCAGTTGCAGGGAGCTTGGGGGAAGGGAAAAAGAAGAGTTATTTAAATGAACACAGCTTCAATTGTAAAGATGAAAGGAGTTACAGTGATAGATGGTAATGACAGTTACATAATAATGTGAATATATTTAGTACTACTAAGCTGTATACTTAAAAATGATTAAGATGGTATTTACATTATGTGTATTTTACCCCAATAAAAAAGTAAAATCTAACCCCAGATGGATCTAAGAAAGAAAGAATACTAATTTCTCAAAAATTGTTTAAAAAATAGAAGGAACCTATCCCAACTCACTCTATGAGGCCTGTATTCACTAAGTTCAAATTCAAAGACATTATAAGAAAAGAATTCTACAAATCAATTTCCCTCATGAACACAGAAGCAAATATTACTAAAAAAAATTTGCAAATTATCCTAGCAATATTTAAAAAGAGTATATTAAGGGGAATTTGTTATTGGAAAGCAAGATGGGCTTAATATTTGAAAATTAATCAATGTAATTCACCACATTAATAGAATAAAAGAAAAAATCATATAATCACATAACTACAGAAAAACATTGGGTAAAATTCAGCACCCATTCATGATAAAAATTTTCAATATGCTAGAAATAGAAGGAAATTTTCTCAATCCAATAAAGATAATATACAGGAAACCTGCAGCTGAGATCATATTGAATGGTGAGGGACTGAATAATTTTCATCTATTATGAAAAATAAAGTAAGCCTCACTATTTCTATGCAATATTGTATTGGCAATAAGGCCAAAAACATAAAACCATTTAAGGAACAATAACAATTTTTTTTTACAGATGGCATGACTATGTAGAAAATCTCAAGAAATCTACAAAAATATGAACTTTTAGAATAACTGAATTTATTAACAAGATTTAAGACTGTAAGGTCAATTAAATATATATAGTAACTAACAAAATGAAATTTTCAAATACTATTTAAAATAACATCAAAAACATAAAACACTTAGGAAAAATTTAACAAAATTAGTTCAGGATATTACAAAACGTTGCTGGAAAAAAAGAAGTTCAAAATAAAGAATTTACCATGTTCATGATTAGAAGATTCAATACTGTTACATGACACTTAAATTAACACAATCCAAATAAAAATCCCAGCAGACCTTTCACAGTTATTGACAACTGATTCTAAAACCTTTATAGAAATGCAAAGACTTAGAACAACCAAAAATCTTTAACAAAAACAAAGTTGAAAGCCTATACTCGCTGATTTTCAGATTAACTAGAAATCTATGATAATCTGGACAATGAGATTTGGGTATATAGATAGATAAACAGATCAATAGAATAAAATAAAGAATCCAGAAATAAAACTACATTTATATGTTCAACTGATTTTCAACCAAGGCAATAAAGCAGTTTAATGGAAAAAAGTCTTCAACAAATGGTGCTGGAAAAAATGGCTGTCTATTTGGAAAAAAATAAATCCTGACCCATACCTCATAACCATCTTCAAATACAGATTTGAGTGGATATAAACCTAAAATCATAAGGCTTCTTTATTTTTTTTTAAAGATTTTTATTTATTTATTAGAGAGAGAGAGACTGAGAATGAGAGGGGAGAAGGTCAGAGGGAGAAGCAGACTTCCCGCAGAGCCGGGAGTCCGATATGGGACTCGATCCCGGGACTCCGGGATCATGACCTGAGCCGAAGGCAGTTGCTTAACCAACTGAGCCACCCAGGCGCCCCATAAGGCTTCTTTAAAAAGACAGGAGAATATTTTGGGGACATTAAGATAGGCAAAAATTTCTTACACAAAGACCTGAAAGTACGAAGCATAAAAAAAAGTACATAATGTACACCATTAAAATTAAAACCTTTGCATCAAATATACATTATGAAAACTAATAAGCAAATTACAGGTGAGCAGGACCCTGACACCAAAACTAGACAAAGACATTAAATTAAAGAAGATTACAGACCAATTTCCCCATGACCATAAAAGCTAAAATCATTAATAAATACTAGCAACATAATGCAATAAAAATGGGCAAAGGACTTAAACAGAAACCTCATAAAAGAAAATGTATGAATGAGCAATGAGCATATGAAAAAGCACTCAACAGCATGAGCCCTCAAGAAAATGCAAACTGATATTGCAATGAAATTGTATTTAAATGTCTAATAGATACCTCAAATCTAATATATCTATTATGGACCAATTTCTACCTTAATTCAGTTGGTAGCTCCAGTTTCTGTTGTTCAAACCTCCCAGTTACTCAAGTCAAAAAATTCAGGACTCAGCCTTAAATCCTCCCTATCCTCTTATCATATCTTCACTCTCAAATACTCTATTAGCAAGTCTCCAAAAACAGATCCTCATCCTTCCATACCTTTCCCACTCTAGGTCTTGGTTCAAGCCACTATCTCTTCTTGCTGGAATTATTGCTATAATCTCCTAATTTAACTCCTTGCTATATATGTGTCCTACTTCATTCCAGTAATGTGAATCAAATCATGTGTCTTACTCTTCTTAAAATTCCTCATGGTTTTCCATGGCATGTAGAATAAAATCCAATTTCCTTTGCAATACCTACTCTCCCTTGCCTGTTCTTTCACTGGTCACAAGTCATCCCTATCCTCCAGGTTACCTCTACAGTAAGCTCCAGCCATCCCCCTTTTCTGCTCCTTATGTCTGCCACACCTATTCCCCACCCCCACCCCAATGGCTTCTGTCCTTGGCATTCCTCTGTCTGGAGTACTCCTCCCCCTTACTCTTCCACTCATCCTTCATGTTTCAACTCTAATATCAACTCCCCACTCAACTCAGAGACTCTTGACTATTCACTCTTCTTTTCTATCTCCATTACTGGAATATAAATTCCATCAGGCAGGGGCCTTGACTGTCTTATTCACTGTAATGACTCCAGGACAGAGCACTAGCCAGGCACATAATAGGCCTTCAATAAATGCTGCTAAACGAATAAATACACAGGTCATTTAAAATCAACAAACAGTAGTGTCTAGGTTTCCAGGACATTTAAAATTTGCTTGGCTAGATTTTCTACTTTGTATTTTTCTGGTTGCATTATTCCTGATTTGCTTCATATTTTAACTTCTCTAAGTACATTTATACTACAGCAATACTCTCACTTGTGTTTTCAGCACCTCTTAATTTAGTATCATCTGCAGATTTCATTAATTTATTGTTTACTGCCTGCTGAATATCATTAGTGAAGATGTTAAATAAGAAAAAAGCAACATCATTCCCTATGTACTGCAGCAGAATTACTAATCACTAGCAAATGTTGAAAAAAGCATTTAAAAAAATGTTTTCCCAAATATATATAGAGCCTGTACTGAAAATATTAAGCAAACACATTTCATTCAATTGCTTCCTTCCTTTCTTCCTTCATATGAATATTTAAATTTTCATTTAAGCTCTAAGGCCATGAAGATAGGAAGAAGAAAACAAATTACAAGGTTCATAAGGACCTAGCTGTCCACTCTGTTAATTCTGTTATGGAGATACAAACAATCTTCTTTACTCACCAATTTTGTAATCGTGAATTTCCCTATTCACTAAAATGTACATGTAACTCCAAAATCAATAGTCACGGTGCTTCTGTGGTCTTCACAGATATGTGCAGGACTATGAAAACTCTGAGTTGCCTCATATGTACGTTTGTAGCTAGAGCTCTCTGTCTTCTTGTTTCCAACCTCACACTGCAAGCAACTGTGAGCAATTAATTATTTTTTCTGAGCAATTTAGTGCCACATTTTTCACATTTTTGTGCTTTTCTTGGTGATTTTGATGTTTAAAATGTCCCCTAAGTGTAGTGCTATAGTGCTATCTAGTGTTCCTAAGTGCAAGAAGGCTGTGATGTACCTTACAGAAAAAATAAGTGTGTCAGATAAGCTTCATTTAGACATGAGCTATACTGCTATTGGCCACAAACTCAATTTTAATAAGCCAACACTATATATTAAATAGGTGTCTTTAGGCAGAAAAACCCATCAAACAGGTTATATGTTGACTGGTCAGTGAAAATGTGACTGCAGGCTTGCAGGAACCTAACCCTCTATTTTCCTTAGGAACAATAGCTCTGATTGTTCTGAATTCTCTGATTAAATGTTTGAGGAGACTTTATAGACTATAATGACAATGAATAATGAGTATCAACTATATGCATAACATGCTTTACGAGTGAGCATTATTCAGGATGGCTTCATATAGGAAGAATGCTTAAGTAAGCATTTGAAAAATAAGAAGTTCAAAATATCAGTAAAGGTGTAAACAATGAAGTTTACAACGAGAATAAAGGAAGTCCAGGCAGAAGGAATAACAAATACAAAGGCACAGAGCAACAGATTATAGCCCCTGGGTCAAATCCAGTCCCTTTAACTTTATAAATAAAGTTTTATTGCAATACATCCATGCCCATTTGCTTATTTATTGTCTGTGGCTATTTCTAGCCCTGGAATGGAGGCACCAGAGGCACAGTGTATTTAGGACAAGGGAATTAGTTTGTTATAAATTTTTCATGTGGGAGATGGACAGCAAATGAAGACAGACAGTTGGCAGGAGTCAAATGATAAAGTCTCATAGGCCAGACAAAGGGTTTACATAGGGGAGGGTATGTTAGGTAACTGGATACACTACAGACTGGAGAGGAGAAAGACTAGAAGCTGAAGGCCAGTGAAGAGGCTCTGGAAATAGTCTAGCTGAAGAAAGATGGGAATTTGGTTCCTACCATGATTTAAAGGGAAAGGGGACAATCTGAAAAACTTTTAAGGAGATGGAAGTCATTATAATTTTGTGAACATTTTGACTTGGAAGAGCATGGAAAAAAAGGAAGGAAGAGATGATGACTCCTGGGTGTGAATTCAATGAGCCAGTGAATAATAGTGCCATCTTCCAAGACTTCCAAGAACCCAGAGGAAGAGTTCTGAGAAAAGGAAGAATAAGATTTTGTTCTTGGACAATTTGAACTTGAGATATACTAAGATATCTAAATGGAGATGTTGTGTAAGCATTTGGATATATAGATTTGCAGAAATAGGGAGAAAGGTCTGGATTGAATAAACAGCTTTGGAAATCATCAGATGATAACCAAAACCATGATTGTGGTTAACTTAGTAAGAGAAGGCAAAAATGATGGAAGACATAAGGAATAAATGGCTTCACAGGACAAAGGATGAAAGAATCGACCCATTAGACACAAGAGCCAGGCATGGGTAGTGTAAGATTTTGCCAATAGTTTGTAATAGTCGTTAAACAAGGGGAAGAACCACTGATATATCAGGTATCATATGGATTTGAATTCTTGTTTTATATGGGTGCATCAAATGCTTTACGCTTATGTCATCTGATTCCTCCTTAATTTGAATGAAAGGCAGCTAAATCCATTCCACAACTTCAAGCCAGAATTAAGGAAGTTCTGCAAGATCCTACTTTGTGCAAGTGCCCAAATACAAGGATCAACCGAAATAAACTGGAGTGTTATCATACTGCAGGGGAGGTAGAGAGGAAGTACCAAAACATGCTCATGGTACTGCTGCTCAGATTAAATGACCAAGTACGAATTAATATCTCTCTTCCAAAGATACAGGGAAATTGAAGCATTTATTGAATGCCTCCTATGTATCATACACAGAGCTTGTATAATTAGAGAAAATTCAAGCTGAAGGGGCTCTTAAGGTACACCTTGCTTTAGAGGCGACAAGTTGTGTTCTTCAGAGTCCCAAGCAAGCCTTCCTGGGTGCCAATCCCCATTCCTTGTGGCAGAGTCCAGCTATTTGATTAACAAACCCTTCTCTTATTGCTCATCCTAGGTACAGAAGAAGACCACATTTTCCAGCCTCCCTTGTCCATTAGGTGTGATGGAATTGTTAAGACCAGTTCCAGGCTTGGACCATGAAGAATCTCCTCTCTCGGTTTCCATTTCTAGTTGGGCTAAAAAACTTGAACTGCCTTGGAGTCCCCGTGTTGAAGGTGACAAAGACTGTCTACTAGGGTCTCTAGTAGTGATGATCTAGAAAGAGGTCTAACCCTTCAACACTTACTCTTGACTATAGATTACTTTAGGTGAGTGGGAAATATTTTGTTACATTACTGAGATTCAGGGTCATTTGCTACAGTACTAATGATAATTAACTAATGCACTCTTCCTTAAATCTAAACAGCATTGTATTTACCATTTTCACCTAAAGGGTTCCATATAAGTATGTGTTTAAAAATAGGAGATTTCATCACTATTAATAATATAGTTCCCCCATGAAATTAATGGTACACATGGTGTCATTTGATCTAAACGCTAAGAGACAGTGAATTGAAATTAAATATAATTATGTTTAATTGATCTACCTATCCCTGTTAGAAACAGCCTGCTTCTCTTGACTTAACATGTTCTCCTAGCTTCTTTTCTAAGCTTCACCATAGACTTTGCAGAAGGACTTTTGTTTTAGGACTTTATTTCAAAAAATATAGCAATTGAACTCATTTGATATTCAAAATAGAGCTACCCCATGACCCAGCAATTGCACTGCTGGGTATTTACCCTAAATATATAAATGTAGTGATCCAAAGGGACACATGTACCCCAATGTTTATAGCAGCAATGTCCACAATAGTCAAACTATGGAAAGATCTTAGATGTCCGTCAGGAGATGAATGGATAAAGAAGATGTGATACACACACACACGCACACACACACACGCACACACACACATACATATATGTATACACACACACACATACATACACACAATGGAATATTATGCAGTCATCAAAAATGAAATCTTGCCATTTGCAACGATGTGGATGGAACTAGAGGCTATTATGCTAAGCGAAATAAGTCAATCAGAGAAAGACAATTATCATATGATCTCGCTGATATGTGGAATTTGAGAAACAAGGCAGAGGATCATGGGGGAAGAGAGGAAAAAAATGAAATGGGATGAACCATAAGAGACTCTTAATCTCAGGAAACAAACTAAGGGTTGCTGAAGTGGAGGGGGTTAGGAGGGATGGGGTGGCTGGGTGATGGACATTGGGGAAGGTATGTGCTATGGTGAGTGTGTAAGATTGATGAATCACAGACTATACTCCTGAAACAAATAATACATTATATGTGAAAGAGGAAAGAAAGAAAGAAAGAAAGAAAGAAAGAAAGAAAGAAAGAAAGAAAGAAAGAAAGAAAGAAAGAAAGAAAAAGACAAAACAAAAACAAACAAAAAAAGAGAGACAGCCAATCACGTGTCAACTAAAAATGCACTAAGCACTGTATTATGGCTGGGGAATGTAAAGAACTCATGGCCTAGGAGGTGAGACAGATACATGACCTAAAAAATACAAAATAGTGAGATAAATGTTAATAGTATACAAACAAATATAGGAATACCAAAAATAGAGCCACAACTATTTGACATTCCTTAGGTTTCATATAATTTAATATCCTAGAGGATCTTATATAATTTCAAAATTTATTCATCAGCAGCTAGGAATAAGACCCAAGAGTATAGTAATGTCTCTATTATTTCCCATCACCACTCAGCACTTTCATATTGATTGTAACCACTATTATTGATGAATTTCTACTTTTGAATCATAAAAAATGAAGGTTATATAAGGTGCTTCACCAGTGAAATATAATAGAAAGACCAAAACTTTGGAGTTAAAATACTTGTGGATTCTACTATTTTCTATTACACCAGAGAGATGTGATGAATTTCTGTACTTTGTCTATCATTGGGATAGAAAAGAATAATAGAATTTTAGAGATGGAAAGGACCTTAGAGATCACGTAATCCAACAAGATGAATAAACTTTTCTTTCCCATTGCCAATAAGCTGGAAAAATCTGATGAATACAACTCTTTTGAGTTATAGGTGGCCTGATGAAGTGAGACGGCAATGGTTCAGCCCAAGACACTAGAGTTTCTCCACACCACAAAAAACAAACTTTCTTCATAAACAAAGTCAATTTAAGTTAGGTAGCTTTCATCACTTCTATAAATATACTATGAATGTGGGAGCAAAAGAAAATGTACCCTGGAAGAAAAACAGATAAACTTATGCTTGGTTTCCCCTTTGAGACTTTGATAGAAAATGTTGCAATTTCCTACTTACTCTTTTTTTAAAGAAATTCTTTTTGAAGATGACTGTAGTGTATTTTCAAGAAGCTGCAATGAAATGCATTTAAGAACAATGGTTTCCAATGGTTGATGATCATTTCCTGATAACAATCAGACGTACTTAGATATTTTTAAAAATATTTCTACCTTCATCAATGACTTTGAGGCCATATTAAAAGAGAAGATTGCGGTTCCAGATGTCCTTGTCCCTGGCACTTACTGGCAATCCCTGGGCCCCGGCTCTCCTTAAGACTGGAAAGTTTTCCTAGTCACCATCATTCTTTCATCAAATTTTAAAAACATCTAGTTCATGAGGAAAGCAGTTTTTTAAAAGCTGAATGGAGTTCATCAAAAGTTCTCAAACCTGGCTGCACATCACAACCACCAGATGGGGTTTTTAAAATAAAGTGATTACCAAATCTCAAACCTAAGTACTGATTAGGTAGATCACGTATGAGACCCGGGAACACGGAATGTTTTTAAGCCTCCCAGGTGATCCCAATTCCAGTTGAATTTGGGATCTGGTAATGCAAATTATCAAATCTTTTAATAACAAAAAATGTTGCTTGCATCCTTATCTACTGGATGCAATGTCTAGTATGATATAATTTATAAAAGAAAATGCCTTTTGTCTTCTTATAATTAAGAGGACTCAGATTCCAATTGACTCCTAAGAAATAATATCTCCAGGATAAATGATACAAAAGCAAATATGTCATTACCCCCAAACACTCTCTGATATAGTATTATAATTTGGTAGTTCACTATGTTTTGCAAAACTAAGTTAAAAGGACACTGCATTATATTTTGGTTGTGTCAGTAATCATTTTCTTTTTCTTTGCTTCTGAGTTCAAGGGTGACCTTTAGCTTTCCACAGCAGGCATGATGGTTCGCTTTCTCTTCTTCCAATGGACACTTCCGCTTATTTTATTTTTGGTGCATTGTACTATTTTTCCAGCCACAGGCACAATTACAAATCACCCTATAAGTTGCTTTCATAACTAGACCTCCAACGGGGATTCAACAAGATTCTCTGTATGTAATTACCCAACTGGAAGTCAGCCAGATTCCCAGGACTGCAGCCCTCACACTCGTGAACAGGACTCTTTGATTGTTAATAATCACTCCCAGTCAGCAACCGGGTATTTGGAAATCCTTGGAAAGCAACTTAATGTTCTACAAAAAACATGGGACACATCACAAGAGGAGTAGTATTTTCAGAATTGTCTGTTGTGGATAGGTCCAACCAGCTGACAATGTAGCCAACTGATATTCAAAGTCATCTGCTTTTGCACTGAAGGTGTTTAATAATTTAATGCTGGAACAGATGTGTTTGATTTTTCTCCAAATTCATTTTTTTCTGAGAAATTCCACACCTTTCACATGGTTTTATTTTTACCTGCTATGTGTGTCATTTTTCTTCCTCTTCGATGACAATGTTGCTAACAATACAGCTATTTTGAGTACAAGAATGGCCCGAGATGTCAAAATGTACTCTAACGATTTTTCACATCGAATGCATTTGATTAGTTGCAAGGGGCATCTATTGACACTGCTTGCTGTCATTTGCCACTCCGTTTCTTGTTGGGTTTTTTTCCCCATAGAATGAGCCTCTCCTTTTTTTTACTCTGGTCACGTTATCGGAACTGAGCTTTAGGGAGATCTAGTGCTGTTTCCTCTGAGCACATTGTGGTTTAGCTGGTTTATAGCACAGGTATTAAGGTATAATGTTACCAGAACCCTCAGCACGTTCCTCTAATTAAAAGTGAAGGTCCTTCAGCAAAACTCTTCTCAATGTTGCCCCAAATAAGTCCTGAACATTTCTCATCTGGTGGGCCTTCTTTCCTTCTCTTTCTTTATCTAGAAGCCTCCCAGGAAAGCTGGACAGTTAAGAATTTGAACTCCAGAGTCATACTCACAGAGTTCAAATCCTGGCTTAGCCACTTACAAGCTGTGTGTCCTTGGACAACTTGCTTACCCTCTCAGTACCCTCCACTGTCTTATCTGAGAGACATGAATATACTCTAAATACCTAACTAACTGTGTTGCGGGGAGAATTAAGTGGATTTATAATGTTATATATCCTCTATTATTATCCTTCAAGTCCCTCTTGTTCTATGAAGCTTCTTCTACTGCTCCAGCCCCCAGCCATTCTGTGCCTCCTCAGGAATAAACACACATTCAACACTAAAACTGTTAGTTTTATATAGCACATCTTATATAATATCTCCTTTAAGAGACTGAGGAACCAGATTCATAGACTCCTGTACATCACATAGTGCTTGACCCATGTACAGATCTACACCTTTTTTTGACTGGTGATGTTGTGACTATAAATTGTTAAAAAGGAGATTACTCAAGAAAAGTAGGAAGTTTTCATCCAAAAAAAAAAAAAGTAATTCTAAATTCTGACATACAATTGCAAATCCCATCAGGAAGAAAAGGAGCACCTAAAGAAACCAATTCTCTGAGACACTTAGGTTTTAAAATGGAAATATTCAAAAGATGGTAAGAAGGGCTCTTAACCAGATGAAAGAGGCATGGACTTATAAGAACTATGTCAGAAAGGCGAAAGCCCCAAGTGAACTGGGGCTTGATGAGAAAAATGTGAGGGACAACAAAGGAAGCTTTTACAGTTTTATTCAGAACATGAAGTTGACAGGGATAAGCAGCTTTCTGTCTTGGGCTGGTGGTCTAATTCGATGGAAAACCAAGAGGAAGAACACAGCTGTGATGTAAAAGAGAGGGATTTCCAAACTGAAAGGGGTGGAGCAGAGATCAGTTAAAAAGAACAGTAGGAGGGGGTGAAAGAGCTCTGAGATCAAAGGCAAAGAATGGAGACAGGATAGCCCAGTGGAGAAAGAATATGAGCCTTGGGTTTGAACTTGGCTCTGATAGTCATAGGCTGTGTAACCCTGAGCAAATTACTTAACCCCTCGCTGTCACAGCTTCTTGTTCTATAAAGCAGAGGTAAAACGCTTCCTTCATTGGGGAAATTTGTAAGGATTAAAAAAAGATAGTATTTGTTAGGCATTCAGCCCAGAAGAGTTGCTAAATAAATTACAGTTGTGGTTGTTGTCTTTAAAATAATACTTACATTAGTAATATAATAAAGGGCATCCAGATTTTCTTAAGGGGTTCAGGTCTGCTGACTTCCATCAATTGTACTTCAAAGGACCAAGAGAAATTTCCAAGGGGACGGACCAACCTCCACAGAATCTCAAAAATCAGAAACCTAAATACACATTCTAAGACAGGAGGCCAAAAAATGCACTTCAAATTTTCAAACAAGATAAGGAGAAAGCTGGAATCCAGAATGGACCAGCTAAATAGGATGGTTTGAAACACATAAAAGGAACAGTGATGGCTAGCATGAACTCCAAGAAGTCATGACTAGCTTACTTCATTCCCAGTCTCCTTCACCCTGTACACACAGTTTTTATTCTAAATCAAGTTACTAAACCAGGAGATGAGCGACAATGAGCTCCATTCAAATAGTGAAAGTGTCTTTTTTGTTCCCTGCCAATCCCTAAATGCCTCGCGCCTAGTAGGCATTCAACAATTTCTAGTTGAATAAGTTGATGAATAAATCAACAAATAAATGGAATGAAATAGGTCAGCTATCTCTGTATTTCTATAAGCCATTCCATAGAATATCATAAATTACTGTAGATAATATGGAGAAATGGAAAGATGGAAGCACCTTGAAGGAGATTCATAACTGGACAAAGCCCTGGACCCAAAAGGTACTGATTAACCAATTCATGTCAATCTAGACGAGAAGTCTATTTTCAGACCTCACTGTTCTCTCCATAACTCTGTTTTATTCAAGATGTCTTTTAAATCAATAACTGAGATGAACATATAGAAGAGATATTTAGCAATTTTATTCATGATCTGGAGTCAGGAAGGGCAATGAATACCCTGGAAAGTAGAGTTAGTATTTAACATATTTTAATAGACTGGGACAGTAGATCAGATCTGAGAGGATGAAATGTTTTAACATAATGACTCACTTCTGAATACTACATTAAATTACACACAGAGCTTCCCTAAAACTCATTTTGTGGAGTTCTCCTGATGGTGCTACAGTGGGTTGAATGGTGGCTCCCCAAAAGATATGTCCACCCAGAACCTGTTGATGTGACTTTATTTGGAAAAGAGGGTCTTTGCAGAAGTAATTAAGTTAAAGATCTTGAGACGAGATCATATGAGAGTAGGATGAATCCTAAATCCAATGACAAAAGCATCCTTAGAAGAGAAGGGGCTAAGTCTCAGGGAAGGTGATGTGAATGAAGATGGAGACAAAGATGGGAGTGCTGCGTCTCCAAGCCAAGGAACACCAAGGGATGTCAGCAGCCCCTTGAAGCTAGTGAAACATTGAAAGGATTCTCCCTCAGAGCCTCCAGAAGGAACCGACCCTCCTGACACCTTGATTTTTGGACTTCTGGCCTCAAGCTCTGTGAGAGAATAAATTCCTATTGTTTTAAGTCACCAAGTTTGTGGTACATTGTTACCACAGCCCTAGGAAATTAATACACTTTTTTTTTAAACAAAGGAGGAAGTCAAAGTCAGAAAGGTAATGATATTTGAAAAATTCGTTCACTTGACAGATATATGTTGTGTACCAAGCATTATACTAGATGCTGGGCTTCAACGATAAAGAAGACAGACTTGGCCATAAGGAACTTCCATTCTAATTGAGGAAGACAGACAGTAAGTAATGAAACCAAGCTAATATGTTTTTAAACTAATTAAACAAGGAAGCTATTAGACTAAGGTGGCTATAGTTAGCTGGGGCCACTGATGTAAACAACCTGAAAACTAAGACTGTAAATGCTTCAAAGTTAAGAAATCAAAACTTGAGGACAACCAGTCAAGAACAGCCAGCTAGACTTTAATATATAGCAAATCAAAAACATCTTTGCGGCCACACCTTCTTTGTAGGTCTTTGCCTCAGCACCTGTCAGTAAAGCACCCCTATCTGCTTTCAGTTGGGCATTGCCCCAAGCAAATTAAATTTTGCTCAAATAAACTCTTAAAATTTGTAATACGCCTCCGTTTATCTTTTAACAATGTAATGTGGCAGGCAGTGGAAAGTGCTAGAAGAAAATAAAGCAGACTATGGAGGACTGGGGGTGCTGTTCTATACAGCTAGGAAGGGTCCTCTGATAAGGGAGCATTTGAGGAGAGATCCAAAAGCAGAAACCAGGTACAAGAGGGTTTTGTGTAGAGGCAATGAGCAGAAAGCTCATGAGAAGAACCAGGTTTAGTGAGTTTGAGGAGGCTAAGGAGGCCAGGGCCGGATGGAGGAACCAAAGTGGAAAATAGTTTGGGACTACTTGGGAAGGAAGTATGCCAGTGGGAGGCAAGGAACAGATTTTGTGGGGCCCTTGTAGGCATGATAAATATTTTTACCTTTTGCTCTCAATTAAATGAGAAGACATTGGAGAATTTGGGGCAGAGGAATATGTTCTGACATGATTTAAAAGGCTCACTCTGGCTATGGTATAGAAAACAGTCTGTAGAAGGGCAAATATGGAATTAAGGGACCAATTAGGAGGCTGTAATAGCAATGCAGACAGGAGCCCATGGTGCCCAAAACTGGGAAGTTCTGATGAAGGTGGAGAGAAATGGTAGGCTTCTAGGAATGTTTGAAGGTGAGACTGGCAGTAATTTTGTGAGAGGAGTCACATCGGATTTCAAGGTTCTGGGCCTAAGCCACTGGAAGGGTGAGGTTGCTATTTACTGAGATGGAAAGACAACCAATTAATGGTACAACAGAAACTTTAACTCAGGTTATACCTGCCCTTATCCAGTGCGATCTGTGTGTTCACTCCAGATCTCACAGGACTAAAATGGTGCTGTTCTAGAATTAAAACTAAACCAAAACAAAACAAAACAAAAACCCAAACCTTCACAAGTACAAGAAGTACAAGATGGGAAAAGGTGACTTAGCAGTCACATGATTAAAACTCTTAAAAAAGTTCTAGTTGAGGTCAAGCCCAAATGGATCCTCCATAGGTCAGCACTGCCGAAAACACAAATCGTGTTGTCTTAGAGAATGGTCTTTGACCCAGGAGGTAAAAGCATGGTTCAAGACCACGAAGCACAAAGCAGGTTGTTCTGTGCTCAGAGTTATGCTTTTAAACAAAGAAAACCAGCAAAGAGAGAAAGAAGTCAGAGGGCAGCAGCTAGAACAGAAGGGCATTCAAAGACTCAGAGATTGAGTGAGACAGGTTTGGAGGAAGGTAAAGGTGAGATAGCAGAACGAGAAAAACGTTCAGTGAAATGGAAGATAATGATGCTGAGGTCACAGGGCCATTGATCTGATTAAATGTGATAATGTACGTAAAACCACTTTGTCCATGGGCAAATGCTTTACAAATGTTAAGCATCATTATTAAAGTTGAAGGCCTGTCATGTAGAAGAGGTTTTCAGTGTGTCCTGTGTGGCCCCACGAGGTAGAGCTGGAACTGAGAGCCAGAAGCATTCCTACTGAGAGAGGACTATCCACGGACAGGAGAGGCTGTTTCAGTCAGGTGACCTCCTCAGGTCTGGAGACATTCAAAGGCTGAGCAGCTGAGCACGTGACAGGGATGTCAAAGTGCAATTCTCTCTTTTATGGTAAATTTTATGGGTTTTTCCTTTTTTTTTCTTTTCTTTTCTTCTTTTTTTTTTTTTCTTTTAACAATTCTGAGGCTATCGTAGTAGCTTGACATCTTCTTCTTATTGCTTCCATAGGCCCTTGGTCACGTGCATCTCACAAAAAGATAATTCGATTCTCCTAATTAAGGAGTAAAGCTACAGGTGGCCTTCCCACAGAGGCCCAGTTATGCCATTTAAACTAGTCTCTTGGTAGAACTTATTATAGAAGAGTTTAGAAAAATCTGTCCTAACTCATCAAAGGCCTACAATCGGATAAAAGCCAATAATAATAATTATATATCTCACCAAACCATGGTAGTGTGTTTAAACCAGGGAAACTTTTCTTTAAAAAAAAGTGGAAACAATATAAATTATTATTAGATAACTGATAAACACCACAATGATGAAATGTTCTTGCGAGGGTAAATTAATTGAGATGATAATTAGGCATAATTAGCATTATTATGAGTCAATCATATTTCAGTGAAAAGAAAACATATTTGGCTAAAAGGATATAATTTTGTTATTGGTACTTTTCAAATTCTTTCGGGTTTAGCTGGGTCACTCATTGTATTTGCCAATCAATTATTTCAGAGATGACTGGAGATTTCCATTTTAACAAAAGCCTTTTTTAGTGAGCAGTAGAGCTTTTAGAAGACCCTCTCCTTGATGCACCCTGAATCTTTTCACTGGCTCTTGTCACTCTCTCGCTAATCCACATATCTCATAATGACTACTGCCAGTGTCGAGTCAAACCTACAACCTAAAATGGCAATAACAAGATGACAGTGTTGAGATGAAAGAACTACTTTATTTCCCCTGTTTTATTATACCACTCTCATAGATTTGACAGGGCAGGGGTTTGGGGGGTGATGGTGTTATTTTATCACAGAAAACAATCTTTTCCTTTTTCCCATGTCATCCATAATTTTTAAAGTTGCATTTGTTTAATTAGGCGAATTCCCACGTATGCTCAATCTCCAGAGGATTTTATTCTTCCTCATGTTTTTAGGAAAATTTTTTGGACCTTGGTTAAAAAAAAAAATGGTTGAAGGAATCTTTAAAAGTAAGGGAAGGTGGATCCATAATAAAAGAAGACATAAAAATAAATGCACTATTGGACATGTTAGGAAACTGCTTAGAAGCGGTAAAATAAGAGAAATCAGAATAAATGAGGAGAAACACAAATCTGTGATTTAAATCTTCAGGACCAGGAAAGTTATGGTGGTAAAGTCCAGGTAGAGGCTGAAGATGGTGAGTTCCAACTGTGGAAAAGGATAAGGTTTTCCACAAGGAAATAGGGGTGGTTCTTTAAAAAGACTCATAAAATGTGCTTAAGGGAAAAAAGAATGTTCTGGAAGGGAAATTTGGTCACTGTTATAACAGTAATTATGATATATATTACTGTGATATAGCTGACAAAATAATCATAATTTCAAAAATCAAAATGGAAAGCTACATTTTTAAAATCTCCTGATACAATCCTTATTCTGGGGTGAGGAAGACGGGGGAATCTCTAAAAAAGTTATGCTAGAGAAAATAAAAATTCTATATGAATAAAAAATCCTGCATTTTTCCTTGATAACTGGTACTCTCCATAGAAGGCTCAAAAGCGCAAAGATCTTGTAAGATACAAATTCTAGTGAACATAAAGAATTCTCACAGCTTAAATGATCTAAAGAAAGATGATAATAGTGGGCATTAAAAATGAACTTCAGGATGTTTCAAGTTTGATAACAACAGTGACATAGCTTTTTACGTCTCCCAATGCACTTATCAATAATTTATTAGGAAAATGTCAAAATATCCTTATCATGAAGGTACACAGGATAATGGTACTTGCTTTTAAAGACGACAGTTCGTGCAAGAAGCTTCAAAATGATCGTCAGGTGTTTGACGCAAGCTTCCAACTTTTCCATCTAGCCACCTACTTAAATATTATGGAACATAAATCAAAGACAGGCAAGAGTGAAAAATGAGTCCTTTGAAAAATGCAGTTTTTCACAGTGAAATGTTGATGAGGCCCAGTCCTTTAATTGACATATTTTATTGTTGACCTAAGGACTAGGACTCTAAGAAATATTCTGAAACTTTTGTTTGGCCATCACATTCCCCAGCTGATCACCACATTATCTCATTAGTCCAATAAAATTAATATTTTTACCTCTGTCATCTCTTGTTTTTCTAAATGTTATCTTTTGACCTTAATGAAATATGAGCATGTGGTTACAAAGAATGCAAATGACTTTTAACAAGCATACCCCAATGTATGTCTGGGAGAGTGGTGTCTCCTTCAAGGAAAATGCAAAGATGCTGTAAACACAGGGAGCAAAGCAGGACTAAAAAAGGGGCCTGCCTCCCATGTTTGAAAGACAGCACTCAGTTGGAAGTAGAATTTGCGGTATGGAGGCTTGAAAACACACTTTGCCTTGTATTTTTAATAATCACCTTTATGACTGTGGTTACTCATTTCCATGAGGAAAAATACTTGTTTCAGTTGCCACTCCTGATCATGTAAAGATTATGAAATCTGTAAACAAACTGTGTTTGAATCCTACATCTGTCATTTCCTGGGTATCTGACTTGGTACCTCAGCTTCCTTGTCCGTATAATGAGGATAATGATAGGATTTTATAAGGTTGTTGTGAGATTAAATGATGTCATTTAGGATTGTGCCTGGCCCATAACAGGTACTATACAAGCATTAGCTACTACTACTACTACTACTACTACTACTACTACTGTAATTATTATTATATTATTGTTACTGTCGTTAGTGTTACAGTCATAATCTCAACGGAGTATCCAAATATAAACTGAATGAGAAGGTGAAAATTTCCAGGCTTTCAATGCCTGTGCCTTTTCCTCGGTAAAACAAATTAAACATGTGCATACATAAAGGTGAACCATTAGCTCCATAAATACACAAAAGTGTCATTTTTACAAAAAAAAAAGGTTGGTTTTTACAATCATCAGATCAATAGTATATAGACAGAAAATAAGTATTTTAAACGAGTATGATTAATTCACATCTGAACAGAGATCAGCTTATATAGAAAACAAAGCATAACTGATAATTAAATTTGCTTTTTCACTGAAAGAAAAATCACCAGAACTATGAGTATAGATTACCTAATGTAAGGTAGGTTTCAAGTGGTTGCCACATTTGGCATAACAACTTCCTATACAGCTTCACATCCTTGTTTTCTAACCATCTTGAGCTATCAAGATAGCAATAAATGTTGGTGCCTGGATCATGCATCCAGTTAGTGTGGCAGACTGCATTACTGGCCCCAGTTTTCACCCTTCTCTCTCTCCCTGCCTATTACCATGTGACTTTGCACTTCCTCCCCAAAGGTCAAGTCTACTTTCTCACCTCTTGACTTTGGGGTTAGTCCTATGATTTGCTTTGGCCAACAGCATGAGGCAGTAATGAGCCAGTAACAACCTTAGGCTTCAAGAAGCCAAGCATATTTCTACCTCTACCACTAAAAAATCCTGCCTATGCTAGCCTTCTAGTCCCATGGGACCCAAGGGACTGAGAGACCCATGGAATGAAGCAGCACCAGTAAGCAGCCTTGACCAAGCCCAGACTTAAACACAGCTCTGGTTTATCCTCAGAAGAACGAACAGGCTGGCTGACTCCCAGGAGGCTCATGAACAAGCTCAGGAGATATCAAGAGAGTAGCCCAACAGAGCTACATCTGATCAACTGACCTTAACCGACCCTTAGGCTATATTCATAAGTTATTTTACGTATTTTTAATAAGCTATTGGATTTGGGGGTGCTTTGTTATGTAGCAAAAGCTGACTCATATAGTTAGAATACTTTCCATTTTAAGTAAAATAAAATGGGACCCTAACTACCTTTCGAGCATTTAAAAAATGTACGGTTTCACCAAACTGAGAAGGCCAGTGATAGCTCTGTCTTCAGGTACAGTTTGACCCAAAGGTTCAGCACGTCCTCTGGAAATCTCTACAAATTTCTCTGCTGTCTCTGGGCACCAGACTTCTCTGTGCCTGAGCTTTGTCTCAGACGAAGCCACTCTCTTGGAGCAAAACTGGCAGAAATTCTGAGCCTACTATTTGGACACTTAACCTTGCATATTTCATCATGAAGAAAAGAGAGATGAAGAATGCCTTTATCTCAGCACTGCAAACAGAAGTCCTGAGATTCGCTCTGATAGAACCATCTTCAATCCCTGTTTGTTCTTAAACCATTCAGTGTGGCTGGGGTAAGAAATGGTCTGATTGACTCTTCTAAGTCGTGGGTTCCAAATGTAAAGTTAAATTTACCAGAGTCCATAAACTTACTCCTACACCAAGGACTGTTGGGAAGGGGAAGAGAGAAATAAGTATGGGAGAAGTGACTAGCAATACACACAGCACACTTTCTGTTTTGTAGCGTATTAGCACATCTTTCTCACATTGGGTCTCAGATATTCAAAGCCTCAGATTGTTACCCCTGCCAAATACTCTTTTATTAACAGCAATAAATGCTACTTATTTGAATTAACCATATATACTGGGAGGTATAGAGATTTTTTTAGATAAATAAAAATGTTAAAAGACAAGAAAACAAAAGAAGTTATAATGCCACCATTGATCCCCCCAGTAACTAGAAACAGCTTCTTTTTGAAATCTCAGTACCACCTGCTTTGCATCTGCTCGACCAACTGAGAAATGCAGGTCTGGCAAAGAGAGAAAATCCATTTTAAGTAGATCTGTGACAATACAGGGCGAGAAGGTCTTGAAATCCACCAAGGGTTTTAATCAATAAGACTGACAGCACGGAGCATGCCAGAAGCCAGGAAAAGAAGAGTTTGCAAAAAGCATTCAAGACAGAGCCCGAACTCTAAGGTTCTGGTGACAAACCAGGGCCAGCGAGGCAGAGGCACATACCACCATCTTTCTCTTCTGATCTAAGGAAAGGCGAGAGAGGAAAGGGCTGATTAGCTCAGGGAGGGAGGGTTTTTGTTCTGTTCTTTTAGATTCCAACTTTCCAAATCAGGGGAGAATTCTAAAACCCATTGTCTAATTTCAAAAGTTGGGTTTGAAAAACACGACAAGCTCTTTTTTTTTGTTCCCTAATTCTCAGCTGTAAACCGAAGCTCCTCGAGTGTGCATGCTTCATAAAAGGCAAAGGGACTTAATTGAATTTTGCATGCCGCTTCTAAGTGGATTGCTAGGGTATACCAGGATTAATTAGTTTCGTGTTGTTAATTCAATTCAAAGGTTGCTGATAAACTAAGACCATCAAACTCCATTAGGAGAAACAAAAACTGCTTAATTATGACACCATCTTTGGGGTTGTGGATAAGTTTTATCAGTGTGCTAAAGTTCCATCCTGGGTTTTTAGGATTTGTGATGAATCCATGGCAGTGGACCAGAGAGACCTCAATGATTAAAGTACTTCTCACCAAATTTTTAACTTTTCAAATTTGGTAACTTTAAAAAGAAATTAATCCTTGATTTCAATGGCTCTTTCTGCTCTTTTGAATGTAAAATTTCATTTTTGAAAAATAACTCTAAGAGAACTAATGTAGCCTATTTGCATGTCTGCATGTAAAATGTACAAGGTTGCAGATTTGGCTTTTGCTGTCTCCCTACGCCAAAACTTTATTGTACTGTCTCAATCACAGTACCATGATTCCTTATGCATGAGCAAAGTCTTTTATCACCTACATATTTTATTTTGTGTAAAGAATGTTGGAAATATGATTAGCTACACAGGCTTGCAAATAATCATTTCTCCTGCCTTACCCCTAGCTAAACTTCACCTCTCTATGAAAGCACCTAGGTGAACATGCTTACACATAGGAGCACACACACTCATCGCCTTGCCATTCGGTTTAGACGCACATGCATATTGCAGTTCAGAATCTAGCCAACTTTCTTTGCAGCTTGCTATACTGGATCCCTTCAACATCTTTCCACATTCAGTACAAGGCACTTCTCTGCTTCTGGAATACTCCCCCAGGTATGTGTATGTGTGTGCACACACACACACACGGACACACAGAGACACACAAAGGCACAGGCATGCACACACACACATGCACACACATATGCACACACTTCTACTAATTCCTCCTCACCCCTCAGCTCATAGTGCACCCCCTCACCTCACCTAGGACATCATCTTTGATCCCTGAGACTAGGCTGAATATCACTCCTCTGGGCCACTTCAGCACCAACGTTAGCACCAATGTTGCAACTGACACACTATAATAGACAGTAAATTTATTAGGGACTCTTTTACCCAGAAATTAAGCTCCTGAATGACAGGGACTATACCTTACTCATGGTGGTATCACTGAACGGTGCAGCACATGGCACACTGAAGAAATTCCATCAGCAGTTTTTGAATAAATGAGTAAAGGCCAAAACGATTGCAAAATTAGCTGCAGAATCCCTTTTAGATGTTATTCCATCCTAGGTCATTTCATTAATGACCTCCTTACTTGTGCCCACCAGTCTGACATCTCTTCGGACTGATTAACCTCTAGCAACTACTCTAGCAGAGACTTGTTGCTGCTTCCCAATGTTCAGTATTCCCTTTCCTTTTGTAAAAGAACACTAGAGTTTTAGCAGAGAATACTGAAATAAGGTGGGGGATAGGGAGACATTTCCCATACTCCAGTTAAACTGTTTTAATAATTATGGTCATTAAAACGTAAACATAAATACTATGTGGGACTTCTGGGGAGTAGTCTTAAAAGGAAAAATACATACCCTCCTTCAGTCCTTCCCCCTTCTTGCTGCTTCAGATGTAGAAGCAGTGACTGGTTCTCTAGCAGCCATATTGGACCATGAGAAAATATGTTGTAGAAGGAGGCTGTGCTCCTGAGTTTTCTGGAGTCCCCATCCTAGCCACACCATACTTAAAACTTACTGCCAGACTTCTTTTATATGAGGAAAAAAATCTCAGTTACGTAAGCATTATTTCAGCGTGTTTTTTTTTTTAATATAATAGGTAGACCTAACAGCAAGAGAATTTCTATATCCAAGTCTTAGAGGGCCATTCCTTGTTATTGCCCTGAGTAAGCCATGAAATTGGAGAGAAATCAATACCTAGTCTGGCTAGGAATTTTTTTAAGATTTTATTTAATTATTTGACAGAGAGAAAGAGATCACAAGTAGGCAAAGAGGCAGGCAGAGAGAGAGGGGGAAGCAGGCTCACTACTGGGCAGAGAGCCCGATGCGGGGCTCGATCCCAGGACCCCGAGATCATGACCTGAGCCAAAGGCAGAGGCTTTAACCCACTGAGCCACCCAGGCACCCCTGGCTAGGAATTTTTTTGATATAGCTGTAAACTGACCTTTCCCCAGGGCTATATATCCTTTTATCCTCAGTAAAACTCTAAATTAGCCAATTTTCCACACTTCCACTTTTTTTCCAGCAAATATGGTTGCAGATGACTCAAAGACTTTTCCAAGATAATATACTTGTAGTTTTTCCTGAGTCCTAAAATTTTAGACCAGTGCTTTTCAAAGGATAGTCCCAGATCTGCATCAAAATCTTCTAGGATTATTGTTGTTAACAGGAGTCCAGTCCTTAACCTAGACACACACAGTCATGACCGCTGGACACATTGTCTACATTTTTTCTTTAAGTTCCTCATGTGACTGTGAGTCGTAAGACAGTCTGACAAACCACTGCCTTCTAAGAGACACTACAGAGAATTCTTGTTACCTCTAAAATCTCAATTCAGGGGGCTCCTCTTCCTGTAGAGAGACCCAGGCTACTTCCCACCCCCCTTTCCAAAATTAGAGTTTCAAAAATTCTACTGTTTTGTTCCCCCAAGTGTGAACCATGGTCCGGTGGTATCCACATCCCTTGTTAACAGTGACAATCCCGGACCTCGCCCCAGGCCTACCAAACCAGAATCTGCATCTAACAAGATGTCCAGGTGCTTCATAAGCAAGTTAGTGATTGGGAAGCACTGAGCTCCTGGGCAGTGCCTTTTCTTGAAATACATCAGAGCCCTCCTCCATTGCCATCATTTGGCTACAGGCTGCAACATACATTGTCCACAAACCTGCTGCTTGCTGATGCCAGCAGTACAACTGTTCACTGAGCATCTCCCGAGCACCACAGATAAAAGTGTAGGAAGATGTCTAAGGGTTAATATTATGTGACAACTTGGTTAGCCTACATTACCCGGATAATTTGGTCAATTATTAATCTACATATTGCTGTGAAGGTACTTTTTAGGTGAGATTAACATTTAAATCAAGACTTTGAGAAAAGCAGATTACCCTCCATAATATGTGTGGGCCTTATTCAACCTGTTGAAGACGTTAAGAGAAAGAAGATTGGCCTCCCCTAAGGAAGACAGAATTCTGCCAGTAGCTATCCTCCAGCTGTGCTATTCTACCCTGCAGATTGTGGACTTGCTAGCTTCCATGATTGCATTAGCAATTTCTTAAAATAAATAAATCTCTCCCCCTCACTCTCTCTCTCTATATATATATGTGTGTGTATATGCATATATGTGTATATACATGTTACATATATACGTATACCACATATATAACAAATATATTGTATACAGTCTCTTGTACATGTATAATATATATATCCCTCCATATAGAACACATACTGATAATATTTAAATACACTTATTAAATATATCTAATAGCTATAAATATTAATACAATTATATTTAATATGTAATATTAAATGTATTTATATAAATGTATAAATATTTATTACACACACATATTTTATTGGTTCTGTTTCTCAGGAGAACCCTAATATAATATATTTGTATTATATATCTAATATACTCGTCAATATGTTGACTAATACAATATATTTTTTTCAAATTCTTTGCAAATCTCCTTTACATCAATTCATTCATTTCATCAGATTCTTCCATTTTTCCCTATTACCTATGGAATAAATCCCAAACTCCTTAGCATATTCTTTAATGCCCCCAAAATCTTATCCCCACAACTACACATTTCTGCCTCATCAGGCTACTCTCCGGTTTTTAGACTAGCTTTTCTGTCTCTGCTCATTCTTTCTCTCCTTGGCCTCCCTCTCATCTCTGATGCTTAGCTCATATGAATCATTTTCACTTACTGAATATAAACATATAAACACCTGGTGAATATTATTGAATAAAACCTTCCCCTTCCCAGTATCTCTTGCCATTAATCATTATTTCCTGAAAGAACTTTGGACAATTATTTCATCTTATATGAAATATGTTGCAGTTGGTTAAATGTATAGAAACGTATAAAGGTACAGGAATCTCTCACTAGACATTAAGTCCCTTGAGGGCAGGAAGTATGTTTTTATTACACATCTTATTGTTTGCATGTATTCCTTTCAGTGTCTATTCAGTAAAATTTATTGAATGAATATAAAATCATTGTATGCTTGATATATACTTTATTATTGACATTATTAATATATTATGAATATGAAGTGGAGAAGGGAAATATGTATGCTTTTTTTTTAATTTGCAATATAGAAAACTTCAAAACTAAAAGACGAATTCCCCACTCTCAGAGATTATTACTTTATGGGATACCTGAAATACCACTCCCTTTCCTTACTCTATCTTTTTACTCCACCTTATTCTTCTTTGTAGCTCATTTTGCCACCTGACATTTCATTTATGTATGATTTTGTTTATCACTTGTCTTTCTCCTCTAGAATATAAGCTTTACGGACTTTGCGAATACTTAATAAATATGTATTGAATGAATTCATTTATCTATGAGCATGAATGTGTGGTCAAGGCAGGAGTGCTTATCCACTAAAAATAACAGAAATATTTACATACTCACAGTGGAAGGAGCTGGATGCACTGCCTTGCTGTAGAATGGTGGTCAGTCAGTCTTGTTGGTTTTGGCTTTGTCTTGGGTAACATGAGAAGCCGGCTGATGTGAAAGATTCTCGAAAGTAATTTTTAGCAGCAGAGCCCCTTTCTGGAAAACAAATGTTATACAAACTGTGGTCACCCTGTTGTGCCAGAGGAAGGGTAACTTTTTCTAAGTTGCACAAAAGCTCCCTATGGACTAAAGGTAACCCTGCCTGGAAGACGAATACATAAGGCAGGTGAGAACTGTATAGCTTTGATTAAATCAGGAACCGAACCCTCTCCTCTGGCCTCATCATTCCCCTGTGGTCCCTAAGGCATCTTTGGAAAAACAGGAGTTCCTGAAAAGCACTTTGAAAACCACATTAATCGATGCATCTGGGGAGACTTCCAGCGCCAAGCATCATTAATCAGGTGGGACTTTCAGTCTGAAAACAACTGAGGCTTAAAGAGGTGTGAAGTTTTGATAGAAGCTGATCTGGCACTGATTTCATGGAGATGCAAGAGGAAGGAGCCTGAGAGCATCTGTAAGCATTTAGACTATAATGGAGCCAGGAGCAATAAGCAGCCTGGATTTTAAGATTGAATCAAGCTGGGCAAACCTAATTGCTTTTTTTTTCCTTTTTTTATAAGGGAGTGGGAATTGCATGATTAATAAAAGAGAGAAAATGAAGATGTAACATAACCTAATTTTGGTAAAGCACTTAATACAGTATCGAATAAGGTCTTACTTGCAAAATGAATTCAAATTGGATTGGATTTGAACTCTGGCATTCTATACTGGATTAAAGCTGAGAGCTGGTGACATAGAAACCAAGGATAAAGGCGATGTGTGACATTACAGAATGTAGCCCTGCCCTGGGAATCAATGAAGCTCTAGTGTTAGTTAACAGCTTCATTAATGATCTGCATGATGAGACAAAAGAGTACCTTAATGAATGTTATTGAAGAAACTGTGGGGAAATGCTGTGAATTCCAGTCTCAACTGAGAGGTTTGCAATAAGAAAATAAATATGCAGAAGCAACTGGAAAGAAACTTCTTAGAAGCTGATATTTGGGGGAAAACGGTTTGCAAGAATTTGATGAAATGCATTTCTTTAGTTTTATAAAATAGCATTCTTAGAGATTTGAGTAACACAAACATTTAACCCAACCATGAAATTAAATGCTAGTCTAGATGCCTAAGACAATCTGTTCCCCAACAAAACTAATATATAAATAAATAACCATAGGGCATTAAAGAGTAGCAGCTAGATAAAAGTCATTTTTTTCTTCAATTTTTCTTTTTCTCTTTGAGTGTTAGTGAGAGAATGAAAACAAGGAACAACAGAAAGGGATTTAATATTTTTTTAAAGGGGAGGAGGAGATGACATCAGCAGATAGAGGCCACATTTGTAAATCCCATACTCCCACCCCCGGATAAGAAGGATTTCAGTGGACTCTGAGCTTTTTTAGAAAGAAAGAAAAGAAAGAAAGGAAGGAAGGAAGGAAGGAAGGAAGGAAGGGAGAAAGGGAAGGAAGGAAAGAAGGAAGGAAAGAAGGAAGGAAGGAAGGAAGGAAGGAAGGAAGGAAGGAAGGAAGGAAGGAAGGAAGGAAAGAGAGAGAGAAAGGAAGGAAGGAAGGAAGGAAGGTAGACAGGCTCTTAGTCATTCACATGATCTCAAAAGCCAGTACTTCTCTTCCACTCTTCCTCCCCCTCCCCTGCCCCAAAGTATATATAGAGAAAGCCAAAAAATACTCCAGATTAAAGTCATTCATTTGGCTTGTCATTTCTATTTAACAGAATGAAAAGCAGAATCCTAACCCTAGGAAGCACACATTATAGTAGCAAGAAAGCCATACACATTAATATTGAAAGAAATAAGTGCTCAAATCGAATGTGTGTTAGGAACATGGGTAAATTCAGGGAAATCATGGAGAAGGAAGCATATCTAACTCAAAGACTCAATAAACATTTACTGGGGGTCAATCAGGTCAGAGAATGGTGGAGGAATGGCAGCATTAGCAAGCAATGGGTGAAAATAGTAGAAGGTACCAAATCCTGACCAACCTTAGAAGCTATTCAAAGACGTTTCAGTTTTATCCCATCTGTATTGGGAAACCAGTATAGAGAGACCAATACAGGGAGAATTCTGAGTCAGAGGATGGCATGGTTGGATGTATATGTTAATGAGATCATTCTGGCATCCAGAGTATTGTAACAATTTCCTCCTAAGAGTTTCCCTTTCTGTCCTTCTCTTCCTATAGTCTAGTCTCAACAGTGCAACCAGACTCATCCTGGTAAAATGTAACTCAGATCATAACATTGGCTCAAAATCGCCAAATGTGTCCTATCTCAGAGAAATAGAAGTCCCAGTTTTGCTGTGACCTATGAGATTCAACATGATCTGACCGCTGTGAGCTCTTACCTTTTCTGCTACTGCTCTCCCTTCTTGTCTTCTCCACTCCATTCCAACCACAGGAAAGCACCAGGGTAGAACTGGGCCTCCTCCTCAACACACCTGTCCCCCAGATACTTGCACTGATCAGCATTAGTCCGTTCAAGGCCCTGACCACCTGCCACATTTGCAGTAAGACCATCCCTAACCACCATATCTAAAATTTCATTTCCCTCTCCCCAATAATCACGTGTCTCTTTCCTCATTTTACCTTATTAACACTAACCATTTTCTAATATATTATGATAAGATCCACTAGTCTATTTTGTTCCTGTGCTCAGAACAGTTTCTGCTAATAGTAAATCCTCAGTAAATATTTATTGAATAAATGAATGGATGAATGAATGAATGAGTAAACTACTGAAACATAAATCCTGTGGGATTGAAAATAGGAGGCTACGGTAGTTGTGAAGAAGCCTTAAACAAGGGCAATAGCAGGGAAGGTAGAAAAGTGAAAATGGGGACAGGAGATACTTAGCATGCAGAATCAGCGGGAAATTGAATTAGTGGGGATTAAGACACCAGGAAGCATTCAGAAAAATGGCTCTGAGGTTTCTGGTTAAGGCAACCAGGGAGATGGTAATTCTATTTCTCTAGATAGGGAACATGGTAGAGGAGGAGGGAAAGAAAGGGAGAAGACAGTGGATTCAGGTTTTGACATGTTGAGTCTGATGTAAATTTGCCTGGATCTAACAGTTTACTGTGAGATGTTCCATGTCTTGGAAAGAGAATATGAAGTAGAGGTCTTTGGTTTCCTCTGGGGTTTTCTCTATGCAGATGAAATTCCAAATTCCAAATGAAAAGCTACTCTGCTTCCCTGTAGTGAGCTCTGAGTTGCAGAAAGTAGCAAAACCTCTGAGAGCACCAGACAGAAGGTCCAAGTGGTAAAGGGCAGTGAAGGCAGTGAGAAGGCAAGTGCCTGAGTAACAGGTGCAAAGAGTCCTAGCCAACCCTTAAGTATTCATGCAATAAGCTTGGAGACGAGGCTCTGCTAGGGACTCTGCTAGGGCTCTGTAGATCAGGGACTTATGTAGCTAGTGGAGCAGCCCAAAGGATGGAGACTTAGCACCTTCCCTGGGAATACAACAGTCTAGTCATGTGACTCTGAAACAGGGCTCTGTTGGTTTCACTTATGTTCACATGCACTAAGGTAGAGGAAACCTGGTCCTTAGGACTGAAATAAATTTCTACATAGAGATACTTCTAAAACTGTAGTTTCGATCTTATGAGGGAACTAGTAAGTGCTACCATCATCCCAAGTGAACTAAAAATTAGTTGAACGAATTTTAAGAAAGATATTGTCACCAACGGTGCCATACATACATATACATATGTTCACATAAGAGTCACTGAGCCAATAAGAGGCTTCATCATGAAGGCACATGAAAAAACCGTATGACTTCTGTACAACTCGTTTTTTCCTGATATATCAACATTTTCATCAAAAGAGACCAAATAAATATGCTATAAGAAAGGCTATCTTGACACTATGGTTCCAGGCAAAGATACGCCCACTAATTTACTTGACTCGGTGGTTTCTAGTCGGAGACTATCATATGAATTGAGTTTGTAGTGTGTTATATTTGGATAAACCCCAAACATTTTTCTTTGTGTTCATATACTAGGTGAGAGACATGAATAAGTAGCATTTTCTGGCTTTCTACTGTGCTCTGCATGTGCATTCTATGTGTGTTGAAGTGCTCTTATGCTGAGCTTGATTTTGCCCCGAAGTTTTGGATGTGCTATCACTTTATTTTCATATGCAGCTGGAGAACAAGACAGCTGACTACCTGACTTCTCATCACCTTCCACAGGATGATTTCCTGGCACCCCAATCCATCTTCTCTCCTCCCTATGAGTCACCTTCATTACAATAAAATTGCATTACATTTCCTATTTTAAGTGACATTTATTCACTTTCAAATTGTTATTAGTTATAGAAACTTATTTATGTTGTTCAGTTGATAGGATTTTTCTACTTGTGAATAATGTTTGGGTATTTGGGGTTTGGTGAATGTATCACAACTTTTTCAATTAAAATTAACAGAAAAAAATGTTTTTAATTAATGGCTTTTCACTTATTGGCAAGGTTTTCAAAACAAATTAAAATCATTAAATGAGGGAGTGGGAGCTTCTGTTTTATCCTTCTAGTATACCTTTTTTGCAAATAACCATTTCTAATTAAATAAAACAATACTAACAATCTGGTCTTTGTTTCTTGGTTGGTTTGGTTTTTGTTTGTTTTAATGAAAACCACCAATTGATTCCTCCTCAAGGTGCCTCTTCTCGTAGGTAGTTAGTCTTGTAGGTGCCTCTTCTCGTAGGTAGCTTAGTTAGGTCTCACTTGAAAACTCCTGCTTACCTTTCCCAGAGTTAGGCTTCTGAATTCTTTTTCCCTTGCTGGGGAAAAGGGCAGCAATAACAGGGCTAACCATGCTCTTCTGGATTGTTTGCAGATTCAATTTTCTCCAAGAAATCCAGTCCCTAGCTAAACTAAGTGACAGGAAAGCCTTGCCAAGGTGGGAGCCTAGACTCTCAGGAATGCCTGAGCATGTAATGACTGACCGTGGGAGGCCAGCTATAGGAGGGCAAGTAGGAAGGGGGCGGGGGGGAGTGAGTTGAGCTGCGCTGCAGTAGGATGGAAGGGAGGACAAGGAGTAACATCGGGAAGGGAATATGTATGGACCCCACACCTGTGCATGCTCATGCATGCACACATGCAGGCCACGCACAAGAAAGCATTAAAGGAACCACATAGATGGAAAAACACGGTATCTCCATTCAGATTCTTCTGCCCTGGTTAATGCGTGGTGTTCGCAAATGTTTGCCAGGGCAGAATCTTACAGTCAGGTTCACACCAAGGCCCCTGAGATGGTATGAAAATTAATCTTGATCGGCGTTATTTCTGGCATGAATTTTCATAGGTTTTTTCATCTCATTGGATCCCTAAATCAAATCACTTGAATACTAAGCCCATTTAAAAAATTTTTAAAAAGGTCAGGAAGCTCCCTCAAATCCCCAAAATAGCACATAACAGCTCTAATGTATGAGTTTTGCAAACAAGCTTTTTTTTTTTTTTTTTACAGGGAATCTAACTCTTATTCAAATGGTTCTGAGAAAAGAAATATGACATCCTCTCAAATTTGATCAGGGGTGACATGAGGGCTAAATGGGTTTTCTTTTGGATTCTGACATGACAGTCACATAAAGACAAAACATAAGCCAGTGTTACTAAAGGATGAATCTCCTCACAGCTCATCTGGCCTGGAAATTACTATTAATAGCAAAGAAATAAATTCTATAATAGAGAAATCTACACTATTAGTGGTGGCATTAATATGGTTTTTGGTTCACTAAAATCTAATAGAAGAGCTTATCAATAATATAGACATTTAAAATCATTAAAATTACTAAAAACAGCTAAAAGTCCCTATTTTTTCCAACTTCATATTATGAAAAATTTCAAGCATAGAGAGTAACTTTAATTAGGTCCAATGAGGGGTGCCTGGGTGGCTCAGGGGGTTAAAGCCTATGCCTTTGGCTCAGGTCATGATCTCAGGGTCCTGGGATTGAGCCCCGCACTGGGATCTCTGCTCAGCAGGGAGCCTGCTTCCCCCCAACTCTCTGCGTGCCTCTCTGCCTACTTGTGATCTCTCTGTCTCTGTCTCTGCCAAACAAATAAATAAAATCTTTAAAAAAATAAAAAGAAGGTCCAATGAATATAAATTTAACTATCACCTGGATGCAACAATCATTTATATTCTTCATATTTGCTTTATCTATAAATATATGTGTATATATATATACTTTTTGGGTTTTTTCCTAGATCGGTCAAAAGTAAATTGCAGATGACATAATACCTTACCCATAAATACTTCAATGTGAAGCTCCTAAAAAGTACATTCTTCTACATAAACATAATTCTACTATCATACCTAAGAAAATCATAATAATTCTATAATATCTTCTACTGTCAGTGCATATTTAATTTTTCTATCATGCTCAATATGGCTTTTAAAGATTATTTTTTACATGGATTATCAAGGTTCTCACATTGCATTTGTTCTGTTCCCTTGGTTCCCTTTCCTGCAGCAATTCACCCACCTATGTTTTCCTCACGACATTGACTTTTTGAAGAAATATCAGCATTTCTATGGTAGATGGTCTCACATCCTAGATTTGACTTAATGTTTTCTCATAGCATTAACTTGCTTCTCCATTCCCTTCACTTGCTATAAACTGGAACTTTGATCTAAACATTGATTAGGCTCATGTTAAATATTTGGGGCAAGAGAATTTATAGGAAATGCTGTATCTTCAGACTGCATCACTGCAGAGACGCATAAGGTTAGGTTGTCCTAGTATTAATGAGAGTATGTGTATCATCCTTGCCCCATCTCCTGATGATAAAGTTATGTTCTCCCTTTACAATCAGCAACCTGGGGGCTGCTCCTTTGGGATTCTGTGAATATCCCATATTCCAACAACCTCTCACCTAATGATTTTCTCATCCATTTACCCATTTAGGTCCAAATCAAGACTTTTACCAGGGACTGGAGAATGATGATTTTCTAATCCCACCATTCTTCTACATTTAGTTGTGGGATTTTTTTTATTTTTTATTTTTTGGTAAAGAAGAGCTTTTCCTCAACAACCAGGGATGAACCATAGTTTCTTCTAAAAAGCACAAAGTAAATCCTTTATTTTTATTGTTTTATTTTTAATCACTACATTTCAGAGTAAAGAGCTTATGTAATAACTACCTCCAATATTGTTAAAGAACTCTCTCTCTTAGTCTGGATTCATGGTTTTTATTTATTCAGTGCTTTAAATGTAATTATAATTATTATTCTTGTAACAGTTTGGGTGTTCAAACTGCCACAAATTTGGACCAGTGGCAGCCCCAGGGATTTGGCTCCTGAGCTCTCGGATGTGCTCCTGTTGATCTTTGAGTGTTTCTTTGTCTTAGAGTACAATATGCCCCTTGCTCATACTGTCCCCTGCCCCAAATGTGGAATTAGCTATTTCTCTGATGAGCTTTCATTGCTTTCAATGGGGAATGGTATTTAGAAAACAAGATCCAGTATTAAATGTGCTAATTGCTACTGGGGTATTGTTATTACTAAACAATAATTTTAAAAAGGGGTAGTATTAACTGTAGTTTAATTTTAACCATGATTATAGCTTAGCAGAGGCTTCCTTCACACCTACCAAGTGGTCTAGACTTAACTATAGTACATTTTGCTACAAAGAGACTCAAATGAAGCAGACCCTTCTCCACCTAGCAATCACGGAAATATGGTTAGTTTTTGCAACTACAACTTTAAAATAAACACAGAAGAGGTAAATGAATTCACTTAAAAGTGTTTGTTATCGAAAAAAAAAAAAAGACTGGGTTGATCAGAAGAGGAGTTAGTAAGCCATAGCAACAAAGGAAAAGAAGGTTGATCATAGGAATGCTCACTCAGAAGAGAAGGTGATCAGACCCAATGACTCATCCCATCTGGGCCAGGTGGAAGATATGTCCCCATGGAGGAGATAAATGAGACTTGAACCATATGATCCCATCCGTGCTCAAGAAGTATCTTTTTCTTTCTTTGTTTCTTTCTTCCTTCCTTCCTTCCTTCCTTCCTTCCAATTTAAATTTTGTTATTTAACATACAATGCAATATTGGTTTCTAGAGTAAGATTCAGTGATTCATCACTTACATATAACACCTAGTGCTCATTACAAAAGCACCCTCTTTAATACCCATCCTCCATCTAGCCCATCCCCTAACCACCTCCCTCCATCAACCCTCAGTTCATTCTCTATCATTATGAGTCACTTATGGCTTGTTTTCCTCTCTCCTTTTTTTCTTTCCCTCCTTCCCATATGTTCATCTGTCTTCTTTCTTAAATTCCACATATGAGTGAGATCATATGGTATTTGTCTTTCTCTGACTTATTTCATTTAACACAATACACTCTAACTCCATCTACATCATTGCAAATGTCAAGATTTCATTATTTTTGATGGCTGAATAATATTCCATTGTGTATGTACACCACATCTTTATCCATTCATAAGTCAATGGACAACTGGACTCTCCCAATAGTTTGGCTATTGTTGATAATGCTGCTACAAAGATCAGGGTGCACCAAGCAGTATTTTTCTGATTATGACTTGGCATCTGTAGTGGCCAGGTATTGTTGCACAATGCTCTGTAACAATGCAAAAACCTTAGTAGCGTTCAATAACAAACATTTGTTTCTTGTTCATAGATCTTTGGATTGGGTGTGGTTGCTCTATTTTAGACTTCAGGTTGGGTTTAGATCTATTGCATATATCTCTCATTCCTGGTCAGGTTTGAAGGAGCATGGCTACTTGGGCATACTCTTCTCATTATCCAGGGCAGGAATACAAGTGCAAGTCACACCACAAAATGTACATTTAAAGCTTTGAATTGAATGTTTTATACAGCATGCCCCTAATATTCCTTGGCCAAGTCAGGTCACAGGGCTAAGCCCAAAGTCAGTAGGAGCAGATAAATATATTTTGCTCTCAAGCCAATCATGGCAAAGGTGGGAAAAGGGGGAAGAATTGTGAACAAATCATATGCACCAAAAAAATCATTCCATGCAGCATGTGTACAGGAAGAGACAGGGCCATTCTATCCTTCCTGCTCTTATATTTCTAACAGCAAACTAATAATTTGACATCCTAGTCTCTGCAAACTTGACTAATACCAGTCTTTTCCAGAAATAAATACATTTTGCTGTACTGACTAGTCATGTTGCAGGTTTCAAGGTAATTTCAAGAACTACACAGGGATGACCCATGCAACTAAGCCTATTGTTCAAAGATAATAACATTTGAATTTGGCCAACTGGATATTTATTTGGGGGCACAGCATTCAATACCCACACAGAGATCATATACCTTTTACCTACTCCTCATGCCCCACCACTTCAACCATGCTCTTTAAGGGATGATGTCACATGAATCTGTATGTCCAGCCAAAGACCAATGGTACTACTTGGTGGAGTAGGAAGAACGGTAGACTTTGATTCAGACAGTCTTGATTTGCATCCTAATTCCACCATTTGTCATCACTGTGATTTCTGATCAGGTCATTCATTTTCATGGTCCTCATTTTCCTTAGTGGGAAAATGAAGGTGATGAATACTTCCTTATTTACCACCACATTGTGTAACTCTTAAGACAGAATAGATCAACTATCATGTGCCAGAACTATAATAAAAGAAATTGTTATTAAAGACATTTCCTTTAGTGTCCATTGTGCTCTACCACCTCTGCTGGCACTCTCTCCCAGCCACCTGTATCCCCCACCCCCATGCACACACTGTTCAACCCTCAGAGTTATCTAGACCAAAACGGGAGGGCCCTCAATATGCTCCAGCCACAGAATCAGTCCATGAATCATCTTTGTATGCACAGCTTGTTCCTGGTTAATGGCAGCTGTGCACCACTAATGGCCTCCCAAGCATCAGAGATGCTCTAGTGCAGCAATTATTTGCATTAATCAAAGGCTTCAAGCAAATCTCCCATTTTTGGCTGAATAGTAAAAGTATAGTCCTGCTGTGCCCAAATGAGAGATTTCACAGGAAAAGGGATGCTTTGGGCACATGTTGCTATTATGGTATTCAGCTTTTCACCCACCTCTCACTCACAGAGGGTCAACCTAGCTGGAGAATATTATCTGCATACAAGATTACTTAACAAACAGAATGTGTGCTTTATTAAGTACACAGACGTACTTGCTAATTAATGGATATTTGAATGGGTTACATAACACTATTGTATCCATTCCAATTCCAGAGGGCTCGGTGAGTGTGGAAATGAGAGCTGATCAGCACAGACAGACACCTGTTTGAATAGTTCCAGGTGGGGTTTTAAATGACTCATTCTCAGCTTCGCATTTGAAGGTAATACCACAAACAGTAGCACGGACCCAAGGCATGCGAAGCCATTTTCATCCTGAAGACATGGATGGGGTTCATTTTCCAGAGGCCCCATCAGTTTCCAAATGGAACAGCTCAGATAACATCACCCTGTGGCCACACAAGTCCTTCCTCTCATCCTCAGGACAAAAAGAAAAAAAAAAAAGACTTTGAAATACCTAGACTCAGAGGGTACTCCCCACCACACCAGAACAGGCTTGGAGATCTAAAAGATACTACAAAAAAAACCAAGAAGACTCCTGTCAAGCCCACTGGATTTTTCTGAGGTCAAATTAAATCTATATTTCCTTTTAGCTATTCAACAAGACGGAAAAGAAAAGGGAGACTGAAAATTTCTCAATCAGGACGTGATGACTTGTCCTCTGTGTGCTGGAGTAGTGTTAGAATAAGGAGAAGGAGGGTGCCTGGGTGGCTCAGTGGGTTGAGCAACTGCCTTCGGCTCAGGTCATGACCCTTGAGTTCCAGGATTGAGTCCCACATCAGGCTCCCAGCTCCACAGGGAGTCTGCTTCTTCCTCTAACCTTCTCTCCTCTCATGCTCGCTCTCACTTTCTCTGTCTCTCAAATACATAAATAAAATGTTAAAAAAAAAAAAAGAATAAGGAGAAGGAGATTCTGCATAGTCGAATGCTAGGAAGCCCCCTACACCACAGCAATATTCATCGAGGAGTACGTTGTGAGCTGTGGGGAAGAGCGAGTCAGCAGAGCTTGACGAAATTCCTCTCCTCCAGAGACCTCTGTCTGTGCACCCTGAGTTCTGTAGCCTATTGGTGGTCAACTCTTCACTGCTTTAAAATTTCACCATGTATTTTTTTCTAAAATAATAACTTACATTTTAATGAAAGGATCATTATCATATTCAAGCACACTCCTTTCCCACAGGACTTTAACTGTTCTTTGCATATTTATGATTCTGCTGGGCTAAAGCTAACAGAAATTTACAAATGAACAAAGGGAAGGAAGATGCTGACTTCTGAAAAAACTGTCATAAAATGCCATTTGTCATTATTTGTTGTTTGTTCTGTCCACATCCTCTCAACCTTCCTGAAGGAAACATACCACAGTCTTTCTCCAGAGAATCATCTTCTCCCTCACTTCCAATGCTTCTGTTAGAATTGATGATGTTCTTGGCTCTACGGGAGGGTGTGTGATGCAGGCCTGTCCATGGAAAGCATCTCATTCCCTCGGGTCATTATGATAAATTTGGAAGTGCGTATGAGTTCAAACTGCTGGGTAAGAAAGGAGTTCACTTTTGCCTTGGATTTGAACCTGAGGAGGGAGCCCTGGCACCGAGGACAGCCACTAGCCACTGCAGGGCACCTACAGAGAAACCACACCATGGAGGACATCAGAAACTGAGAGACCTGCATCCATGTTAAGCTCTAGAGTTTGAGGTTTAATGAGCCACTGAGTTCTGTTTTTTCACTTAAGCCCATTTGAGCTGGGCTTTTTGTGCATCCTTATCTAAACAGACTAAGCCAAATAGATTTTTCAACTGTACTATATCTTTCACCCTCTGAAGAAGAAAATACCACAACCCTTTCCATGCCTGACTTCCCACTGTAAAGCAGTGGGAAGGGGTCCTTGGTCAAGAATGGGAAGACCTGCTTTCTGCCTCCCCCCACCCCGACCCCCGTGCCCTATCTGAGAAGGTGGTCAAGTCACCAAGTCAGTGTAAGGGTCTGAGAAGTCTTATCTAGCAAATGGAGGGAGGGTCCAAACTGGAGAATTTCTAAGGGCTCTCCAGCCCCAAAATTCCACTCTAACATTTGCCCAACAATCCTGACAAGGAGGACATTTGAGAAATAATGAGAAAGATAAAATGTATTTTCTACTTAATAGGACATGGACTCAAATGGCCCAATATTTTGTGTCCTTTAATCATCTTTATCACAGACCCTAAGCCTGACCCATGGCAAAGGGCATGGGTTAAAAAAATAAATCAAAGAAATATACACCTTAATACATGTACTTCTTCAACTGCTACAAAGGTCTGTGTGAATCAGATTAAGCTATTTTCCAATTTTTAAACCAGGTCAGCTAAGCAAAGCTACGCCATCTTTGATAAATGAGAGGGAAAACCTCATTAAAGAGCCCATCCACACTTTCTTTCTCTTTCTTTTTCTTCTTTTTTTGTCAAGAATCTCTGCAAGCTGCAGTTAAGGATTGGAACAGTCTGCAGGCTGCAGTTAACGATCCACGTGGTGTTTGTGTCTGCGGAACTTATTTATTTGCATTTAAAAGAGATTTGGGGGTAGATGTAAACACTTTGATGGGATTTATGGCAGAGACAAAGGTCAGTTAACATTTTGATTCAGTGGGTAGAAAACTGAAAAGCCATCATTAAATTGGTAACGGATGGCATTGAAGTAATCTTTTGAAACCACTGAAAGGATATCTGAAGCACGAGGGATCAAAACAGAAGATATAATTGCAAGGAAAGAGGGTGAAAACACATATCTTATTTTTGGAATTTAAATATTTTTATTTTATAATCACAAAATGAGAAGAAAAGGCACTTTATGGATCCATTAATCAATATACACCTGAAGGAAAAAAAAGAAAGAAAGAATGAAAAGAAATAGTATTGAACATTATGTGGATAACCTAGAATAGAGATACAAGGAGGGTGTACCTGTCAGACTGCCTGCCTTCAGGAGGACCACCTGAAATAAAGGAGAATGACCCTGGAAGCATTGGAGGAGCTCAAACACATACACAAACCCTCTTCCATTGCAAGTGATTCAGATGCTCACAGACCCTGGCCACATCCCTAGATCAGAGGGACCTGTGCACTTCCTGGGGAAAGGACATGGCAGCATGGGGGGGAAGGTCTGGATACAGACACAGGAGTTCAAGACCCAGATTCAGTACTTTCTGATTGTGAGATCCTTAAGTCTTCAGAGTATTGAGCCTCCTTTCCCTCACCTATACAAGTGAATAGAACAGCACTTATCTCAGTTTTTATAAAGACTTAATACTTTCTTCCTGATTCCATCAAGCTAGCATCAATGCCTCTCCTTGTTAGCTTCCTTAAAACTGAATATATATCCTATCTATAGCTCAGAACTTGCAGCCATGAATGTTGCCTCTGTGGTTTTCTGTCTCTGGCAGGACACTGCAGGCTCATTAGGTACATACTTGCATTCACTGATTGCTATTGCTTGAATATATACTTTGTAACAGGCTGCCTTCTGGGTACACAGAGTTTATCAATGAATAAGAAAGACAAAGTGCCTGTCTTCAGGGGGCTTATCGCCTGTTGGTAACAAGAGAGGTTCAGGCAGGAAACAATTACAACATAATCTCACTTTGTGAGATAATGAACAGGGCACTTTTAAAAATAAAAGCCTCAATTATTTGCTAAACGATGATTAAGCGGGTAAAATGAAAAAGTCAGTAAATGAATAAATGAACGAATAGATCACTGTTTATTCCACTTCCTTTGGAGGCATCGAGAACTCCTTAACTATGTGAGTGCAGAACTGGAGAACTACGGAAATTAAATGACTTGTCAAAATCTTATATTGGGTTGCTTTGTACAATATTTTTTTACCACTTTTTTAAAAAAACAATCATGAGAATGCCCCTATTTGAAATTCAGCCTCAGTTTAGAGAGAGAGAAAAAGCTACTCTACATTTCAGATTTATTGGCGTATAGGGTATGAACGTGGAACCCTTGATCTATAAAACAATGTTCCTCCTAGGAATCACATGGCACACAGGGTAGACTGCCTACTGCACAATATTAGTTCCTTCTTTTGATTTTTATTTAAACTTTCTTCAAAGCCTCAAATTCTTCAGTAACTTCTAGGAGTGATAATTGTATCTCTCAGGAGGTATGTCTCATGTTTAAAAAGAACAGCTGACTTCTAAGACAATGAAGGAGCTATTTACACCTGCTGCAGCAACCAAATCTATTTATCAATAGCCTGTCTCTCCTAAATGAGTTAATATAAGTACTCATAGGCCTAGACTATTGATGTTTAGTATATCTCAGGCCTTTTGAATTAATTTTCTCACTGCTGAGTGGCAGTGAAAGACAATGAAAGGCTATTTGCCTTTTAACATTGGAATAAGTTAGAGCTGTAATGGAAAGTACATTCATCTAGCCTGGGTGCTCCAAAAATTGATCATCTCTCCCAAATGTGTTTTTTCATTTTTCACCCACAAATCATTTAACCTTTCTGGACCCCAGTTTTCTCATTTGTAAAGTAAGTGAAAGAGAATAAAACTGGAAAATTCCTTATAATCGAATACAGTTCTGATATCTAGGATTCTAATATTTCCATTTTATCAATATGTTAGATGCAAAGTACAGTTTTTCAGACTTGGAGCACTATTTTTCTGGGGACTGAAGTCAAATTCCTAATGGGTTTGCCATGGCATGATTTGGAGGGTTATTAGAATACCCTCTCCCCAAATCTCCACCAACTCTCCATGAGAAGCCAGAAAAAGAACAGACAACCTAAACAGAATAAGCTTGCTATGTAAATGCAACTTCAAGAACAAAACTCTGGGGGCTCCTAGGTGGCTCAGTGGGTTAAAGCCTCTGCCTTCCGCTCAGGTCATGATCTCAGGGTCCTGGGATCGAGCCCCGCATCGGGCTCTCTGCTCAGCGGGAAGCCTGCTTCCCCCTCTCTCTCTGCCTACTTGTGATCTCTCTCTCTGTGTCAAATAAATAAATAAAATCTTTAAAAAAAAAAAAAAGAACAAAACTCTGTGGCACTCCCCCACATATATAGATATGTACATTCCTCCTTCCGCAATATATATACAGCTACAAAAACATAGGCTAGACTTCATTCCTCAAACCCTCCAACGTAAAATTCTGGAACCACTAATGCAAATACCTGAGCTTCAAGTATAAACAGGAGACACAAATGAAAGAGAACTGATTTATGTGGCATATTTAGGAAAAATTCTTTCGATATGATCTACAATCCAAATCACATACATTTTGAAAATAAATTTTTAAGTTCTTATTTTGCCCTTTCAACAGAAACACATGGTAAATAAGGGAGAAGAAAGAAAAGAGGCATCTATGAGACCAGAAGTACATTTTCTGTACGTCACTGAAATCACAAATGCAAAGGGTACAACATCCAGAAGTAAAGAGGATGAGGGATCTTACCGGAAGTGTAAATGGGTATGTCATCAGGTTGTTAACTACTCTAGGCACATAGTTCCAAGGAGGATCTATTTGGCATAAATTCGTTTTTATATCATTATTGTAATTAACAATGTTGAAGATGAAACACTGGGTCACAAAATTGGACTGGATGACTGTCCTGGTCTCCTTCAAAGAACCTTTTAAGACACAGGCAGACTCTGTGAAAATGATGCATAAGTAAAGAGCAGATAAATAAGTCAAGCCATTAAAAAGGATATCACAAGCCAGTTAAAAACCAATCCAGAATCAAGTGAAATTTCAAAGTATAGGATAATGGCACTCAAGAAGAGAACTCTTCAACTAAATTGACCCAGATAGTTGATTGTCATGCAATTTGAAGAAGAATGAGCTGAAAATCAGTTTCTTTATTACATAAACCTCCCTAGACCGTTCTTCAGAATTATCTGGTACTGGTGCTGAGGGATCTTCTGTCCCTTATAAATGCTTTGCAACCCCTGTCTTCACCAACAAGAAGGCACAAAGAGCTTGAAGACTCACTGACAGTTCTCAGCCTTTCATTCACATATCAAATTGTGTTGAGTTCTTAATAAGCAAAAACACTGAATCAGATGCTAGGAGTGTGTGCAGACAAGGTCTTTGCCTTCAAAATTTTGCAACTCGGGTAGTGGGTCAGTAGGTGGGGTTCATAATCACTAGCAACCATTGAAAGACTGTAAACACTCACCAGAAGGGATTGGGAGCATGGTAGTGGAAGCAAAGTGCCAAGTTATAGCCATAAAGATTAGTTATCATGTTATGTGACTGTGAGCATCTTAAGTTGGACTGCATGATGTGATATAACCTTGCACTAGCACTCTCAATCTTCATTTCATTTCACTTCAATTTGGATCCCCTAGGAAATGTAAAAGGACATTTCCCAGACTCCCTTGCAGCTAGGATTTTTAGTGTGAACTGTGTTTTGATAGCAATCAACACTTTCAAGAGATTAAGACTTCACTAGCAGAGTAAGTTAATGGTCATCTTCCTGTGGGTGTGGCTGGCTGCTAAAAGCAACCTCCAAACATGGCATTTACAAGGGCAGACTTCATTCTATGTAGGCCCACACAACTGGTATAAGGCAGTTGTCACAGCAGGTTTTTGGTGCCTGGATCATAGCTATAGTACAGAACAATCATCCAGCAGTATGGTACAGCCCTCTAGACTTCTGCTTTTCTAGCTTGTTTCTTATATATTAGAGTTCTTCAGAGAAATAGAAAATGTTTATGTGTGTTCTCCTATTAACTCTCTATGTTCATTCAACTACCCCTACCTTCTCCCTCTCTTCCTTCTCCTTTGTTCTCAAATCATTCACATGAGATTAGAGACTGAGAAGGCCCCTGATCTGCCACCAACGGTGTAAGTCCTGGTCTTAGTCTAAAGGCTTGAGAAGTAGGAGCACCAATGTCTGAAGGCAAGAGAAGGTGGATATCTCAACTCAGGCAGAGAACAAATATGCCCTTCCTCCACATTTTGTTCTATTCAAGCCTTCAGTGGATTAGATGATGCCACACTGGTGGGGCTGATCTTTAGTCTACTGATTCAAATGCCAATCTCTTCCAGAAACACCCTCATAGGCATACCCAGAAATGTTTTACCAGCATTCTGGGCATCCCTTAGCCCAGTCAAGTTGACATAAAACTAACCATCAGACCATGATTACAAGTAAAAACTTGTAATTCAGATATTAAATCCCTTTGTGCTTGAAATAACTAGAGTGTTTTTTGTTTCTTCACTTAACCCTGACTTACAAACTTAGTGAGACCATTTCCATATCCAATATTGAGCTTGATGTCTACCCCTAGCACCAGGGAGAAAAATGGGACATGTTGAGCCTAACAGAATAGGAAAGCACTCCCACACGCCTTAAGAGAAGATGGGAAATCTCTCATCCAGCTATTCTGGAAAGGTAGGTGAAATACTTGCTATATAACCTCATTGTTTTGGGATTAGGACTCTCATGTGCAATGTGAAATATTTAGGAGAAAGGGTCTTTAAGGCCCTCTCAGCTCTAATTCTTTGACTGGGACTATGATCATCCCAGTATACAAAATAGCCAAATAGTGCTCCAAACTGCAGGATAATTGGGTTGATGTCATAGGTCCAAACACAGCATGGCTTTCCCAAGATCACACAGCTACTAAATAGCAAAGTAGGGGGATTTTAAAATATACTCACAAATTCTTTGACACACCTCCTTCCAAAAGATAAAGTCTAATTTCCCCCTCCATGAATATGGGCTACACTTAGTGACTCATTTCCAACAAAAAAGAATGTGGTGGAATTAATTGGTGGTGTCTGATTCCAAATTTAGATCACGGAAGATATTAATGCTTCTACTTTGCCTTCTCTTGGACTGCCTGTTTTGAAGGAAGTCAGCTGCCACGTTGTGAGAAACCTCCAGCAGCCTCTACTGAGGCTCAGTGGGAAAAAAACTGAGGTTTCCTGTGACAACAGGAATACCAGTGTAGGGGAGGAAAAAAATATTTTCGTTCTACCCTTCCAGGTTCTCAGCTGGGGTTTCATGACAAAAGAAAGATTAACAAGAGAAAACAGACAGAAGTTTATTAATATGTACATCTCATATATTCATGGGAGACTCAAGGATGAGTAACTTAAAGGGGTGGTTAGAAATTGGGTTAAATCCAACTTGGGCTAAAACAAAGGAAAGAGGGGCTGGGTTTCTGAGCAAACTATGGGAAGGTGACCAGGAAAAGTATGATAAACCAGGTTAAGGTTTGTTATTCAGATTTAAATCCATGCCTTACCCATTTTTAAGGGTTCTTGTGATTAAAAGTCACCCTTCTTTTCCTGCTACAGAAAGGAAGAGATCCTTACAAATAAGAGTTCCTTTACAAATGTCAATTTCTCTCACAAAAGAGTAACTTATTATGTCTTCAGAGCTTCCCCTGTGTTTTCTATGTCTCAAAATAATCCTTATGTCAAAGAAACATATTTTGGGGTGACATATTCTAGTCTTTCACACTAGTCATGATTTGCTAGCCCCAGTCAAGACTTCAGATGGCTGCAGACCTGGCCAACATCCTGACAGCAACCCTAGGAAAGAGTCCTGTTATGAGTTGAATTTTATCCCCCAAAAAAGATATGTTGAAGTCTCAACACCCAGTACCTGTGAATGTGACTTCATTTGGAAATAGGGTCTCTGTAGATCTAATCAGTTTTAAGTGATGTCATTAAGGTGGACCCTGCTCCAACATAACCGGTGTCCTTATAAAAAAGAGGAAATCTGAACATAGAGCCAGATGTAGACACCTACCAGAAGAGAGCCACGTGATAATGGAGGCAGGACCAGAATCCTACAAACCGAGGAATGCTGAAGATTACATACACACACCAGAAAATCAAAGAGGCAAGAAGGGGTTTTCCCCTACAAGTTTTAGAGGGAGGATGGCCTTGGCTATAACTTGATCCTGGATTTCTAGCTTCCAGAACTGTGAGACGGTGTCATTGTTTTAAGTCTCACAGTTTGTGGTATTTTGTTAAAACAACCCTAGAAAAATAAATACAAACCATACAAAACCATTCAGATAAGCCACTCAATTTCTGACTTACAGAGACTATGTAAAGTAATAAATTTTTTTTCTGTTTTAAGCCACTGAGTTTTGGTAGAATATTATGCATCAATAGTTAACCAAAAGTCAGAGTTAGACTAGAACTCAAGTCTCTTGACTCCAATTTAGTAATCTTTCTACCGTATCAACTTGCAGTTCACTCTTTGACGATAGGAGAAAGACCATGAATATTTAGCTTAAATAGCAAATAACATTTTTAAGGACAATGATAAAACCTTCCACTATGAGGCAGCAAAATCATCTTCATGGAAGACAGATACCATCCGACAGTGGAACTAATCTCTCCTGGGTTTGCACTGCCTGTGAGTTCCTCTACAACCCCTATGAAGAGGCATCAGATGGACAGTGCTCACTGATAAAGGGCACTCCGATAGACATTACATTACAAAGAACATTATCTGTAACTATTCATCTATTCTCCAGATAGCAATGACAGATGGATAAATGGATGGATAGATAGATGGATGGATGGAAGAAAGGAAGGAAGGGAGGGAAAGAAGGAGGGAGGGAGGGGAAAGGGAAGGATGAAGGGAGCAAGGGAGAGAGAATGAACATAGAGAGAGAGTCACCAGGAGAAAATACACAAAAAGAAATACATTTCCATGTGCCAGAAAGGTGAAATTATGTCTCATTATTTTCTATGTTTTAGACAAATGATTGTAATGTTTTCTGACAGTTGTTTCTCCCCGGCTTATAAATAGATCTTTGTTTTCTCCCTCTCCCCACCCTCTATTTTCTTTTTTCAATTTAATACTCCCTTTTTCTACTTCTGATGCAGGGAAGAGAAGAATGTATTTACATTTTAATAATTTAGAGTCTCAATATTGTAATTTTAGAGGTCTTCTGTTTAATGTCATCAATTTTTTAATTGTAACTTGGTCTAGATGAGGTCATCTCAGAATATTTGAGCTTGAAGAGAAAAAGGAAAAATAAATGTGACGTGTTTTGGCCTAAAGTCTCTCCTCTCAGAAATAACTAATTGAGTTTCATATAGCCCTACACAGGTCCAGTGTGAAGGGAGCTGGGACCAGCACAGCATATTCAACATTTTGGGCAATTACAGGAGTATCCTCTTACATAAAGCTATTTGGGGTCTCAAATTCAGCACCACCAAACCTCACCATTTGGTTACTTATATTATACTAGTCCCTCCCTTATCTGTGGGGGATACCCTTCAAAACCCCCAATGGATGAAACTGTTTATAGTACCAAACCCTATATATACTGTTTTTTCTTATATATAAATACTTATAATAAAATATAATTTTATAAATTTTGCACAGTAAGAGAATGACAATAATAAAACAGAGCAATTACAACTTAAAACAATACAACTTATAACAAAAAAAAAGTTGTGGGAACATGGTCTCTTTCTTTCTCTCTCTTAATATCTTATTGTCCTCTACTCACCCTTCTTTTTCTTGTGATGGTGTGAGATGAGAAAATGCCCACGTGAAATGAAGTGAGATGAATGATACAGGCATTACTGACTTTCTGACAACTCATCAGAAGGATCATCTGCTTCTGGACCACAGTTGATCACAGGTAACAAGTGAAACTGTGGATAAGGCAGGACTACTTACTGTATCTTCCCTCTGGTTGGTATATCAAAACCCGAATACTACTTTCGAAACAGGAAAATTCCTCCCTTTTCAAATAACAGTAACTGTGGAAATTCTTAGCACTCTATTTAAACATCCAACATCAACTTCATGGGCACTGAGTCGTTAGAAAATGTTATTTTGGTTTTATTTTTTAAATTGTGTGTATCTTCCAAAGACGTTACATATAAACAGAGCATGCCTGCCTTATGTCTTTGTGCAATCAACATATCCACAAAGCCACCAATTTCAAGAATCCATTCTATTCCAGCACAGTTGAAGTTAATATTTTTCTTGCAAGTTTGTTTGTTTTTTAATCAAAGCACAGCAAACAGCAAATGAAAATGATAATTTTCTGTGGACCCACCATATTTCCTATAAAGCAACTATTGGCTGTGATTAAGTGAAGACAAAACTACACGCTGTGGCAGTTGAAATACTTCTGGAATTTATTAACTTCAGGATACATGCTAAGGCCAAATGAGCTTCTTTAATTTCCATAATGAAATTGTTTTTGTAAAGTTAAAAATACTGTAATGAGGCCAAAACGGTGTGCTTTCAGGGGGCTCCCATGGTGAAACAAATGAGATTTTAGCTTCTCTAATTGGGCATACTGCAAGCTGGCTTGATGCTGTCCTCAACACAGGATGTTTGTTATCCTAACAAAAAAGAGGTCTACAGCTGTCAGCATAATGCTATATGGCTTTTCAGAGGCCAAGCTATGGGAGGAAGACTGCGCTCTCCGGCTGGGACCACCCAAAGGGAAAGATCAAGTAGAGAACTGCGCTTCTTTTCCCTGATTAAGAAGTTATTCGTAAGGTAATTTGTTTACAGCTATCAAAGGGAAGCTTTGGAAGCAACTGGGGAGAACTCCCAGAATCCTCTGAAAGAATTTTATTTGATTAAGCAATGAATATGGATATTTTTTTTGTCCTCTTATGAATTAAATCTCATTACCTGTCAACACAGGCCTTTGGAGTCTAACTGTTCCTGTAGAAAACAAAAGTTAGGCCCATTTTGTTGAGGCGGCTACTGCCAAACTCCGTTGGTGAGCTGCCACCCTGGGTACCATGGAAACAGCCTATAAACCTCTTTGAGCTTTGGAATGGTTTTGAAGTAATATTGTCTTCATTTATTTTTAACCATTACTTTCAACTACAAAGGAAAGTAAAACAGAGGGCTAGTCAAATTAATTTTTAGCCACCAGAAGTAAGTCAGTAACTGAATTTTTCTAGTTTGTAATGGGTATTTTATTTTGGATATAAATATTTAAAAGGATCCAGAAAGATGGATAGTTTTGCTGTAAAGTTCTACACTATTCAGTTACATTTACTAAATGCTAGATGAATGAACGATTGGTATACTATCAAAATATATGAAAAATTAATGACATATTCACCAAATGAATTCAAATCTCCTAAATCCAATTATTCAAAGGGATAAATATTTAAAGGATAACGTAAGCTGCTATAGTAGGCTATAATTATACATTGTGGTAAAATGTGCATTTCCAACAGCATGGTTCCAAAATGCTCTTTTTGTATTATTCTAGAGGAGAACATTATAAATCATCACATAGGAGTTAGATGAAATAGATTTTATTATAGTAAAACTTCCTCCCTTGCCCCCAACACTAATAGCTTCTACTTTGCATTAATTTGATTGTTGCTTCCAATTTGTTCAAAACATAAGTCCACTGTAATAAAACAAAAAGATGTTACTTACTATTCTACCTTTCCATGGTGTTACTTTTCATTTCTTTTTTTTTTTTCAATAAGCTTTCACACGCCAGTCATTTCAAGGACTCTAACTAACCCTACATTTTCAAGATAAGTTTAAAGATGAAACAGACTATTTGTAGAAAAATTTATCATTATAAATTTTTTTAAATATAGAATCTAACTAAAAGTGAATTGTTAAGTTACATGCATGCATATATTTTGCAAATAAAAGAAACAAAAGACAACTGTAGCTCCAGAATGATGGTAACACCAAAAACCATGGATAGAATAAGTATATAGGATTACATTTAATGATAAGGAATCCAAATTTTGAAATTCTAAGACAACAGCAAAGATTAGTTATTAACAGCATAGATTTTGGAGACCATGAGATATGGGCTAGAATCTCAAGTCACTCTGATTGTGTGGTCTTGGGCACTCTAACCCTTTAAACCTTGGTTTCCTGACATTGGGGATCATACAATTATCTACCTCCCTGAGCTGCTGATCCAAATGTGATCATACATACTGAGGAATTTATGTGATAAGTTAATTTACATGATAAGGAGGAAGTAATGACAACAGTGATAGTGATAATGATGCTGACACTTGAAGATTCATACCCTGCAAAATACTATGTTTGAATATACCTGAAATGATCTTCTTGATGCCTGGAAACCTGAGTTTAAGATGCCCAGAAGAGGACACACATACACAGGCAGAATATATTTTGTCATTCTATGGCTTATGAAGGGTAGGTGAAGATGCCACCCCACGACATGCCACTTTGGCATCTCAGTTATTTTGAGCTGAAAGGAACTGAGAAAAAGCCAATATAGGACAAACTTTCTGCCCTCCTCCAACCTACCTGAAAATGGAACATAAATTCCTTTAGTGAGGGTGTTTTCCTACCACCCCTTCCCCCATACCCTATATCAGGAAGGGGATAACCTTAACACACAGAAAAGATGACACCAAGAAAAAGTCCACACACACAAATCTTACTTCCTAACCAGCCCTTATTTACTGTTAGAAACCCTAAATATACTTACCTTCCCACAAGTTGCTGCCTGTGGAACTTCAAAGTCCTTTTCCATTTTCTGGTCACTTCTCTACAATTTTATTGTTCTTCTACTAAGATGCTATATAACTTTATTTATATTTAGATATATATATATCTATATATAAATATATTTATATTTAGAGCTTTATTTTCTCTATCACTCAGCCCCAAGTTCTTTTTTTTCTCCCAAATATGTTTATTTTATTGTTTCAGTGTTACAAGATAAATTATTCATGCACCACACCCAGTGCTCCATGCAATACGTGCCCTCCTCAATACCCAACACCAGGCTCGCCCAACCTCCCACCCACTCCCTTCCAAGAACCTCAAGTTCTAACTACTCCTATGAGTTATTCATTTCTGAGTATTCCCACATGTATGTGTGATGCATGTGCTCATAAATTTCTGCTTTTCTCCTGTTGATCTGTCTTTTCTCAGGTCAATTTGCAATGCCCTAGTCAATGAACCTGAAATGAGTAGAGGTAAAAAGATTTTTTTTCCTCCCCTACACTTCCTACAAAATAGTGTTTAGGTGGGAGGTACACAAAATGCCTTCGTGTGAGAGACAAAAGTGACTGAAGAAAGAGGAGTCAGGAGACATGTTTAGTTAAAAGGCAGAGATGAGATGAGCACGGCACTGGAGCCACAGAGGCTCCACAAGGAAGTGTGACAGAACTCTGCTACAGAGTGACAATAATCATTCAACAGAAGACTTCCTAGAGTAGAGGCAAACTTCATAGCATTGGAACTGTCCATGCTGGCGCCTATGCACCAATATTTCTTAAAGAAAACAGATCAGTAGAAAAGAAGGCTGTCGTATGATTTGTTAATGGAAGTCTATCAAACAAACTGAGCCTTCTCTCCAAACATGCCATAAAGTCATGGTTTCCCAAGCACGAGAGGCTCCATGAATCCCAGCTCGAGGAATTGTCTCATCTCTTTCCTATACCAAAAGCAACTGCACGTCCTCTCAATCTTTTGCTTTTCATAACATTTGGCTAGGTCTATTTCATGATGAATATATCATATATTAGCAAAAATTTCTGTATGTAAAGACAAAAACAAAAAAATATATAGCTAGATTGAATTATTTAAATATGTTACTAATTATCAATGAGCAATACTTATTAATAATGCTGATCTACATTGTGTCTAATGATGAAAGTCACTATTCGGTATTAGATCAGAATAGTCATTTTATGGCCGCTGAAATGGTTTTCTTAACCATTTACACAAATAGATAATAATAATAGACTCATTTCATAGTTGCAAATCCTTTATGTTGTGTGGACACTTCAATTCACCAACTGACCATTTTCTTTTCAAGTACAAAATTTGTGTGTGTGCATGTGCACCTGTGTGTGTGTGCGTGTGTGTATACACTTTTAAGAAAGAACATTTACTCATTTATATTTTCAGAATGAATTTTCAATTGTGCAAAGCTTTCGCAACATCTGCACTCATCTCAGACATGAATACTGTAACATGTATGGGCATAGCTGAGGCAAATTTATCATGACAGCAACCAAATAATAAATCTGTATCTCTATAACCAGTTCCATTTCCGAATAATTTCTCTGTCGCACATTATTTTAGTCTGGCAGATTGCTCCATTCTTTTTTTTTTTTTTCTCTTTACTTTGGGGTTAAACTGCACTTTCGAATTCACATTATTTTGCAGATAGCATGTCACCTTCACTTAAGTTGCTATAGCTGGCATTTCTCTTCTCTCAGCTGAAGCAGTTAATTTACTTGCATTGACCAGCCAACAGTGTAATCTACCACCTGATAATTGTGTTCTCAGGGCACCAAAATCTTAAAAGACAAAGAAGACTTAATTTTTGCAATTTTATCATTTGAATTCTTATGATTTGATCTTAAATTCTTTGATTTGCTGAGGAACTCCATGATGGGTAGGGTGGGACTCCCTTTTTTTTCCCCCTCAAATCACATTTATCCATCTATGTTGTGTTTAAAATGGGAGGACCCTTTTAGGTTGTATTGTAACTGATGCAGCAATACTGAACTTTCAAACACAGTGAGATGTAAAATGGAGATATCTGTAAGGGTTGCTGCATAAGCTATTTCTTCACATACAGGTTGGTTATTGCAAATAAAATAACTGTTGCCATTGATATTATTAAAAGAATGGAGAACACTGTAGGAGGAACAGAAGATTAAATATTAGGCAATACCAAAATGGATGTGCTCTACAATGTCCACATGCCAGCAACTTAATATTGTAAAGCTGGAATGGAAATATTTTGGAAACCTACTAAATCATACTGAAAGTAAATACTTCTGTTAATCCAAAAATGTTAGATAATTTAAACCTGCTAAAGTTGAATTTCACAGCTATTTTAGTCTTCTGTAAATAATTACTATTTCTACTTTTCTCTAGACAATTATAATACCAGAAAATGCTAATTCATACTTATCAAGATAAGATCGAGCTAGAAACCAGAAACATCCTCTCTTCAGTCTGTTACTTTATTTTGGGCGAAGAGACGCAGTTTTGACAGTGGGGCCATCTGCTACTAACTTTTTTCCTCATCATCATGCCAGTCCAGTCAAAAGCAATTAAACCTGTTTTGCCATTATAATATGTAGATAATGATGATAAATTATAGCTTTAAAATGAGTCTCAAATTATGCATACGCTAGGTATTTTCCTTACAGCTACTGATATAAAAGATATTCCTGTACTTGTGAAATTTTTCAGCTATTTTATTAATGATGTTAGCTCTATAATGAGCTACCTACCAGGATATTTTGCAGGCACATAGCCTAGCAGTCATTATAAATCTATTTATATCCCAGCAAGATGTTTCTCCAAGTGGAGAGCAGAGCCCTAACATTCCGTATTGCTGTTGAACAAAATATATAGCACATACGGCTCTGACTTGCTATGTTTTATTATGTCACATAATCAATAAAACACATAAATACCACAAATAAAAAGTAGCAGGATGAAAATTCTATGGCTCCGGCACAACATGGGGTTATATAGCAGAGAGAAGATGAGGCTTAATGGTTTCTAGGAACAGATACAAAGCCATCATTCTTGAGGCAAGCCATACATTACCTCTGATTTCCATCAAAAATGTTTGGACTTTTTGTCCATGTAGACAGTATGAATAAGCCAATGTTCCAAAATAGTAACTAATAGCAATCTTTTTTTTTAAGGAATGTCCATGGGAACTGCCATACTAGACAATGGTACTGTTTTGTTTTTGTTTTTTTTTTTTTTCAAATTCGTAGCTTCAGGGGTAATGGCTTTTTCACAAGATTTGTTACAATGGTGCCTCTACCTTTTAATTGTGTCAAAAATAAAAAAAGAACCAGAGATGTGCAGTAAATGCCTTGCGGATCCCAGGAAATTCCACTCAACAAACTCAGCTGTGGCACCCTACTTCAAACCACTGCTGCTGAAGACACCACGCCTTGACAGCAGGTGACTCCTGTGGCTTTGCTAACTGAGAGTCACAGAACCGAAGCCCTTTTACCGCTTCCTCCCAGTGTTCTCTCTAGCAAGAAACCATTTGGTATGGTAAACATGTATTAATTATGGATTTCCAACACCCTAATTCTGTGCTTTTTTTTCATCAAAACACAGATCATGGGAAGAAAGAAAGGAACACTTTTGCCCACAAGAAAAGAAACTTTGCGGCACTGGATAAATGTTTCACATAGTAGTCGTTCATTACAGTGTATCTTTTTCATTACTGTGTAACACTCATAAATAAGTCAGGGGGAGGAGGAACATGGAAAAATGAGAAACTCACCATTTGCCGCAATGCTATATATATGGAGGCGGCTTATTGATATTGTAATAGGTCTTCTCCTGAACTATATTAGAAACAGGAATCTCAATTGCAGCTAATCATCCATTTGCAGACAAAGGCATTATTCATCATGACTCACACAAGGACCCACCTCGATTTCACATCATTCTTCAAATCATCATTTTAGGGCATACCCTTAGCATCTCAGTGTGCTTCCCCAGACAAATGCAAACAGCAGGCACTTACCCAGGGAGTGCAAATTGCCAGCTATAGAAACTAACAGTGTAGGAGGAATTTGGTCTTTCACTTTTTCTCCCTCATTTATAATGGAGCCTTTTGGCAATAGCAAAGTTTTATAGTGTGGGAGATGTATGGTCAAATTCTTACATTGGGGAAAATATTTCATATCTTAGAGAAACAATAAGATAGCTTCCCCTCAGTTCCCCATCTGTTTAATGAAATGTGTGTTGTGAGTGAATGTATGCAAATCATGGTAAAAATACTACATATATATATTCAACGTGCCAGAAAACAGCCTTTGCAATGCACAATTTAAATATTCTAATATTGGCCTTAGCAGGGAAAGTGAAAAGAGCAGGAATATGATACAAGAGGAAAATAAAATAGAAGTGAAAAGGGACTAACACGGAGGAAAACAGGCAATTACAAATAATATGAAGAATGCAGAATGGCACACCAGTGTTTCTCTGGCTCTGAGAGATAGCCACATCGAGGAAGCTGAGGGATGCCCAGCTTCTCTCTCCAGTTAAGCTGTGCGAGGAACAGTGAGTGGGATGGAAGCAGTTTTGCAATCCCTCAGCTCCAGATGTTGGTTCTAGCTCCACCAGCTGTATAATCTTATTTTTCCCTGAGCCTCTATTTCTTCATCTGTCAAGTAGATAATCCAGCTACCTTATAGGATTGGTGATGAGGATCCAAAGAAACATCACATAAAAGTACCTGCTCATGTCCCTTGGACCAAGTTAGGTGCTAACAAATAGCATTTATCATTATTACCTCTTATGCCCAGAATATTCATCCATTTAAAAATACTTTCTTGATTAAAAAAAGTTGTGTATCACCATGTACATGGGAAATATTTTCTTCTGATTCCTACTCTCATAAAATATGCATTCTCACCATAATTAGCAGATGCTCCACACAATGAAGACCTCCACCCAATCTGCCCCTTTTGGGTAGCCAGGAGAGTCTGATCCCCAAACCCATGGTTCTCAACTTTGGCTGCACATTAGAATCAACTTGGATTTTTTTTTTTTAAATAAGAATGCTAGAGACCCTGATTAATTTGACGTGGGCCTTAAGATTTCTGAAAACTACCCAGGCGATTCTGACATGCAGCCAGGGTTGACCCCAGGACTTCATCCCATTCTGTGTGTAGGAGAGACAGAGTAAACAAGGGAGGTACTGTGAGTCATGGGGTAAATCTAAGCTCACTGGTGAGCATAGATCCCTTCACTCTAGTTTCTATTTTTAAAAGAAGGAAAACATTTTCTATTCGGGGACGGTTAGTAGCATTTGGTACACAGTATCTTTTAAAGCCAGTGCAAAACCAGAACATATTCCATTTTTCCCACTTGGCCTCTTCGTTCTCATTAGCAGCTGCCAATGTGTTGCCATATTTTTATTTCCCTTGCCAGAGAAGGCAAATTGCTCCCTGATGAGTACATGCCAATCAAGAGGACGGCAAAGATGGTATGTGGATCACCAGCATCCATCAGCAGCCTTCCCTCTGACCACACAAGAGCATAAATTATCCTCCATGTGATCTTGGAGTCCAGTTTTCAGGTCACCTATCTGTTCCCAGGTTTGGTTTCTTCAACTCTGACATCAGGCCATGCTGTCTTTCCTCAATTGTTTTTTCGTTTTGATTTTTCTTTTTCAGAATCCTGGGAATATAGTGAGTTTTCTCTTAGTATTTAATTGTAAATATATACTACTTCATTGCAAATGTATTTTTCTTAAAAAGTGTCCCCAACAAATCTGTTACTTGATCCTTTTCTAAAATGTAACAGGTAACTTGTCTGAAATTAGACCCAAGCCTGATTTACATAAAAGTTAACCTTACTATGTTCCAGAAAGTCTGTTAATTCCTCTAATTCTCCATTCAGGGGAAATTAAACCACCCACCTACTCCTTTATCAAGTTCATGAAAACACTGCATTGTGTTGCCTCCTCTGTATGGTTCTGCAGCAGCAGCTAACTGAGAAACACTAACCCACCTCTGTTGACATTAGTCAACTGTGCTAGTGCCAAATAAAAATAGTTAACAATGAAAATATGCCATAAGAATTGTTATTGTCTCAAAATAGTCATATTGATAGCAACTCCATTTTACGCAGACAAGGATTTTCCAAGCAGAAAAGCAAGAGGGACTAAAGCAACAGGAAATTTCCTGCTTTTTTTGTGTTTTTGGGGGGGGGGGGTTTAAACTTTTTTGCATCGCAGTGAAGGGGAACAAAATAGGCCACCCCAAAATATGCAGTTTGAGGATACTGATTATTCTGATTTAAAGTTACTTAAGAAACAGGTGCAAGAAGTACACTCTGACTCTCCCTTCTGCACCCGCCAACCCAACCCTCAAAGCAGGAAATAAATTTCCCCTTTGAAATGTGCCCTTTCTCTGTACCAGGAAGTGGAGAGGCATCCTTATCACCAGAGATAGGAAATTTGGTGCCAAGAAAGCTGTATAAACAAACCTTGCTACGACTTCGCTAATTAATTACTCCAAGTCCAAACCTCTTTGTTTTGTCAGTCCTTCACAAACTTATCATTTGTCTAACACATATAAAAGCTGCCTGCTTTGGTCACTTTTTTGTGCCTCATATTTTTGAGGCTCCCATGGGTACAAAATTAAATTTGTTTTTCTCCTGTTAATCTGTCTTATGTCAACTTATTTATTAGACCGACCCAAGAACCTAGAAGGGAAGAAAAGTTTTCCTCCCCTACAGAAGCACACTAATTTAGAATAGATAGTTGGATTTTATCCTCCTCTCAATGTAGTTTTCTTTTTTTGAAAAGGTTTAGAACCTATTTAAAAAGGTTAGGTCTGTTGCTGTGGCAACAGTCATCCCCAAGACACAGCATAACTAATAAGTTAACTAGATGCACCTCGCTCCAGCCATCCAGCAGAAGCCGTGAAACGAAAACTGCTGAGAATCCCTGGCAACTTTGCTGAGGGAGGAATGGTGCACACTGGTATGCTAGGGAGGCCGATAATCCAATTTAGAAGTGCAGATTCTCATTTCAGTTTCATTGGCATGTTCATTTTGAACTAAAGGGATCTGAGCAGTAATTCTATAAACAACCAGCACTTAGGAATCAGAGGCAACAAGATTCTCTAGAGGTATAATTGCTTTTAAACCAGGCAACCTGAAATTGTGTCTGCCTGGTGCAAGGGGGAGAAGGGAAGAAACTATCTCAGCTGGGAAAGCTGGTAACTGGCCGAAGAACACTGCAAGCTGGGCATGGCCCGGGTATCTCGATATTCCCAATCCTGTAATTCAGCTCGATGAAATTCAACAAGGGCTTCCGTAGCACTTACAATTTTATTAGGCACCATCCATTTTACATAAACCAAATTTTGTAATTCAAATTTTATAATATCAAGAGAACTAATTATATAAAGAAGACCTGCTTCAAAGCACAGGTCTATCATCTTACCATCAGAAGCCACGAAAATTCTGCTAGGTAACATCACCTCTCTAGTCCTAGCGACGGTCTCTGAAATGGTGACGATAGTTCCATCTACTTCCTGGGTTACTAGTACCAAATGGAATAACACTGTTCTCAATAAATGTTAGCCCTCAATATTAGTAACTTTTCATATATCTGTCCTTTCTCTTCATATTTTGAATCTCCAAGGTTCTACTGCCCACAGCATTGTGTAGGAGCTTCTCCACCAGAAAGAAAGTACTCCAACATAAAGGGGGTAGGGGGAGGGAATGATATGTAGAGTTGGCATTCCCAATTATTTTGTGATAGAGAGCTATACACAGCAACATTCAAAGACCTGAGTACCTAAGCTAGGAGCTTTAAAAGTTGTTTGTATGAGCCAAATAATAAATAGTAAACCACTCTAATTAAGACTTTTCCCTTTCTTTTTTTTTTTAAGATTTTATTTATTTATTTGAAAGAGAGAAAGAGATTACAAGTAGGCAGAGAGGCAGGTAGAGGGAGAGGGGGAAGCAGGCTTCCCGCTGAGCAGAGAGCCCGATGCGGGGCTCGATCCCAGGACCCCAAGATCACGACCTGAGCCGAAGGCAGAGGCCTTAACCCACTGAGCCACCCAGGTGCCTCAAGACTGCCCCTTCTACTGCACTCTGTCAAGGTAACCAAAAACCTCTGCCTGGTGGTGTGGGGTACCTTCATGACTCCCTGCTCTCCACTGTCCTTTCTGCTCTTGGCTCCAGAGTACCACGTTCTCCTAAGGTTTTCTCTTGGTCACTAGTCACATCCTGGGTCCTCCTCTTCTTCCCAACCTAATAAATGTAAAGTGCCTCCAGGTACTTGGTCCTCTTCGTTTACTCCCACTCCCTCCATGTTCCTGCCTAGCCTCACAGATTGACATGTCATGTATGTGCACACATCTCCCGTTTTTATCTCTAGCTTTGACTTCCCTGAACAACAAGCTGCCTACTCAGCGCTCCTACTTTGGCATCTAAAAGACATCATGAAATCAATATGTCTCAACAGAACTGAACCTCTCCTAGGCCTCTAAAACCTCTTCTGCATAAATCTTCTCCATTATGGTTCATGGCAATCCCATTCTTTTTTTTTTTTTTTTTTTAAGATTTTACTTAACAGAGAGAGATCACAAGTAGGCAGAGAGAGAGAGACAGAGTGGGGAAGCAGGCTCCCCCTGAGCAGAGAGCCTGACGTGGGGCTCGATCCCAGGACCCTGAGATCATGACCTGAGCGGAAGGCAGAGGCCCAACCCACTAAGCCACCCAGGTGCCCCGACAATTCCATTCTTATAGTTACAGGCACCCTTGACCTTTCCTTCTTTCACACTCTACATCTAATCTTTCCAGAAATTCTGTTGGTTTTGCCTTCAAAATATACGTAGAATCCAATCGCTTCTCACAACCTCCACTGCTACCGCCTCTGTGTCAGCCACTAATTCCTCTTTCCTGGTTAATTGTATCAGTCTTTCAATAGGTCTCTCTGCTTTTACCTTTGCCCCCCACCCTCCAGTCTATTTCTATCACAACAGTCAAAGGAATGCTTTTTAAAATACAAGTCTGCTCATGCCTTCCTTTAAACCCTGTAATAGCTTCCCATTTCCTTAGATGATAGGGTCCTACACTGCTGCCCCTCTCACCCGCTCACTTCATTCTCTACTACTCAACCCCCAATTCATTTCTCTCCGCCTCCTCTAATCTGCTTGTCATTTCTAGAATGCTCCAGGCATGCTCTTTAGGACTTTGATTTGACTGTTCCTACTGTCCGCCACATACATGAGTCAGAGAACGTTGATTCCATCCCTAGAAGCAGGGATAGATCCTGACTAATAAAGTCAATTGGAGCATGACATTAGTTGGTGGAGGCCATTGGTCCTGGGGTGGTAAGGTGCTCCAGTAAGACTAATGAGAAAGACTTTGATCCCATACTTGCAGCATGAGTTTCCCTCTCACTTGAACAAGAAAGCATGAAGTCCATATTGCCACTGGCAGCCATCTTGCAACCACCAAGAAAGACAGCCCTATTAGGGAGTCAATGTTAAGGATTAGAAAGACAGAAAGAATGCAGGTCTTTGATAACATCTTTGATCCCTGATCATACCATGACTATAACTCACCCCATCTCCAGACTTGCAGTTATGTAACATAAGGAATGTCTTTAATCCTTAAGGTAGTTTGAGTCAGGTTTCTGTACCTGCAGCCAAAAGCATTCTAAAGATACAGAGATTAACAGAAGAAAAATGTCACATATGAAAAGTAAGATGTAGGGTTGAGCCAATCATGTCAGCTACATTTCACTAATACTTAGACCTTGACCCCTGGCATTATTCCCATCTATAAAATGGGAGCATTAATTCATATACCATGTCATATCTCAACAATAAAATTTTGTTAATCATAAAACATAAAACTCCACGTAAGCGTTAATTATATTTGATCTTTGAGTGTTTCATCCTGAAGCACCAAGTAAATATGTTATAAATTAAAGGTTATTGGGCAATTCAGACAGAGCAACTACTTATCTTAGCAAAATCATCCTTTATTCCTTCCTTCATTATTCACATTCCACATCTATTCCATCTGAAAATACTGCAGCTCTACTTTTGAGATTAATATAAACTGGGCTGCCTTCTAACCATCTCACTGCAGCCACCATAAGCCTAGTCTAAGCCACCACCATATTACATTACCAATCCCCCTTTTCTTTTCTTTGTTTTCATCCCTTCTCTCTAAAGTCTATCTTCCTCACAGGTACAAAAGAGATCCTTTGGAAACATAATGCAGATCACCATGTCACCCTTCTTCTCAATACCTTTCGAAGTCATCACATTTCTCCTGGGGTCACCAATCAGGTCCCGATCCCTCTGTAATCTATCTGCTTCTCACTCTCCCTCATCCCTCTGCTTCCTCGTCACTGGCTTACCCATTCTTCCTTGAACACCAAGCAAGCTCCTACCTCCTGGCCTTCATAACCACTGTTCCTCTACCTGGAACATCCTTTCCCAAAAAGTCCACTTGATTCCCTCCCTCACTTCCCTCAAGTATCTACTCCAAATATCATCTTCTCTGTGGGACCTGCTCTCAATACCCCACATAAAACACCAATCTCAACATCATCATCTCCCATGTAAGCCCCCTTACACCTTGCTTTAGTTTTTTTCATAAGATCTGATGTATCAAATATTTGTTAATATATCTGTCTATAGTCTATCTCCCCCAGCTAGCGATGGAAGCTCCATGAGAGCAGGAGTGATGCTTAGAACACTGCTTTATCCCCAGTAATTACAAGAGTCACAGGCACAGGCACTCTAGTTGTTGAAGAAAAAGAAATGAAGCTAGGTCAGAGTAACAGAATATGGTACTGGCTTCGTTCTTTTACATGTATTTGTTTGTACAACCAGATTTCCAAGCTCCTAGGAGAAAGAGATCCATCCCTAGTGTGCAGCAAAAGGTTAAATGAGCAGGCTTGGGATGTCAATCCCTGTACATTCCAAAATCAGCACTGGTCCTTCACCAGTTTTTGGGATATAACCTCTAAATCTTTGCAATATCCTGTCTGATAAAGTGTCTTTGTATACCTAGAGCCTGGAGTCACATAAGATAGTTTATGCTAATAATGTGATTTACGGTGAATGCTTGTTTTTTTTTTTAAAGATTTTATTTATTTATTTGACAGAGAGGAGAGAGATCACAAGTAGGCAGAGAGGTAGGCAGAGAGATAGGGAGAAGCAGACTCCCCGCTGAGCAGAGAGCCCGGTGCGGGGCTTGATCCCAGGACCCTGGGACCACGACCCGAGCCAAAGGCAGAGACTTTAACTCACTGAGCCACCCAGGTGCCCCTGAATGCTTGTTTTTGTTTGCCTTGGGCCCTGAACCCTATGGTATCAAGTTGACTTCTGTGGGGCTGGAGACTGAGTAGCTAAGATCAGTCAAGTGGGTGCTCCTTGCCTATGAGACTGACCGCCAATAAAAGCCCTGGACATGAGAGCTTAGTTGAGCCTCTCCTGGTTGGTAATATTCCACACATGTTGTCAAGCATCACTGCTGGGAGATCTAAGGACCGTTCCACTGAGATGGGATAAGTTGAAGCTTGAGCATGGCTGTCCTGCACTCTACCTCACATGCTTTTATCTTTTACTGATTTCAATGTTTACCTCTTTGCTATAATAAGCCATAAACATAAATATAACAGCTTTTCTGAGTTCTGTGTGGCCTTCTAGTGAATCATCACATTTAGGGATAGCCTCGGGGATCACTGACCCATTCGGCATTTAGCATGGTGTCTGGCACATGAGGATGTCCAATAAAGGTTGACTGAGTAAGTAAATGATGGATTAACTTAGACCATGGATCCTTGCCCTGTTAACCACCCTTCCAAATTCCTCCTTCCTCTGCACTCTCTCATTCTGCCTCACCTAATAACGTGTTTCCCTTTTTTTTCCCATTCTAATTTAAAATACCAGATAAAACCACTGGGTAGTAAAACAGCAGCCCTTAAAACTGTCACTAAACATACAAAGAGCTGACAGAAAGGTAAGATTTAGAGATCGAGGCCATTTGGGTAAACATAGCTCCGCCCCTGCAGATCACCGTACAGGCCAGCATTCTGCATGGGATAATTTGCTTTGCTGCCTGACTCTTGCCCTTCTGACCTGACTTGAACCCAGCTCAGGAATGCATCTGCCAAGATCTGGCTCCAGCTCTTCTTAGCCGTTCCTCGTGGAATCAATAATAAAGGGATCTTCTTTGTTTGCATTGCATTTGACAGCCCAATGACAGACAGGACAAGGAAGCAGCCATGGCCTTAGCTTGGCTGTGCTTACACTGCTCATGTAAAATGACACGTATGTGTGTGAGATTTAACGATGGATGGTAACATTCAAGGTCTTGAGTGGGTTTCCTCTAACCCACTCCACTGGCATCTATCATTTTAATAGCCACCAAGGAAGAAAAAATATGGTTCTCATTAATATCCCGAGTTTGACCTTCCACTTGTCTGGAATAGAAACTCACTTACAGACTGGAATACAACGGCGCCTATTAGGAGAATGGAGAAGTCCTCTTTCCCAGGGTTACTTCATTTTTTCCATGGAGTACAAAACAAAGAGGAAGAAAGTCAGGACTGAAGTGCAAAAGGTTATGATGGGATAGCTATTTCCCGTTGAAGTTCTCTAATTAAGGAGACTACAAGATACTCTGCTAGACTCGAAATTAAGGTAAGGTTCTTGTGAAATCATTTATCTAAAGACAAAAAAAATATGAAAATAACCTATATATAATAAGAATTTTCCAGAATTCAAAAGATCAAGTCTACTGATTCTATGAGCTGACAATCTAATAAAAATTGGGCAGAGTCAATTTCTGTTTCTTATAACCAAAAAAACCTTAATAACAGACATTATGTCTCCCTTTGTTTAAGATGGATCCACACTAGGATCTGTCATAGAATGGCTCAACAGGGGCACCACAGATATGAGTCTGCAGTGCAACAGTCATAATCATAGTGAAGCAATCATATCCCAATGATATTTGCCTTTGTTCTGTATGTGGGCAGAAGATGGGGCAAAGTATTCATTGCTAAGCAAATGAACAATGCAAACAAAGATGAAATTTGGTCTTCTTAAGCACAAAAGCCAGCAAACTTTTAAGCACTTTATAAAACAATTATATGTAGTGTGGCCGATTTAAAAAGCACTGTTGTTTCAAGTACTTGAATATAACAAATAGAGCGTCTCCTCACAAAACTTGTAATTCTGGTTTTATACTTTTTTAAAAATGAAATTGGACTATATTAAAGATAATAAGCCCAGTTTAAAGCCCAGTCATTAGAGTAAATTTATTTTAAAAAGAACACAGCCCATCACTGGTCTTACATAGCATCTTCATTATTCTTTTCCAAAAGACTCTGATGTAATCATTCAGACACTTTTAAAGATAATTATATAACATGTAATCTAGGTATACCAAAGCATGATGTCTTATGAGCTATACAATCTCTACCCTAGTGAGTTTCCAACTTAATTGGAAAGCTAAGGCATTGACAGGCCCATGAAAAATTAAGTTTAAAAAGCAAAGCAGTAGTAAGATACAAGAATTTATTCAAGGAGAGACCCAAATCTGGTCTCTATCTTTGAGTGTTTCATAACCTAGCCAGAGAGACAGACAGTTAAAAATAGATCTATATTAGAAGAGAGCCCATGCTCTATCAGTGACATAAGAAAAAGTGATGTGAGAAGACAGAGGGAGCCATTAATTCTGTCTCATATGTCCGTGAAGGCTTCATACAGGAGGTTACAACTAATACGGAACTTACCGGATAAGCATGATTTAATATGGCTGGAACGAGGAGAAAAGCATTCTCGCCTGAGGGAATTGTAAGAATAAAATTAGGACAAACTCAGCTATCCAAGGCAGTGGTGAGTAGGCCAATGTGCCCGGAGCATGAGACACACAGGGGGATGAAGACTCAGGTAAGACCATGCTAGTTGGGTATTTTAACCTAAAGGTAATGAATGAGGAGGCAAGTGCTGGTGTTTAAGTAGGAACAACATGACCCAATTTGGATTTTATAAAGGTCATTCTGTCAACTACATAGAAGAGAGACTGAAGGGAGAAAAAAATTGGAAGCAGAAAGACCAATACTTCATTCATCTATATGCCTATCCACTCACTCTGTTGAGGTGTATTAAGTAATGGCTGCCCGAGTTTGATTCTTTGATTGATCAAAGGTTGCAAATTCATGAGCCATGGACAGAACTGAATTCCAGCTATATTTGGCACAGTTTAGTTTGTTTTTTTAATTTGAGCCAAACTTTAAAATGAAAATGTTCCACATAAAATCTAGATTTTCGTCTTCTCTAAAAAATCACATCTGGCAAAACTAGACCCACATTTCCAGCCCGAGCCAAGTTAGTAGATGAACCCCTGAAAAAGAGGCACCAATACCCAGTTGCTCAAATCCTCATCATTTACATTTTTATCCCTGACATTAAAGCTAATTGTTAATGGCCACAATCATTGTGCTTACCTTGCTAACTTTCTACAGAGAAAACTACTTTTGTACTGACATAACCATCAAAAATGAGAAAGTAAGAGATAGATGGGAAAAGCAGCTCATTTCAAGAAAAACAGGAGAGAGCATATTTCTTGGTGGAAATGATGAACTGTTCCATGTTTTTAATGCAAATATAGTGTCTGTGTTGAAAGAATACAGCTTAAGATGCCCTTCTGTTTATATCATCGCATCATACTCATTTGTGATACCTGTTTTTCCATTTGAATTTACAACCCCAAATAAGTTTAATGTAGGGTTCCCAAGAAGCTGGCATTTGCACTGAGACCTAAAACATGGGTAAAAGTAGAAGTTAGCTTTGTAAAGCCTTCTGCTACTTCTATATTATAACCCCAGATATTCACCAAAATTACTTGGATTTCTGTGAGTCAGTTAGCATTTCCCTCCCTTAAGTTGATTCTGATATCCTAAGGAGTATGGCTACTGATGAGATGGGGCCTGGTACAAGTCACATACTCATTTAACAAATACTTATTATTTGTTAAATATTATTAACAGGTATAGTTACCTGTTAATCACTTACCTGTGGTCACATAGGTACAAAGACAGTGTTCTCTACTAAAAGTTAAGCAGCAGTATAAGCACAATGATGTGGCCACTGACACTTGGCTTCAATATTGGGAACAAAATATAAAGGGTGAGGACTTCGGGAAATTGATAACTGATGTCTCTTGTTCAGAGGTTCATCTACTACTCAACTTCAGCTGAAAATGTGGGTCTGGTTTGGGCCTATCTATTCTGGTACCCTGGTTTTTGGCACTCTGTTACATTTGGGAGGTACAGCAACAACTGAGACAGATATGTACTAAAGTTTACATTCGAGCTAAGGAGACAGACAATTAAATAACAAATTATAATAAAATACAAATGATATATGAGATGAGATGAGTGTACAAATTAGAGCACATAGCAGGGGCACTATGTCAATTAGGAATGCTTTCAGCTTCAAGGAAAAGAAAATACAAACAATGGCAGCTTAAATAAATTGGCGTTATTTTTCTTATATAACAAGATATCAAGTGGACTGATTATGTGGTGGTTCCAGAATGACTGGACTGGTATTTTGTGATTTTTGAAGCCTTTCCTTCATGGTCATGTGGGATATTTACAATGCATGATGGACAGAGAACTGGTGTTTGATATGGAGAGAAACGGGAGCAAGAAGCAAGGATGATACACATCTCTAGTCTTGTCAAGTGCACAGAAGTCAAAAAATTTTCTGAGATAATAGTCATTGGAGAAAGAGCAACTTTGTCCAAGAAAGAAAAATGGTCAACTAGGCCGCTGGTGATATAGCAATCTTGTCTGGGAAAGAGATCTAAACTGAAATTCTAGGCTTGGGAGTTGATTTGAACTCTGATGGCTTTACCCACCCAATATCTCCTTCTTTATCTTTTGGGAACGGGACCTTTTTCTCCACAGAGAATTTATTTTGCACATTTCGAATGGTGCTAGCACCATCCCCTTGCTCATGCTACCACAGGAGCAGACATGGGACCCAGATCTGGCCAATCAGACTACTCACTCTAACCATAGGGACCGGTTCAGGGATGAACCAACCCAAGTCCTTCCTGGGGAAAGAGGAGAAAAATTCTATTCTTCACTAGGATTTCTAAGTGGGCATAAGAAAACCTTGTGCCAGAGATAGAGGAAATGGACCTCAGATGTCACTGAATGAAGACACAGATATGGCCAGACCTGAAATAGGTCAAGCACTATGTATTTCTGGTATGTTAAAAAAAGAGTCTCTTTTTTTAAAACATAAGCCGCTTGTATTGGGGTGCTATCTGCTGAAACCCAGAGAGTATTGACTAATACAGAATCATCAACATTTAATGATGATTAAAGCCACTGAAGTAGATAAGATCACCCACAGACAATGTGTAGATTGAGAAGTAAGGTATACCTGGGATAGAGTCCTGAGGATCCCGGACACTAAAAATCCACAAAGGAGACTGAGAAAGATATCCAGAGAGGTAGGAGAAAAGCCAGGAGAAATGAGTGAGTACAGAGATGGAGAAAATATTCTTTACTGTCAAACTAGGGGAGTAAGTAAGGGTAGCAGTGTCAGGACCTGTTGTTAAGAAGAGAGTTTGGGATCCTAAGGCAGTTCGTCAGTGGGCTTGGGGAACAGAATGGGCAGAAGGCAAAGTGTAGTCAGTTGCATAAATTGGAAGCAAGGACACTGTGAAACTGTGGTAAACCGCTGCTTTTTAAGAATTGGGGCCATAAAGAAGATGAGAGAAAATGAAACAGCTAAAGGAGAGACACAGAATCAAGGAAAGATTTTTCATTAGAATTAGATATATTTGAATGCTGATAGGCTCTGTATTGCTAAGACTCTGGCTTGCCAAGGATAGAAACCAAGTTCAAAATAAATGAAGGAAAGAAAGGACTATAATGGCACAGTCATTCCAGAGGCTGACGCAGCAGGATCCAGGCACCCCACCATGTCTCTTGGAATCTTCTCTCATCCTCCACAGCTCTGCTTTTAGATAGGCTCTAATTAAGTGCTAGAAAAATGGTCAAAAGCAGCCCCAATTAGCACCCCCAGAAGAAGAGGAATGCATTTTCTCAATGGTCCTACAAAGCCCATGAATTGACAAAGACTGGCCTAAAGACCAGGAGACAAATTGGATCAGCCCCACCTGAACTACAGGGATGTGGAGTGAGAGGGATCTGCTTGCCTACTGGAAGTGGGTGCTATTACCAGATGGGGCACTGGAGAAACAGGTAGGGTGCAGGGACTGAAAGACACTGTGGCCACTCGATGGGCAGAACTTCACACCAACTGGTTAGGGAAGGCTGATAAAGAAGTCTCAGGTGACTTTGAACTTTATAGGTTGGCCAAGTAGGTCATGATGAAGCCATATACCTAAGAAGTCGGAAGATGAAAGAAAGTGAATGCTAGTAACTTAAAAATTCTGGGATTAGATACCCTTTTAGGATACTTTCAGCTTAACATTCTGTAGTACTAAGGGGAACTTAGCCCTGAACAGGGCTTCAGTAGCTGTAGCTACTGGTAGCTGTGAAAATGAAAGTGCAGGAATAAAGTTGAGAATTCTGGGCATGAGTAGCATCCAGAGAATGCTGCCACAGCTGAATTTAAATATTCATGATCTATGGTCTCTACTTAAATGGTCACCGAACCCTAGGAATAGTAATTCAAAATTGAAAGGAAGGTATGAACCATCAGGAATTAATACAGGATTTTGTCTAAAGAACATGGGAAGTTGTATGCTGTTCGGTAACTGAAGAGAGCCGTGGCCTCAGAGTACGTGAGAAACTGGGCCATGAGGGTCTAAGGCTAACATAACTTAGGCAACCTTTCATTAAATTTGGTCCCCATTTGCAAAGGAGGAAAAGAGTATCAAGAGAAGTAAAAGCAGAATTCTGCCTGCTTTACTTTCATGTTATTCAAAAAATGATTTAATATACGAATACACCAATATGGATGGAAAGGAGCTCTGTGGAAGGTCTAATATCAAGTGTATTAAAAATGTATGACACACTGTATATTCTCACAGGATTCCTATCCTGGACCTCTACAGCTGATAAAATAACATAAAAATGTGATTAATAATATTGTAAATCCTGTTGATTGGAAAACTCAGGGACATATGACAGATTGACCTGACTCTTTGATTTAAGCCAATATCACTGAAATAACCTTTCATATCCTGAGAAAGAATAATGTCTTGCCTGCAGGATAGAACACAGCATCAGAAAACACAGTCATCTTTTGAGGTGTATTTTCATACAATAAATGCTCTTGAAACATCTTATATCTGAATCTTTATATGATACCAAGCTACTAGCCTAGAATTATCATTATTTCATTAATCCTTCCAAATCACACATATGATTTCTGATGCAAAATAAAGCAACAGAAAAAAAAAGAAATATGCCAAGATGCTAATAGTGAAAATATTTAGGTTGACAACTCTGAGTGCTTTTTGTTATTTCTTTTTAGTTTATAGGATTTTTCCAAGTTTTCTACAATATGATGGATGGGGCAAGAGCAGTGGGGGGTTGGGTGGAGAAGCAAATCTTTACATTAAAAAATAAAGACATTAGAAAGGAAAGTCATTTTAAAAACAAAGAACATTGTAAGCGCTTCCCATCAGATCCAGACAAAAAGGTCACTAAGGTTTAAGTGAGTCTAATGAACAACCAATGGATAACAGAATGCCGTAGGTAACCAGTGCTGTCACTGAACTTTCCCAAGGCGAGCCCAAGCTGCCATTCACTATTCATCTGGAAATGCAGAGTATCCACTCTCTTTTTGCTAAACTCCTCTCCCTTTGCAGTGGGCACTTTTTCTTTTGGCCTCCCCATGTCTTTCCTTCTGTTACCCACATGCCAACATTCCTCTGAGGAAGCGGCCAGCCCTTCCTCCAATCTCAGACCATGCACTTACAGAAGAGAGAACTCCACTCAGGGCTTGTGATGCATTACTGGTCACACAGATCACTATCTCTGGCTGTACTGGTTCAGGAATGGGCACATGATTCATCTTCAGAGATGCAGTAAGACTGAGGGACAAGAGCGTTTTATGGTTGCTTTGGTGGCATATCAAGCTTGAGAACGAAACTCACCTGGAGAAAGATGATGTCTGCATTACATGGTTTGAGCCTCTGGATCGCCAGTTCTGAAGCCTTCACTGCTTCTGGGCTATTCTGTCGTAGGAGCCAAAAAATTCCCTTTGTACTTAAACCTGTTTCGACTTAAGTTTTTATCCCTTACATTTAAGAATCCTAATTGATATAACCTTTTACCTACTTAATATCCTACTCAGGAGTCTTGTTACCAGTGCATTTAATTGTTATACCTATATAAGACTAAAAGAACTGTGCAAGGCAGAAGCTTGGAGTTGTGCTCTTTTTAATGCATAAAATTTAGGTATTTATGCAGCACTTTGTCTTTTAGACCCTGAGTACCAAGTCTGCACACTGAAGACATAAGCACAACTATCAATACTTTATTACAAATATATCAACCCTAAAGTTAAATAACATATACAAACATTAGTATACACCAATGTATTGAAATAACATGCTTTGTAAATTTCTAAGCAGTGTCCTAACAGTAGGTCTTACGTTTTGATAAATATACCAAATGATAAACTCAAGCAACAGTTCTCAATCCTATTGAGTTTCCCTGTCATTCAAAATCAACAGTAATTTGAAAGTAGAGGATCTTGTATCTGAAGGTACAAAAATTTCACCTAGTTTAAACTCAGTCACATCTCATTTAAGAGCACTCTGATATAAGCAAGGATCACAGGAGAACTTCTATCTTGGTTAACAGAAAATGACAATGAACCCATCCACTAATTCTGAAGGCACCTTGTTTGAGAAGGAAAGGGCTCAGAGAAGAATAAAGTATAGGCCATCCTCTGTTTTCTTCTCCTTACAGGAGAGGGATTTGGTGGCATATGACAATACGACTAAGAAGGTGAATGGAAGTCAGAGAAGAGCAGATCATCATTGTTGGAGATGATCACTCTGGCAGTGGGTCATAAGAGGCCTGCTCTATAACATCCATGTGCTTTACTTTCATCTGTTATAAAATTGTCATAATATAATAATTTTGATTGAATAGGATGCTTTATCTTCCAGGTAAAGGCAGTGATAAAATACCAATTTACTATCTGTTAGGTGAACATATCCCTTACATATGACATTTTTATCCAGTGCACATCCTACACTGCTGTACATGGAAGCCCTGTAAGTGGAGACTATGAAAAAGAATGCTCATCTACACCGGCCTGCACTGAAACAGTTCAAGTCTTTTTTGACCCTTCTCTCATATTTCTGCCAGGGAGAAATACTTTCCTCAATACTAGACATGTTAGACCTGCTCAGCCGCTTCTGTCCAGATAACAGGGTCAAAAAATGCCAGATACAGCTGGAGGAAGGAAACAATTATTTTTAAATACTTGTCATATCCTGGGAAACATATTTTTTTCATTTTTGAAATTATCTTTGCCTTTATTTTTAAAATTTTTATGACAAAGTAAATTTTTAAAAATCAAAGCAAAACAGTGGAGATAAGGGAAAAAATAAAAGTCTTCCTCCTAACAACCATTCTTTTTTTTTTTAAGATTTTATTCACTCATTTAGAGAGAGAGCGTGCATGTGTGAGTGTGCATGTGCACACATGGCACGAGTGGAGGGAGGAGCAAAGGGACAGAAAGAGAGAGAATCTTCAGCAGACACCCAACCAAGTGTGGAGCCTAACACAGGGCTGGATCTCACGACCCTGAGATCATGACCTGAGCCAAAATCAAGAGTTGGGAAGCTTAACTGACTGAGCCACCCAGGTGACCCCTAACAACCATTCTCACTCCTCATAAACAGCATTAATAATTTCTTAAGTGTTCTTCCAGAAAGCTTCTACATATATATGCATTATCAACAAAAAATAAAATGTGTGTGTTTAAGACACATAAATATTCACATACACGGAATGCATAGTAAGTCAGGGGTAAGTACCCATATCCCCCAGTTGTCACCTGTTTGAAAAGGAAGATCTAGGAAGTGACCTCGAAGGAGATGTCTTCATTCAAAGAAAAAGAAGTTTCACTCAAATGTGAGGCCAGCAGATACCCAGTCCCCTGAGTCCCCTGGAATGAGAGTGCAAGGAGACAATTCAGGCCTGTGTGATTAAGGAAAAGCCACTCCTGCCCTTGGTACACAGAAGGTAGAGAGGAGATGGACCATTATGACAAAGAGCCCTGTCCCTATTGTCTTCTGGGAAAGACAAAATGTAGAGTTCAGCTTCTGCCTGAAGTTAGGGAAACTGGTTGGGAGGTTCCATAAGGAAAGGATACTGAGGCCTCACCAGGATGGAAAAGGGAAAGTAGTTCACCACCAGGGCCAAGGATTTCCACTGAACCGCTCCAGCAGGGAACGTGGCTAAGACTGTCCTTTGATTCAGAGAATAATAACACAGCTCATGGGTGCAAACTAAAAGCTGCTATCCCTCCACATCACAGACATGGGCCATCGCGGGTTCTCAGGTTCCTGGAGCAGTGAGGCATCCCAACAGAGAGGGCAAGTGCCACCTGACAGCTGGTGCCAGACCAGTCAGTGCAACTTAGATCTGACATGAGAAGAGAGGCCAGGATAGGGCTGAGCAGAGTCTGCTGTGCTGGCTCCCCCTGGTGTTGGACTGACAGGTCCCTTTCGCACTGCATAAACCAATTCATTAGGGAAGGTAGATACAAGGAAAAATATAAGAAAGATATTCATCTGTGTACCACGTTAGTGAAGCATATTAAGCTGGTTAAATGCAAGATGCTACATATTCTTATGTCTATATATACTTACTATACGTGTGTATACATACATAGATATGCATGTGGGTGTGCATGGTGCCTACCATTTACTATTCTTCAACTAGCTATTTAATATAAGAATAATTTTTGGATGGCTTTCCATATCTGTGTATCTATCTCATTCCTTTTCATGGCTACACACAATGCCACTGTACATATTTATTATCATTTATTACTTACTATTTCAACAGGTATAATAAGCATCCTTGCACATATAATTTTATTTATCTGTAAGATAAACTTCCAGAAGTAAAATTCCTGGGAAAAAGGCATTCCATTTAAAAGGATAGGAGATGTTGCCAAATTGTCCTTCAAAATAGTTGTACCAATTTATATTTCCACTCACAGAGTATGAACCACTTTTCCATATTTTTCCAAGCACAGAGAATTAAGTGTATGGATTTTCCACTCTGATGGTGAAAAATATCATTTCATTTGATGTTGTACAACAATTCTCCAAGATAGAAATGATTCCCCCAATCTTTCGGATGAGAAAACCAAAGCTGAGAAAGGTTATATAACTTATCATAGGGTTAACAATTAGAAGAACATTCATATCCTAATATATTTGATTCCAAAGCCCATACATTCATTCACTTAATAGAGCTGACTATGTTTCCAGCACTGTTCTAAATATGCTACATATATTTGCTCTTTAAATCTTTATATCAAGAATTTAAAGAAGATGTAATTAATATCCCCATTTTACAGATGAAGCAACTGTGCCAAAGAGAAATTAATCTACTTGCCCAAAATCAAGCAGCTACTAAGTGTCAAAGACGGGGTCAGAACTCTGTTTGGTTTCTGTTTGTTTTATATTAACAGAAACCTCTTAAAATATTTTTGTTTTGCAAAGAGAAAAATTCACTGCTGCAAAGGCACTGGCTGTACAGGTCAATGTTTATGAAGAGCATTATGAGGAAATAAAAATGGGCTGCAGAAAACCAATTTAATGGGCTCCAAATGGCTGCATACTTTGACATAAATCCAGTAGCATCTCCTCCTCTCTTCTTCAAATTCTAAATGCAACACTATCTCTCAGGGTTTCCAATGGTTATCAATAAGGTTGAAGGTCTTTTCTATGCACAAGTCCCTTGCTGTCACACATTTTGTGATATAAATTTAACCACCTAGGTACAGCAGACAGATGTATAATAGCCCTTGTATTCTAACCTGCAAAATATTCTGAGCAGATGTATACCTGTCCAGTATTAGTTGGTGATAGAATGGAAAACTTTAAAAAAAATGGCATTCTTTTAATATGTTTTTACATAGATTTTTAAAATCATGATAGACTACCCAGCAAATTTAGCATTATTTTAAATAAAGGGGAAAATGGTAGATTGCCATTGGATAGCCACTATTAATTAGCATATGATAAAGGAAATTAAAATGGACTTCCCAAATACTCTATATCAGACAATAATTTTACAAGTTTAATAAGATAAAAATATCTGTGACTCTATTAACTGTAGTTCATCTAATAATACTTCTATACCAAATAAAGTATTTTATTAGATTTATCATCTTTGAGTATATTCCAATATTCACTTAAGTATAAATATATAAATATATTTATGTAATGATTTAAAGGTAAAAGGAAATCAATTCACAGGAGTAATTAATTCTACTGAGGCAATTTCAGCTATAAAATTCAAGTGATTTCAAAGTTTCTTGAGCTGAGTAAAAGAGGCAAGCAATGTCCATTTTTATTTTTCACATCTCACTGTTCTTTGTCTACTCTGTTCTTACAAAGCCAAAGACCATATCAATGAGTTGTGTCATTAATACTGAAATAGGATGCCATTAATTAGGCTTACTAATGGACTTTGGAATGCAGTCAGTATTTTAATGGGCTTTTGAGAGCTGTCATCTTTTTAAGGGTTCTACTTTTCTGTGGTCAGTACTGTTTATGAGAAATATTGTTATAGCTTTCTCCAGTCAGTCAGTAATGCCAACAAATGTTCAGAAAAGTCTTTATGCGGTCCTTTTCATAATAATTTTTCACCTTTGACATATGATGCTTTAACCAACATCTTCCAGGGTTTGCCCATTATAATAATTTTCAAAAATTGAATGCCCTTTATACATAGTAAATGATCAATTATACCTGATTAACTCCACCTTTGTATTACCATATACATTTTTCTACCAGTTTGCTAATGTCTTGCATCTTTTTTCTCCCTGATAGCCAGGCAATGTGACTATCCCCCTAGACTTCTAAGTACAAGGAATCTGAGTAGATAGGCTCAGAGAAGTAACAGGTTACCAATAATGTTTTTCAGGCAATTTGATAAAGAAGTATGCAATTCTAGATCAGTAAGTTGATTCCAATGAAATTTAAAGTCATTACACACAGAGCTACATTCATTTGAAGAGTACAGGTCTGGTAGGGTATCTTTCTGTCACCTACTTTTAAGTACATTTTAAATTATATTATTAAGCTATACTATATATACCTATATATAAAAGATATATATATATCAGGTATATCATATATATATCAGTCTACTTAGCTTGTTAAAAGGTAGGTAAATAGAGGGGTGCTTGGGTGCCTCAGTCAGTTAAGTGTCTGACTCCTCGTTTCTGCTGAGGTCATGATCTCAGGGTCGTGAGACTGAGCCCTGTGTCAGAGTCTGCTTGAGATTCTCTCCCTCTCCTTCTGCCCGTGCCCCTCCCACTGTTCTCTCTCTCTCTCTCTCAAAAAAAAAAAAAAAAGGTAGGTTGATAGAGATAAACACTGCAGTTTGATCAAAACAGTAGGAAAGTCACACAAAAATAGACTCAAAATGGATGAAAGACCTCAATGTGAGACAGGAATCCATCAAAATTCTTGAGGAGAACACAGGCAGCAACCTCTTCAACCTCAGCCACAGCAACTTCTTCCTTAAAACATCACCAAAGGCAAGGGAAGCAAGAGCAAAAATGAACTATTGGGACTTCATCAAGATCAAAAGCTTTTGCATAGCAAAGGAAATAGTCAACAAAACCAAAAGACAACCGACAGAATAAGAGAAAATATATCTTTATGCAAGTACAAATCTTTATGCAAATATGCAAATGACATATCAGATAAAGGGCTAGTATCCAAAATCTATAAAGAACTTCTCAAACTCAACACCCAAAGAACAAATAATCCAATCAAGAAATGGGCAGAAGACATGAACAGACATTCCTCCAAAGAAGACATCCAAAAGGCCAACAGACACATGAAAAAGTGCTCAACATCACTCGGCATCAGGGAAATGCAAATCAAAACCACAGTGAGATATCACCTCATACTAGTCAGAATGGTTAAAATTAACAAGGCAGGAAATGACAGGTATTGGGGAGGATGCAGAAAAAGGGAAGCTGTTACAACTACACTGTTGGTGGGAAGCAAGCTGCTGTAGCCAATCTGGAAAACAGTATGGAGGTTCCTCAAAAAGTTGAAAATAGAGCCACCCTATGACCCAGCAATTGCACTACTGGGTGTTTACTCCAAAGATACAAATGTAGTGATCTGAAGGGGCACGTGCACCCAAATGTTTATAGTAGCAGTGTCCACAATAGCCAAACTATGCAAAGAGCCTAGGTGTCCATCAACAGATAAATAGATAAAGATGTGGTATATATATACAATGGACTATTATGCAACCGTCAAAAAAATGAAATCTTGCCACTTGCAACGATGTGGATGGAACTAGAGGCTATTACGCTAAGTGAAATAAGTCAATCAGAGAAAGATAATTATCGTATCATCTCACTGACATGAGGAATTTGAGAAATAAGACAGAGGATCATAGTGGAAGGGAGGGAAAAATGAAACCAGAGAGGGAGACAAACCATAAAAGACTCTTAATCTCAGGAAACTGGAGGGAAGGGGGGTGGGAAGGATGGGGTGGCTGGGTAATGGACCTTGGGGAGGGTGTGTGCTACGGTGAGTGTTATGAATTGTGTAAGACTGTGTATCACAGACCTGTACCCCTGAAACAAATAATACATGATATGTTAGTAAAAAAAAAAAACTATAATTTTGTTAGGTAAGAGATGACCCCCATTAAAAAAAAACAGTGGGAATGTGTTCATTCATTCATTTAATAAATATATTTTTTAAAGATTTGAGAAAGAGAGCACATTCATGCATGAGAGTAAAGGGAGGAGCAGAGAGAGAGAGGGGGAAAGAGAATCTCAAGCTGAGCAGGGAGCCTAAAGTGGGGCTCAATCCCATAACCCATAAGATCATGACCTGACAAATGCTGTGAAATGTGTAAGCCTGATGATTCACAGACATGTACCCTGGGGAAAATAATACATTATATGTTAATAAAAAAAAAAAAGATCATGACCTGAGCCAAAGGCAGATGTTTAACTGACTGAGACACTTAAGGCACCCCATTAAAAAATATTTAGTGAGTCAGATCCCTGCTGAGTTCCAAGGATATAAGAGAACAGAGTAGACAAAAACCCCTCAGGTCTTAAGGAGTCTACTTTCTAGGGAGAGAGATTCATAATTAACAATAAATAAGTAAAATACAGGTCACATGGTGATACGTGATGCAAGGAAAAATAAAGCAGGAATAGGAATGTCAGAAATTTACAGACACTGTAAATATAGAGTGTACAGAGAAGGACTTTTGGAGAAGGCAACATCTGAGTAAAAACCTGAAGGCAGGAATCAGCCACGGTGATAATGCATGGGAAGAGCATCGCAGTGGAAGGGATGGCGAGTGCGGGGTAGCGTAGCACGTTCATAGCCCTGCAAGGACAAGTGTAGCCAGCAGACAGAAGCATAAGCAGGAGATCTGATCCAAGATGATCATCCAAGAGATGACTTTCACTAGATCTGAGGCCACTATAAGGATTTTGGCTTTTATTCTGAGGTAAGGAGCCATAAATATTTTCAAATAGAGCTTAATGATCTGACTTAAAGGGGTCTAAAGGAATTACTCTGGCTGCTTCGATTTTTTAAAAAAAAAGTCCACTGGAGACTTTTCAGGAGGGCCCTGTGACCATCCATACAAAAGGCAGTGGTGACTTGAACCCTGGATGGTGAGAGAAGGTCATTTTCTCGACTTTCTGAAGGTAGAGACAACAGGATATGTTACTTCATTGGATATGGGAGTGAGGGGGAAAAAACTATAGGACAACTCCAAGGCCTCCAGTATAAAAAAAAAAGGGCATGATGGAAACACTCTTCAAAGTGAGAAGGAAAGCTTGGGAAATAAAATCTAACACTAGACAGTATTAACAGTGTCACTGACCAAATTAGGCAGAAAATTATTCTCACTGCTTATAACGACCCACAAGAAGCATGGAGTGAACAGAAAGGATCCCTGAATGGGAGAGCATAGCTTTCCCTGGCTTAGATACTTATAACAAACATATTACAAATATCTTTTCCACCTAAAATTCAGAAACACCCAATTTTAAAAACTGATTCTGGGAATTTGGGTTTTATTATTAACTTTGGTCATTGGTGCTTTCACCCCTAGATGAAATTACTCCATTGGAAAAATACATATTTAGTATCTGATATGCGCCAGGCCAGGTGCTGGACAAACCTATGCAGGAACATTAAGCATTACAGTCATAATTATGAATAACACATACCTTCCTCTCTCACCTTCTCATGTTCCTAGCATTCTGACAATGCATATCACTGTTATAAATATACTGTTACCACGTAAACAATATTGGGCCATCACCATCGTGGGAACTGATTTAGCTGGAAATAACTGGAAAGAATCCTGATGTGAAAATACCAAACAGAGAGAAGAGAAAGGAAGGCTGGCATATGAAATGGATGCTAAATATGAAATGTGACCTAGGAGAGAACGGGGCCATTCATATTTACCATGTAAAAGGTTTTCCATTACAGATGTGCCTCAGCTCTGCCTCCCTCTGTGTTAGGAAAGTCAGATGCGCCACATTAGGGCTCTCTGTGGGATCCTGGAGTTCAGAAGCACCGGGCAACAGTACATCAAAGAGATCCGGCTATGCGGACTTCAGACCAAAAGAGGAAGAAAACACGGGAGATGGATTTAAAATGTCACTAAATCAAAATGACTCTGGCAGTACACGGAATTGGCAGAATTAATCAAAGGGCTAACTTGGAGGGAGTTCGCAATGGTGAGGAGAAAAGCATCTCATTTTCATCAGGGATCCCAGAGATATGGAAGCAACACGTAACACATCTTCCACATACATGTCTGGAAGGAGCACTCAAGTGACCCAGAGGACTATTTCTTGGCATCACAATCTACCCAAATTAGTCTGATCTCTCTCTCTCTTTTTTCCTTTTAGATATGCAGATTTCATGGTGTGGATCCAACACTTTGACAGAGTGTTGGATCTCCCCGACTTCTCCTTCCCCTTTATTAAAAACTTCTCATGGTTAACAAACATAATTTACTACTGTACACAATTTCTTGCCTTATTTTTTCTTCTCATTTATAGTAATAAGTTCTACAGGGTATTACCTAAAACAGTATTAATGATGTTCATTTTTACTAACTTCTTTTAGAAGTATTTAGCATATTTACTTTTTTTTAATTTGTACTATTTCTAAGGAATATTTCCTTTATCTTTTCTTCTTTCATTGTCTTCATTTATTTATTTATTTATTAACATTTCTTCCATTTGTATGGATGAAGTATTGAGTCTTGGAGGCAGAGTACTAGGAAGTCACCCAGAACTGGAAATTAAACCTATAATGCCTTCTCCTGCCCCTCCTGACCCTTCAGATCAATGGAATTTTACTTGTGAATGCTTTAAATCTTTAGAGACAAATCCAATAAGGGCACTGGAATGCACCCCACCACTTCAGTCCAATGTAGAGCAGGAGAGACAAAAGAGTTGGCCTCTCGGTGTGCATTCTAATCAAATCTCTCATGAGTCCCCCCAGCTAAGTACAGGAAATCTCAAGATTTCAAGCAGTCTTCAATTTCCTAATCACAGACTTCAATTCCCTTCAGTCTTTATGCTTGAGCTAGCACTCATTGCCTTACAGGCTCCGTCCGGCAGCCCTGGCAGCATTTTGTGCTAAGTGTTCACATTGTTTGAGGGGAAGCTGAAGGGGGCCATGTGGTTCTGGCTCTGGAAGGGTTGTACCGCCCTGAAAAACATTTCTCTTCCAGGCCCTCATTCCCACAGTGTTTATTAAAGCTGGATCCTTTCTCTTTCATTCTTTCTGTGCTCTTGGTCATGGCTTTTTAGCCTGTAAACTGATAAGTTTGGGAAAAGTTAATTTAACCAGACTTACCGTGAGCCTTGCTCTGATTGACTTTTACAAAGAATTTCCATTTGACTTTCACATCAGCTACAACATAAAAGTGATTTGTTGGGTGTCACTAATGACCTTTCTCCAGAAGGCTTCAGTCAGATCTTCGACAACAGTAAACAGCATCTATCAAAATCTTCCTGCAGCACTGCTGAGCCAACAGCAATCCTTCTGTTTCTTCTCAATAGCCTTCCAAGTTAACCACTCCCAACACATACACCACACTCACATGCACGTGTCCAGTAAAATTACATGTGTATTTTCAGGACTTCTAGTCAATGCTGATGAAAATTGAGACATTTTATGGTGAGGGAAAACTTACTTTCCCAAAGTTCTATAAGGCAATCACTAATCATTTTTTCCTTTGGTACCCACATTTACAATGTAAGTTTGTGTGTGTGTGTGTGTGTGTGTGTGTGTGTGTGTGTGTGTGTGTGTTTAACAGAAAAAAATCACCTGTCTGTGACAAGGAAGAATGGTCATGACATACATTGCATTTTCCCTAAAACTAGTGGAGGTAAATATAGTCGTACATCAGTAAAGAGTGGAAAGAGTCTTTCTAGACAGAACAAGAACAAAACAGTCTTATGCCATCTATTAGAGAATAATTTCTGAAAAGAAATCTGTAGGGCTATTTCTGAAAAAAAAATCATTACAATCAATTTCAATGGGAAAAAGTTTTGTGTTTCCATCATCCAAACTGATAGGCACTTATGTTTAAACAACATCAAATCCTATTACAATGGGCTTAATTACCTCAATATTTAACAGTCTTTATCATAACATAACCTAACATGGTGTTTTCCCTTCATTAATTATTCTACAATATGGTTGTTCCCCTGATCCTTCTGAGGTCTTTTATGAAGTTATTTGCCATCTTATGATTAAGACAATGCTCACAAAAATTTTTGTATACAAGTGGTATTCTGCTAAGTAGTTCAACCTTTAATGTAGAAAAAAATTACAGTAAGTAATAAGAACCAATGAAAATGATAAAATTTAGCTCACTGAGTAAGTTGACACCAGAAGGGCTATGCCATATAAAATATCCCTGACAAAAACTGATCACTTCAAAAGGAAGTTTGTACAACTCCCAACAAATAGTCAACTGCAAGTATGACCATGTAGTGATACCTCTCAAGACACTCAGGTGCTCACAAAGTCCAAAATCTACACTGATAAACTCTTTGTATAACGAGACCCACAAAATGGAGGCCCCACATCACCAAATCTACACCTAAGTCAGCCTACACAAGAAACACCTCACTATCAAGGAAATCTAACACCAATCACAAACCTCCTACTCAGCTGGAAAACAGGACCTGCTCACCTTGTAAGGAAATCCCCAACCTCCTAGCCTATCATGCCCAGCTTCCATGTTGCTTCTTCTAATTTTGACAGAACTCACTCTCACCCAATATCCCTCAGGAAGAGTGCCCCACTGCTTGTGAGGTGCTGTACTCTGCCAGCCCATGGATTGTTTTCTCTTCAATAAAGGCACCAAACTTGTTACTAAATTGCTTTGGTTTACTCATTTGACAATAGTAACAAAAATGTGTTTAATGAAATTTGATATCAAGTCAAGTTCTTAGAATCCAAATAAGAAAATGTTGAGAAGGGTGAAGAAAGGGAAGTAAAAGGGGGGCTGAGAGTTTGGGTACTTAGTTGGCTTTGTCACAGGTGTATTTGATATGCAAGATTTTAATACAAATCTAGGAGGTTAATGGGACTTCCTGAAGCTCATCCATGGGGTGGCTTTTTGGTAGGATATCACGGATCCCTCTGAAAAATCTGTTCAGAGCTCTAGTACTCTCCTCCTAAAAAGTGCATGTGTGTGTGTGCAACACATACACACACTTGGTTTACACTTACCTGTGTTTGGGAACTCCCTACAACTCACTCATGATTTGAGAATCCCATTAAAGAACACTTGCTCCGGGGACAGAATCAATCTAAATTTCATGATTTCCTTTCTGTTGGTTCAGTCCTTGTGTAGTGACTCATTATTCATAAAAAAGCCATAAATAAATAAAAATGGAGGTGAGACCTCCCGCCTCCACCAAGGGCAAACTAATTGATGACTATGAGCACTCAATTATCTCTTAGATATACACTGTTAAGTATTCTACCAGAACTTAAATTCACATGACTTCTGGGGAATGAACTAAACTTACTGAGGAGTTGCATTAACTGATGAAACCTCAGGCTATTTCGTAATTACAGATTTGCCTCATTTTTGTTCAATGGCTATCTGTCCTGAAATTCTGTACAAACAAAACCATTATGTAAATCAAATCATGTTTTAAATCTATTTAGCTAGTAAGATTCGCCTCTTAGAAGAAATGTTATGTTAAGCCTTTTGGTGGAAATAATCATGACCTGAAAATTTTTATAAATCCTGTTTTGTATGTATCAGCTTAACTGAAAGTGGGAGGCTCCTGAATTAATTTATACATAGTAGCTGAAACAGGGTCATAAACTTCTAACAGTAATCTGCTTCAAGAATGAAAGGATTTGGTCAATTCTATAGGTGTATTGATTTAGTATTATAATTGGTCATATGACTATGACTTCTGGATACCTGAGAAGCAATTATGATTTTTTTCCACCAGAATTTAACAGTATTAGGGGTTTTTCTCCATGTGTCTTGTCTCCTCAGTTAGTTTTTCAGTGGCAAGATCCTTTCTTCTGGCTTCATTTTTATTTCTCATGGGTCCTAGCTGAAGGAGGAAATATGGATTTAAAATGGACGCTGTTACAGATGGGCTGTAAAGAGTGGAGAGGGTATGGGTAAGTGGAGGAAGACACATAAACAGTACAGCAGAAGCAAAGTCTCAGTGGTGGGAATGCAGACCCTGGGGCAGGAAGTAAAGTAGTGTCCCAGGCAGAGGGTCCAGGAAAGCAGAGCTGGAAATGAGATCACGCAGGAGGGAGATGAGCCAAAGACAGTGCCCAATACATAAAGAGAGCTTAGTAAGTATTTGTTGTTGTTGTTGTTGTTTTTCAAAACACTACTTACGCCAGGTAATATTTCAATAATTTAACAGGTGTGTGTGTGTGTGTGTGTGTGTGTGTGCATGCGCATGTATTTGTTTGGTTTAGAGGGAGAACCCTAGTATTTTATTTACACTCTGGCACTTTTTCCATTCAAGCCAAATGGTACAGTTTCAAATTCAGGAGATGTTGTCAGAACAAAAAAGAAGAGAAGAAGCTTTTTTGAAGTTCAAAGTCTGACCTTTTAGGTTTCAGAAGCTTAGGACCAGAGGGAAACCAGGTAGGAAGGCTTGTTGAAAAAAGGCAGGATTCCCACCTGTTCCCACCTAAGAGTAGGTAAGATGTCCTGGGCTTGAGGGGTATGGGAGGGTGGGAAGAAGGCCAGGGAGAGGTCAATGTTTCCACAGGAGATGACTCGGCCAAAGGCACCATGTGAATAAAAGCAGAGGCATTCACACTGGTTGATACATTAATAGTAATAATGATAATCAAAATGGTATCTGTAAATGTTCACTGAATGCTTAATATATGCCCAACACTGTTCAAAGCACCTCATTTGTACTAAATTTCATCACATCTTCACAACAACTCTAGAGGTCGATACTATGTACTAGCTCCATTCATTTACTTCTCACAGAGAAGTTAAGTAAGTTTGCAAGGTCACACAGCTAGTAAGTACCAGAACAAGGATTCATGATTTGTGAAACTGATATTTTAGAAAATTTTTTTCCAGTTGGAGAGAGCAGAATGGATAGATGAGTGAAAGACTGGAATCAGGGAAAGTGATTTAGAAGCTTTGCAACAATCTGGGTATGGGTGTATCCTGGGTGTCAGGTGCTGGGAACTAAAATACACACTTCAGACTGTCAAAGATGACACCCAAGCTTCCAGTCTACATGTCTGGTAGACCAGAAATTCAAAGGAGAAGCCTTTGGGGATGGTGGTCTGAGAATGTTAAGTCACATTAGAAACACATTCAGATCTCATCCTTTCTTAAAATCTCTGCAAAGGCCTTCAATAAAGCAAAAACAATCGTGTCACAGTCACAATATAACCAACAAGGAATTCACCAGCAGTTTCTAATCTCATGAAATGGTTAATAATCAATGCCTGTGTCTAACTGCTTAAATTGCAAAATTGAAAATATTGTAAAATGATACTGAATTGGGACCAATGAAGACTCTGGGAAGATCTAAACTTGAAGATTCTTTCTTAATTATCTGACAGATAAGAATCCACAATCAGGGTGCAGGTCCTGAAATTATCAAAATCAAATTTTAATTATTTAAAGATTTTATTTATATATTTGAGAAAGAATGAGAGAGAAAGAGAGCATAGGGGGAAGGGTCAGAGGGAGAAGCAGACTCCCCACTGAGTGGGAAGTCTGATGCAGGACTCAGTCCTTGGACTCTGGGATCATGACCTGAGCTGAAAGAAGACACTTAACCAACTGAGCCACTTAAGCGCCCCACCAAAATCAAATTTTAAAAGACAAAAAAACCTCTTAATTCCTCTAGTAGGTAGAATAATGCCCCCCAACCCCCACACTCCTCAAAATGCCCCCAGCTTAATCTCTACAACCTGTGAATGTATTAGGATACTTAGCAAAGGAAGGATGCAGATGGAATTAAATTTGCTAATCAGCTGACCATAATTAAGGAGACTGGCTTAGTTTATCCACGTGGAGCAATGTAATCTTAAGAGTCATTAAAAAGGAAGACCAAAGGGAACCAGGGAGATGACAGTGTGAGAAAGACTGAGACCAATGTTGCTGACTTTGAAGACAGAGAAAAGTGCTATGAGCCAAGGAATGGAGATAGTCTCTAGAAGCTGGAAAAGGCAAGGAAACAGAATCACCCATAGCCTGCAGAAAGGAATGCATTACACCAGCACTTGCTTTTAGCCCAGTGAGACCCATTTTGGACTTCTGATGTCCAGACTATAATACATTTGTGTTGTTTCAAGCCACTTAATTTGTAGTAATTTGTTGTAACAGTCATAGGGAACTCATACAGTAGGTTAGAAAGGAAACTATCTCCCCAGGGATTTTAGATTTTTACTTTAACAAAACATCTACACACTGACTCTTGCTTACATGAAAAAAGCAATACTGACAAAGAATCCTAGACTTCCACTTGTGTTCTTGACAATGGGAACAGTCTTAACTACGAATTGAGCATAAAAACTTAACTGGGTCATAGTCTATCTAGTCCCCCATTCACACTGAAAAAATATGCTGGCAACAGCAATTCACACATTCTGGGAGGCAACTGATTGCTTTCATCAGGACATACCCCTAATTTAAAAGCAAAGGAAACCAAAAATGCCGTGATCTGTGTGAACATATAGGAAATATTTCTTTGTCTCAGCAGCATAATGTAAGGGGGAAAATGCCTTGCTCAAGGAAGAGACTCTTAAACTATATCAATAATTGGCTGGCATAAAAAGGAGAATGGCAGAGGTTGTGACCTTATTTTCTTCCTGCCAGTTTCCGCTTTTCTAAGGTTGTACTATAAGCCCATTCTCTCAGTTAAGAGGCACAGCTCTTTCTGCCAAAGCTCCAGCCTTATTCTCAGCAGGTTGCTAAGTTTGGGGCCGTGTGGTCACTTTAAGTTCAATGCAGCCCTTAACCTTATTAAGTAACAAGACAAGAGAATTCCAGGCAGTATGAGAGGCTGTAGTCCAATAAAAGTTCCTTTAACCAAGTCCCGAGTGTGATAACACAGGTGATGTAGTCTTGGAATATAAGATGAAACCTGCCCTGTTCAGGGGTCAGAAAGTACAGGAGAGCTTAACTTGGTTAAAAGAGCCCAGTAGTTTATTTTAGACAAGTTAGTGCTCTGAGGTGGAGCCCGCATTGTGCTAGCTCAGCACTATCACCTGCATTAGAGACTGTATTACTCACCAGGTTAGCTTTAGTGAATTACAGAAACAGCACCTCTGACTTCAGTCTAATACTTTGAATTTCATGGGTGAACATAGGTTCTTTAATAGAATAAATTAACTTCTGACCACATCATAAACCAATCTTAAAAACTTGACTGTCTTCCTAAGTAGGAAAATGGGAAAAAGTTGGAGCAAAGGAAGAAATTGTCAGCCTCAAAGAACTCCTTCTGCCAAGAAGTCCTTAAACCCTCGAATTTTGTCTCAAGTCCAGATGGTCAGATAATTAATAATCAGCCAAGACTTACTGACAGTTCAACCAAGCATGGGGGAAGGACCAACAACTGTTAAGATGTGCCTAATGCCTTCAAAAAAGCTCACAGTTAAGTTGGGGAAATCAACCATGAGAAACTTACAACAAGTAATTATACCCTTCTTTGTGTATTTATTGGTTCTGCCTTTACTCCATGCAGACAGGGACCATGTGTGTGCATTTTACTCGCTGCTATACCCACGATAAGCAGCATAAGGTATGTATTAAAAACTACTTGCTTAAGAAGCGTGAAGCTCCAAGTGTGTGAATAGTAACACTAGAATTTCTACACAGAAGTGGTTCAAGAGTCACAGTCTGTTTAGAAGGAAAGTTAGAAACCATGTTGTCCAGTACTATACGTAAGATTGTAGAATGCCAATTGCACATTATAAGGAGATGTCTATGTGTGCTGTGCGTAGGGTAACAAGGCTAATGGATATTATAGGATTATGGGATTATGGAAAAGTTAATCTCCCTGGTTCCTCCCTGTTGCAATGTAATCCAAGCATGATGACAGTTCAGAGCAAGGAAAGATCGGTCTTAGCTAGAGATACTGTATCCTTCAAAATCCATCATGTTGAAATCTAATCCCCAAAGTGATAGTATTAGTAGTTGGGGCCTTTAGGAGATAATTAGGTCATGAGAGTGAAGCCTATGTGAACAGGACTAGTCTCCTTATAAAAGAGACCCTAGGGAGCACCCTCACTCCTTCTGCCATCTAAGGACACAGTGAGAAGTCCACTGTCTATGAAGCAGGAAGTGAACTCTCACCAGACACTGGAACTGCTGGCACCTTGATCTTAGACTTCCCAGAATCACCTAGGAAGAAATAAAAGTTTGTTGTGTAAGCCACCCAGTCAGTGGTATTCTCATGTAGCAGCCTGAACAGACCAAGCTAGTTAAGAAAGATTTCATGGAAAGTAATCCATTTTGTTCATTTTCCAAAAAGGATTGAAAGACAGTTTCACACAACAGATCTTGACAGCTTACTTTAGGAAACAGAAGGATAAAGAAATCCCCACTATATGGGGACTGGGAAAAGAGCACTAGGAAGACCAAAATCCAAAGCAAAATGATTTTTCCTCTGCATACAATATATAGTACAGTGCTTACAAATGCAGATTGCCTGGGTTTGAGTCCTGACTCTGGAAGTTCATTAGTTATGTGATCCTGAGCAAATTAACTCCACTTTTCTAAGCTTCAAGTGTTCCCATCTATTTAATGGAGTTAGTAACAGGTCAAGATGGAGTGGCAGAGACAATAATTGCTTATGAAAATATTCTATGTGTTCCAATTTGCCTTGCAGTGAAAGGAATCACATGATTAGTTCTGGTCAATGGGCTATGAGCAGAAGTAATTGTGTCACTTTCAGAGCACCAAAAAATTCAGGAGCTGGCACATAATTTTCTATGTTCTCTTCTCCCCTGCCATAGTGAATGCTGATGACCCAGGTCATGAAGCCTCCATCATCTTGAGCACCTGAGTGACCACATAGAGCTGGGTATACACCATTCCTATCCACATCAGGTATGACATGAAAAATAAGTAAACCTTTATTAAAACCTCTGAGATTTCAGGGTAAATTTATTATTGCTACAAAACCAACCTGTCCTGAGTAATCTAGTTGTCACTGTGCCTGAAAAAAATAACTAGGGGGAAAAAAGCAATCTTCTAAAAACATGACTCAAGAATATAGCTAATAAGGAACCAAATGCTACAAATTTTGAGTAAATGAACACATGAATAACCCATATGTCACAACTCCAGGGTTCAAGGAAAAATTTCTTAAAATTAATCCTCCTCACTATCATTGAAGAAAAATTCCAGAAACAGCAGATTTTCAAAAGTCTCCCTAAGATTTCTGTGAATGCCAGGGCCTAGAAGTTCCAAGGTTCTTCTGCCCTCTAACATTAATTTATGTTAACTTGGTTTTGTCCTACAATCACCTGGACATTGCTCTCAAGCCCTTTTCTGGTTGCTTCAAGAAATCCAATTGCATCAATTACCATTTCTATGATGTATCGAGGATTTAGAACATCACAAACATTATTGACAACACAAAGCATTGTGTGAAACCACTATTTCTAACCTGTTGTCTCTCTTCCTCTCTGCTGCCCCTTCCCTTCTCTCACAGAAGTTCCTAATTCTTCTCTCTTATTCATAGTAGTTTCTCTGACTTCTGAGAACAAGAGACCTACATTTGTTTCCTAGAGCTGCTGGAGGCTAGAAGTAAAAATACTCAGGTGTCAGCAGGTCACTTAACTCTGAAATCTGTAGGGAAGACTCTTTCCTTAACTCTTTCTAGCTTTCAGTGTTGGCAGTCAATCTTTGGCATTCCTTGACTTGAATGTTCACCACTGCAATTTGTGTCTCCATCTTCACATGGCATTGTCCTGTGTCTCTCTGTATCTTCACATGGCTGTCTTCTTATAAGAACAGCAGTCACATTGGGTTAGGAACCTACCTTAATCCAATAGAAGCTCATAATAACTAATTATACCTTCAATGACCCTATTTCCAAATGAGATCACATTCTGAGGTACTGGGAGTTAGGATTTCAACATATCTTTTTGAGGGGTATATAGCTGAATCCATAACAGGACCCTATTCCTGTACAGAATAGAACCTACCCCAAGAATATATCAATTCCATTTGCCTTTATACTCCCCATGCCTCAAATAGTATCCAATGCATCTTAGATGCTGATACAAACATTTCTTCCCTGAAAAAGAAATCCAGTATGATAGCTGGTCAACATTTCTCAGAATAACTTAAAATTTAGAATTAAACAAACAAAAGACTGTTTAAAGGCATCTGCAAGTTGCTGAAACAATCAGAACTAAAGGGGACAAAATTCTGGAAAGAAGAGAACTAGAAAAAAGCACACTGACATTTTGCAACTGTTTTGATAATTCTGGATTCATAGCAAAAGAATGAATATCTGGGTTTTGCCCAGGTAGAAAGCCACTGCTTGAGACATGTAAACAAGCAGGGTTTTTCACTGTCTTGTGAAGCTAGAGAGACAAAATTTGAAACTTCAAGTTACTGGTAACAAGGGAGGTACAGAGAACAAAGCCTGATACATAACCAGCTTCTCCCTTAACACATATGTCAATTTCTAAAGTGAGGCTAGAAGGCTTAGAAGCTAAGCAGATAAAGTGAAAAGCAGAGCAGAGTTTTTAGGAGTTTCAACTGTTAGAGAGAAAGGATTAGAGTTGAGGCCCTGTGTGGGTGAGGGACCCAGTGAACTCCTCAAACTCTCATGAAGGTTAGGCTTTGAGGTGGGGAAGCACTAGGGGTAGACTCAGACCAAAACTGAAACATAGTCTTTACTTGGATTAAGAATAAGCTCCAACTGGGCCTAGGAAAATAAAGGGTAACTCTGGCTGGAGGAAGATAACATCTGGAGCCCCCCAAATTTTTTTATAAAATGACAGTCATTTAACTAAAAAATTATTAGGCATACCAAGATACAAAACAACATGCCTAAAAACTCAAAGAAAAACTCATATGGAAATATGTCCATATAGATCCAGATATCAGAATGGAAAAAAACTTTAGAATAACTATGACTTATAACTTCAACCAAAGAAGAAAAAAATTTAAGTAAAGATGGAGAATTCCAACAAAGAACTGAAATGTGTAAGAAAGAGTCATATGACAATTCTAGAACTGAAAAATATAGTTACTGAAATTAAGAATTTATTGAATAGATTTAATATGGAAGAAGACAAAATTATTGAACTGGAAGACAGGTTCATAAAAATATCCAAAATGATGAACAGAGAGGAAACAAAAAATGCAAAAAAAGAGCATAAACACATGGACAACATCAACAAGTCTAAAATATATGTAATTGATATCCCAAAAGGAAGGGAGCAATAGGAAAATATTCCAATAACCACTGAAAATTTCCCAAAGTCATGAAAGACCATACTCATAGTTTCAACCATTCTCAGAACCCTAAATAAAGTGAAAGAAAAGTATATCAAGCTATATCATGTCAAACTTCTGAAAACCAAAGAAAATGAAAAAAAAAAAATCCTAAAAGTAGACGGAGGGAGAGAGGAGACATTACATTTAACAGAATAACAGAATGATAATATGCTAACTTCTCAAGAAACATGATGAAAACCAAAAGACAATGGAATGATTTCTTGGAAGTGTTGGAAGAAAATAATGGTTTCAATACTCAAAAATAAAAGGAAAATTAAGAATTTTTTATTATGTTCAGTTAGCCACTGTATAGTACATTATTAGTTTCTGATGTAGAGTTCAATGATTCCTTAGTAAGACAAACTCCAAAGATGGAAAAAATATACTTCTAGCAAACCTGACTAAAAAATAAAATTACTAAAGGGATGTTTTTTTCAGGTAGGAGGAAAATATCTGAAATAGCAACACTGAAATGCAGGGAACACTGAAAAGCCTACATTTTCAAAAACCTGTCAGTAATCTCCAGAACAGCAAGGAGTTCAACAGCCAGTTCCTAGTATGAAGACCATCTCTGAGTAAGTGTTTAGCTGTTATATAATAACATTACTTCCGACTTGCTCCAAATGAATAGTTTCCTCACTCCCATTTTCATTTAAGTCAGAGAAATTTTGTATTCCTAAAGTATCCATTAACTTTAGAAAAGGAAGAAAGGGAGAATCCAAATGTCTATTCCTGGGTCTGAAAATGATTCCATTGCATTACAACTCCCCAAATAAAAACTAAATCTTAAAAGAATAGGTGCCCTCAAACCTCTCCTTCCACTTAATACTTTCTCTCATTTCAAAAGAGAGATTACCTCTAGGAATCCTCATTGCTGAGGAATAACCTCTTAAGGGAAGCAGTGTCATAGATCAGCCAATTCCTTCCCTTGTCACTAGTAATGACCCTGAATCTTTTTCCTATATTTCATTTAACCTGCACAATAGAAATCTGGAAAAAAACAAAGTATGGGAGAAATCTTTTGGACTCCTTAGATGCCTTCTATAACATTCCACCAAAGTTTTCAATAACTAACTACTTTAAAATTTTAAAAGCTGCAGCAAGCTTTAATAGACTATATTAAGTCTCTTCTCAACTCCCCAAAGAATGTCTGAAATCAGATGACAGAGAAAAGGAAAAATTGGCCTTCACCGGTAGAACAACATTGTCTGCATGCCTTCTTATTCTAGAGGGTTAGAAACGCAGTCAGTTTTCTTGGCTGCTTTTTGTGTGCAGAACACATTAGGCAACTTTCTTCATGGCACAGAAGCTCCCTGCAGTGAAAGCCACTGCCTGAATGGGGTTTCTGAGCACAGATATTTTCTTGCGTATTATTTGCAGCTTTCTACAATAAGCCCTCTCCCACACAAATACATATTTTCATTACCTTATTTTTAGAAATGCAATGTGAAGAGGGGAAGTGTGATCTGACATTCTAATTGTGGTAGATTCTTCCATCTGAGTCTCTCTAGGATCTGGCAGCAAATACAACAACTCTAACATGAGACTTCCGCACAAGGCATCGGTCCCACTTAGCCATATTAAAAGCCATGTGCATTGCAGTTGTCAGGGCACCTTCCCATACATTCATTCGTCAAAATATATCATACGATATGATTAGTTTCCATTACAGCATTAGGTGTCTGATCCAGACTGTGAGTGTAGGAATAATTTTAGGGTTCTATGGTTCAATAAGCTGAATTCTCAGGTCTGAAGTTAGCTTCTGTTCCTTCAAGTCACAAGAGTAAGTCTATGTATTGCCAAGATCTTCAAACTAGGAGGACTCTTGATGTACTTTATTTACCAGCTCTGTTACCTAAAGAATCTGACAGAACCAAATGTAAGAAAGAGAGGAAGTTGTCTTAAAACAGGATTTGCGTTTCTAATTCCATCTTTCTTTCCCACTTTCATTCTTTCCTTCTCCTATCTTTTCTGCCTTCTTTCCCTCTGTTCTTCCACCCATTATTTCTTGATGAATATCTTAACATCTAAGAAATTCCAAATGCTATTTGAGGTACCGGGAAGGCAAATATATAGAAGTCAGGGCTCCATACTTTTTGGGAAGACAGATCAATGAGAAAAATAATTAAAACGCAGAATGAGACAGATGAGCTGGATTCTGTGTGACCAAAATGTGTGGGAAGGCAGCAGGTGGAGGATGAATTCTAGCCAGAGAAGAAAAGGACTGCATAGTTCCACTCCCGCAGTTAAAGCCTAAACCGGCGCATGGACTTGATCTGAACGTGCTGGTTGTAGGCAGGACTAGAACAAGTTATTTGCTTTTGGGTTGTTGGATCTAGGGGAAATGACCGGTAAAGGGGAAAGCAGGAAGAGTTTGTCTCAATGTGTGAGACAATTTTTGTGTGTCTCAAAAATGTGTGTGAAAATTTTTGAATGAGTGAGAGAGAGAGAGATACCAGAGAGAGACCCTGAGACAAGGGTGTCGCAAAGAGAGAGGAAGAAGGAGGAAGCAGATTTTCCTGGGTTGAGCAGGAAGCCCAACCCAGGGCTCAATACCAGGACCCTGAAATCATGACCTGAGCCAAAACCAAGAGTCAGATACTTAACTGACAGAGCTACCAACCCAGGTACCCCAATAAAAACTAACTCTTAAAGTTTAAATACTCTGTTAGGGACTGGGGACACATGGGTAAACAGCAGATGTGGTTTCAGCCCTCCATACACCTACAGGCCAGAATATCAACCCTCTATTTTCTAGGACATGTAACTTAGTGATATGGAGTGATGAGCCACAGGCAGATAGTAAGAAGGAGTGTTCATGAAAGTTTCAGGGAAACTAAGAGACAGGAAGGCACAGGGAGAGTCACTTTGGACCCTAGAGACAATCTGCACACAGGTGAGGAAAAGAGATCTTCTCCCTGCAGATACAGCCATAATTCTTTGGAACCTCAAAGACTGAGAATGCTCAGAGTACCCTTGGTATAGATGTATGTATCAGTTCGTGTTCTCCAGAGAAACAGAACCAATGGAAGGGATAGAAAGATGAGTAGATATTTTCAGAACTGGTTCATCAAACTTGCAAGTTTGAAATCAAAAGACAGCAGGTAGAAATTCAGGAAACTCAGGATTTCAAAGTTACAGTCTTGAGGCAGAATGTCTTCATTTCTAAGAAATCTGTTTTTGCTCTTCAGGCTTTCAACTGATTAGAGGAAACCCTCCCATGTTATGGAGGACAATCTGACTTACTGAAAGTTAAATGTTTTGTAAATGTTAACCGCATCTACACAATACTTCCACAGCAACATTCAGAATAGTTTTTCACCAAACAACTGGGCATCATAGTCTAGCAAAGTTGACCTACACTTAACCATCACAGTACTGAATCGGGAATTAAGAGTACCCTCTGTACAGACATCAATATTCCCAGAAAAAACACAAGACACCAACAAGAGCAGCAGTGGTGGTTGGCTGTCCAACAGAAGACCAAGAGGACCCCTATGAACACATGTGAAACACCCTCAGGGTCCCCTCAGAAATACCTGGCTGGGAAGGGCTGTGCAAGGACTGTACAATTTTGGTTATTGTCTCTTGACACCTCATTAACCTGGTGAAAGACTCTGCAAACTGAAGGATGAATTTTGGAAATGATAAAACCTTGGACCTATAAGGAGCCCTAGGGCGGCCAAGGCACAGGATGTGTGAATCCTTTATTGCAGGAAATCTGTGAGGACAAAGGAGAGAGAAGCAGAAATGTGTGAGCCTCTCACAAGTTGTGAGGGGTTTCTGTGTGATAGGGTTGAAAGGACAAAGAACCTGAACAGGGTCAAGGAACAGGGAACCTTCCCTTGAGATCCAGTGCTTTGGCTCCTGCTGAGTATAGCCTGGTTGCTGTACTACCAGCTTACTCTCTAAGAGGCCAGTTTACAGAAACACTGCTTTGATTCCCCAGTTTCTAAGGCTCAAGCCTGAAGGAGAATGAATCCCAAGCCATGTTAGGATAGGAAATGTCTCTGCTTTCAAGTTCCTATGGTCTTGGAATGATTCATGAAAAAAATTAGTTGTGACAATCTTAACAGGGACTGCTGGACTGCCTCAACTGAGGCAGAGAATTGAAATACCCTAAATATGTACACAAGGAAAGCTGGGGCTGAAAAAATAACCAGTATATGCATCTTGTCAGCTTACGCGACATACACAGATATATTCTTTTCCTCTAAACCTACTTCCCCTCCTGTAGCCTTTTTCCTAGAAACCAGTGCCACCATTCACCCAGCTTCCCATCCTGGGGGAAAATCCTTACCCCCTTCCACTCAAGGTAACTCACTAAGTTCTATTGATATTTTACCTCCTAAAATAGCTCACGAATCCAATCCCCTCCTCTTCATTCTGCTACCACTCTTTAAGGCTGGTCTTCCTGCCTCTAGTCCCCAGCTACCTCCCACCCATCCTTCACATCAGAATGATGATTCAAAAATGAAAATCCAATGCTATCACTTTCCTACTTCCCTCCTAGAGCCTTCCAGATAAATGAGAAATCCTCATTTGGGGGCAATAAGGCCTCTGTAATGCGGTCCTCACTTCCTTCTCCCACCTCACTCCATACATGGTTACATCAACCACTTGGCTTCTTCCTCTCTTTTTAAATCTCTATACATGCAACCCTCCCTGGAATGCTCTCCCCTACTTCTCTTCTGAGCTGCTGAGCTAACTCCTACTTCTTAAAGACCTACATCAGAAATCATTTCTTCCAACTCAACCTGGCCAGACCAGATAATTCTCTCCTAGCCTCAAATCTTTGAGAAGCCACATGCTTCAAAACTTTCGCTTTCTCTCATTTTATGCAATGATAGGCACAGGATCGGTCCACCTACCACCACCCCTGGCCCCCATCCCACCTGCCTCGGTGGGGTGCTCTGCCTGAATGCTTGCTCCAGCCCAGGAGCCAGTCTGACATGGACTCTAAGACTGAGGATCTTTGTGAAACCACACTCAGGAGTGCACCTGGTTCTTGCTGACCCAAACCAGAACCCAGTGTTCATCACAGACCTTTGTTTTGTTGCAGTACAACTGAAACTGAGGGCAAAGAAATATGATCAATAGTTGCTTCCAGGATCTCCTGGTCTGAAAGACACAGTGGCATCTCTGTAATATCACCATCAGGGTTACCATGCTTCACCCAGGTATTGCTTTATTGGCATTCTTTTTCTGTCACTTAAAAATAAGTCGCTCTTCCAAAATAGGTAAATAAATACAAATAAAAAAAGAGCAATAATTTCTACTAGTCCCAGCAAAGTGCAGAAACAGGAAACAGGACAGGTCTTTATGTTTGTAATACGTGCCTTGGGATTCAGTTTCCTAAAATTAAGTCCAAAACAAAGTTCAGTCTCCTCTGACAAAATATGTGGATAGTTGGGTAAGGTCATTCACTTGCCAGACAACATTTGGTGCTATCCAGACAGCCACTTAAAGAACCACAGTGGATTAAGGAAATCCTTCAGAAAAGAAAGGCATCTGGCAGTACTAGGACAACTGAGGAATTAACTTTTAGGGAGAGTCATCTCCGGCCTGGGGAAAGAGCAAGCAAATGAAAGAGAATCAGAAAGACAGTAAGAATGAAGCAGCCCCATCTCCTCTCTTGGTGATTGACTGGTTTTCCTGAAGCACTATCTACAAGGGCCAAATGGATCATTATCCTTCTGAAGATAAGCAAACCTCAGTGATTCAATCTAGTAAAATCATAAGAAATCACATTAACTAAATACCTGGAAAAAAGCTGAACTCAAAAAACCAGAAAGTAGAGTCACAGTGACCAGGGGTTGGGGAGTGGAAGAAATGGGGAGATGCTGGTCAAAGGGAACAGATTTGGAGTTATGAGATTAACAAATTTTAGGGATTTAATACACAGCATGGGGATATAGCTAGTAATACTGTAGTATATACTTGAAAGTCGCTAAGAGAGTAAAGCCTAAATGTTCTGACCACAAAAAAGAAATGGTAATTATGTAAAGAATGAGGGTATTACCTAAAACCATGGTGGTCATCATTTTGCACCACATAAGTGTATCAAGTTAATGTGTTATGTACCTTAAATTTATAGTGTTCTATGAAAATTATGTCTCAATAAAGCTGAAAAAATAATGAATAAAGCATAAAAAAACAAAAAGTACAATAAGCTTTGTAGAGCATAGAGTAGTCACTTAAATATAAATTGTCATCATGATTATGTCTTAGTTAAAATTAAAAATAAATTTAAATCCTTGTGTTCTAAAGCATAGTAGTAGGGAACACACTTAAAAAAGCCAGCCATAGAACCCACCATTCATTCATCCATTCATTCATCTGTTTCTACAAATATTTATGAAGCAACCACATGTAGGCACTATATCAATAAAAATAACCAACAACTCTCTTGGGGTTAAACACTGGAGCTACGCTGTGTGAGTTGGTCCCCAACCATTCCACTTAGTTTAACTATGGGACTTGGAAAAGTTCTTGAATCTCTATATAACTCAATGTCCTCATCTGTAAAATGTGGATAATGAAAGTACCTTGACTTCATAGGATAGTTGTGAAGACTAAATAAGTTTGCAAATGTAGAGTACTTATCCTTATATTTGCATATATACAATGCCTGCCAGACCCCATAACAGTAACCACAAAACCCCATAAAACTACAGCCAATCTTTATGAGGCATTTACTACCTGCCCTGAACTAGGCATAGTACACATTTAATAAATGTTAGCCATCATTTTTATTACTATTACTTGGATCTTTTAGTTTTATATTTTAATGAAAAATCAGAAACATTCTGATTTCTTTAGTTGTTGTTATTGCTGAGTTAATAGCTTTGGCAGGTTTCCAGCATACTTTCAATATGAAATTAGAGAAAATACATCCAAATACACTTTAGGTCTAACATAATAGTAATTTGACCATATCTTAGTTTAGAACATAAGCCTAAAAGGCCAGATGGTAGCTTTAAGAACATATTTTCTACCCGCCAGACAGCATATTCTACAAGCCTAATAAAAAAAGACTATGCCCAAGGTCAAGAAGAGAGCCTGTCATTTTGGACCTTATTTGACAAAACAAAGCAAGAAGATGGGCCTATGTCAGAAAAGTGGTTCAGAAAAAAAGTAGTAATGTTAGTAAGCGTTCTAAGTTAGTCAGACATAGGGTTATGTCCAGAAAATCCAAGTAAAGCAAAGAGAATGAAGGCAGTTCTGAGTCTAGGCATGCTAGAAGGAGGGTGTCATCAGTAAGGTGGTTCAAGAGACCAAGAAACAACAGGGAAAGATTTAGTCAGAAGATGAGAAATTCTAGCCATGGGTAACCAGTGCAAGAATCAAGTTTGTCTAGGGATATCTGATGGTCCCTCAGCTTATTTTCACCGTCCAGGAACTATGAGGGTCTAACATATCATAGGCAATCAAATACTAATCGTCTGACTGATGCTGGTCTTACTCTGTGAACTAATGCCTGGAGATATGCTTGGGATATCATGCTTACATTTTTATGTCTTCTACCCTTAAGAGATTTTAAGTACCCTAAAAGCATCAACTACTTCTCCAACTTGACATTCACAGAGAGACTTTCATAATATAGATATTCAATGAATGAATGAATTTTCTGAGTGAATGAATAACTACCATGAGCAAATTAGCAGACACCAAGGGAGTCTGATCCTAAGCCAACTGCCTTCTGAGAAAAATGTTCCTTATATCCTCCCTATCCAGAGCAAAATGGTTTCAGGGTGTGGAACATCTGTTGGTGCTATCTGCCAAGAAACTGGAGTGCCACCTTCCAAGAAGAGAAAATCAATTTTCCTTTGGGGAACTACTGCACCCCATCCTATCCTGGCTAAAAGTAGGGCTAAGAGTTTCTCTCTCTGGAATTAGAACCTTAAGCAGAACTTTGAGGACAGAAAAATGGCTAGAGCTGCTTCATCCAGCAGTGCCTAAAGAGGTCGTCCATTGGTTCATGTTGCCTCAATTGCCATAGATGTCTTGGTTTCTGTCCTGCGACCTGGCAACGTAGTCCTTCCTTTGAGTCAGTGAGCTTCCCTTTATTTTTAAACAAATTCCTCCTGTACATAAATTAGCAAGAGTCCATTCCAGTAGTTATAAACTGGGAATCCAGCTGATTTGCTATGAAACCCCTGCACTAGGACAGAGCTTCTCAACCCCAGTGGCACAAAAGAATCACGAGGGAGCTTGTCAAGTCCAGCAGTAAGGTCACACCCCAAGCCAATTAAAAGAGACTCCATGAGGATGTGACCAATTCCTGTTAAAGTGCCCCAAGTAACTCAAATGCACAGCCAAATCTGGGATTCACAAGCTCTAGAATTAAAACAAATATGGCCACCTGCCTACTCTAAGAAAATCAAGGCATAAGGAGTATTTTATAAGTGGCATATTTTTTTTAACTTTTATTTATTCATTTGACAAAGAGAAGGAGATCACAAGTAGGCAGAGAGGCAGGCAGAGGGAGAGAAGGAAGCAGGTTCCCTACTGAGCAGAGGGATCCTGAGGTCCCTCTGCGCGATCCCAGGATCCTGAGATCATGACCCGAGCCAAAGGCAGAGGCTTTAACCCACTGAGCCACCCAGGCGCCCCAATGTGGCATGTTTTTAAAGACAGAATTTAACCCTAGAGAACTAGTTAAGTTCCCACTTGGAGTTTGTTATTTTCCCGCAAGAATTAAAGAACTAAAAGGGTTTTCATCTTTAATTGCTGTTTTTTTTTACCACCAAGTAAATCTAAAGAACTTCACAAGTGTAAGCACTTTCCAATTTTATTAACAACACAAGTAAAGCACAGTGTCAAGGAAGAAAAGATCCCTGTTGGCTTGTATTTAAAATAGATTGTGATAATCTATTCCAAGTTGGGAATAATTTCCATGTAAGGAACCCCAGAATTCTGTGGAAACGGAGGCTGTATTTGGTGACACTTGTTGACTAGACAGTGATCGTGAGAGGGGAGAAAACTGGTGCCTTTTTGTCTCCTCCACTCCTTCTGTCTTATGAGTGACCATTTTCTTTTAAAGTTGTATGAAATGCAGTGAGGGAAAAGCTAGCTAAGGAGCAAAGCAATTAAATCCCATAGAAGACAACACATGTGTCTACAACAAGAGAGAAAGATATGTTGAAATATTTGACATTTAGTTTCCTAAAGGAGGAGTTGCTTTTTCACAAGGATGGTTTTGATAGAGAGACCAAGACAATATGGTGACATTCCAGAAGAAATCGCAGCTCTGCATGTACCCTGCACAGGAAATCAAAGAGTCACACCCAGGTTGGAGAGGAGGTGCCTCAGTGGTGGTGCCTCCTGATGGCTGCCCTGGCTACTGCACCACTCTCCCTTGACCGTGACTCATCCCCAGGGCATACACACTTGAGGTGCACACAGGCTCTCCTGAGCTCTGCCAGGGCTCACAGAGTCATGCTGCCCCTAGAGGATCAGGTCTGCTTCCCACAGCCCTGGCAGGGGACACAATGTCCCTAGAAATCAACTGGGTCCATCTTCTATCTACCAGCTACACACAGTGACTTCTCTCGATTTTTGGTTTTAACTCTGGTGAGACTGAGTCAGCAGAGAATAGATGTATATATGGTGATCTACTTGCATAAGTTTAACAGGGCTTAGACACCTTATGGAATGTACTGTCATTGAATACAGAAGGGAAAAGAATGGGCTCAGCTCACAAGGAACATGGAAAAGGGGAATATTGATGTATCTTGCATATATTCAGGATGTCCTTTTTATTTTTACTTCATCCCACTTATAAACTCAAGTATCATTTGAGAATGCATTTTAAAACACTTTTTAAAAAGTCAAATACATTTAAATTAGGTGGTACTTCTTTGTTGTCTTCTTTTATTTTCATTTGATAAATACATCAGGAAATAACTCCTGAGAATAGGCCAACCACTAATAAACAATTTAGATACATGTTTTCCCATAAGTCAAATACTTTTGTTACAAATGTGAATTGAATTCAAAAGATATTTAATTGAGATGCTACGGTATGCTAAGCATATGTAGTCAAAAAACCAAATTCATGCCTGTGTTTATAATACAATAAATGACCTCTCATGCTGTGCTATCAATTCATTTTGTCATCATCTCAAAGTTATTTTTAAGCAACCAGTTGGCATAACCTTTGGCAAGACACTATCATCCTAAACCGAGAAAGTGATACTAATTCCCTCTTTATTGCAGAGGGGCTAGGAACGGCTCACTGTGACAGCAGAGGCAGCAGGAATGTAATGGAATCAGTCCCGGTGCATTACTGATTGACCACAGGGGAACACAACTCATAAAAACAAAGGAAGTATAGGACAATGGGAAGAGAGGTGGACTTGGAGTCTGAATACCCACATTGGAATCCTGGCCTCTCAAGATGCAAACTGAGACACCACACAGTGGTCACCTCCTGTCATGGTTTCTTCCACTGTAGGATAAGGTAACAATTACAGCTGCCGCCCCAACTGTTAATGAGAAACAAGTCAATAACAGAGGTTCCAACACCACCCACAGTGGCCTGGACTCAATTTTTTGCTGAACCTGACTCTCAATTCCACTAGCATCAAGCCATGAACATCTCAATCGGCTACCATGAATGCCTTTTTACTTTATCATAAGTGAGCATTGACTATGATCTTTACCTTCTTCTTTACACTTTCTACGCTTCTCAGTTTCTCTACAGTGATCATATATACATTTTATAACCATGGTTTATGAATAAAAAGATGTGGGCAAATTTTTGAGGTTAGAGTTAAACTGAAGGCACTGAATTCAGTGAATATATGAGTTAAGAGTCTTTTGACATTAGTGTGAACTGACCAAAAGACAGAATGTCAGCAAATCAGAACACTAAAATTATTAAAGTGAGAAGCATACTCCATTCTCATTATTTTTGTATGCTTTTAAATATAAGGAAAAAATTTCCTTAATATGCTCATTGTGTTCTTATATAGTTAAAAATATTCATTTATTGTCTATTTAGAAAAATGGCCATTGAGTACTTATTATGTCGTAGATGTCTTGAAAATAATCAGGCCAACACTATAAGAAATGTCCATCTATCCTCATTTTTGTCTATAGGAAAATCCAAATAACCTGGCACATATGACAGAGGAGTTCAGGGGTGATAGTGCTGTGAACCGAACACAGCAGTTTGGACTAGACCTGATCACAGAAATTACACTGGTAATCTCATTCACTGTTTAAAGATTTCAGACTAAAAAACATATACAGGCAAGTTCAGAGGTTAACAAACTGTGGTCTACAAACAAAATCCTGCCTACTGGCTTTTTTTTTTTTTAACAAAGTTTTATTGGAACACAACCACACTCATTTGTTTATACACTGCCTATGGCTGCCTTCGCATCATAATGTTGAGTAGTGGCCACAGAGACTGTAGAGCCCACAAAGCCTAAAATATATACTATCTGGCCCCTTAGAGAACAATGTGCTGACCATTGATCTAAGAGGTTAGAAGGGCAAAGTCATTTAGAATTGGTTAGTCGGTTCTGTGTATCTGTCAACAGAAGAGGGAACTATGCAGCCAGAAAAGCACACCAAAGTTGCTGCCTGAAGGGCAGAAAACTTTTTTTTTAAGATTTTATTTATTTGAGGGGGTGGACACAACCATGAGTGGGGAGAGGCGGGAGGGCAGGGAGAGGGAGAAAGAATCTGAAGCAGACTCTGCACTGAACATGGAGCCTGATGAGGGGCTTGATATCCAGACCAAGAGATCATGGGGCTCGATTTCACAACCCTGATGTCCTGACCTGAGCTGAAATCAAGGGTCAGAGGCTTAACTGACCCAGCCACTCAGGCACCCCCTTGGAGGAAAGTAAACATGTAACTCCTCTGGGGGATGAGGTCTGCAAGAGGATTTAGTCTGCATGTGTCCTTGCCCGTTTGTGGGCTGGGGATGAGGAACAGCACAGGTGCTCAAGTGAGGAAATGTAGAGATTAAAAGAGATGAAAGTGTAGCCAGAGGATGTCAATGATAAATGGAGAGAAAGAGAGAACACAAATAAAGGTAGAAAGGTGAGATGCTCAGGCTCAAGCTATAGAGGTATTTAAGGGAGAAAGAAAAAGTACAGAGAGGGGTGGTCAGAGAAATAACAGGCAGCCTGTTTGAGGCCACTCCTCAGAGACCCAGTCATTATGGGCACCTTCTCTGTGTGCTTCTATTACACCCCAGGCACTGCGTGGGGCCCTCAGAGGGCCTGCATACTAGTGAAGGACAAAGGGGCACCCCATAGTACCAGAAGCAGCGCAGTGTCTAAGCAGCCGCCTTGGAATCTGGTGGTTGAGGGGGCCTTCAGCAATCTTCGTAGAGACAGCTGGGCTCTGAGTAGGGCTGGGTAATTTGGAGGAGTCAGTGCTCTCCTGAAAGGGGTCTCGGAATTTCACATATTGAGATGGAGACGTGCTCCAGAAGGGATTAAGATGAAAGGAAGGAGATGAAATGGTAGCTGAGAGGCACAAATGGGTCTCATTTGCTTTCTGAAAGATGGGTGTTGTAGCCAGAAAAGCTTTTCATCACCCAGAGGTGGTGGTGCGGCCGTAGCAGCATTCTTTGTAACAGGACTTGACCTGTGGGTGAGCAGCTTCCACTCTCTCCGACTACCCGGAGATTTTTCTGCGTTTTGGAAAAACAGAAAGGAATGCCAAGTCTACTGAAAACCACTGTAAATGCTACCGACACGGTGCCTGTGGCTACTTCATGCAAGGGTAATGAGAGAATGACCAGACTAAAAATACTCTGTGGCCTTTCTCAGCAGCAAATGGGCAGTGTGATTGGGTAAGCACAGAAGAAAAAGTGAGAGCCCTTCCTGAGTGGAAACAGCACAACAAAGCACAGTTATTAAGTAAATCAACCAACTTGGGCCCACAGGAGAACCTGTTGCTGCAACTGCATGAGCTCTCCCAGGAAAAAATGAGAAGTCAGACACTCGGTGTCGTATTATATAAGCTGAAGAAGCAAAAAGAATCCTATAAGCCCCAACCTTAGAGGACTCTGGAAGAAAGTTGAGACTTCTTTATCTTCTGGCCACATTTTTGTCATCCCTGAAGACCTGCAACTCAAACCTGGAGAAGTGATTTCAATTTTTTGGGTCCCTTTTTCCATCTATAAAAATGGGGATGATAAATATTGTGAGTTGCTCCTCAAAGGGTTCAGGCCACTGCTATCAAAATATTACTCTTGTGGAAACTCAACACACAGATGCTGAGTTTTAGCAACTCTCCGTCTCTAAGGAGCACTTTGGGAACCACAGAGACGCAAGACTTAGACACTCACCGCGTCTAACAAGAAAGGCACAGGAAGTCTGGTTTCTGCAAGATCCTGCAGAGTGGAATCTCTGTGGACTCTGTTACTCCATGTAGCACTTCCTAGTAAAGCAGAGTGTATGTGGAGAATGCTGGTGGCTGGTGGGGGCAATAATACTTAGAGGATACTGGTTAGGAGCGTGGATTTTAGAGCCAGACCACTTAGATCAGAATCTCAGCTCCTCCAATGTCTACTGGGTGACTTTTCATAAATCTATCAACCTTTCTGACCCTCAGCTTCCTCACTTGTATAGATAATAACTGTACATACTTCAGGAGGTGGAAAGACTAAAGGAAAGACTAGGAAAGACTAAAACAAAGAATGAAGGTAAAGTACTTAGCATAGTGCCTGAAACATGAGAAGCAACCTAAAATATTAGCCACTAATATTATTATAGTTTGATATTAATGAAGACTCAAGCAACGTGTCATGGGAAGGAAATTATAGAAGTAATGGCCTGACTTGAAATCAGAAAGCCGAGGAAAATGTTTCTGGAAAAATGCCAAAATTATCTCACAACTATCAATTGTTTATTACTGCCATGAGGCAGGTAAGCTACCGAAAACTGAAGCCCACAGACCATTGCTTAATTCCATTTCACCTGACGTTTCCAGCCTCTGCCCTAGTATTGCAACAAGGCTTATGGGAAATATAAATATGCAGCCCTATGCTTCTCCCTTTGTTTCTGATCTTCTTACGGCCAAGAAGCAAAATGAAGAGGCGAAACAGAAAATACTAATGGCCTGAGCAGTGGTATATCTACACCCAGGGGTGAGGAGCTAGATGAAAAGTTCCTCTTCCCATGGAAACATCTAGGATTCAATCACCTGGGATAGGAAGCCTGGGACCCAGAAAGAGCTGTGAGGAAAGAGGGGTTCAGAAAGAACATGCCAAGGACAGTGTCGAGTTTTCTGAGCATCAGGAACCAGCTTTGGCTTGAAGACCAACTCATTAGCCATTGATTATATGAAGCCAGAGATTATATTAGCCAGAGATTATATGAAGTCATGTAATGGAATCACCAAACTCACTGAGTAAGAAAAGAGAGGAACACACTGGCAAAGATCATCCTCAAAAACACATCTCAGCCCAGAAAGGAACGTAAGGGACTCTGTTCCAAGCAAGGGATCCAACTCCCCTTTGGCTCCAAAATGCTACCAAGAAATAAACCAGTAAAGAAACAGAAGCCCCAGCTTATGTTGTTTAGCAACACCTCCCAAGTACTATTCAAACACAGCCTTTGTTTTCTGTTGCAGTTATTTGACAAAGTTAAATATCATTTTCAAAACAATGAAAAAATAAAAATATTAGAAGTCCTCCAAAAATGAAATTATATGGCCCACTCTCTAGATTTAGCAAACATCTTTCTTCCTCTCATGTTGTCCTTTATTAAAATCTAATACTAATGTGGGGTTAATGTGACAGCCCTGAGTACACAGATGAAGTTATAAAGGAAATAAGCTTTTATTACTTTTCCAAAGACAAAGCAATAACTTAGAATAACAGAATGATGTTAAACTTTCTACCGCTTTCCACTCTCAAATTCTCTCCTTTCTTTCTCCATATTACAGGAAAATTTTCTTAAAAAAAAATTAAAACTCCATTTATGAGTTTACAATAGAGCCATAGCTAAGAATAATCTCACATTTTTGTAAAAACATCTTCCAGAGGCAGGGAAAACTGTCTTTGAAATTATCCCCCAAATTTACCTCGGTTTCTTATTTTCAAGTATACTAGGCTAACTGGTGCTATATTGTTAGACAGGACTTCTCCCTCTAACCCATTCCCCTTAGCCATTTAACCACCAAATTCTTTTTTTTTTCTTTAGCCTCCTGAATCTCTCTCAGATTTGTCACTTCCTTTCAGTACCCCTCATATTTCAGATGCTGTCAATCTTCTCAGAAACATCCTCCTAGCCCACTGGACTGGGATCCTTGTAAGCTATCTGATTTCCCCCCTTCCCTGCTTAAAAAAGTCAACAATTTCCCATCACTTACCGAATCAAGTCCCCACTCTTTGGCATGCCCCACTTATATGTCCATCTACTCTCTCCTCCATCCCCCCAACCCTCTCCTCCTTCCCTACTTCCCATCCTTGCACACACGTGTGCACACACATGCACGCGCACATGCACACACACACACACACACCCTTAGCATGGCCACCACCCACCACCACCATTTAACTCTTACAGTTCTAGGAAGCCTGTGGTTCTCTAATCCTCCCATGCTATTGTAAACTCACTTTTCACATTCTGTGTCTCAATTAAGCTTCCTTCTTGCTTATTGCGTTTATTTTTTTTTTCCAAAGATTTTATTTATTTATCCGACAGAGAGAAAGAGATCACAAGTAGGCAGAGAGGCAGGCAGAGAGAGAGAGGGGGAAGCAGGCTCCCCACCGAGCAGACAGCCCGATGCGGGGCTTGACCCCAGGACCCCGAGACCACGACCTGAGTCGAAGGCAGAGGCTTTAACCCACCGAGCCACCCAGGCGTCCCTTGCTTATTGCATTTAACAAAGAGTTATATACCTCTCATCACTCCAGGTCTTTATTCCATGAGCTTTGTGAGTATTAACTCATTCAATCATTACAACCCTGTGAGACAGATATTATTATTCTCCTCATTTTATAGATGATGAAACCCTGGCACAGATCAGTTAGGAAACTTGCCCAAAGCCACACAGTAAGTAAATTGTTGGAGGGAGGAAAGAGGCAAGATTCAAACCCAGGCAGTCCAGCTTTATGTCTGCGCCCATCACCACACATGCACTGCCTCATCTGCTTCTTCCTTGCTCTGTATCAGCTCCTCTGCAAAGCCCCCTCTAACTACTGACCACAACCGCACATCAACCCCACTTAACTGGTCTCATGAAGAGTCTTATTATATGATAACTATCACAACCTTTCTTCTCACTTTTGACCATAAGTTGCTAGAAGGCAGACGCTATCATTCATCATGGTATCTCAGCAAGGTGCTCAATACCTGTTTGATGAATGACCCAATAAGGATAACAGATAGCCTTATTACATGTTCCAGAGTTGATATAAGGAGAAATTCAAAGAAAGTGGAAGCTAAGGATTATGTGGTTCACTCAATATTTCAATATTTCATGCTATTCCAGCTAACATTCTATCAAAGCCATAAATTGCAGGAAACACTTGCATGCATGCCTCTACCCCCATTCTCAGTTGCAAAGATGAGCGCGGTCTGAAAGGATGGTCTCAGATCCTAGAAATGCTCTATATCTGTGTTGTCCCACATGTTGAGTACTTGGCTAGAAAGACTGAGAAACTGAATGTTTTTATTTTACCTTATTTTAAATTTAAATAATCACATGTAGCTGGTAGCTAACATATTGTATAGTGCATGTCTAGACCATTTGCAAATCATCAAGTGGCAGAGAACAGAGCAGTGAGAGGAACAGAAAGTGGGAAGCAGTTAGAAATATGCAAAGAACACATGGTGCTGGGATAGCAAACCTGCCTGGTGTGACTGGAACTGTGGAGTTTCCTGGGACTTCCAAGGTCAAAAATGGGATAGTCCTAGGCCAACGAGAACCACTGGTCAACCTACTCAGTGCCTAGAAGGAACTAAAAGTAGATTCCATGCAGGAACTCAGGAAACTGAAGCAGGAGATGGAGCAGGAAAAACTCTTGAGTTTGGGCCAAGGCGAAGATAAAAAATATATGGTAGGCGGGTCATTGTCTTGGAAGCCATACCCTCTTCAGACTTCCATGTATCTACATATTCCAACACCCAGGTTCTAGCACAGAGATTTCAAACAAATGTGTACCTGCTTTTTTTCAAATACATGTGCTTTATTTTACTCATCCGTCTCTTACCAGGGAAATAAGATGGCAGCTATTCAAATGTCTTTGATCTATCCTTTACATTTCCATTCTCATCCCATAATCTGTTAATCTTTCCAGTATCTCAGTGCAAGGCTGAATTAAATTTCCGTATTGAATCCCAACATGAAAGGCATTTCTTTGTGAGCAGCTCAATATGATGTTCTTCTAAATGACATTTAAAATGTTCAGCTCAGTAATGGGATGATAAAGAAGGGCACCAGGTGTGAGTACACATCGGTAAAAAGAACATTTTTTTTTATTAGTCAGAAACCAAAAAGATAGAACAAGATAATTAAAAAAGAAAAAGTTTATTCCTGCTAGACTGCCACAAGAGTATTATGACTCAAAATGTAATAGTCACTGAATTCCTGCAGGAATCTAACTTCTTAAAAAGACATCAGACCTCAAAGTCTGAGTCATGCCACATTAACCACCAATGGCCAAAGAAAAGTTTGAATACCACTGGAAAAGTTAAATATTAGACTTTCCCTGAAACATTTAAACTCAGAGAAGTAGGTATTGCAGTTGTCATACCGACTTGTGTGAATTCTTTATAGGTTTCCAGACCAATCTTTGCAACCCCCTTCTGTTGCTATGGTGACCCAAATAAATTCTCTCCTGAGATTCATTTCTCTCAGATGCCAATGCATCAGGTCAAGCAGACAGGCAGGCTAGCAAATAACGTACTGGCCTAAACCTTCTCACATTCTCTGGGCAGCCACAAAGAGCTTTCCTCGACACATCACACGCTATCTCAACATTTTCAAAACTGTAATTCCATTACATTGAGATAAAAAAAATTATTCCAAGCTTTGGTTCTTCTTTTATTTGTCTAACTAACAAGATGAATCCCTGCACAAGGCAAAGTGTAAAAAGCAGAACATCAGAAATTCTCCTAACATCCACTTCATCACTCTTATGCTCACCAATAAGACCTGATTGATTGTTTTCAGTAAAGTAAAGATAGATGCAAGGACTTTCACCATCTGGCCTCCATGTAGTACTAGCAGATATGGTATTTACTACTTATAATTAGGGACTGGGGAGACTGAGACATTACCCCCAAAAAATTCATGAGGAAAGAACATTGGGTTCATAGAAAATATGCAGACATAATTCTAGGGGAGAAAGCCTTAAAGCCTTTTTGTCATTAGAGATGCTACAGTTTAAAGCCTCAGTGTTTGAGTATCCTCGCCCCCTGCATGTGTTAAATCTGTATTACACACAGTGCAAATATTTCTCAAGACAGAGCAGCATTTCACAGTGACACTATGTAACAGGAAGCAAAGAGAAGATACCTACACTCTCCAAAAATCCAAGTCTGTTAATGTCACCCAAAGATGTCCAACATTTTAACCCCAAAACTAATACAAGGCACATAATAAGAAAGGCAGAAATAAGAGCTGGGCATTCTACTCTAGGGCTGCTAGTATATTATTAACACTTTCCCTCTGCCCCTTAGTCATGCTTCACCACAAGCCAATAAAAGTTGTTACCCCCACTTTGAGCAAAGAGGGATAAATTAACTTGTCAGAAGTCACACAGCCAAGAAGAACCTGTATGGGAGTTAAAGTCTTAGTTCAAGTGCCTGAGCTTGTTACCCCCATGCTGTACTGTCCCTGAGGGTCCCCAGTGCACTTGGATGAATCAGACCCGACTAGAGACCTTCTACCTACAAATGCCTCCAAATCACTATCTATCCTCCACCTGAAAACATACATGTGCTCACTCACTTTCCCTTTCTCATTCCCCCTTCTGTCTCTGCGCTTTTCCCAGGGCTCCGAGACCAGCTGTTTCCTGGGGAGCTTAGCACTGCTAGAATGGGACGTTACTCCTCTACCAAATTTGCAGTCTAGGACAGAAATGAAACTACAGGAGCCAGAGACTAAAGACCGGAGGAAGTTTTCACTGAGCCTAGGGGAGCAGCCAAAGGTTACCACTGCTTTGGAAGACAGGGGTGAGGAGACCAGGAAGACAAAAAGCAAGCACATGCTTTCCATTTCTATGCCATGGTTTCCCCCGAAGCAGAAAAAAAGAAAACAAAAACAAAAAACAAAAAACATGGGACTGGCTGCCCCCACACTTGTACACAGGGACTCTGGCCAGACTATGAGGAGGGGATGACTCAACCAGAGGGCTGAGTAAACCAGCACAGAAAGCTTTGAGCAAATAACAAGTGCAATGAGCCTAGAGATTCAAAGAGAAAGAATGGGAACGAACAGGAGAGGGGGAGTAGGCCAACACACAACTAGCCCTTTTGTGCCCACCCCCCACAGGTTCTGAGCCTCCTGCGGTGGACACGCCAGGGCCTGCTGTCCCCTCCTGCTCATCCAGCTCCTTAGCACTTGCCTCTCTCCTTCCTCTCCACGACACGTTTAAACCAAGGTTGGTATTTTGAGGGTCAGCATGGGTGTTTTTTAGTGACTTTTGAATACTATTAACCTTTTCTTATAAACCAGTGTCTTTCTCTTATTAGGAACTTAAAACCATATATGCTGGAGATTCTTTGGTCTTGAAATGTCAGTTGGATTTCTTAATGGCCATCCATGCAAACGGGACTAACATGAAGAAATCTGCCTTAAAGGCAGCTAACTTTTGGAGGGGAATACATCTACTCTATATATCAAGGGATACCTGTTTTTGACATCAGACATCAAAGGAGTTATGAACATTCATATTCCTCTCCAAAGGACAGCTAGGAATCTTATAAGCAGAGTCCTAGCATGACTCACTTGTTAGCGTTTGCTGCCCGGGGCACAAAATGTCTCATCAACAAGACTTGGGGTTTTGGATAACTGCCTCTTAAGTGGATTCAGCTCTTAACCTGGATTGCATATTTTTCTCCTTCATTACATATGATTTAATTTCTCAAGAATTAAATTATTTTTAAAGTTCTCCTAAATTAAATGAAGAGTAAATAAAAAGATCTCTGACAAAGAAAAACTGAGTAATTTTATTAGGAATATGATAAATGTGATAGGTTGCAGTAGCCTGAAAATCCCATTATATGCAATTAAGGAGCTACATTAATGTAATTGTAGACTTCCCAGCATTTTTAGTCCAGCACATACAGTATTTACAGATAATTGCATAGTAAGGGGGAAAATGCAAGCTGTGAGTCTAGCATGCACGTGACTTATGTTGTCAAATTAAAACCTGGTTGGGTTTCTCCTTGAGTTATTATCTCTAAAAAGCTTAATTTTTATCTTTTCAAGATGGGAAAATGCACAGGCATGCAAATGAAATGTTTCCTGTAAAAACCATAAAAAGTACCGTGAAATTACAGGCACTATTAAAATAAGGTAATAGTCATTTGGATAATACTAACTCCAAATTTTTAACTCTTTGACTATAACTTCACTGAACAAAGAATTCTAAGGCAAATTAATATCATAAACAGCTTGCAAGGATAGATAACTTACTTTTATGCTTATGAGACCTCCTATGTGTACATTATTAGCATAAAAATGATCCTAAAGTTATAAAAGAGCCAATGGGTAACAGGAAAATATCATGGAAAAAGTGCTCACCTAGGCTGGAAGATATCTAAGTTCCTATTCTACTCTGTTGACAATAAATTACATAATCCTGAAAAAAATTAGACACTCCATATCTCAGTTTCTTCAATTATAAAACTCAATGGTTGAAATAGATAAGCCACAAAAGTCACCTCAGTCTAGAAATTAAGATGTCATCTAACTTTTGAAGCAGGTCCTGGTAGGACGAATAATTTTCAGTTGTCAAGTTGAATTATTAATCTCAATTTGAAAACAGTGCTACATGTAGTTTTAAACAGCTAAAATTTTCATTAATTTAAGTTCACCTACCTTCAGATATGATAGGGGAGTAGGCACTTGTGATGAGGCAGGAACTGTAATAGCCACTTCTACGTATACTGAATAGGTTTACTCTATGGGGAAAGAAAAATACCAAACTTAGTTTGTGCAGTGCGAATTTTACATTAAAAGGGGTTATAATCATTCTAAACTCATTTAACTTCAATATGTGCCTAAGACCATGGTCATGATCATAGTGGTCATCATCCTAAAGCCTCTGTTGAGTACTGGGTAGAGCACTGAGAACGATGAACCCTTCATCCTCTAAAACACCTTACACAGAGTAAGTGCGATGACTGTCTTCATTTTACAAATGTACAAAGTAATGACCCTTGGAGAGGTGAGGATGGGCAACTTGCCCCAGGCCACCCGGCCAGCATACACATGAACCAGGACTTGAACTCAGGTCAGACACTCAATCTAAAGCTATGTCCAAACCAGTCTGCACACAGACTCAAGAGTGACGTTATTCCCTTCTTCCCACTGCCCTCTAATCATTAAAGAGGTCAGAGGAAAGTGGATATATAATAAACACCCTCTATCTAATTTCCCCCGCCAAATTCATGAAGAATAAGTAACCAATCCAGCATCTTCCCCACTCCTGCTCCTGTATGATAGAAAACAAATATTCTTGCTAAAGGGCTTGGATGGAAGCTATCAACAGGAATGAAATCTCAAATGATAGCTGCCCAGAGCCACACAGCAATACATTATCACTCATATAGTTCACGGAACATTCATTCATTTTCTTTAACATCAAGTTTAACTTTGCAGGAGGCGAGTTATGTTATAAAACAGCAAAAAAAAAAAAAAAAGTCTGAAAATGTTGATATGATTGTCTATCTAGCAGAAGGGAGACAATTTGCAGCGAAATAATTGGTACATTTTCCCACTGCATTATATTTCTCAAAACATGTTACTGTGGGAGGAGATTAGCTTCCCCTTTCTTCAGGAAGAAAATGACTTGTCTCCTATAGTGAATAGAACTGTCATTCTGAGAGCTGACAAATGCTAACAACCTTTGGAGGTACAGTGTGCCAGCATCTAAAAAACAAATAAAATAAAATGAAGAATCCAGTAACCAAAGAAAGAAAGGTCATGAAAGAAAATAATAGGGTAGGACCCTTAAACATTAAAAAAAAAAGTACTGGCAATCTACTTAATTCTAGAAATAACAGTCATATACTAAAATGAAAGGAAACAGAAATAAGTAATTCTAAATTAAAATCACTTCAATTAGTTTACATTTTTACGTTAGATTCTATAGCACCAAATTAAATATAATGGATTCCATTCTGTTTTGCAAAAATATAGTTGCATTATGAATACAATTAATGTATCTGGCCACAGATGTTCCAAACAGTCATGATCAGAGCCAGAGTTGGGACCATCAGAGCTGAGGTAGCACTGTTCTTACACCGGTGGTCCCATGATCCTGATGGGATTAAAATATTTTGGTGACAGAGAAAAACCAACATGAGACCATAAGATAATGCTAGGTAGATAAGGGGTCCTGAGAGGCCATTATAACAGAGCCGACTGAGATTCTGGCAGATGATGCAATCAAAAGAAGCTTCTGGCCAATCTTTATCTCCCTTTTTCCTGTCAGAAAAGGCTCTCAAATAATGACATTTTTATGGCAGGATTTTCTTTTTGCTGTTTGTTATTTCCATCAGATAAAAATCTGTAACTGACAAAACTTAAATTTTTGTCTGTCAAGATAAAGCACTTACATTCTTGTTACCTAAGTACATTCCCAAATACTTAATCATCATAAAATTGGGGGGTGCTGCTAAAAACCAATGTGTACCCTAGAGGAGGGAGCTTTAAACAATGTTAAGCACTGTTCTGTACTTCAAGAACATGTAAATAGGGGCGTCTGGGTGGCTCAGTTGGTTGAGCAACTGCCTTCAGCTCAGGTCATGATCCTTGAGTTCCGGGATCGAGTCCCACATTGGGCTCCCAGCTCCACAGGGAGTCTGCTTCTTCCTCTAACCTTCTCTCCTCTCATGCTCTCTCTCACTTTCTCTGTCTCTCAAATAAATAAATAAAATCTTTTTTAAAAATTTAAAAAATAATAAAAAAATAATATGTAAATATTAGAGGTGGAATATCCCACCTCTTCAGCAGATATCCCAAAGGTCTGCAAAAGAAATGCAGTTCTTCACAAATAACCCGTAACAGAAATACTAAGTACTTGACATGTTATGAAGTTATTTGCCCTTCACAGTTCTGTGAAATGTACTATGATCATCCTTATTTGAAGAAAAAGAAACAGAGGATTGGAGGATCTGAATATTTACTCAAGGTGCCACAGGTAAGTGGTCAAATTTAGATTTGGTAATTTTCTATTGGAAGTTAGTCACTGTGAATTTTACATAGCTGGATGTTGGATATTTTTATATTCTTTTCTTGAGCTGTATTCTGGAATGTTGTAAAGTTACTTGGGAAGAATTCATTTCTTTCAGGTCTTAGTTTAAAGGTTTTCTAGGCAAGACCAGAGCAGTGTTTTACTGAAGGGCTAAGTATTTTCCACAACTAAGGCAAGATTTTTCAGAATACACTACCTGATACCCCATGAATTATGAGGTTTTATACTCTGGCTGGTGGAAACAGAAACTTGCCCCAGGCTTGTGTGGGCTCTTAGTATTATCCCTCTAAACCTTGCAGGTAGTTCTCTCCCTATCCTTGGTAGTTTCCTCTCATTAATGTGCTGGTTATCACTCAGCCAGAGACTCCAGAGGGACCTACTGTAGATTTCTGGAGCTCTCTCTCCATGGCCATCTCTCTTCTCTACAACACTCCACCTTATAAATTCTGGCTCTGGCCTCCCAAGAATCTTAGCTCTGTCATCTCACTCAGGGGAACTGCCCTGATGTACCCGAGTTCCCCTTACCTACACCTTAGCCTGGAAACTCTCTAGGCAGTGAGCAAGGGCAATTACAGGGCTCACCTTATTTGTTTCCCATAGCTCATGGATCACAGTCCTTTATGATATGATGTCCAACGTCTTAAAAGCTGTCCAATGTCACATATGTTTCCTGACTTTCAAGTCATTTCAGAAAGGAAGGTAAATCTAGTTTCTTTCATTCCATCTTAGAAGCAGATGTTCTCAAGCTCAGATTTGAAGCCATGAGCTCAGTTTTCAGAACCTGAGACCATAACTGCTATCCTAATTTTTATGAGATAAAAGACAGCTACCTCTTTCAATACAATTTTTTCCCTAAAATACTATTATTTGTACAGTGGTATTAGAAGGGGTAGGAGAAATAGAGTCATATCTTCTATGAGTTAAATATTTTCCACAAAGCTCAACTATCAGATTTTCCTCTGAGGGAATGCTTACATCTTCTGGGAAAACTAGTCCCAGAAGATCACCCATAGAAATTTTTTTAAAATTGCATGTTTATGATATAGTGGGGTGGCTTCACCCATTAAGGATCCCACTCTTGATTTCAGCTCAGGTCATGATCTCAGGGTTGTGAGATTAAGTCCTATGGAAGGCTCCATGCTCAGCTGGGAGTCTACTTGAGATTCTCTGCCTCTCCCTCTGCCCCTCCCCCACTTACATGTGCACACACACTCTCTCTCTAAAATAAATAAATATTCTTTAAAAAAACTGCATGTTTATGTTCATGAATCTTACATAATTATCCATATAGTGTATGAATGAGGAGGGGTTTACTAAAGTCTCTGACAATCAAGGGAAATCTAAGAACTGCAGACATATATCTCACTTTGTCCAACAGATCTGTTCTTTTAAAGAGCTATGCCCAAATCACTACACTGTACAACTGAAACTAATATAATACTGCATGTTAACTATACTGAAATTAAAATCAAAAACATAATTTTAAAAATATGTGGAACATTAAAAAAAAGAGTTGTGCTTAAATCAAACTTGAGCAAATTGAATGATTTCAAAAGCAACAGTGAAGTTACTGTTTAAAACAATAATAGTATCTTTTGTGAATTGAATCAAAGCCCCCGTTGTCTTCATGGAAGCCTGCAAAGCCTCGTGATTAAAAGTCCCCTTTTAACCCAAAAAATAAATAATCCAGTTAAAAAAATGAGAAGACATGAACAGACATTTTCCCAAAGAAGACATACAGATGACTAAGAAGGGATGCTCAACATCTTTTATCACCTCACACCAGTCAGAATGGCTAAAATTAACAACACAGGAAACAACACAGGTGTTGGTGAGGATGTGGAGAAAGGAAACTCTCTTGCACTGTTGGTGGGAATGTAAACTGGTGCAGCCACTCTGGAAAACAGTAGGGAAGTTCCTCAGAAAGTTAAAAATAGAATTACCTTATGACCTAGCAATTGCACTACTAAGTATTTGCCCAGAGGATACAAAAGTACTGATTTGAAGGGATACATGCACCCAAATGTTTATAGGAGCATTATCAACAATAGCCAAATTACAGAAAGAGCCCAAATGTCCCTCGACTGATGAATGGATAAAGAAGTCATGTACACACACACACACACACACACACACACACACACTACTCAGCCATAAAAGTGAATGAAATCTTGCCATTTGCAATGATGTGGATGGAGCTAGAGAGTATTACATGAAGTGAAATAAGTCAGTCAGAGAAAGACAAATACCATATGATTTCACTCCTACGTGAAATTTAAGAAACAAAAGAAATGAATATAGTGGGGGAAAAAAAGAGAGCCAAACCAAGAAACAGACTCTTAACTATAGAGAACAAACTGATGGTTAATGGAGGGTATGTGGGTGGGGGGATGGGTTAAATGAGTGATAGGTATTAAGTGGGGGGCACTTGTGTTGAGCACTGGGTGTTATATGTAAGTGATGAATCACTAAACTCTACATCTGAAACTAATATTGCATTGTGTATTAACTAGCTGGAGTTTAAATAAAAACTTCAAAAAATAAAATAAAGCAAAGCATATCAGAGGGGAGGTAGGTGGGGGAACGGATGAAACAGGTGAAGGGGATTAAAAGTACACTTATCTTAATGAGCACTGAGTAATGTACAGAATTGTTGAATTACTGTATTATACACCTGAAACTGATACAATACTGTATGTTAACTATACTGGAATCAAAATTAAAAACTTAATAAAAATAAATAAAGGCATAGGTTTAAGAACCAGGCAGGCTGAGTTTAAATCCTAGCTTCCCAACTATGCAACCCTGGCCAACTCATTTAACTCATCAAAGCCTCAGATTCTACTATAAAATGAGGATAAGAATACCTACCTCTTGGTTTGTTGGGAGGATTTATAAAACACCTGTAAAAATGCTAACCCCAAAAAATGTACTTAATGAAGATATAATGCTTAGCACTGAATTAAAGTTAACTATCATTAGTTCTCTTATGTAGAAAAATATAAAATTAATACAATGAGAGAAAATAATAAGTTGTTATAAAATAGTTATCTCAAGTTAAGTCTTTCTTCATGTATGCTGGGTTTTAGTCTAATTTTAAATATATTGAAAGAAATAAATATATAATAAAGTAAATATATTTAACATATTTAAATACCCAACAATTTCTTAGAAGAGTTTTTTTTTTAATTTTATTTATTTATTTGTCAGAAAGAGAGAAAGCACAAGCAGGCAGAGCGGCAGGCAGAGGCAGAGAGAGAAGCAGGCTCCCCGCTGAGGAAGGAGCCCGATATGGGACTCGATCCCAGGACCCTGGGATCGTGACCTGAGCTGAAGGCAGCTGCTTAACCGACTGAGCCAACCAGGTGTCCCAGAAGAGTTTTATAATTAAAATAATTCACCTTGGTATCACTCTCTTTAAATTTTCATTTACTTAATGTCATTTATTAATACTCACATGCCATAGTAGCTAATTCTGCAATGTTCATATACCTTCCACAACCCACCACACCCTTGTCACCATTTTCATCAACTATAAATATTCTTTAATTATTTTCATCTTTCTGACATACGTGAATCAAATCCTTGAGCACTAAATAGCCCCATCACTTTCCACAATTTTTAAAATTCAGATAACACTTCCCTCAGAATTATAGAAAATCAAAAATTACAGTGTCCTTTTCAACCTGCTATTTCTCACTCACACCTCAACATACCTATTTGGACAGCTATATCATACTTCAGACCAGACACTTGTATTAGTCCATAACAGGAGGTTAGCCTTAAAAGAACTGACCCAGCAACCCTAGATGAGGAAGCATAATCATCATTTTTTTATAACTTTTTCTTAGGATCTCTTAATACATCTGTGTTTAAGAATACATTCAAAGTATATTCAGTATTTTAATTTGGTAAATCTGGAAACCCTTAACATGTTTGAAATCGGCATATGCTTGTATATTCACAGTCTAGAAAAGGCTATATGCGAACATAACTGTGTGAGTTGGTAGAATATTTAAAAGGCTGACGGTTGTCAATGATACAAAATATGAATATTTATGATATTTTAACACATCTTAGTATAATTTCTTTTTCCCTAGTGATTCCAACAAGTTTTACTGCAACACAAATGTAAAATGTCACCAACTTATTTAAATACAACCTCCAAATCAAACACCAAGATGGCAACTGAAGGCACACTTAGTTTTCATTTCTGTAATAGCTCATCACAAGATGCATCATTATTTTGTGTTAGACTTTTGTAGCATCTAGCAGACAACAATAGGTTCACACCAAAGCCAATTTCAATTAATTCAAGATGGAAAATTTCATGTGACACTATCAAACACTTTATCAAAATTGAGATAGATTACATCTACAATTTCACATTACTTTTATCTACTGATCTTGTAGCTCTATCAAAAAAAGCAATCAAGTTTTTCTGGCATGATTTGTTCTTTTTAAATTCCTATTTTATAATGTCCATTATCATTATCCTTATATGTTTCATCAATGGTTGCAAATTTTCTATTAATGCTTATTCTATTCTTTCAATGTAGATTTACCTGCTTTTGCTAGATAATTATGTCAGTGTTGTTCATTGTTTTAAAGAACAACAATAATCATTAAGATAATGCTCAAGAAATTACTCCTCATATTTGGGTTGATAAAAGAATTCAAATCAATTCTACGAATACTTACTGCACATTTACTAATTACTAATTACTCTGCCAGGAAATGTAGGGAAGACAGATTAGCAGAAGAAAACTTTCATCTGAATGCCACTAAATCTCATTGAGGAGATAAAATACAGACTAATGGGAATTCGGCATTCATTGGTACCCAATGTTTTCAAACTCCAGTGGGTTAAAAAAAAATCTTATTATTAAAATTCAAGTTTTCATGCTTATTTCCAGAGGTTCTGACTCAGTATTTGTGTTTTTAACAAACACTCCCCAGGTGATTCCAGCATAAGCATTTTTTAAACCACACTTGAGAAAAAATGATATGGACAGTCAAAGTACTAGAGGACCAGAATAGAGTTCTGTCATTATAGGCAACATTATACAAAAAGACTTCCCAACAGAATCAGGACTTTCAGGATATCAGACTAACAGAGTTCTTATACAACATTATCTGTATTAGCAGTGCTGGAACTGATTTTGAAATATACTTGATTTACTCACAGAACTCTGATCTGCTGCTCTTTGGCCAAATCAATTAAGCAATGGAGAAAACATTACAGTAACTTGCCCATGCAAGAATAAGCATGTTTCCCTGTCAAAGGAGCTAAAATAAATTTAACACAGAGAAGTATTTATCTGGGTTGCTTTCACATTATATACATTGGATACATCCCAGAACATGGGAATTTGTCAATATTTTAGTGACGACCTAGAAAGCAATACTTAGAAGATAATTTCAGAGCCACCAAGAGATTTTTATCCCATGAGTAAGCCTTGTAATACTTCTGGGAAAGCCTGTAGTGTTAAAAATGATTACTCTAGATTCACGAGGTATCATATAAAATTATTACCTGAACGTGTATAACTAAATGCCTTTCTCCAAATATCTCAGACTGATCAACTGTATTATTTCATTCTTTGTGTTATATAAGTGACACCAGCATAGCAGTCAGGGTCCAATCAGAAAAATAGTATTTAAAACAGAGGGACTTAACAGAGGGGATTTCGTTAAACAGATGGTGAAAGAGATGAATAATCAAAGGGAATAGTGAAGCAACTGAGAGATTAGCAGTACAGGAAGTCTCTTCCTCCAAAGCCAGTAGACGAGAGGTGTTTGTGTTTCCAGGGCCCAGAGACAGGGTCACCTACCTAAAGCCAGAACAATGAGGCTAGTCCGGACTGACTACAATAATGGAGAAGCAGCTCCCCAGGCAGAGAGAGGGGTGGAGAAATACCCTGCTTTCTCCTTCCTCCCACCCTCCAATCTCCTGCTAAGCGCCTTCCCACAACTCAGCACAGCAAAATGTCAGCTGACAGGTGACCTTTGGAAACACAGTCAGGCCCCCTGCTCCTCAGAATAGAGCAGGGAAAGTATAAGAAAGTGGCTTGAGAGCAAATAAGCCAAGATATAGGAAAGGTGGTGGTGATGGTGGTGGTTGTTATTATTTTATAGCATCCTTTTAAAACAGAGAAATTGAGTTTGCACAACGAATTTGAAATTTCTACAGAATCTCAACTCAGTGTTTCCCTTATTCAAAAGTGCATGCTGCCTCCAAATACTTCCAAATACTTTGCATTTTATTCTCTTATTCTTTATCACTCTAGTTTGCTCTATTTAAAGTTCAGTGTTTAAATAAGCGTCATTATTCTTTTTATGATATTACTAAATGCAAATCCTTTCTTCTTACTCATCTCTCTTACCTATACATCAGGAGATATTCTCATTTCATTCCTGATGTTTTTAATTGCCCAAACATCTTTACTCCATATTTTTTAAATGTGCATTTCTAAGGAACAATCTGGTATTAAAACCATTTAGTTACTATAATTTTGTTCTCACTGCATTAATGGAATTTTTGTATCTAGTAATTTCTATTCCCCATGCAGAAGGCTATAGATTAGTGTCTTCAGCCCATTTATCTAGTAAGAAGGATGTGCTCAAAACAAAGTTTGCTATCTTCCCTCCCCCACCCAGAAAAATCAATCATATTAACTAAGCACTGCAAGGAGTTTTATGTTTAGCAAAGTGCTTTGCATAGTTTGAGTGTGTGTGTGTGTATGTAAATAGGACGGCTTCAAGGATGAGAAACAAAAAAACACAATTATAGAATCTGGTGTTCCCTTCCACATATTTATGCATAAATACATAAATGCGACATATAAATAATTTAAGTTATATAATCATGTTCTCAGAATATATAATTTTCTTTGCCACAGTTATCCAAAATCCACAGATTATATTTCAGTTGATCCCCACTTTTTCCTTAATAAGGAATTTCTAGTCTTATCGGGTTAGTCCCCTCACCGGCCGCTCGACACCTTCATGTTCAATTTGGGCCCCATGATACCCCGCACTCCACTAGCCATGACTTCTCTGTTCTCCCATGCGCTAAGTCCCATCTCCTTCAGGGAATTTACCATAATGGGCCAGCCCAGAGGATCCCTCTTCCTTCTCATTAGCTCCTATTAAACAAATATCTATGGATTAAATGGATATTCATTACTTCATATGTGAGCTTTGTATCCTCAAAAAGTCCTTTAAATTTTTGAGGACAGGATCCTCAAAAACCCCACAAAATCCCTTAAAAATCCTACAATACTGTTAAGTAAACAGCAAGTACTCAAAACATACTGAATGCCACTGAAGTTCCATAATCAGTCCTGGAGAGGGGTTTCTGAAGTCACCATAAGATGCTGGAGAAAAGGCAAAAAGGAACAATATTATAATGCAAAATGTAGAAGAACAGATGAGAGACCAAGGGACCTAGAAGGAAGCAGAAATAAATCGATTTTGGGTAAGCAAGAGCAGATCTCCCTTAAAGAAACTTAGATATTTGGGGAAAGTTCCCAAGACATTTATTTTCCTCCCTTTGGAACAAAAAAAGTCATATTTTTATCTTCGCTGATTAAATTTCTTTTGTTTTAGCTGGCAATATATTTTTGCTGCCTCTCGCATTTTGAAAAATAACTCTGAGGAATTTCATCTCATAGTCACTCTTGATGATCTGTCTTCTACCCTATCTTAATTCAGTTTCATCAGGAGGATCAAATCTGAAGTCTATCTGTAGCTCTGATTAGGTGTTCAGTAAATGTGATTTTAAGTCCCAAGTTTCAAGATACCATCCTTCTCAGAGCCTCCTGAAGGTCAACGGGGATTACACCAGTGGCAATTAACCAACGTGCTTCCCCTCAGGGCACCCCTCCCCCACCTACCTGGCCCTTATCATTCTGCCCTATCTCCTCATTTAAACCTCTCCACACCAATATGTCTTCAACTTAAAAATCAATTTTCTCCCTGTTTCAGTTTCTTTTCCACAGTTGCTTCTTCATTTAATCTTCAGGGTCATCTCAATCCCCATAAATCTAAACACAGCAATCAAATGTCTCGTCTGTTTAAAATGTCTTGCCACAGGTGGGGCACAAATCCCCCCTCCTGATGGATTGGGCAATTTAAAAGAAAGATGGTGAGTACAGGAAATTATATCTCCAGAAAAAGGCCCTTCCATCGGAAACCTGGGGCTGACGGGGCAGCTTTTGTTTTTGTTATTGAAAGGGTTTATGCTTTAACCTCTGCTTTAAGAATTTTTTTTTTCATTTTTTTTTAAAGATTTTATTTATTTATTTGACAGAGAGGAGAGAGATCACAAGTAGCCAGAGAGGCAGGCAGAGAGAGGGAGAAGCAGGCTCCCTGCTGAGCAGAGAGCCTGATGCGGGGCTCGATCCCAGGACCCTGAGATCATGACCTGAGCCGACCTGAGCTGAAGGCAGAGGTTTTAACCCACTGAACCACCCAGGCGCCCTTGTTTTTTTTTTTTTTTTTTCTTGAAGAAAATAATCTTAACCATTTATGAATGAGATCTGAAAATCAAGGTTTTCAAAACCCACTGCAAGTGTTTTGTTTACTAGAATGAGAAGACTCCTACCACACCTGAAGTGGGCTCCGTCTCATCCTCGCCCCATACAGTTAGCTACTGCCCCACTCAAAATGCCTGCAGCAGGCTTCAGGCTAGGGTTCTCTGCTTCTGTGCTCACTCGTTTTTTACTACACAAATACTTAGTGAGCACTTATGATCAACAAGGCACTGAGCTAGGTGCTATAGGGCCAAATAGGATTAGTATGACATAGCCCCTGTTCTCAGTGACACAGATGTGACAGGCATGGATATAAAGAGTTATACAGAAAGGCAGTATGTGGCAAGTAGTAGACTTTATTTATTGATTCAACAAGTATTTACTGAGTGCTTTCTCTGCCAGGCACTGAGGATACAGCAGAGAGAACAACAGGCACCCTTCCTCCCCTAAAGGAGCTTCTACTCTCGTCGAGTGAGTGACAACTACTACTGGAATGATCAGACTAATGACCTATGGCATCATGGACCAAGATAAGTGTTTTGAAGACAGTGTATATCTAAGGAGACTGATCGAGATCCAGCAGCTAAAGACATGACTAATGGCTGAGACCTTAGAATGAATAGGAGGTGACAAGGCTGGGAGGCTGGGGAAGAACACTCTAGACATGAGCAAATAAATAAAAAATGCTATGGGAGCTTGCAGAGGGAGAAATCCTTTCAGGATGGGACTGGGAAGGAAAGATGGTACATCCTAGAGTTCAGAGAGCACTGGCACTGATCCTTGCTGAAGGCAGGACTTCATCAAGTAGACATGGTGAAGAGGAGATGCGAAGCCAGAAAGAGCAAAGAAGCAGACGAAGATGAGCAATGCTCAGAGAGAAAGAAATAGCAAGATTTAATCAGGGTATGTAGGGAACTCAATAAAGAGGCTGGAAAGGGAAAGAGAAGATTGAACATGGAAGGCCCCAGCTCTCTGGGCTGGGATTTTTCTAGGCATGCAGCAGAAAACCACTGAAGGCTTCAGAGCTGGCCTCTCCGTTCATATGACTGGAATCATGTGCTAAGGATATCAGTCTGAACTTGAATATTATTCTGCCATTCCTGGCAGCAGGACTAGAGAGGAAGATATAGATGCAACAGATAGTCACAGAAGCAGATCTAGTAGAACAAATCTTAAAAGGAGGTTTTTATGTGTTCAGGAGCTGTAAAGAAATTTTACTTTGAGAAAGAAGGACAAAGAAACTCATATATATCAAGAATTATATCTGCTAGACCCTACACTAGGAGCTTCTTATGAACTGTTTTATTTTATCCCAGGAATTCGTGAAATGAGTAGTATTATCCTTTTTATACAAGTGAGAAACTGAGGCTCAGAGAAATTAAATAAGTTGCTAAAGAGCCAGATAATCATTTATGGAGCCAAGATCTGACCTCAAGATCAGTTTGTTTTACTTCAAGGCAAAAATAACATTTGAAGGTCTTTCTTCTTTCCTAGCACTCAATTCTTACCCTGTTCACCATTCCTTAGACTCTATCAACATTCAAAATGGATTCTTAGTGCTCTGACAACCTCTGACTAAATATGGGAAATTTCCAAAGGATTACCCAGCCAATGTAAGACATATTTATCTCTGGAAGAAGGGAGATATTATCTCCAATAAGACATACATTTGGAAGAGTAGGGGGAAAATAATTCAGGTCCCAAGTACCTAGTCCACTGCTCCCTGAAATTTCAATAGCAGGGCATTTGTAGGACTTGAAAACCAGTGAGTAGATTCAGTATATTAACTTTCATTTTGTTGTCTTTATTTTCCCTGTAGGGATCAAAAGATGAAGAACTCTTGTCAAAGCTCGTAACTCTCTAATTACTTAATTATTAACAGTGAAAATCTGATTTTCGAAGTTGTTTAATGGTCATGCAATAAACCAACATGAGATGATGGTTAATGCCGCAGCTCAGGTCTCCAAAGAGTTGAGTGACGATGTTTCCAAGTAGAAATAGAAAAGCCATAACTACAATACTGCCTAGGATTCCCAGTCACCCACTGAACAGGTGAAATGTCTTTTACATTTGGATGGGGTCAAGAAGGATACTGTTACATAATAAGATTTTTCCCCAACCAGTCTTTGTCATAGGTAAAAATAAAGTTGATTACTAGGCAGAGGGGGAAAAAAATGAACCAATTATTAAGCACACTGTATTATTCTTAAGAGTTGTTTTCTGCCTCTTGATACTGCTGCTGGCTGTGAATTTCAGCATTAATTATCTAGGGGCATCAAATGTGTACTGATATTATTATTTGAAACCATTATACCAAGTATCTCCATTCCAGCTTATCATGCCTGGCAACAAACAGGAAGGTGAAATGCAAAGTAGCCATAAAAAAAAGAAGACAGAACAAAATAATAATAAACAGACAACTTTATGTTAGTCATGGGAATGATGACAGCCCATCCACAAATATACTACACTGGCCACAATTCTCTGAAGGTCTGTCCATAGAGTTGTAGCGTCACTAAGAGAGGGAAGTTTGGCAAATGGGTTCATTTTTGGACAATCACTGGAAGGAAATATTTCAAAAGGAATTGGTCATACAGAATATTTTAGAGTAGCCCTTACCAAGGAGGGGCAGTCCCTAAAATGGGTGGTCCGGGAACAGATATCTGTTCTTCTGTCACAAAGAAAATGGAAGCCATCAGAAGCTCCTGCAATTTTGACCAAATCTATCAGTCAACAGTGTATATGCTTTCTCTCCTTTCGGTTAGAACATAGGTTGTGCCCTCCTACAGTTGAAAGCCACTCTTACTTGTACTTTGGTCTCTATCTCCTCCCACATTCTGCTTCTCCTGGCTATTACCTCTCTCTTCTTAATGCATCACTCTTTGTTATCCTCTTTCTCCCCTTCCCTTCCCCTCTATCCTTTCCTTCTCCCTCTCCCCCAGACTAGCTCACTCTTCCTGAACAGAATTCAATATGCTTAAATCTTTCACATTAAAAAAAAAAAAGCCATCAGGGGCGCCTGGGTGGCTCAGTTGGTTGGGCGACTGCCTTTGGCTCAGGTCATGACCCCGGAGTCCCGGGATCGAGTCCCATATCAGGCTCCCAGCTCTGTGGGAAGTCTGCTTCTCCCTCTGACCTTCTCCCCTCTCATTCTCTCTCTCTCTCTCTCTCTCTCTCTCTCTCAAATAAATAAAACAAAATTAAAATTAAAAAAAAAAAAAAGCCATCAACCTTCTGTCCAACCTCCAGTTGACAATGTTTCTTCCTTATTCCTTTTCTGTCCTAAACAAATTCTGCGCCGCCTTCTTTTTTTTTTTTTTTTTCAAATTAACATATACTGTATTATTTGCTTCAGGGGTACAGGTCTGTGATTCATCAGTCTTACACAATTCACAGCACTCACCACAGCACATACCCTCCCCAATATCCACCACCCAGCCAGCTCATCCCTCCCACACCCCTCAGCTCCAACAACCCTCAGTTTGTCTCCTGAGTTTAAGAGTCTCTTGTTGTTTGTCTCCCTCTCTGGTTTCATTCTGTTTCATTTTTTTTCCCTCCCTTCCCCTATGATCCTCTGTGTTGTTTCTCAAATTCCTCATATCACTGAGATCATATAATTGTCTTTCTCTGATTGACTTATTCTGCTTAGCATAATACCCTCTAGTTCCATCCACATCATTGCAAATGGCAAGTTTTCATTTTTGATGGCTGCATAGTATTCCATTGTAGATATACAACACATCTTCTTTATTCATTCATCTGTTGATGAACGTCTAGGTTCTTTCCATAGTTTGGCTATTGTGGACATTGCTTCTATAAGCATTTGGGTGCATGTGCCCCTTCAGATAACTACATTTGTTATCTTTAGGGTAAATGCCCAGTAGTGCAATTGCTGGGTCGTAGGGTAGCTCTATTTTCAACTTTTTGAGGAACCTCCATACTGTTTTCCAGAGTGTGTTCCATCTTCTTTACCTCCCTCACTCCTTGTGTCCCTTAAATCTGGACCTTTTCTTTATACGCCACTGAAACTACTTCCCAAGATCATCACTGTCTCCCATTTGCTATATTCAACGGTCATTTTTCAGTTATAATTTCCTGACCTCTCAGCAGCATGTGACATGATTGTCCAGTCCCTCCTTCTTGAAATTCTTTTTTTCTTAACAGCAGATACTCTTAAGTTTTCTTCCTACAACTCTGGCTACTTCTGATCTTCTACTGATTCCATTATGTTGACATTTCTCTGGAATCACTCTTCTCACTTAAAGGAGCTTAGACACTCCTACGGACCTCAAGTATCATTCTTGGGCTAATGAGTTTGCAATCGATATCTCTAGATCAGAACTAATTTTTAAGCTCTAGTCTAATACATCCCAAGGCCAATGGACATCTCTACTTGGTGTCTTGCAAGGATCTTAAATTCAGCATGTCTAAAAAGGAACTTAACGTCTTCCCTCTAAATTTGCTCCTGTCTTGGTAAATGGTATAACCAAGTAAACCACTCACACAAATCAGAAATCTGGGAATGACTTTTGATATCTTTTTCTCCTTTATCTGTCTTTCACAACTCACATTAAGTTAACCATAAGACCACTCATTCATCCATTTCACAAACATTTATTGAGTCCATCATCTGGATTAGGTGCCATGAAGAGCAAAAGTGAATTTTCTGGCCTCATGAAACTTACAGCTTAATGGGGAGAATAGTAGTCACTAAACAAGTAAACAGACATGTAAGAAAGCAAGAAATACAAGGAAAAATAGAGCTGGATGAAAGATGACTCTGATTGGACTAGAGCTGGGCAACAAAGAAATAAAGAAACACAGAGATATCCTGAGAGTTATAATTGGAAGGTTTTCCTGACTCATTGGATGTAGGCATCAAAAAAAAGAGAGAAATAAAGGAATATTTCCAGCTTCTCCACTGAATATCTGGGTACCAGATGGTAGTGCTATTATCTGAGGTGGTGAAAAGGTAGGGAATCAATAAGTAACTTTTACATGTGATGAGTCTGAACTGTCTGTTAGTTTCTGAATGGGCTTCGCAAGTAGCAGTTCGGATAATGAGCCTATAACTTCAAGGAAAAGTCTAGGCCTGAGACATAAACTTGTGAGTCAACAGCCTAATGGCAATAAAATCACCTGGAAAAACAGTGTGGACACTATACTATAGAGAGAGAGAAGGAACGCAATCTCAGAATCAATCCCAATGAGTTCCTTTATAGGTGGTTAAAAGGGAGAAAAATAGTTAAAAGGAGACTGGGAAGGTAGGTTAGAAAGAAGAGAAATAGGTAAAAATAAACTAAAAAGGAGAAAAGTGGATAAAAGAAAAAAATGGGGTCCAAAAGTCAAGAGTCCAACTACCTAGAAACTGTCAACTAAGAAGAGAATGGAAAAGTACATAACTACAGCAATGACAAAGGCAGTGTGAAAGAATGATGAAAGCATAAAACAGAAATCCTAGAATAGCACGGTCTAAATATTTCCCAAATATGTCTCATTTATTCCATCTCAAGTTTAAACCACTACAATTGCTCACACATTGTATCTCCTTCAATTTATTCCCCATTCCACATCCAAAATAATCTTGCCAATAACCAGTTCTGATCACATCATCCCACTGCCCCACTTATGATACAGATCAAATTCTTTGTCATACTTTCAATGCTTACCCCCCTCACTCACCATGTGGCCCTGCCTTCCTTATCTCATCTCATTCCACTCTCTTTCAAGTTCAGAGCATCAGCCAAGTTGAACATCAAAAAATCTAGGCACGCCTTAATATTAGGGCATCCAGAGATCAATTCTGAGTCACAGCAAAAGTAAAATAAGAAAAGTGCATGGACTTAAGCTTGAGGGAAATGTCCTAGGTGTGAACCAGGTAAGAACTGGTTGGAAAGAACTGACTGTTCTTTCCCATTCTTGCTTTCTTCTTTAACCTGGCCCATGTTCCCATATAGTTTATACTCTCACCTCTGCTGACATCTTGCATAATCAGGGAGAAATCCTGATGTTATTTTTTTTATGCAGATCTTAGAGTAATGAGCCTTTTCCAGAAGAGTTATGCCCCTTGTGCTCCCAACTACACTGTGAATTCTTTAAAGTTAGGGAACATCAAGAGGCCAAGAGTATGGACACCTCTGTTTGAATACTGGTTTCTGGAGACCATGGGCCATTTTTTTTTAAATCTCTCTAGGTCTCTGTTTTTCTATCAGTAAAACTGATATAATAACAGGTCTCCACTTCATGATTTTTCTGGGGGATTTCATGCCTGACATATAGTGAGCACTCAAAAAATTCCATTACTATCATTTTGACTACTGTTGTTTTCGAGACCCTAGAATGCTTTACACAGTACTGGGCAGAGTCAGTGGTTAACAACTACCAGTTGGCTATCTTATAAATGCTATGGCAACAACCATTTTTCCCATGACCTTATGGTGTATTATTCAAAGACAGGAATGGTGCACCCATCCTTATGATTAATTCCTTCTTCCATTTTCATGTTGAGTTATGTAAATCATGCTTACACATTTCACCCTTCAGACAGAAATGGAGTGGTTCTAATTTGATCTAACCTAAGGTGGGAGCAGGGGGATACTGAAGATTGTAGAAGTTAAAACTTTCTGGTATAAATGAAACAGCAGGCTGCCTTATGTTTTCAACATTAGCATTTAAGTTCACTGCAGCTGAACTCAATTCATATCAGTGGAGATTTATATCAAACAGTGGGAAGGCAAGTCATATCCTACTGCTGTCTTGCAGAATTATCATCAGGAATGTAGCCAATTTTAGCACAAATAAACGGTAGTTAGGGAAGTAACTCGTATGATCGAATCCTAGAATGGTCATTCTTTGATTTAGAAATATGTTCTAAACCTGTCACTTTCATGAGCTTGATTTTCAAAGGAAAGAAGAAAAAAAATCACTACACTTTCTCCTGTGGGAATAGCTACCATATACAATAACAAAATAGAGAAAGTTAAAGAAAATTCTGCTCACTATTCTATCATTTTACATGTATAGAAAATAACTTTAAGTGGTGTGTACATGCTTAAGGATTAAATTATATACAACACAGCTCACTATCATTACTGTTACACATCACTAAACCAAGACACTCTTAAAACTGTCATCTTGTTGGCAGTCAACAGACAGCTGAAATGCTGGTTTGAATTTTCTCTCTCTTATCTCCTTTATGAAGTAGGAGAAGCACTTTATAAGAGTCACATATGAATGGAGAAAAAAAACTGGTTTGGTGAGTGAAATGAAGGTAAGTTAAGAGCAGGAAGGGACCTCAGAGATCATCATTTCAACCCCCTCAGTTTAACAATGAGGAAACAAGATGCAAAGAATCACAATAGCCAGCTCAAGTACAGATAATTGGGGACTGTATCTATATAAGTCTCCCCACCATTAAGTAATTCCCCAACCTGGCCAAACATCAGTCACCTGATAGTACAGGCTCCTGGACACACAGCGTTGCAGAAACAGACTCTTTGGGAGTAGACTCCAAAATCTTACATATTTAAGAAGCTCCTCAGATGATTCAAATGACAAACATCCAGAGTTAATGTTCATGAAGCACAGAGCTACACTGCCCATGGTTATTGGCTAGACATTCAACTTGGGAATGAAGGCAGATATAACCTGTTCATTTTTTATATTTAAATAGCCACATTACTTAATTTACATATCATTACCCCAACTCATCTCTATTTACTCTACATCCACCATAAAAGCAGTCAGGCTTACTACAGTTCTTCTTTAACTTATAAAAGCATTGTATCTATTATTGTGTCCCTAACAAGAAAAACAGAGGATGCTTTTCAAAATGCGTGTTTTTCCTTAGATGGAAAATTGATGTCTTAATCACCTCATACTGTTACTAATACATCAATAATGTGATACACATGAACATCAAATGTACAACCCACCCCAAAACAATCCTACGCATGGTACTGATTTGCTTACCATTCCCCTGCCAGTTTACTAATATATCCTGAGTGCTTGCCATGGGATCAGCCTTGCACCACAAAAGGAGAACTTCAAAAAGAAATACATTCTTTCTGAACCACAAAATCAGACAGATTTAAACCTGTTGCTTAGGCTCTGATATTTCCCCTAAACTTTGGACTCATGTATCCATCCATACACCTACCAGACATCTCCACCCACTTGTCCCATGAGTAATCCAGACTCAACATGATCCAACCAAAGGCAACATTCTCTCCCAAACCTGCATTTCCTCTATGTTTCACATATTGATTAATACACCCAGTCACCCAAGGCAAAAATCTGGAAATCATCTATATTTGCTAGAATTTCAAATTAAGTTTCAAGTGAAAGAAATTCAACTGAAGCTGGCTTGACCAGAAAACATAATTTATTGAATCACTTAACTGGAAAGTCTAAAAAGTGGACTCTCTCTCTAAGTCTCACTGAACCTAGCTAAGTGATGCCATAAAATTGTTCTCCTAGTCTCTCTCTTCTCAGCTCTTCTCCATGGTTTGTTCCATCCTGGGTTATATATGCTAAGCTTACATCTATCTGGTTTTAATTCAAAAAAACAAATAAAAAACAGGTTCTCCTTCTTAATAATTTTAGCAAGTTGGCCTTGCTGGGCCAACTCAGTTTACTGACCCACTCTTGAGTAGTTACTGTGGCCATGGATATGGAACTGTTGGGTCATCCTCATACATCCTGGATAAAGGGGACTGGGAAATGGACTAAGTGTGGGAAAAAGGAATTACCCAGAGGAAAACAGAGATGCTATTTCAAGGGGGAAGAAAAGGAGGAACACTGCAAAGGCAAAAACATCAGATACTTTTTCCATGTCATCCTGGACTCCTTTTCCCTTCACCCCTTGACCCAAAGAATTGCTTGGTTCCAGTGATTTTTCTGTCCTTCACGCGTTTCTTTTCTCCTTCAGACACTATTACTGATTTGCCTCAGGCTCCCGTCATGTCTCACCTACAGCTGTTAACGGCCCTCCCTACAGTCTTGCATCCGTACTGCAATTCCAATCTAATGATAGTGCTGCCTCCCTTAGGAATCTATGAGGGCCTGACTACCTATGATGTAAAGACCAAGCTCCCTAGCAGGACAATTAAGGCTCTCTAGGATTTGCCCTGCTTTGTCTCTCAACATTCCCAACATACACCCTAAGGTGGCTGATACCATACTAACACCGATAAAGAAAAATATTATTTCTTGAGTTCTAACGAGGTACCAGGTTCCATACATAGAGCACTCTGTGCCCTCACATCAACCTTATTGTAATCCTCATTCTACAGATGAAAAAATCCAGCCTTAAAGAAGCCAAGCAAGTTGCCCAAATTCACACAGCTGAGAAGTACTAATGCTATTACCAGAACTCAGACATATCTGTTTGGAAACAAAGTCTGATCTCTTAACTATTATACTACATTGTCACACTGAACTGCATTTAGTTCACCAGATTTTCCATGTTTTTCTTTTCTTTTCTTCCACTGGGTATATTCTTCTCTTACATGTCTGACTGATCAACCCCCAGACAACTTCAAGATCTAGCCCAAATACCTGCTTCTCAATGAAGCCTTCCTTGACACACACAAACAGGGCTGATCATCCTCCCCTTTATGAGGGATACACAGTAACTTGGGAACACTGGAAACCTAAAGATTTAAAATAATGATATAATTAAATAAATGATGGTCTATGGTAGAATATTAAACAATACCAAAAGTCATCAAAAATTTAAAAAAGAAACACTAATAATCTGAAACACTGCTCCCAATGCAAGGTGATTAGGGAAAGCACAGCAGGGTACAAAATGCTAAATAATGCATGCTCCTACCTTCATACAATAATACATTTCAAAAAACTGACATACTCAAAATACAGAATAGTAATTAAGAGAAAGGAGCATTAGTGTCAGAAATGGATCTAAACTCATCTTTTCCACTTAACTGGTTCTGAAACCTTGGGAAAGATACATAACCCATGTGAATCCTGAATCTCTGGATATGTGCATGAACACACGTGTGCATCTATATCTGTCTATACCTATATTTCTATCTATATCATATCTGTATCTATATCTCCACTTATAGAGAGAATGGGAATAAGAGACTAGAAGGAAATATATACCAAAAGGTGACAATGATGGTTAATTTGACTGGTGTTGACTTCATAGTTTTATATACTTTTATTCTTTTTCCAAACATTCCTTGATGCTTGGGTGTTTCCTTTATCTATATTCTGATCCACTCTCTGCACTAATATGCTGTGTCTAATTTAAAATCGGGGCCCCCAAAGCAGAAACCGCATCTAATCATCTAATTACAGATCCCGCATCACACCGCACATGGCATTGGTGTGAAATGACCAAGTGGTTAGCATTGTCACAGCCATGCCAGATACATCTGGAACACCTGGGAGGTCTTCTTTGGAAAATAGTCAATTTTTGACAATTTAAGGGTCGATTATCCAGTTTTAAAGTATCTATATCCTTATACTCTATGACATTTCCCTCCTGCTGACCAAATTTGAAGGTTTCATGGCTCCTTAATATCTCCACCACAACAGGAAGAGAGAAACAAAAGTGATGATATTGTAATCAATCAAACGGCTTACTCTGTGGAACCACTGATTATTATGTTCACTTCAGAAGCTCCAACATGCGAAATTTCTTTTTAAATGTAGTGGTTGGGGGGAAAAAAACTCTCTTTTTCCTGAGAAAATACTCTGTTTTCTTTTTTATTGATAAAACAATGTAGCTTGTGTTTTACCTTTGGTCTTGGGTATTAGAAGGCTTAGCATTATTTGTTGCCCTGTCTTCCTCCTTTGCTTAAATCTAGCTCTCCAGACTTTATTTTTATGGCCTTATTTTGGTAGCCTGTTTCAACTTATTTTTTGAAGTAGCTGGGGTAGAAATAAACTCTCTAAGTACCAATTTTGAAAATCTGTGCTAATAAATAGTAATACCTTATATTTGGCTTTGTTTTTTTTTTCATAGTTTCACATTTATGACCTCACCTATTTCTCCTCACCCTATAAATAGGGCAGCCATTATCCCCATTTTATAGATATGAAAACTGACAAAAAGCCTCTGGTAGAATAAGGAAGAAAAACAGAGGCTCTGGAGCCAGACTGCCTGAGTCTGAATTCTGGTTTTATTCTGGTTCCACCTAGAGTCACACCTTTGGATAAGTTGCTCAACTTTTCTGTCCCTCAGTGTTTTCATTTGTAAAATGAGGAGGAAGATAAGAATAGCTAACAGGCACAGAGGAGTGTTATGAGGATTTGCCAGGCACACAGACCAGTGCCCAGTATATGGAAAGACTCGTAAGTGTCTGAGGTAGTTATACCTATGTCCCTGTCACTGAACATCAACTATTCCTCTGTGTCCCACTCATTTGTACTTTATTAGAGCTCTAGTTAGCTGGGGCTGCCATAACAAACTACCATGTGGATTAAGCAACTGGAATTTTCTCATAGTTCTGGAGGCTGGGAAGTTCCAGATTATGGTGGTGGCTAAATTGTTTCCCCAATGAGGGCTCTGTTCCTGGTTTGCAGACAGCCACCTTCTTGCTGGGTCCTCACATGGTGGAGCAACAGAGGGAACCCTGGTATTTCATCCTCTTCTCATAAGGACACTAATCCTGTATGGGGGCCTACCCATATAACCTCACTTATGTGTTTTGGGGATATGGTAGATAGTCCTAAAAGTCATTTTTTTTTCTCTTTTCATGTAATAATAAGCTTATTACATGCCAAAGGCCCCACCTCCAAACAGCATCACCTTTACACACCTTGAGTGTTAGGGCTTCAACATATGAATTTTGGGGGAAATGCAGTTCCCCAAATTATGGGATTCAGTCCATAGCAGCCAGCCTTCAAAATATACTGGACAGAGATCTGCTTTCACCATAGATAAGAAGAAATGGTTTCCTGAGAACAGTGAAAACATGACCAGACAGGCCTGGTATGACTCACTCTTGCCACTTGCTAGCTGTGAAGGCTTGCGGCAAGCTTTATAGTGTCCAGAACCATACTGTCCTCAGTTATAAAATGAAGATAATAATGGCCCTTACTTGGTATGGTTTTTATGTTAGGCACACAACACAGGGCCAGGACCATAACCGGCAGTCAATAAACATCACAGGCATCACTGTTGTTATCATTGCATATTACACCAAGTATACCAAAAGCCATCAAATTCAGTTTCTTTTATAATATTCTGCAATTCAGATTTTTAAGAAGTAATCCAGAATTTTCTCCAAGTGAGTTAAAATTATAGAGGATTTACATTAGTGGAGGAAAAAAAAATGTGTGTCCCCGTAAATGGACAGTTTTATTATTTTCCCCAGATTTCTGGCTGACTGGAGGGTTCATTACATCAATATTTTAAAAAATAATTTAATATAGAATGAATCCCTTTTGTTATACAGAATTATATGATGCATTTTATGATGAGTATAGACCTTAAATTCATTTAGACTCTCACCCCTGATTCTGATAAATGTTGGTAAAATGTAAGGCTTAGATTTGTATAGTTGGATGTGTTTATTTCATTTTGTTTTTGAGGACTGGTCAAGGGGAGGGTTATGTGTTTGAGTATTGGGAAGAATTCAGTCTGTCTTCAGTAATTAAAATAAACTTAATTAAATTTGTGCTTAATTAAATTCACACAACAGACTTTATTAAAGGATAGTATCCATTGCATTCCTAGAGCTATCAGCTTAGAAAATAAAATCACATCATGAACACAGTTAGGCCCTCATTTAAGAAAATCCAACATTCAAAGCCCTCAACCTCTAAAATGGAGAGAGGACATTTGCTTTTCAAAACAGACTCTGTTTCATGAAATGTAGCTTTCTTTCAAAATCAAGCTTCGTACGGTATTTTAAATGACTCGATGGCAAGAAATTTGATTTTCACAGACCACAAATATTGAATAAAATGAAATATGCTTGTGTCTAGAGTAAATAAAAAGCTCACTTTTTTCATTTTGATGCCATTATTTTCATGTATCTTGTAGCACATTTCTACAGTTTAAAAATAAGAATCAGTTTGGATGAATTTGGCCTTTACAATTTTAAAACGGGTCTGGTGATGATGTGTCCCTCACCACAACTGATGTGAAAAATGCAGTGCCCTGACAGCTCACATTAAGCATCATGCAGAAAAAGCATAATTAGCATTTCTCTGCTAATTAAAAGTGATGCTGGGTTACTTCCAATATCATGCTTTTAAATGGCTGATGTCTCAAGAGAACAACGTTGGGGTGTGGAGGGAGATACATTGAAAATGGAAAAACCCTGTGCAAACTTTCCTAAGTGATTCAGATTTGTGGCTGTTGTTATTTATATCTTATTATAATGGCAGACTTCAAGATGACTTCTGTTAATCAGTTTACCATCTTCACTTTCCCCACTTTGCCAGCAGTAGGGAATTCAACATGTTTTTCTGCTTCTTTAAATCCTTTGACCGTCTGCTTTCACACAAAATTAATTAAGGATGTTCTAAATAGAGAATATACCATACAAGAAAGAAGAGATTCAGGATTTTCAGTTTTTCTTTCGCACAGTGCAAAGTATGTAGTGCACTCAGCCCCTTCGGCTTCTCCTGCAAGTGAAAATTTTAAAGACAAACACCACCTCCCCCACCCAATGGTTTTTCAAATAAACAGATGATTGCCATTGATTAAAAACTCTTTTTTTTTTCAACCATAGCCCAATTATTTAAAATCACAAAGGTTCTACATGGTGTTAAACCTGATTTTCTTTTCAGGCGAAATGTTGGAGGATCACCAAGATGTGGGGAGAGAGGGAAGCTATTGTTCCACCACATTCCATTCCCGTTAAATCAACTTGATATACGCGATAAATTAAGTCTGCACTGCAGGTCAGTGAATTTCTATTAACTACTTATTATGGAAGAAAGGAAAGCAGCCCAGTCAAGAACTCTTACACATTAGCCAAAGCAAGCTGTCACTCTGTTTAACTTTCACAATAAATGTTCCTCTGTCTCACACATGTGAAAGAAAAAACATCATTTGGCATTTAAGCTCTTGTTGCCAGTGTGCATTAAGGCAAAGAATCAGCCTGGATTGAATACTTCTCCTGATTTAAAAGGCTAGGAAACTCTGAATTTTGCTAAGATTTTGCTGATTTATAAAGTAACTACTTTAAAATAGGCCTCTAGGGATTCTGAAAATATGGAGACCTTACCAAGGTCTGTTACAGCTATACTTTGAACTCCAGTCTATCCACTTCTCTGGGGTCCAACAGGTGGTGGGTGGAAGGGAGGCCTCCCCTCAGAGTGCATCCCCAAAAGTGGATATGGCCCAAGTTTTCCCCATAGGGACTAAATGAGCAAAAGACTACAGGGTGAGACCAACGTCAGAGATCCTAGCATAAGGATCACAACTCCTAAGATGCTGGAAAGAGCTTTGACCACAGAACTCAGGGGGTTCTAATCCCCATAAGCTTGCCTGGGATCCTTAGACAAGAAATGGTAGATAAGTGGATAAGAAGTAACTAAACACATGGGCCTGGTGCTTCTTGTCCCCAGTCCTTCAAAATCTTAAAAAAAAAAAAAATTGGGGCATGAGGCTTCTTCTGATGCTTCTGTGGGAGGCTGAACATATACCAATTGCCCAGAATGTAGACACCACACTGCCTTCTGTCATTCACATCCTGAACTGCTACCACTTCAGACCTCCAACAACCAGACCTGAGTCCCACTGAGGATGCTAGAAAAATAAACAAATGAATAAATAAAACATTTTTTAAAAGTATATTAATGCCAGAGAAAGAAAGATCATTCAGAGCAAATAGAACTCATGTCTAAGAAAATAGAATTGCTAGGTAAAATAAATGATGATGTTGTAACACACATATTTTTTTGTAAAAAAAAATATGTAATCACAATCACAAAACTTTCTGGAAGAAAATCAAAACACAGACCATGATTTTGCAAATAAACAATTTAGTAGATGAATCTGAAGACCAAATGTTTACTTTAAGGTCCAGATAGTGACTTGGAAATGAAGTATAAGAAATATCTCAAAACACAAAGCCAAAGTATAAAGAGATTTAAAAAAACAAATATAAAGACAGAAACAGGAAGAGATCAAAAATTATAAAAGGTTAGAAATATTGAGAGAAAAGACAAAAGCTTTGGAGGACAAAGTCAAGAATTTAGCTTGTTTTTTGTTTTTGTTTTTGGGGTTTTTTTCCCCCCAGAAGAGGACAGAGACACAATGTCTAAACAAATAACAGAGAAAATTTTCCGTGAACTGAAAATTTGAGTCTCCAGAATGAAAGGACATGGTTCAAGCATAGGTTAATAAGAAAATATAGGTTTAAGACTATTTTAATAAACTGCATGGATCCTAAGGATTAAGGGAAAATTTAACAAACTACTAGACAGAAGCAAAACAAAACAAGTTACTACCAAGGAAAAAGAATCAAGCAGCAGACTACTCCTCTGCAACACGGAGATCCAGAGGCTGATGAAATAATACTCAGAAACTATGGAGAAGAAAGAACTGCACAGATCTGGACAGAAGAGAGGGCAAACAGAAGGTAGGAAGAAGGGTAAATGGCATTGTTCAAAAGTTCACTACAGGGATGCCTGCGTGGCTCAGTGGGTTAAGCCTCTGCCTCCTTGGATCAAGCCCCGAATCAGGCTCTCTGCTCAGCAGGGAGCCTGGTTCCTCCTCTCTCTGTCTGCTTCTCTGCTTACTTGTGATCTCTCTCTGTCAAATAAATTAAAAAATAAAGTAAAATCTCAAAAGTTCACTACACTGAGATGGAGTAAAATGGAAGGGAACAGTGCCTCTTACTAAGAAAAAATCAGTATCTTATTTTTGAAATAATATTAGAGAAACATACATATGATTGTAAGTATAGAGAAAGGACCACAATAGTACAGTAGATCTTCCAAATAAGGGCGCCTGGGTGGCTCAGTGGGTTAAAGCCTCTGCCTTCGGCTCAGGTCATGATCTCAGGGTCCTGGGAAAGGCTCAGATCATGATCTCAGGGTGCTGGGATAAGAGCCCCGCATGGGGCTCTCTGCTCAGCAGGGAGCCTGCTTCCTCCTCTCTCTCTGCCTGCCTCTCTGCCTACTTATGATCTCTCTCTGTCATATAAATAAATAAAATCTTTAAAAAAAAAGATCTTCCAAATAAGTAAGAAAAAGATCAAAGCAATTAAAATTAGGATAAGGGGAAAGTGGAACAACAACACAAATCACAAAAGAAGAAAAGAGGAATAAAATCAAGTCACTACACTAAAACCCAACAGACTAAATTCTCCCATTGCACAAAACTGTCAAACTGGATTAAAAGAGAACACCTGGATTTATTCAATTTAAAAGAAACAATTGTACAACAAACTGATTAAGAAATGTTGAAAATAGGGGCGCCTAGGAGGCTTGGTGGGTTAAAGCCTCTGCCTTCAGGCTCAGGTCAGATCTCAGGGTCCTGGGATCGAGCCCCACATTGGGCTCTCTGCTCGGCAGGGAGTCTGCTTCCCCCTTTCTCTCTGCCTGCCTCTCTGCCTACTTGTGATCTATCTCTCTCTCTCTCTGTCAAATAAATAAATAAAATCTTTAAAAAAAAAGAAATGTTGAAAATAAATGTATTGACAATGACAAATGCAAAGAGGTTATTAATATTAGACAAACTGGAATTTAATGTTAAAAGCCCTAAACAGGAAATAGAGGTTCATTAGGTTTTTATACAAGGCATAAGGAAGATAAAATAACTATAATTTTATATATGGTAGAAGCAAAATATAAAAAGCAAAAATTATTAGAAATATGAGACCTTTAAATATAATTTTAGCTTGAAATATCAATATATCCTTTGAGCATTACACAATTCTAGTTTACAAAAAATAAGATTAGAGAAAAAATGAAGAGTGGAATTTATAAATTTTACTTTATAAATCTATGTTATAGGACTGAATCGTGTCCCCCTTCCCCCCAAAAAATCACATAGCGGTCTTAATCCCCGAACCTCAGAATGTGACTATATAGAGAAAGAGATTAGACTTTTAAGTGGTAATTAAAATTAAATGAGGTCATACATACAGGTCATACAGGCCCTAATCCAGCCTGACTGGTCTTCTTATTAGAAAAAGAAATTTGGACACAGAAAGTGCCCTAAGTGATGAGTGCTCACAGAGGAAAGACCACAGGAAGACACAGTGAGAAGGTAGCCATCTATAGGCCAAGAAGGGAGGCCTCACAAGAAACCATGCTTGCTGGCACCATTGTCTTGGACTTCTAGGCCCCCAAACTACAGGAGAATAAATATCTGTTGTTTAAGCCCACTCAAATGTGTGCTATTTTGTTATGGCAGTCTTGCAAACCAACACAATTTATATTGAATCTCTTAATTCTCAAATAGAAAGTATCTTCTCAAACAGAGAGTGTGTGTGAGTGAGTGAGTGAGTGAGTGAGTGTGTGTGTGTGTGTGTGTGTGTGTTTGGACAGAGAATGATCCATGGATCAACTATAAAAAATTATATATTAACCACAAAGAATACTTCTAATATATTTTTAAAAGACACATGCTACATTCTCCAATTATAAAATGATACAATTTGAAACAAATATTAAAGGGTTTCCTCCAACAAAGATATAACTACTAGGAAATTAAGGCACATCCTTTTAGAAAATTCTTGGTCCAAAGAGGAATCAAAAGATAAATGATAAACTACTCTGTAAGCAATGAAAAGAATAGTTCCTACCCGAATCTATTAGAACATACTTTCAAACCTAAGGGAAGGAGATCCATTAGCACAGAGTTTTGAAAGATTAAAAAAAAAATTTAAGTTATTATTATAAAGAAGCATTGAAATCTGATGGATTCTCAGCTGAGTTTTTCAAACCCACTGTTTTTTTAATTGTAACACTATTGGCATTTTCAATGGGATAATAATTTGTTGTAGAGGGCTGTCTTGTGCATTGCTTGGCATTAACCCATTCCTAGCTCCTACGCACACAATAACATTAACATCCCACAATCACTGAAATAACAAAAACACCTGTACACTGCAAATACTCTGATGAACACATAATTCCAGTGTTATCTAAACTATTCTGCAGCATGGAAAATGAAGAAAATCTCACTAGTGGAATCTAACTTTACTGCAGTACAAAATTGTGATAAGATAGTAGGAAATAAAACCTGCTAATATGACAATACTTAAAAATCCATTCATGTTATTAGTTAGGAAGATTTAATGCCACAAAAATGTCTATATAAATATCTATCAATGTATCTATATAATTTTAATGTAACTTCAATTAGATTTCCAATATGACACTCTTAAAACTTTGTCTATATGATGGTCATACATTTTATATGAAAGGATAAGTACCTAGGAACAGTAAAGAATAAAATAAGACTTGGTTGACCAGGTATCAGAACATACTACAAAAAGAATATGGTATTAATTTAGAAAACGCAGCCATAGAAAGAACATAACAGAAAATCAAGAATCAGATGCTAGTATATGAGGATTTAATATATGGCAAGGATAACACTCATTTCACAGGGTGAAAAATAAATTACATAATAAATTATCCTGCTTATCCATCTGGAAAAAAGATTATTTGAACTACCATCTTACACTATACACCAAAAAATGAGATGCATTAAAGATATAAAAATATGAAACAATATTTTTAAAAAATCTAGGAGACTATGTGTACCATTGAGGGGCAGGAGAGTATTTTCTCAATCCAACTGAAAACTCATACTGTAAAAGGTAAAATAAACATATTTGGCAAGTTAAAACTAGACGCTTTCAATGGCAAAAGTTACCTTAAACAAATCCAACAAACAGACAACATATTTGGGAAAAAAAATACTATAAAACAGAAGAATAACAGACAGTTAATATATGATTTGTACACAAAAAGCTTCTACAAATTAACAGAAAGGCAAACGGTTTTTCTCAATAGGAAAAGAACAGAAGGAGAAAACTTGCAGAAGAGCTGATATAAATGGCTAGGTAGTATTAAATAATGTTCAGTTTCCCTAGTGGTACAGGAAGTATAAATGAAAGTAAATGAAATATCCATTATGCCCATTAGATTGACAAAGTAGGAAAGAAAAATAATTACTATTGTTGAACTTTTAAAACATATCCATTTTACATTTCTTAGAACAAAGGATATGTGAACTATATAAAAGCCTTTTTGGTAAAGAATCTGCCCACACTCATTAACAATATATATATCTTTGACTGAAAACTTACCTCTCCTGGGAATCCAGCCAGAGAAATAAAAGCTCAAATATACAAGAATATGACACAGGATATTTAATGTATCACTGTTCATAAAAGCCACCAATAACAACTGACAAAAACTACAACAAAATGGAAACAAAGTAAATGTCCATCAATTTGAGTCACCATGGAATATTATACAGCCATGCCATCAAAAAGAATGAATTACAGCTCTGCCAACTGGGAATAAAAGGAGTATTTTGAGTGACAAAATATAAATGTAGAAAAAATGCTTCTAAAAATGACAGTATTATAAAACAATGACCGAACTTCCTAAAATATTACCTTTATGTATGTGTGTGTGTGTGTGTATATAGACTCACACACGATTGTATGATCATGTGGATAAGTATGAATTACACATAATATACACCATTATATAGTAGGCTATACAATTTAATTGTATGAGATAGATGGATGGATGGATGGACAGATGGATGGATATAGCAGCAACAGTGGGAGAAAGGGGGATAAATAATTTGCACTAAAATATTGTAGTTCCGTAAAATTAAATCCATGTATATAATAATAAAAAATCAAATATATATATCTTATTTCACTGAGTCTAAGATAATCTTTTTTGCCTTTTGATATCTCAGATATCAGAATGCATCTTTTATAATTGAGAGCATCTGGTATCTCACAATTAATTGGCTGAGTTTTCTTTCTTTTCTTAGAGGTACATAAAATGAGTAAGTGAATAAGAGATGGTATACTAATATCACACCCCTCAAAAAGTGCTTTTAACCCAAGTTGAAAATGGTACATCCAACTGAAGAGCAGACAGAGCTCTAAAAATCAGTAGTCTTTTTTCACATTTCTTTAAGTGGATTAAGAAAAAAAAAAGTGTGCAAGGGTAAAAATGGATCCATCAGGACAGAATCATTCAGTAGATAAATAATCTAACAGTGTTATACTCTTACAAGTGGATTAAAAGAAGAGAGGCCATGCCTTGAAATCCACCTTGGAGGGCAACTGAAATAAGAGTATTTCATTGGCCTTTCCGCAACCCTTCGGCAGACAACCGGGGCAAAACAAAGGATTTCTCCTGCCTAGACTGAGCTATCACTGGCAACATTAGGCCCTGATCAAACCAATCTTCCTTCCACTCCTAGAGGGAACAGCAAACCCAGGAAGGCAGTGTTTCTCTGGTGCTGTGGAGTAACTGAAGACCTGGAGGAAACAAACTGACATTTGGCCACAGGGCTCACTAAAGGCGAACCGTTCAGTTGACTCCCAGTGGGCCCATTTAAAATAGGTCTTTACGATCTCATGTGGGATTTTCCAAAAGTCAGCATCTAGGAACATTAATTAAACATGAAACGTTATCTGCACAAATTCTTCATTTGCTTTAAACAATCTATACCTAATAAACAGAATGTATTTATTTATGACCTTTCAATGACCAAAATGAGGATGTGAATAGTCCACTCTTAAAATGTGAACATTCAGATGATTCTCAGACCATCTAAAGCCAGTACTTATACTAATGACACCTAAAGTCCTTTTTCCTTCTCTCTTTTTTTTAAGTGAATATTTACACAGGAATCAGTATATTAGGAGACCAAAACACTGTTAATGAGATTATATAATGTAGCATTTTTCCTGATTCTACTTTTGCCAAAGGATTAAGATACATGTAATTATTATGCAAAAGTTTACATCCTTATGTTGTTATATACTATTTTTTATTATGTTCAATTAGCACAAAATAAAGTCCTTTTTTCTTCCCTTTAATGTTGTCCTCTGACCACACTGATCAAGAACTCCTAACCTGAAAAGGAAAGAAGAGGATCCACAAAAGAATAAAGACACTCTGGCTGCAAACACCAATGGTTAGACATCATTGTTGAATTTTATTTCATGTTTTAATGATCTCATTACAGGTGTTGGCTCTGGATACCGGAATATATAAAATAATATGATCCCATTCCAGACCTTGGATGACCTATAATCAGAAAATAAATCAGAGAATAATTTACAGAATGTAGTACTGCTAATCAATCCCTCAATGTATGTTATTTGCAAATATGCTATTCATATGACTGACTATCTTTTCTTCCCAAATGAGGCCTCCATTTCTCTCCTCCCTGATGTCCACCTCCACCTGTGCAATATCCAAGCTGCCCATGCCTAACAGGGTCGGCTAGGGGCTGGTACAAGATGGTGTTCAGCTCCAAATTCTCTTCATCACCTTTCCATCTTCAGTGGGATCATGAATAAACTATCCTAGCCCATGTTCTCATTCTTTGGTTATTTATAGCTCAATTAATTTTATCTCAGGAACCATTTCTCACCAGTATACATTATCTTTACTCATTTCCTTGACCACTTTCACCTAATGGCAATTGCTTCAGGAAAGATCTAGGGAAAGGTTCAAACATATTATAATGTGCGATTTAATAAAAAACTTTTTTTTAACTTCTCTGACTTGAAAAAAAAAACATTAAACTTAGAAGTTGTTAAGAGAAAAAAGGATTAGCATTTTAAAATATTTGCCCCCAGTGTATGAGTGGCTCAGTTGGTTAAAAGTGTCTGACTCTTAATTTCAGTTCAGTTCGTGATCTCAGGGTCCTGGAATTGAGCCCCACATCAGGCTCCGTGCTCAGTGGGGAGTCTGCTTCAGGATTCTCTCTCTCCCTTTGCCCCTCCCCCTGCATGCTCATGCTCTCTCCAAAGCAAATAAATCTTTAAAAAAAAAAAAGATAAAAAATAGAAATAAAAATATTCACCCCAAGAAAGTATGTAAGATAGAAAATTTAAATCACTAAAACTGGGTCTTTTAAAAACAATACCTATTATTTGTATGGTTTTTAGTATGTTCTGAAAAGGGATGAGAGGGGAATGGGAATCAAGTAGAAAGCAAGAGAATATTCAGTAATAGGCAATATAAATACTTTTAAAAATCACCAAAGAGGGGGGCCTGGGTGGCTCAGTGGGTTAAGCCTCTGCCGTCAGCTCAGGTCATGATCTCAGGGTCCTGGGATCGAGCCCCATGTCAGGCTCTCTGCTCAATAGGGAGTCTGCTTCCCCCTCGCTCTCTCTGCCTGCCTCTCTGCCTACTTGTAGATCTCTTTCTCTCTGTGAAATAAATAAATAAGTAAATCTTTAAAAAAAAAATCACCAAAGAAAGCCTAGGATCAGCATAAGCCATGTGACAAAAAATTATATTAAAAGGAATCAATCACTAGGGGAAAAACAGATGCAGGGAGGAAGGCTGAAAGTGGAAATGGAGAAAAGTAGTTTTCCTTTTGATTTTGACGAGTGGGAGAAAGGAAGCAAGTACCTAAGATTCACTGAGCCCAAGGTCTCTATGTATGGCTGTGCAGGTTGTGAACTGCACAAAGGCTCCCAATGAAAGTGATGAGTGGAACTGAATCCAGTGTTCCCTGGCACAAGGCAATACTTCTTCGGAGTAAAAGGTATTTTTTTTCCTTGCCTGAAGGGATAAGTCTGCTGGATGGGACATCTTTTTCAAATTAACATGTGGTCTTTTAAAAATGGCTTCCAAATTCTCTGATACTCCTCCTAATAAGAAGTGTGACCTTTGGGAATAGGAGCAAGATTGTGGAGAAGTAGGAGGCTAAGACAGTGTCAAATCCCAGAAGTTCAGCTGGATAGTTATCAAACCATTCTAAATGCCTGCAAACTCAACAGGAGATAGAAGAGAAGAACAACAGCAGTTCTAGGAGCAGAAAATTTACCACTTTCCAGAAGTATTTTACTCTCTCACTCATCTACTCTTATCTCAATAAAATGACAAGGAGGAAAAACTCACCACACAAAAAAGAACAAGAGGCAGTACCAACAACTAGGGACCTAGTCAATACGGACATTAGTAATATGTCAGAAAGAAGAGTTCAAAATACAATTTTCAAGATGCTAGCTGGGCCCGAAAAAAGCATGGAGGATATTAGAGAATCCATTTCTGGAGAAAATAAAATCCCCTTCTGGAGAAATAAAAGAACTAAAATCTAACCAAGTTGAAATCAAAAGAGCTATTAATGAGGTACATCAAAAATGGAGGCTCTTACTGCTAGGATAAATTAGGTAGAAGAGAGAATTAGTGATATAGAAGACCAAATGACAGAGAATAAAGAAGCTGAGAAAAAGAGAAACAAACAACTACTGGACCACGAGGGGAAAATTCGAGAGATAAGTGATACCATAAGACGCAATAATATTAGAATAATTGGGATACCAGAAGAAGAAGAAAGAAAGAGAGGGGTGGAAGGTATATTGAAGCAAATTATTGTAGAGAATTTCCCTAATCTGGTGAAGGGAACAAGCATCAAAATCCAGGAGGCACAGACAATCCCCCTCAAAATCGATAAAAATAGGTCTACACCCCGTCTTCTAATAGTAAAACTTGCGAGTCTTAGTGACAAAGAGAAAATCCTGAAAGCAGCTGGGGACAAGAAGTCTGTAACATACAAAGGCAGAAATGTTAGATTGGCAGAAGGCCTATCCACAGAGACCTGGCAGGCCAGAAAGGACTGGCATGATATATTCAGAGCCCTAAACGAGAAGAATATGCAGCCAAGAATACTATACCCAGCTAGGCTGTCACTGAAGATAGATGGAGAGATAAAAAGCTTCCAGGACAAACAAAAACTAAAAGAATTTACAAACACCAAACCAGCCCTACAGGAAATATTGAAAGGGGTCCTCTAAGCAAAGAGAGAGCCTAAAAGGAACATAGACCAAAAAGGAAGAGAGACAATATACAGTTAACAGTCACCTTACAGGCAATACAATGGTACTAAATTCATATCGGTCAATAGTTACCCTGAATGTAAATGGGCTAAATGCTCCAATCAAAAGACACAGAGTATCAGAATGGATAAAAAAAACAAGACCCACTGATATGCTCTCTACAAGAAACTCATCTTAGACCCAAAGACACCTCCAGCTTTAAAGTGAGGAGGTGGAAAACAATTTACCATTCTAATGGACATCAAAAGAAAGCTGGGGTGGCAATCCTTATATCAGATAAATTAGATTTTAAGCCAAAGACTATAATAAGAGATGAGGAAGGACACTATATCATACTTAAAGAAACTGTCCAACAAGAAGATCTAACAACTGTAAAATATCTATGCCCCTAACATGGGAGAGGCCAATTATATAAACCAATTAATAACAGAGTCAAAGAAACACATCAACAATAATACAATAATAGTAGGGGACTTTAATACTCCCCTCACCGAAATGGACAGATCATCTAAGCAAAAGATCAACAAGGAAATAAAGGTTCTAAATGACACACTGGCCCAGATAGACATCACAGATATATTCAGAACATTCCATCCCAAAGCAACAGAATACATATTCTTCTCTAGTGCACATGGAACATTCTCCAGAATAGATCACATCCTGGGACACAAATCAGGTCTCAATCAGTACCCAAAAATTGGGATCATTCCCTGCATATTTTCAGACCACAATTCCATGAAACCAGAACTCAATCACAAGAGGAAAGCTAGAAGGAACTCAAGTACATGGAGGCTAAAGAGCATCTTACTAAAGAATGAATGGGTTAACCAGGAAATTAAAGAAGAACTAAAAAAAATTCATGGAAACAAATGAAAATGAAAACACAACTGTTCAAAATCTTTGGGACATAGCATAGGTGGTTCTGAGAGGAAAGTATATAGGAATACAAGCCTTTCTCAAGAAACAAGAAAGATCTAATACACAACCTAACCCTAAACCTAAAGGAGCTAGAGAAAGAACAGCAAAGAAAGCCAAAACCCAGCAGAAGAAGAGAAATAATAAAAATAAGAGCAGAAATCAATGAAATAGAAATCAAAAGAACAGTAGAACAAATCAATGAAACCAGGAGCTGGTTCTTTGAAAGAATTAATAAAATTGGTAACCCCCTGGCCAGACTTATCAAAAAGAAAAGAGAAAGGACCCAAATTAATAAAATCACGAATGAAAGAGGAGAAATAACAACCAACACCAAAGAAATACAAATAATTATAAGAACATATTATGAGCAACTATCCACCAGCAAATTAAACAATCTGGAAGAAATGGATGCATTCCTAAAGACACATAAACTACCAAAACTGAACCAGGAAGAAATAGAAAACCTGAACAGACTCATAACCAGTAAGGAGATTGAAGCAGTCACCAAAAATTTCCCAACAAATAAGAGCCCAGGGCCAGACGGCTTCCTGGGGAATGCTACCAAACATTTAAAGAAGAATTAATACTATTCTCCTGAAATTGTTCCAAAAAATAGAAATGGAAGGGAAACTTCCAAACTCATTTTATGAGGCCAGCATTACCTTGATCCCAAAACCAGACAAAGACCCCATCAAAAAGGAGAATTACAGACCAATATCCTTGATGAACACGGATGTAATAATTCTCACCAAAATACTAGCCAACAGGATCCAACAGTACATTAAAAGGATTATTCGCCACGACCAAGTGGGATTTATTCCTGGGCTGCAAGGTTGGTTCAACATCCGCAAATCAATCGATGTGATACAATACATTAGAAAGAACAAGAACCATATGATACTCTCAATTGATGCTGAAAAGCATTTGACAAAGTACAACATCCTTTCTTGATCAAAACTCTTCACAGTGTAGGCATAGAGGGCACATTCCTCAACATCATCAAAGCCATCTATGAAAAATCCACAGCGAATATCATTCTCAATGGAGAAAAACTAAGAGCTTTTCCCCTGAGATCAGGAACACAGCAGGGATGCCCACGATCCCCACTGCTGTTCAACATAGTACTACTAGATGTCCTAGCTTCAGCAATCAGACAACAAAAAGAAATAAAAGACATCCAAATTGGCAAAGAAGTCAAACTCTCATTCTTTGCAAATGATATAATACTTTATGTGGAAAACCCAAAAGACTCCAGTCCAAGACTCCTAGAATTCATATAGGAATTCAGTAAAGTGTCAGGATATAAAATCAATGCATAGAAATCAGTTGCATTTCTATACACCAACAGCAAGACAGAAGAAAGAGAAATTAAGGAGTCAATTCGATTTACAATTGCGCCCCAAACCATAAGGTACCTAGGAATAAACCTAACCAAAAAGGCAAAGAATCTGTACTCAGAAAACTACAAAGTGCTCATGAAAGAAATTGAGGAAGACACAAAGAAATGGAAAAACGTTCCGTGCTCATGGATTGGAAGAACAAATATTGTGAAAATGTCTATGCTACCTAAAGCAATCACACACTTAATGCTATCCCTATCAAAATACCATCAATTTATTTCAAAGAAATGGAACAAATAATCCTAAAATTTATATGGAACCAGAAAAGACCACAAATAGCCAGAAGAATATTGAAAAAGAAAAACAAAGTCAGCAGCATCACAATTCCAGACTTCAAGCTATATTTCAAAGCTGTAGTCATCAAGACAGTGTGGTACTGGCACAAAAACAGACACATAGATCAATGGAACAGAATAGAGAGCCCAGAAATGGAACCTCAACTCTATGATCAACTAATCTTCAACAAAGCAGGAAAGAATATTTAGTGGAAAAAAGACAGTCTCTTCAACAAAGGATGTTGGGAAAACTGGACAGTCACATGCAGGAAAATGAAACTGTACCATTTCCTTACACCACACACAAAAATAGACTCAAAATGGATCAAAGACCTCAATGTGAGACAGGACTCCATCAAAATCCTTGAGGAGAACACAGGCAGTAACCTCTTTGACCTCAGCCACAGCAACGTCTTCCTAGAAACATCACCAAAGGCAAGGGAAGCAAGGGCAAAAATTAACTATTGGGACTTCATCAAGATCAAAAGCTTTTGCATAGCAAAGGAAACAGTCAACAAAACCAAAAGAACGGGAGAAGAGATTCGCAAATGACATATCAGATAAAGAGCTAGTTTCCAAAATCTATAAAGAACTTCTCAAACTCAACACACAAAGAACAAATAATCCGATCAAGAAATGGGCAGAAGATATGAACAGACATTTCTGCAAAGAGGACATCCAAATGGCCAACAGACACATGAAAAAGTGCTCAACATCACTTGGCATCAGAGAAATATAAATCAAAACCACAGTGAGATACCACCTCACACCAGTCAGAATGGCTAAAATTAGCAAGTCAGGAAATGACAGATGTTGGTGAGGATGTGGAGAAAGGGGAACCCTCCTACACTGTTGGTGGGAATGCAAGCTGGTGCAGCCACTCTGGAAAACAGTACGGAGGTTCCTCAAAAAGTTGAAAACAGAGCTACCCTATGACCCAGCAATTGAGCTACTGGGTATTTACCCTAAAGATACAAATGTAGTGATCCAAAGGGGCACATGCACCCGAATCTTTATAGCAGCAATGTCCACAACAGCCAAATTATGGAAAGAACCTAGATGTCCATCAACAGATGAATGGATAAAGAAGAAGTGGTATATATATACAATGTAATACTATGCAGCCATCAAGAGAAATGAAATCTTGCCATTTACAATGATGTGGATGGAACTAGAGGGTATTATGCTAAGCGAAATAAGTCAGTCAAAGACAATTATGATCTCTTTGATACGAAGAATCTGAGAGGCAAGGCAAGGGGTCATGGGGGGGTTGGGGAGGGAAATGAAACAAGATGGGATCAGGAAGGAGACAAACCATAAACCTAAACTAACGAAACAAACTGAGGGTGGCTGGGGGTAGGGATAGGATGGCTGGGTTACAGACATTGGGAAGTGTGTATGCTATGGTAAGTACTGTGAAATGTATAAGCCTGATGATTCAAAGACATGTACCTTGGGGCAAATAATACATTATATGTTAATAAAAAAATAAAAATAAATAAAACAAACATATTCATATAAATGTATTAAAAAAAAGAGGTGTGATCTTTGGTCCATCCCCTTTGAATCTAAGGTCTTTGTTTTTGTTTTTTACTGCTGGATCACTAGAAAATTGAAAGTGACAAAGTGGCAGCTTCTTCTTCCTGCCTTTTGGGACATTCCCTCTTGGAACCCAGCTACCATCCCCTGATGGCTGCATGGAGGTGCCACGTGCAGGGGTCCTGCCTGAGTCTCTGCTAAGGCTCTGGCAAACAGCCAGGGTTAACCAGCAAACATGTACATAAAGACCGCTCCAGGTGTCTCAGCTGTTAGGTCACACCCAGCCTTCTTTCTCCTCTCTCCCTCTGATACCCCGGACATTGTAAAGCAAGGGCAAGCCAGTGCTGGTGGGCCCTGTCCAAATTCCTGACCCACAGAGTCCATGAATATAATAAAATGCTTATCTATGCTACTCCACTTCAAAGTGGCTGGTTATGCAGCAATAGATAACTGGGACATCATCCACCAGGAGCTACATCTCCTGTGCAGAGGCTCTGTCCAGGCTAGCGGCAGCTGGGACTAAAGCCCTTTCTAAATGCTCTGCCTGGCTGTGCTTACCAAAGTGAGTCCTCTGGTACACATCGCCACAACTCCCATTTGACAGAGGCCGCTTGGCATACAAGGGTCTTGGCTTCTCCGTCCTGACTCCTCCCTCTCCACTTCCCCAAATCTCACACCACGTTTTACCTACACTCCCCCTTCTCAGACTCAGCTTTCTCTTATCTGTGGGTCTTTACAAATGCTGATGCCTCTACCTGAAATATCTTTCTTCCTCTTCCACCCACCATCTGCATTGCTGTATTCTCACCTTCTCTCTTGCCTGTCCCATGCCAAAACTGTCAGTAATGCGGAGGATTTCTGTATTCTTTCATTACGAGCTGACCATAATACTGAAAGCTTCTGCTGGAGCTGCGAGATACACCTTCCAGATAAACCAGAAATGCCTTTCCACAGAAGTGCGGGGAGAAACATGGCTGCCCGTAGGTTCTGGAATCACCACCTAAATATTCGTCACTCCACAATGCACTCTGAGGAAAAGTTTGAAAACTCATTCCCACAAAGGAATGATGTAAATTCAAGAAGGCTTAAAGTCAATTCTCGCCATCAAAGTGATGCAAAGCATGCATCACGTCTTCAGGATGTTTTAATGTCTTACTGACTAGAACCTGAGAATAAGCAAAAGTGGGAAACAGCTTAGAAATCATATTTAGCTTTCGTGTCATCTGGCGTGAGGGAAGCTGTGACGAGGTAGTGTCGGACCAGCAGCAACACAACAACCCACAGCCGAAGCTGGCTGCCGCGGGTGTCTGAGATGCCTAAGCTCAAAATTAAAACTCTGGGGGTTTAACAAGAACAGTTTAAGAGCTGTGATCAGGAGTGACTCGTTTCTTCCCGATGATTTTCAGCACTTTTACTTTCAGTTTCTTCTCCATATAATCCCCACCATGAAACAATTAAAACAAAACAAAAAGCAAATGGATTTGAAAATGATCGCTTTGATTAAAAAAAAAAAAAATGTCCACACCATGAAATAAATGCTGGTCTCAAATAAAATCTTCCACATGTTATGAAATGAGACAGCTCCAATCTCTCAAATAACAAAGATTAGGCAAAAAATGATAGAATGTGAATGTCAAAGAGACTCACAGGAATAAATGGAAAATTGATAGATGCCCTGGAGTTTCTAAAATGCTTTTTAAAAATCTTAACACATTCTGTGACATAATACAAAATCTGTGACATTCCATGGGAAAATAAATGTTTATTTCCAATATAAGCTTTGAAATGTGTAAATAAAAGCAGACAGGCTCCTTTCTCCAATGCTGAAGTTGCTGATAGGCTAACAAGCCCTTCCATGAAAAGAAGATACATATCTCTGAATTAAAGAAAGTGATGGCTGGCCTAGCTCAGTCCTCCCTCTCTACCTGCCTTTCCCTTTTTTTTTTTTCTTCTGTCATCTTAATTTTCTGTCTGCCCTATCTCTCTTTTTTATTATTTGCCCCCTTTTTTTTCCCTTTTCACCATAACTCTCTTTCCAATCAAATGACCTATTTATTGTGGTCCTACTCTGTGCAGGTCAATTGGCTGCACCTTAGGACAATATGAATGCAACATGGGGTCCATGTCAGCCTGGAAAGTACGATCAAGCTAAAAGAAAAGAGAAGAACCCGGAGAGCCGCAAGCAGGCAGTGCCAAACTGTAAATGCTGGAGTGTTCCAAGAGTTGGGCCTTAGAAGACAAGCAGACTCTGGTATCCTGGAAGAGTATTCAGCCAAGGGATACTGGCAGCAAAGACATAGGGGAAGGAGAGCACCATATTTGTTGCAAAGTTCAACCATGTACACTGTTTAGTCTTCAGTGTAGGGTTCGCATAGGAAGGTGGTAAGAGACAGGGTTACAAAAGCAGATGGGATCCACACAGTAGGGGACTTGGAACACTAGGCAAAGGGATTTACACTGGACTGTCTACCATGAAGATCCAGTGGTGTTTTTCTGGTGGGATTTTTTTTTTTTGTGGGGGGGCCCTGGATTTTGAAGAACTATCTTTGAGAATCCTTCCCTCCCTACCCTTTCATTCTGGCCCAACTGTCCTCTTGTTTTTTGTTATATTTCTAGAATATAAGGTTGCAGTCTTCATTCTATTCTCTATCATAAAAGTAGGCAAGCTGAAGATATCATGTGTATCTTTTTTTTTAAGATTTTATTTATTAATTTGAGAGAGAGAGTGAGAGAAAGCATGAGAGGGGAGAAGGTTAGAGGGAGAAGCGGACTTCCAATGGAGCTGGGAGCCCAATATGGGGCTCGATCCCAGGACTCCGGGGTCATGACCTGAGCCGAAGGCAGTCACTTAATCAACTGAGCCACCCAGGCACCCTCAGGTGTATCTTTTTAAGTCACATACATTGCTTGGGTTTCTGTGAATGAGTAACCAAAAGAAAATAATACTCAGGTCTAATTGTTTAGAAATAATGATTTTGAAGATTACCTTTCATGTAAAAAGCAAAAAGATGAGATAAATCCAAGAAATACGTCATCTGGGATATCTAGCCTATTCCATAGAGATCTCCAAGAATATAGCTAAATACTTCTGATTTAAATGGAGTTTGTCCTGCAATCCTTCAAATGGCCTTTTCTGACTCTTCACTAAAACACTTAAAAAGTCAAAGAAAAATATATAAATATATAAAAAATATAAATACCACCATAAAAATAATAGTTATAGACAACTTATTACTAGACTCTAGGAAGAACTTCAAATAAGTATATGGCTCACAAACATAAATTAAAATGTATGCTTACAGGGCCTCAAAGACCCTGGTCTGAAGGACCACAAGCCTGAGGAGCCAGATGTTATTTACTCCCCTACATCCTCCAACTCCAACTCACTGATCTTTCTCCATCCCTTTCCTCAGACTGAAATTCCCAGAAAATAGTAAGGCAAGAACTAGACAGTGAATGTTGCATTATTACTTCCTTTTCTGTTGCCCCACAGCAGGAAAACCTTCCTCTTCCCCAAGTGTGCTCTGAAAAATCAAATGGAAAAAGGAGGGAAAATATCCAGGATCTCAGAGGAAGTGCACAGTCTTGAAAATGCTTTCCTTCAAGGAATCAGAAGAAATCTAAGAATTAGCTCGGCAGCCTCAACTGGATACTGTCCAAGAAGCTGCGCCCTCCAAGATACCCAGAAAAGAGGCCATTAAGGAGAGAAAGGGTAACGAATAAAGGACAATAAGATGAATTTTGAAAACAGTGAGTTGAGAAGCGGGGTGGCCCACGGAAGTTTTACAAGAAAATTAAAACTGCAATAACAAAATTAAAACTCACACGTAACCTGGTGAAGAGTGGAATTCACACTCCAGAAAATCAGATCAGAAATAGGGATGAGGAGAACATCAGCACCACCTTCTCTACCAATGACAAATCAGAAGGCAAGGCAAATAACCACGTGATTAGCATGCCTCTGTGATAACAGATACAAAGGGAGGAGAGATCAACAATGCAGTCCTATAAATAGAAGCTGTCATCTGCATGAAGACCTGTAAATGAATCCAGTTCAACTGGCAACAAAGAAACTGGGAAGGAAGTTAACTACAACCTTACTACAGTATTACATAGCTAAAGGCATAACCTGAAAGTAGGAGAGGTCATTCCTATCTAAAGAGGTAGACACAAAGTCTCATTTGGTCTTAGCTACAACAGAGAAATAAAGGGCATTTCATAGTGAGTTCGTAGTACAAAGCCACTGCCAGAGTTGAAATCCTGGATTTGTCACTATGTGACCTTGGCCAAGTTACTTTATTTCTTCTTGCTTAAAAAATTAAAAATTATAAGTAAATTATAAAATGGGAATAATCATAACTCCTTCTTCAAGACTCTTGTGTTATTGCTGTTACTCAAATGAGAGGAAAGAATTATATACACAGCCTTAGAGATGAAGAGAAATATGTTAAAATAATTAAAGAAGCCAAAAAAATACAAACTGGAAATTGGAAGTTGGGGGATTAGTTACAATTCTTGGGCAGAGGGTTGTTGGGGGAGAAAGGGTGCAGGTTCTCACCTACTGAAATCAAAAGAAAGAATTGCGTAATTTAAACCAGAAGGAGCCAACTTCATCTATACACAATGGATTGGGAGTCTCCTGTTGTCATAACAACAATACTATGCTATCCCACTAGACCTTACAGATCCTGATCAATAATCTCTAGCCAATAAGTATCCTCAGCATCCAGTTCTCCCCAAACACTCACTCCAAGTTGTTTGGAATGCCAACCTAAATTTATTTTAGATAATTCAACCTAGTGAGTGTCTTTTCCCTCCAGGAAGTTTTGCATTAAACGTAGAAATGATAAAGTGATCAAACCTATAGAATTAATACTTTTGTGGTAAATGTAGGAAAAGATTTCTAATCCTTGGACAATATCTATATGTGTAGTATATAAAAAGGTTTAATGTTTAAAAGAATGTGGCATATCAGTGAACAAGAAAGATTAGTCCTGGGATTTCAATTTAAAACATGTAATTGAGTAATGGATTTTAGACTTTTACCTCTAAGTGGGAAGACTTAGAGAATTTAATCAAGTTTAAAAGTATTGTTAATGGGGGCGCCTGGGTGGCTCGGTGGGTTGAAGCCTCTGCCTTGGGCTCGGGTCGTGATCTCGGGGTCCTGGGATCGAGCCCTGCATGGGGCTCTCTGCCCGGCAGGGAGCCTGCTTCCCCCTCTCTCTCTGCCTGCCTCTCTGTCTACTTGTGATCTCTCTCTCTGTCAAATAAATAAATAAAATCGTAAAAAAAAAAAAAAGTATTGTTAATGGTTAGGAGAACACGTGATTCATTATTTAAGGTTAACTTATTAGATTTATTGGAGTTGTTAAGGTTTGGCTAGTAGGTCAGGCATTTGAAAAGCTTAAGAAGAAAACTGAATGTATCAAATGTATAAATGGATTTTAAAATACTTAAGGGGATTTTACTAAGTTGTAAAGGGACATGCTTGGGAGTTGAATGAGTTCAACTTAAATTGATCAAACATTATTCAAAGGCTCCCCTGAAAGTCATTGTTAAAATTTACTAGATTTGTCAATCAAATAATAAAGTATATAAGGTGAACTTAAAGGTTTGAAAGAAGCTGGATTTCTAAAAACAAACAAAAAACTGTACCTCTAATAAGGTGAATATTAAATTAAAACCTTGGATAACAGCATAGCCTTTCTCTCACACAAAATCAGCCCTCAGACATAAAAAAAAAAAAAAAATACACAATTGACAGAGATCACATCGAAGAATTGTAAAAGTTTCTGAAAAAGAAACCCATATAAACGAAACAGAAGCAATAACCATACATGACAGAAAATTATTTCCCAAAGCTAGAAAAAAATGACTTGCATACACAGGCATACCTCATTTTCTTGCACTTCAACTTATTTTGCTGTGCAGGGTTTGTGTTTTTTATAGATCGATAACCTTGTGTCAAGCGGGTCAATCAGCGCCACTTTCCCAAAAGCATTTGCTCACTTTGTGTCTCTGTGTCACATTTAGGTAATTCTCATAGTATCTCAAACTTTTTCATTATTATTATGTTTGTTAAGGTGATCTCTGATCATGTGATCTTTGATGTTACCATTGTAACTGTTTTGGGGGTGCCACAAATCACGCCCATTTAAGACAGTAATCATCACACATGTTAATATGTGTTCTGACTGCTCCACCAACTGGCTGTTCCTCCATCTCCCATCTCCTTCCCTCTCCTAGGGCTTCCATATTCCCGGAGACACAACAGCCCTGAAATTAAGCCAATTAATAACCTTCAATGGCCTCTAAGTGTTCAAGTGAAAGGATGAGTCACACATTTCTGTGTTTAAATCAAAAGCTAGATTTAAGCTTAGTCAGAAAGGCATGTCAGAAGCCAACATCGGCTGAAAGCCAGGCCTCTTGCTCCAATTAGCCAAGATGTAGTGCAAAGGAACAGTTCTTGAAGGAAATCAAAAGAGCTACTCCAGTGTACACATAAATAAGAAGAAGATGAAACAGTCTTATTGCTGATATGGAGAAAGTTTTAATGTTCTAGGTATAAGATCAAATCAGCCTCAACATTCCCTTAAGTTGAAGCCCAATCTAGAGCAAAGCTCTAACTCTCTTTAATTCTGTGTAGGCTGAGGAAGCTGCAGAAGAAAAGTTTGAAGCTAACAGGGGTTGGTTCATGAAGTTTAAGGAGAGAAGCCGTCTCTATAACATAAAAGTACAAGATAAGGCAACAAGTGCTGAGGTAGGAGCTGCAGCAAGTGATCCAGAAGACCTAGCGAAGGTAATTAATGAGAGTGGCTTGACTAAACAACAGATTTTCAATGTACACAGAATAGCCTTCAACTGGAAGAAGATGCCATCTAGGAATTTCATAGCTAGAGAGGAGAAGTCAATGCCTGGCTTCAAACCTAAGAACAGGCTGACTCTCTTGTCAGAGAAGTCAACACCACTGGTGACTTTAAGTTGAAGCCAATGCTCATTTACCATCCTGAAAATTCCAGGGCCTTTAAGACTTATGCTGAGTCTACTCTGCCTGTGCTCTATCACTAGAACAACAAAGCCTGGACAACAGCACATCTGTTTACAACAAGGCCTACTGAATATTTTAAGCCCACTGTTGAGAACTCCTGCTCAAAAAAAAAGATTTCTTTCAAAATATTACTGCTTGCTGACAATGCACCTGGTCACCCAGGAGCTCTGATGGAGATGGACAGCAAGATGAATGTTTTCATGCCTGCTAACACAACGTCCATTCTGCAGCCCATCGATCAAGGAGTAATTTCAACTTTCAAGTCTTATTCGTTAAGAAACACATCTCATAATGCAGTAGCTGCCATAGACAGTGATTCCCCTGATAGATGTGGGCAAAGTAAATTGAAAATCTTCTGGAAAGGATTCATCATTTGAGATGCCATTAAGAACAAGTGTGATTCTGGGAAGAGGTCAAAATACCAACATTAACAGAAATTTGAAAGAAGTTGATTCCAATCTCATGAGGGGTCCAAGACTTTAGTGGAGGAAAGAACGACAGATGTGTGTGGAAAGGGGACAAGAACTAGAATTAGAAGCAGAGCCTGAAGATGTGACTGAGTTGCTCCAATCTCATGGTAAAACTTTAATGGATAAGAAACTGCTTCTTATGGATGAGCAAAGAAAGAGGTTTCTTTTTTTTTTTTTTAAGATTTTATTTATTTGAGATAGAGACAATGAGAGAGAGCATGAGAGGGGAGAAGGTCGGAGGGAGAAGCAGACTCCCCATGGAGCTGGGAGCCTGATGCGGGACTCGATCCCAGGACTCCAGGATCATGACCTGAGCCGGAAGGCAGTTGCTTAACCAACTGAGCCACCGGGCACCCCAAGAAAGAGGTTTCTTGAAATGGAATCTACTCCTGGTGAAGATGCCACTGAAGATTGTTGACGTTACAACAAAGGATTTAGAATATTACATAAACTTAGTTGATAAAGCAATAGCAGGGTTTGAGAAAACGGACTCCAACTCTGAAAGAAGTTCTACTCTAGGTAGAATGCTATCAAACAGCATGGCATACTACAGAGAAATTCTTCATGCAAAGAAGAGTCGATCAGTGTGACAGACTTCACTGTTGTCTGATTTTAAGAAATTGCCACCGCCACCCCACCACCACTGGTGGGACAGCAGCCACCCACATTGAGGCAAGACTGCCAGCAAAAATATTATGACTCACTGAAAGTTCAGATGATTCTTAGCATTTTTAGCAATAAAGTATTTTCTAATTAAGGTATGTACTTTTTCTTAGACATAATGCTATTGAACACTTAATAGACTACAGTATAAAATAAAAATAACTTTTATATGCACTGGGAAACCAAAAAACTCATTTGACTCACTTTATTGAGATATTCACTTTATTGCAGAGGTTTGGAATTGAACCCACCATATCTCCGATATATGCCTATACAGACCAGTATGCAGGGGCTTACTGCATTTTAGGAAAAATTAAGAACTGCTATTACATTTTAGAAAAAAAAATTTAATTACAAGGATGAAGAAAAAAAATCACATTAGCCTCCTGATAGAAAGAAAAATTGGAAAAGGTGCTCCACAAGGGAAAAATACCAGGCTGGCCTCAGACTTCTCTTTATAACAAAGGCCAGAGGACTACAGATCAACAACTACAGAGTTTGAACAGAAATGGTTACTATCTAAATATTTTCTGTCTCACTAACTTGTTATCTACTTATGAAGCAAAGATAAAAACATTCCCTGAACTCTAAAAGTATATTAAAGATACATTCCTATGAACAAAGATGAATTAAAAACAGGAACTTAGAAATCAGGCAGTCATGTGTAAGAGGATTATGGTGAGCATTACATGAGTTAAAGAGTAAAGCTTAAATAATTGCAAATTTTTTTTTCAGGTTGAATGGCATTAAGCACAGTCATTTGATCTCTTCCTCCCCACTTTCCCAATGAAATCAGGGAAAACCCTTTATTAGCAAGCCCTGAAAAGGAAGAACAGCTTTTACATGGCAAAACTTCAAAACATTCTCATCCAGTGAAGATAAAGATATTGACAGAAGGTCCAGAATGTGTTCCATTCACACAGCCCCCTCCCAAGAAAGAGCAGCAAACCCCGGATTTAAGTAAAGGAAGCTTTGGCTGAACCTTACTGACATTCCTAAGCTGGAAGCCTGGGCTGAACTTAGGACAACCCGAACCAACTGCACTCCATTTCATCCCTCATGAGTATTAACACTGGAAACAATGTGGCCCCAGGATCCATTTGAAACCAGAAAGCTGGCACAGTGCAGAGACCTGGTGGGCTATTCTGCAGAAGGAGATCGGATCAGATATTGGTTGTTAAGTGTCAAGCCACAGCTTGATCCAGTCATGGTGCATGCAGAAAATTGATCTCTGTTTCAGAAGTTTCACCAAATCTAGAGAACAAAGATCCTCCACTGGTATTTATTTGTTTATTCATTTAACCAATATTTATTGTCAACCAACTAGGAAATTAAATAGCATGATCCTTGTGCTCCAAAGCTTACAGTCTACAGGGGACATGAGGCAAATAAATAGGTGGTGGTGATACTAGATGAATAGGTGAAGAATATGGAGCCAGCAGATAATCCATGGAGGCATCCAGATCAGACTTCAATGCTGGGGAAAGACTTGCTAAAGGAAATCATTTGTATAGAAAAAATGAGTTGTAGGAGATGAAAGGTTTGGAGTCAGGCAAGTGGGGAAGTATGTAAAAGAACACTTCAGACAGAGACAGCAGTAAGAGTTAAGCCAAGAACCAAGAGAACATGATGCATTTAGGACCTGAAAGAGGCAAGTAGAGGTCCAAGTCACAGAAAACCTTGTGACTCATGCTTAAAACTCTGAACTTCAACCCAAGAACAGTGTAAGAGTGCTGAAGGATTTTTAAGCAGTGAAATATGATCCAGTTTCCATTGTGAGAAATGATTTTGCTAAGAAAAAATTAGGAATGGAGGCCATGAGACTAATGACAGGATGAGAAGGCAGCGTAATAATTGAGGGGATTCATGATCATGACTGACCTAGACAGCTGGTTGTAGACATGAAAAATACATCAGATTTAAGAGAGATCCTAAAACAATAGGACTTGGGGATGAATTTTATGTTAGTCATCTATTACTGCATAACAAATTATAACTAATCTAGCATAAACACATTTTTCATCTCAGTTTTGATGGATCAGGAGTCAAGGTATGTCTTCTATTTCATGGTCTCACACAAGGCTACAGTCAAAGGGTGGGCCAAGGCTGGAGTCTCATCTGATGGTTCAAACGGAGGTGGATATGCTTTAAAGCTCATGTAGTTTTTGACAGGATTTAGTTACTTGCAACAGTTGGACTGAGGTTCTGTGTTCCTTCATATATAGAACATTCATCTGCAACATGGTAGACTGCCTCAGCAAAGCCAGGAAAGGATAGAATGTGCTGGCATGGAAGAAGTCACTGTTTTTTTTTTTTTTTTTAACGTAATCATGGAAATGACATGCCATCTGTTGGGTACAGGCAAGTTGATAGGCCAGCCTGTACTCAAAAGGAGGGAATTATACAAAGACATGAACTACACAAGGACAGAAGGCAGGGATCATTGGAACTAACTTTGAGTCCGACTGGCAATGTGGATTGAAATGAATAAGAGGGTAGCTGGTTGAATTACTGGGACTACTGAAGTAGTGACCAGTTTTTGCCATTAAGTAATGAGATGAGTTTTGGATATTTTGAGTTTGAGGGACCTGTAGCACACCCATGTTGAGTTGGGTGATCCTTTCTGGGATACAGAGTTCTCATACTTGGTATAGTCATCTGGACTAAGGGTAGGAATTGTCACTTCTCAATAGATTATCAAAGTATTGATAGTTGATGAGATGACCCAGGAAAGGTGGATAAGTAAAACTCTAAGGCATATTACCATTAAACATAATGGTAGAAAGTACCTCCTGAGTGTGAATCTCCAGAGATGAGGTCTGGTCATCCATAGTTTTTTAAAGCAATACAGGTGATTGTGATGTTCAACCAGATTTGAAAACCACAGAAATGTATTCATTAAAAAACAGACTAAATATGTATGGTTGACCTTTGAACAGAGCAGGGTTTTTTTGTAAGATTTTATTTATTTATTTGACAGAGAGAGAGAATACAAGCAAGGGGAGTGGGAGAGCGAGAAGCAGACTTCCCACTGAGCTGGGAGCCCAATTCAAGGCTTGATCCCAGGACCCTGGGATCACGACCTGAGCCCAAGGCAGACACTTAATGACTGAGCCACCCACGCACGTGTCCCTGAACAAAGCAGGTTTGAACAGCACAGTCTACTTGTATGCAAATTTTTTTCCAATAAATACAGTACAGTACTATAAATGTTATTTTCTTTTCCTCATGATTTTCTTAATAACATTTCCTTTTCCCTAGCTTACCTTATTGTAAGAATACAGGTTATAATACATATTATATACAAAATACAAATTAAATGTTTATGTTATCAGGTTTCCAGTTAACGGTAAAGTATCAGTAGTTAAGTTTCTGTAGATTCAAAAGGTATATGTGGATTTTCAACTGTGTAGAGGGTTAGCACCCCTAAGCCCTGCATTGTTCAAGAATCTACTGTATCTACCTAAGCTTTAATGGTGGTTATTTCCAGGAGGCAGGGTTATAGGTGATATTTATTTTCTCCTTTCTGCTTGCCTGTACTTTCTATCCTGAACATATTTCTTTGATAAAAAGGAAATCAAGTTGTTCCTTTTAAAAACAATTCTACCACAAACAAATAGGGTTTATCTAAGAAGTACAGTAAAAAAAAAATTATTAGTATAATACATCATATTGAAGGGGTTCAGAAGAAGGCTTCCCAAAATGTGCTACTTTGGCATGTGGATTTGATCGAGCTGAAGTCGATCAAGGCCCAAAGACTCAGGAGGAGGTTTTACCCACCCTCTCAACTATGTAAAAAAATTCAGAGGGGTGCCTGGGTGGCTCAGTCAGTTAAGTGTCTGCCTGCAGCTCTGGTCATAATCTCCGGTTCTGGGATCAAGCCCCTGCTGAACTCCCTGCTCAGCGGGGAGCCTAACTCTCCCTCTCTCTCTGCCCCTCTCCCCACCTGTATGTGAGCGCACATGCTCTCTTTCTCTCTTTCTCTCTCTGTCAAATAAATAAATAAAATCTTTAGGAAAAAAAATAGTTTAGAAAGAGGGCCTGGTTGAGAAACAATAAGTACAAAGAATACGTGCTAGATGTGGTAAACTGTGGGGAGCTTGGCAGGACTTGGAGATCAAACTCCTCTCCTGTTCCATTGTGTCTTTACAGCATGAGGAACATTTGTTACTAAACATCTGCTCTTCTCATCTTCTTGTAAATTGTCTCCATCCCTTTTGAAGCCTCAGATTCCTACCCCCTGCTCTACCTCATAATGGCACATAAGCTTCAATTGCCTGACTGCATGTGGGTCTCATATGCTCATGAGGCTCCCATACATACATAATCAAATTTGTTTTTTTCTTGTTAAGCTGTCTTATGTCAATTTAATAGGTCCACCAAAAGAACCTAGAAGGGCAGAGGAAATATTTTTCCTCACCAACATTATTAATAGAGTAAAAAGCATACGGAAGACTCAAAACATACCCATTTTTCACCTGTGCAAAGATTTGCATTTTCCTGATAACATTCAAGGCTCATAATGCTATCATTGAGCCAGGAACTGTTATAAACTATGGGTTAGTATATAAATTAGTACACACTTCCTAAAGAGCAATTTGGCAGTGGGTATCAAGATCCATAAAATTATTTATACTCTTGGATTTAACTTTATTTCCAGGAATGTATCCACAAAAAATCAGAGATATGGATAGAGATTTACGCATACAATGAATTCATAGCCATATTATTGATAACAGTGAAAAATTACAAATAACTGATAGATGGATAATGGAAATAGTTAAATAAATGATTTATATACATGGCACTCTAATGTTCTTTAACTTTATCCAGGTGAATACAAATGTATTGCGTTTACTGTAGTAACATATACATTTACTATAATACAATAACGCTTTTTACTATAATACTGTATGCTATAGTATTATATACTATAACCCTATATAAGTAATATATACTCTCATGTTTAGCATAATACTAGCCTATAAGGCCCCATTGCCTTGATTATTACTAGGTCAAGACTTTTCTAGGAATCACTCCCCATAATTATCGCCTCGTTAATTCTGGGACAAAGAAAAGAGAAAACCTAGGAGGAAGATGACCATAGTATTGAGCCCCACAGCCCCTCTGCTCTTCACCTCACTGTCCTTACCTTCCATCCAGAGCCTTCCTGCAGCTAGCCTCAACTCTGCTGCCCTCTTGAGAAAGGCCAACTTCTGGCATTCATCTCTGGCCAAGAAAATAGTTCCTTCTACTTCCTTCAAAAAGGTACTTTAAGGGCTTTCCCTTAGGAAAAAAAAAGTTCATAGAAGAGTTCATAGGCCCCAGAGACACAGTTCTTCCCCAGACAGCACAACTTGCCAGTATGAGCAGCTCGGAATAGGGACTATCAAGGCATTGTACCTGGAGCTACTCTCTCTGTGACATTCCAGCCACTGTGCTCTGGCCAACCTCCAGATGTCTTCCCTCAGGGTACTTTAACTTGAGTGTCCCCTCTGCCTCCCTCCAGCATGGCTTCCTCTGGGAATCCAGTCCATTCCACAGCTTGACTTTATTGATGAGCCTCATTCTGCTTTCCTCCCAGAAGCAATGCAGGGATGTGGCTGGGAATCTTTTTCACTGTCTCTAAAGGCCCATGACAATTAAGAAGTTCCCTCTGTCACTGATGGAGGCTGGTCTTCTCAGAGCATACAGAGAACACAGGTGGGCAAAACTCCCTTTCTCCGCTGCCCTTTGAATCATATTTTCAAAAATGATTTTTTCTATTTTCTATTAAATATACCATTCACATGCATATGTGTATATTACATCTCTAAGTAATAATTTTTTTGTTCTAAGTTACTTTTTTGGGATAAAGAATAGCCCAAACCTCTATCATATTCTATTAAAAACAAATAACCAAGAGAATATTTATTCACCCATTTAATACATAATATTTTTTACTTACAATGTAGATATTGTAAGTGCTACTAAAATGAATAAAAGAATAATCCCTACTCACAAGTACAGGAGGAATAGGTGACCAAAAATAATTGTGATATAATATGATATGAACTAAGTGTGATATGAGTAGCACAAATAATGAAATATGATAGCTCACCGAATGAAAAAAGAATTTTAAAATAATTATTAAAAAAAGCTTCCTGGAGGTGGGCCACCATTAACTACGTGTAAGTAGAAATGTTTCAAGAGTAGGCTGAGGGGAGACTGGGCTTTAATTTTTTGTTTTTGTTTTTGTTTTCAAGCAACTTAAAGGCTTATACACTATATTTTGCAAAACTTTAGTTCTGAGTTTTATTAGTTGGGACTCTTTTGGTTGCAAATTTTGGAAACACAACTTGAACTTTCTGGTTTAGGGCATAACAGGAATTGACTGGTTTTTAGAAGAATGCTAAAGACATCTCAGGTGATCACAGAAAGGATTAAGGACAGAGATCTATTACGACTGGTCCGGTTTTAATCAAGTAACATCCCTCAACCAATCCACAGAAGCTGAGCCTACAGACACGTTTTACAAAAATGGCAGCTCATACATACAACATTGAAATAAAATACCATTTACAAAAGGTATTCTGCATGCTCAAACGGTAAACTTTTAGTTCTTTATCTTATAAGTAAGACTCCTCTTAAAGAATTATTCAACATCACATACATATGGCTGGCCTCCCTGCTTCTATTTCAGATGTGCATACATGACAAAAATCAACATGTACTCTAAGGGGAGAAAAGGAACACCTTAGACATTGCTGAAAGTACAGAGAAATCCCAGGTGCAAATTGATCACCAAAAATATCTGATGTGATCTATTTCCTGCAACAACATTAAGAAAAATAGATACTCATACCTCCTTTAATTTTTCCAGTTCTATAACCGGGTCACAAAAAATGCCAAGTTTCACACTGGCCTCTTCACTGAATGTCTGAAAATTTTAAACAAAATTTTATTTAATATCCATTTCACCCAGTTAAATCTAAAGACAACTGCTCTGGCTCCTGGTGTTTCACTGTTTCCAGATGAGGACCTCATAAAACTAAGATGCTCAGTGAGAAAGACTGATTAGCCGGGGGTCTTCTGACCCCCAGAAAATGCTATGCCTATTGATATTCACTTTTATAAAGTAAGAGGGACATTAAAAAGTATGCCTATTAGGGAACAGCAGGTTTTGCTCTGATGAATATCAGCAACACATGGTATAGGAATATTCATGGTCATTACTAGCACTCCCTCGAGTTTTTCTGAGATAATTATAAGGCTGGAGGCTCAGCACACAGCACCACAAACAACTTTCAGATTGTTCCCTCAGCCCTCCAAGTAGAGTTGCCAGATTTAGCAAATAAAAGTACAGGATGTCCAGTTAAAGTTGAATTTCAGATAAACGAGGAATATTCTTCAGTAGAATTATGTCCCATGCAATATTTGAGATATACTTCTACCAAAAATTTAATCATTATCTGAAATTATTTTTATTCAGGATAGGGTTATCCTCTCCAAAGTTTCTTTGATATTACCTTTAGTCCTCTTCGCTAAATACTGTTTTTAGCACAAATAGCTTCCAAGAATTAAATTTCAAGAAGCTTTTTATCCAAACCCCATAAGCTATCTTTTTTTTTTGGGGGGGGGGGTTGGGTGGAGTATAAAGGAGAGACAGCATCTTAAGCAGGCTCCACACCCAGCACGGAGCCCTCCACAGGGGGCTCATCTCACAAAGCTAAGATCACGACTTGAGCCGAAATCAAGAGTCAGACACTTAACTGACTGAGCCACCCAGGCACCCCAAAACCCCATAAGCTTTTTACTTCCACCATTCTGAGGTCCCCAAACTGAATTTAGAGGCCCAAGGGATGACAGAAAAGAGAGAAAGCAAGAAATAAATAAATATGTTTATTTTCTCTTTCAAATAATTCCTTCTCCCCTCCATCCCCCGTGCCATTTGATCCCCTAAATAAAGTACTAACCGATGTCAGTATATTGCCCACTGTAAGTACTGGTAATGATTTCTTGGGGTTAGAACTATTTACAGTGCAATTTACATACAATGGAAATCTTCCATAGAAGCACGCTATTGTTACTCCCTAAAATGCCTGACAGAGCCTGCTGGCAACACCAAGTATGTCCTTACCAGGGTTCATGGGGCCCAATGCAGAGAAATGCCACGGCCACAGCAGCTCCCTGTCCATATATCATAAGCATGTGCACGTCCTTACAATAGGCCTGCCACAAGGAAAGGAGGAGACCATACATCACCTCTCAATATCTAGAATTTATATTTAAACCTACCCTTGCAATGTCAGGTCTGGGAGGTCCTTGTATTAAACCCAAATCATAAAATACTTGAGGAAAGAACATGAAAACCATAACTCTCCCTTCAACTCAACACCTCTACTGTCATGTCTGTGTGAGAATTTTTACTAGTTTTTCTTGAAGGCAGTGTGGGTGCTTAGAGGGTTACAGTTAGCCAAGAAAAATAATATAATTCTAGAATCGGGAGACAAAAGCATCTTACCAATGACCTTAGCAAAGAGTTTAAAAACAAACCCCCAAGTCCCATTTGTCAGGTGGCCAACAAGTAATTCTGAAAGCTGAAAGATAAAAGGAATGAATGAGGCATTTATCCTGTCCTTCCTGTACTTAATGGGGGTACTTTATGTGTTGCAGGGTCATCAAACAATCAATGAAGGAATTTCTTTTTTGGAAAATTTCTGCTAATAATGCATGCAGAAGGAATGATAGAACCAGAAAATCAACATTTTGCAAGCCCTTAAATGAAATAGTGGACCTAGATAACAATCAACAAGAAACAGAAACTTTATAAGGGAGGGATAAGGCTGACACACTTGTCCCCGCTTGTGGATCTCAGTGTCACTTCAAGTGGGACAATCAGACCTATGGCTTCATGAAATGAAGCAGCAAGGACAGATCATCATCCAGGAAAAAGTCTGGCCTGAAAACTGGACTTGAATCTAACTGAACCTTAGGACCATTATATCATCCTCTCACTTGTGTGTGTGTTTGTGTGTTAAATTTTACATTAAAGAAAAAGTATTCAGAATGTTCTTGGAACCTTGTTTTTGACCTTTGTTTTAAATCCTTCTAAGATGCATTATTAGTTCCCTTCACCATCCTGAACACAACTGAGTCTTTGATGACAGAGGTCAGCATTTCATGCTTATTACAATAAACTTCAAGTAGGAGTTTCCATAGCTACTGATTTAAATCATGTAAGGGACACTGAACCAAATCTATACTAATCCCAGAATATTTATTCATCAATTGTAAATAGCTTTCAAGATCTTTCATGTACTCTCTATTACCACCATATATTTTCTTGATATTTGACCTTTTTCTGGTAAGATTTTTAAAAATATTCAAAACCATAGTGAGTGCTGAGAGGGAGTTGGGGCTATTGGAACACTGTGGTTAATTAGATTCTGGTTATAGGAGGTTCACCTTATACAAAAGAACTTATGGCAGAGATAGGGAAGCTTGGTCATGACAAGATTCTGTAAGACTGCTGCTTAGCCGTTCTTCCCATCCCACGTGCCTGACCCGTGGCTGAAGCGGGATCAGCTGTCCGCATGTAATAAAAGCAGGTGAGGTTACCGTCCGACTTCATGAAGTTAACAAGCACACTGAGAATGACTGAACTTCATTCACACGAATACAAAGGAAAGAGGGTAGGGTTCCAAAAGAAACACCTTGTTCTTTCTTATGGAAAAAAATTGCTAAAAACTCTCAGCCATTGAGGGTAGGGGATTGTGCTTCTGACATAATCTGAGTTGTGCTTTTCCTCCATCTTCACCAACCTATTCTTATTCTACCCCAGTCCATGGTGGAGTAGCTCCAATTCTCGTCAGCGTCCTTTTGTTAAATTTCTCAACCCACTTCAGAGTTCACTTCATGCATTCTCATGATCAATCATTTCGCTGAGGATACGTTGCTTCCTGCCAATACCCTCTGGAACATAACGGCTGCCTACATTCTGTGCAAACCCCTGGAATACACAGTTTGTCTCTCAGTTTACGATGTGTCATGATTTACTGCCTGTCTAATCTCTAAGTTGTCGGTGGACATACAGATGTCTTCTGTATTTTCTATCTGCCTGTTGCAAAGGAAAGAGAAGGGTTTGTTTGGTGTTTATCTCTATTTCTGTTTTTATTTTATATATGTGGGAAGGGCAACTTCCTGATTGGAGTTCCTGCTGAAAACGGACTTTTTTCTTCCTTAGTTCATTTCTGATCCAATGCCGTTGGTCTTGAACACATCCACCTCCCCTCTGGCTGCCATTGCGAGCAGGTCAATGTTTGGTAGCTTGTCATGCCCAATACTGAATAGACTCCAACAGTAACCTTCCTGGGGTTGGTTTTGCTTTTTCAAATTCTACAAATTACTGAAACTTTGCTTATGGGTAGAAGTAGAGATCAAGGCTTTAAGAAAGAAAAGGCAATTCTACAAAACCCAGAGCAGAGTTTAATAGAAAAGAATCCCTCTCGCTGTGATCCTTGCCCTTTTCTGGTAAGACTGAAATGAAGATCTCTTGCCTCTTTCTTCCTTAAATACTCCCTTTCTCCCCCTCACATCCAACCACATTTCCCAGACATAATAAAATCCAAAGATTAAGACCACCAAGCATCTGCTACTCAAGCGATACAATAGGTAGAAGGCTCAAGTTAAAGGCCTATTTAAAAAAAATACCATCACCTAGAAAGGATACGGTAAATTCAGAGGGAAGATATCTAAGTGCTAATAGGTACCTATAGAGAAATGAGGGCAGAGAACAAGAGTTAAGGAGAATGACTGAAGACTTCATAAGAAAGAAAATAATTATGTTGCAGCTATAAGAGGCCCAGAATCTATAATAAAAATGAAAAAGCCAGGGAATAAGAAAATGGGTCCAAAACCAGGAACCATCAACAGCCAACTGACTGTTGAGAGAAAAAAGTAGGAATGGCGAAGCTGCATTAGTGAATGGAAAATCACCCAAATACAGACCCTGAGAAAGTTACTTCTAATGATCCATGTCTCTGGCCAGAGGAAGAAAGGACATTCAGAAGAAACTAGATAGACCCTTCTCCTCCAGATGACAAAGGAAAGCTAAAGACAGAAACAGCGCCACTTGCTATTTAAGCGTAGAAGCAGGGTGAACTAACCAGCATTCATAATTAGAGGGGGACTGAACCTAGAGAAGAAGCTGTGCCCCAAAGAGGAGATAAATCTATGCCATTACCAGTGTGGCAGGGATGGGACTTAATGCTCTGATCTTGAGGGGGTGAAGTGAATTAAGGCAGCTGTATTGGTGGGATGCCCCCAAGCCTTCTCACTCCAGGGGTCTTCAGTTATGTACTCAAGTTTTGAGGGTATGCTGAGCTATAATGGGTGGAGGAGGGGGTATTGAGGTACCAAGAAGGTGGAGAGAAACATAGCAAGAACAAGGTGACCCAGATCAATTTTGAAGGAAAAAAAAAACCTCTTCCTTCCTTCTTTCCTAAAGAGAACAAATCTAAAGTTATCCAGTGCTATGATCTGTTTGCACTTAGACCTATAGCCAACATTCATTCATGAATGGTTACTGATCATCAACTATATTCAAGGCACTAGTAGTCAAAGTGCGAATCAACAAAAAGTGACCAAGAAGGTGACACTGAAAAAAATGGACTAAAAGAGTAATTAATTTCCAAGCTGGGATATTAGTAGCCTCAGATTATGAACAGTATTTGTCTCTGACTATCCCTGATTGAAACACAGATTCTATTATCCATGCAACTGAGTATCCAATGAATAAGCATGCTCAACATCTACTATATGCCAAGATTTATAACAGATGGTTCAAATAGAAAAATGTCAGCTATGATACCTAATATGAATAGCTCTTCCCAGGAGGGAACGAGGGAAAAAAAATTAAAAACCAACATTACAAGCCACATAAGCACAAACTACACAGAAGCCCGAGGGATGATACGAGAGCCCAGGATGATAACACTTTACCTCCAGATGGTAAAAGGGGAGGGAGGCATTCCAGTCAGAGGGAACAGCATGTGCAAAGAGCAGGACAAGAGAAACAGCATGGCATAGTCATAGAGGAGTAAGTAGTTTCCTGTGGTTGGAGTCCTGGAAGCACAGAAGAAATGAGCAAATTAGGTAAGAGGAAGGTTTCTCAACCTCAGCACTACAGACATTGTAGACTCTAGGCTTCTCTGCTGTAGAAGCTGTCTTGTGCATTGTAAAATGTTTAGCAACACTCCTGGCCTCTATCCACTAGATACCAGAAACACACACACAAACCATAGTGACAATCAAAAATGTTACACAGACATTGTCAAATGTCCACTGGGAGGCAAAACTGAGCCTGGTTGAGAATCACTGAATTAGAGAGAAAGAAATGGGTCAATCTATGAATGGCTTTGCACAAGGTTTGGATATTTTCTCTAACCACTGAAAACCATGGAAGGAATTTACCTGCTCATACAGGTCCTCGAGACCCGTCACTTTCCTATGGAGGATCTGCAGAGAGATAAAGCTGGAGTAAGGAGCCCAGTTAGGAAGAGGCTACTGCAGTGGTCCAGGCAATGGAGGATGCAAGCCTGAACTGAGGCAACGAAAGGGGAACCAGAGAAAGGAGGGGAGAAGATAAGAGAGAGATGATAACGTGATGTCATGTTTCCCTGACTTCTCGATCAAAATAATCACCAAAGAGCATACACAATAATCTTAAAATGATTATAACTGGTAAACAGATTTACAGTGTAGTGATAGAAAAATGAATACTTCATGACTTTCCTGAGAAAACATTCCTGCTTTTTCAAAAATCATTTCACATTAAAATTAATATATCCATTTATTTAACAACAACACTATTAACTTCTGGGCTAGCAGAAAATAAAAGAAACTATGTGTAAACATATGTAGAGTTCATGTAGGAAACAAAATCATGAGACTTGCTGGGTTAGTGGCCTGTGAAATCTAAAGAGACCTCAATCCTCTTGCTCTCTGGGCTGTTTCAGAATCTTATCCATCCCAAGGACAAGGAAAAAAAAACCAACTTCAAGCAAATAACACCGCCTTTTTCAAGGAGACGCTCTTTCTCGTACATATCCCAAGCACATCCTGTTTGTGAACTTATGCAGCGTCATCTGTCCAAAGATTTCAAAGTGTCAAGACATTTCAGAAGCCAACTAATTGTGTTTCCTCTGAGGGCAACTTTACATGAGAAAATTAAACTTCTTTTTGTAGGGATGACTCTCAGATTGTGACATACACATCTACCACTTCCATAGCCTCGATTCCCACTGAGATGCGCAAAAGCAACAGCAGAAAAAGGGTAGCTCATGGCAATAGCACCAGATCCACATGCTGGGCTGTCCAATCAGACAGCATACCTGGTGGTCCTGCTAATGCCACTTCCAACCTTCTCCCAGCACCAAATCTAAATCATATGTCCACTGTCTTCTCCGTATCAGCTCCGTGTGACCAAAACAAAAAACCCTGCATTCGTGGAGGCTGTCATACAAATTGAAATTAGAACAAAACCACAGCAAGTAAGTTAGCCAGCTTTGATTATCACTCCAGTAGGAGAAGCACTGAATTGGCTAAATTAACATTTTTCTCCTTCAAAGTCTTTTTTATTCCCCTACCTCTTCTATTTCATTTTCGACACGCAGGTAACTGACTTATTAACCAATCTCTCTGGAGACTGCTGGTTCTTCCAACGAGACTGTTACAGAAAAAGCTTATTCTCCCCAAACTTACTATTACTGGAACACCTCAGGAGACATAACATTTATAAACTTCCTGTCACCCAATGTGCTGTTCAGAAGCCATTCATTTTAACTTAATTTGCAGGAGTGAAAGTCTCAAGCTCACTTGCTATATAAAAAGTGACTTTTTTAGCTATTGCCCATTATTATTTTGCCTCCTGCCAATGGTACAAAGTTAAAGAGCACCACAGAGCTGAAAACCCTTCGTTTGTACTTAAACAATGAGCTCCAAGACAGTTCTTACCTGGAAGGCAACCCTTTCCCCCTTTCAAAATCTAATAATAATATCAATATAGCAAGCTACTACTTTTCTGAGGATGCTGATACTGGTGAAGTACTACTTTAAGGTCAATGAATATTTCATGGAAATCTTTTAAAAATGTGGTTTAAGGATCATTTTTCCTGCCATCTAATATTCATCTATTTCTTCTAATATTAATCTGTTTTTTTTTTACTTTATGTGTAGAAAACCACAATGCTTACTGCCAGAAAAGTCTCCAACTGTTTATATAGGAAGTTATGTACCAGAGGCACCTGGGTGGCTCAGTCAGTTAAGTGTCCAATTCTTGATTTCAGCTCAGGTCTTGATCTCAGGGTTGTGAGATCAAGCCCTGCGTCAGACTCCAAGCTGGGCATCAAGCCCACTGAAGATTCTCTCTCTCCTTCTGCCCTCCCCACCTTGCCCCCAATCCCCCCCAAAAAAAGTTATGTACCACTTTGTGATATGGTAATGGATACTAATCACATGACTCACATGTCCTTCTCCTAGTAGAGAAATAGCCAGTTTGCAACTAAATACTATCAATATCATTAAGATCTTAGGATCATATATTCGGGATGAGATACAGGATTCTTTTCCACTAAGTTTGAAGCACCGCACCAACCTTCTTAAGCCAGACAGAATCACATCATTTGAACAATGATATTGTATTCACTCTATTGCTTCCCTGAAATGATTTTTGGCAAGATCACCAATGGCCTCCCTTTTGCCAAATCTGCCCACTGAACACTTTCAAATCTTCACCTTAATTAACCTTTATCTTTTCTCTCCTTCTATCATCTCTTATTGTGCTACTTTTTAGAAGATTTCCTCAACTTTTTCTCCCAATTATTTTGGCGAATGTTTTATTTGAACCATCATCTCTAACTTCCAAGTGTTCTTTGTTCTTTGTATTTTTCATTTTCATGGCATCTTGTTCTCCTTTTATGAAGGCAATAGCTTCCTTAAATCTCTCTAAGGACAAAAGAGTGGTCACGGTTGTTTTTAAATTCTTTTCAGTTCCCTGAATTCTCTTTCTTTAGGGGTCAGTTTTCTACGATTATCTTTCACTCTTTTCTTGTCCGTGTTTGTGAACCTCCTCAAATATAAAGCTGACCAGGAACAGAATTTGCTAACTCACAGGCTTTCCCTTAGGGTGAAGAAGAGAACCAGATATATTTATGGGCCATCAAACTGACAGAATATGAAGGGGTCTCCTCCCGGGCGATAACACCCAAAATAATAGCTCAAGTTCTCTCAGAATATTGGTTCAATTTCTTTAGAAAAGAATACTCTGGATTTTTAGTGTATTGCTGTTACTGTTTTTGCCTAGAGGAAAATATTTGGTTGCTAGACCTTCTGAAGGAAAAAAGGAGACTATGAGTCCTTATTTAAACAGGTCTTTAAATATAAACCTTCAATTCTCTGCTTTCTGTACCCTCATTCCCACTCTCTGCTACCTGCTATCTCTGAGCTACAATCTAGATCCTTTGGGAACATACTAAGCAGGTCAGCTCCTTTCTAGGCTGCAAGCTCCTCTGCAGGTATTATGGCTGAAGTTTTCTCCACTCTGCTCAACCAATCTTTAATTTACTTTGGAGCAGTAGAATCAGTATCTTTGTCATTTTTCCCTTTGTAAGTTGGGAACATCAGTATTGTGTCTCTCCTGACTACTTGTCAGTCTCTGCTAATCCAAGATGAGACTTGAAATTTGATATCCACATAATTATTAAGTGTTTTGTATGTGTATTTTCTCATTCCAGCCATTATCAGACATACCTTTAACAATTTTAACATGTGTGATTACTTTCTGTATCTTTGTATATTTGAAAATGCTTTTCTGCTCTTTTCATATATGGATAAAAACTTGGATGCATACTTTGGTCACACTTTTTTTCTGCATAGTTCTATTACTAGCTAGTACTTCATATTGTAGAGGCTACTCTATCTGGTGTTTAGTATTGTAGAGGTGAAATCTGAATTCACTTGATTTTTGATCCTTTGTATGAAAATTTTCGGGAATTCAGGGTTTTGCATCAATGTTTTGTCTATGAAGTTCAAACATTTTTGTAAGGACATGTTGGAAAGCAAGTCTTACTCTGCTTATTCTCTCTGGGAATTACTGAGGGCTACCAAATGCTGACTCAATCTTTCTTCCATTTGGGAAAGTTTTCTTCTTTATACCTATTATTATTAGTTTGATACCATTGATACTCTTGATACTCAGGTTTCATTATCTATTCTCTGCCTTCCATATTGATCAACTTTGTTATCAGCATGTTCATCTATTGGATGATTTCCTCTGCATTCTAAAGGTGATGTTCAACTCTTCATAGTAACAGATGCAATTTTTCTACGCTCTCAGTTATGTTCTTTCTTCTTTCCAAAAAAGATTTAAAAAATGTTCTTTTGTTTCCTTTAATAGATAATTTTTCAAAGTATACTTTGAAAATCTGTATCTTCAAGGCAATCGTCCTTTTTCCTCAAGTTGCAGAAACTTTCTAAAGGCCTCATGTAGGTTTTGTTTGCCTGTTTTGCTCATCCCTTACTGAAGAAAGTTTTGTCCAGTTTCTTTCTTCTGAAGTTATAAATGCTGCTCTTAGTCTTGTGACCTCTTCCCACGCCCAATAAACACATCCTGCATTCCCTGTCACCTGGATGCCAACAGAATTCCCCTCTCAGATCCTAACATGGGAAAAAAAGGTGATCATTTATACACACACATACACATCCTTATGGTAGACTGACTATATTTTATTTTTCAAGATTACCATGAAAATATCTACCCTCCAACACACTCTTCTGCAATGTAACCTTATCTTCACCACCCTCATCAAGAGGAGGTGTCTAATACCCCTCCCTTGAATATGGACCAGCCTCAGTGATTTCTTTATGTCAACAAATGCAACAGAAGTAACTACTTCATGATTTCTGAAACTAGCCTGTGTCATAAAAGGCCATGTAGCTTCCATCTGCTTAATCTCTAGAGTCTCCCATTTGGAACCCAGCTGCCATGTGAGAAGTCTAAGCCACATGGAGAGGCCATATACACATGCTCTGGTTGACATTTTCAGTAGAGCCCAACCTTTAAGTCATCCCAACTTAGGGGTCAAACCTGTGAGTGAAGAAGCCTCAAGATCATTCTGCCCCAGCCATTTGGCAGTCTCACTCGTTGTGGAGAGAGATTAACCACCTAAATTACTAATTCACGGAATCCATGAGCATTACTCAATGGTTGTTGCTTAAGCCACTAAGTGTTATGATAGCCTGTTACATGGCTATTTCCTCACATAACTCAGCTATTAATACAGTGTAATTTTGATAGGGTGAGAAGGAATCAACTCTGTTGGATTCCTCTGGTCCTGCTGTTTGGTATACTATTACTAGAATAATTTATTTATGGATATGCTTTATTAGACTCTGAGAAAGTTTAAAGAAGGCTAAAACTCCTACTTTACTATCTCTTCTTATCTCCACCTTTCCTATGACTTCACATCCCAGGATATAATGTTTCCCTGTCAGCTTCAACAGTCAGCCTTTTGCATGACTGAAAAAGCAGAAAGGTCATTTTGCCTCAGAAAGGAATTTCCATGTGTGGTGCTGAGAGGTATTCACATGGCTTTCTCACTGGTATGGGCCTCATGGGGCATTAGTGGCATCAGTGGACGGCTCTCCCTTTCTTTTCCCTCTCTGGCCCTGCCAATCTGTTTGGGGGGTTAAACATGCAAAATGAAAAAAAATGCAAGATGCATTCACCATTATAGTTGTTTCATTCCCATCCCAGCTTCACTATAAGTGAAAACAGGCCCCATCAACTGATAAGCCAGGAAGCTTCAATATGGATAAAGAGTTCTCTTAGAGCAAGACACGCTACATAGTAAGAAAATTATTTCCATTATTTAAAATTTTTAAGGCAACTGACTGAATAAAGTGTTTCTCCCGAATGACATAAATTTTGTCATATTAGATCACCTGCAGAGTAAACACAGCTTAGCACTCTGTCTCGAACATGGCACCAACTCGAATATAAAATGTCAAAGAGGTACCACAGGACCATATAATTCACTCTTGAGAAAGCACTGTGTCTCTACGACTCATAAATACATTACACTTTCTGTGAACCTTTATTATTTTTAACCCACACCATATCTTGGGAGTGACTTGTTTCAAAAGTTTATGACTCACTGTATAAAGTAATGTTTTCTTCTATTTGTCCTAAATTTCTCCACTTTCAGGCTTCAAAGAGTCTTCCTGCCCATCCCTGTGCTTTGGAATCTGGTGAACACAAACATATTGATGCCCTTCGTGGCTTCATCGACTTTGATCATCTCACCATGCAGCCTTCATCTCTGTGGGCTGAAAGTCTTAATCTTCTTAGTTTGACCTCATGTTTCAGCCCACATATTCCCTTAATTCTTTCATCTGCCCTTTACTGGCCCTTCTAAGAATCATATTTCTTTGTTAAGGGGTACTAACCACAGACACTATTTCAAGAGCAGGTGTTCCCAGCCTTATCTTTAACTCTCTCCAGTGGGCTATTCAATCAAGCATGCTTATATGTTTTCAGGAGGGTGGGAGCAAACTGGAAGGGAAAAATATTTCAAAGTCAATGTCAGAGCACGGTTTGGAAATATTTTGTCGCCCGAACGATGCAAAGGAAAACTACTCCCTGGGCTCTTTTAGTATCTATTCAAACTTGAATGGCATGATTTCCAAAGCATGTGGGAGCTACAGCGGTAGGCACTGTAGAAAAACAAAGAGCCTATTTTTATACACAATGTTCCGGGGTAGGGGGAGACACAAAAACCAGAAAAACAACCCTAAATTTTGCACATGGGGAAAAAATAAAAATTGGATGGCAGCTTCATTTTGATATTTTGGTTTCAGAAGCTGTTGTTTTTATAGAAATGGGGAAAAAATAAACAAATGGAACAGAAGGTGTTATACACAGGAGGAATATAAACACAGGCTCATGGTATGTTAGTGCTTAGAGGAGAACTCCAAAGTTCCAACACAATAGGGGGTTTCCAAAAACCAACTTACAGCCAGAGATGGGCTACCGCTGAGATGCACGTAGAGGGCTGGTTACAAAACCCCGTGGAGACCCTCTTCCTGGAAATACTGATACAATAAATCAAGGGTAAGGTCTGGGGGGTGGGGGGCTGCATTTCTTTTAATTCATCAGAATAATTTGATACATAGGGACGCCTGGGTGGCTCAGTTGGTTAAGCTGCTGCCTTTGGCTCAGTTCATGATCCCAGGGTCCTGGGATCAAGTCCCACATCAGGATCCTTGCTCAGCAGGGAACCTGCTTCTCCCTCTGCTTCTGCCTGCCACTCTGCCTGCTTGTGCTCTCTCTCTGACAAATAAATAAACAAAATCTTTAAAAAAAAAAAGAATAATTTGATACATAGATAGGGCTGTGAAATACTAATCTAGACCAGTGAGGGTTTCCAAATTGTTACTTGTCTAGGTTTTCAATGTTTTTTGTTTTAGCAGCAGAACCCTCCTATGATATGAAGTCACACCCAGAACTGAAACATACACTATCCTTCAGAGTGGCTCCCCTATTGAACCAGGGATAGCACAGCTCCTTTTATACAGTACACACTCCTTCTCTAAGTGACGCAACAGTATCACCAGGGATTTCTGAAGGTGACACAGACACAGTGCGAAGACAATCGCTCCTGCCTCTCCCTTTAGTTATATTGATGAGGAGGCTGGAGCTCAGAGAGGTAGCATCTACCAAGTTCACACAGTACAGTAGGCAGGTCAACTAGAATCCAAAACAAAATACCAGGCTATGTGTATAGACCTTCTCCAGGTGTCCACCTGCAGCCACTGAGAGTACTGAGAGGGCACAAGTCCACGGTCAGTTCCCTCACCAGCACAGGACTGAGGTCCCCTCGCCTTCACAGTCTTCCAGGATGTTCTCCCTCCCAGAAGTTGGAGCTGGTCCCTCACCTCATGGCTACCCTTCCGAGAGTCTAAGGGACCCATCTACATTCATCTTCTTAAGGAAAGTTACCTCAGTGACAACTCCAGGGGCTTCATGTGGCCTCCTGTAACTAGAGCTTCTGCTAAATCAGAAATAAAACAAAGTCCATACCTTTAATTCCTGAGACATGGTCCCTTCTGTTAGTTATCCTCCTCCCTTTGATCAACTACCATCTGTTCTCTCTTTTTTCTACTTTTTAACGGAGTATTTGTATAGCTAATATGTAATGTGTATGTAAGTTACGAGTGAAGCACAATAAAACTTCCCCCAAAACTTCCACGTAAGTTAAGAAACAGAATATTGCCACAAGAACCTTCTGTGTGCTCCTCCCAAAGCCATTCTGGGGTTCGTGCCCCTCTATGGCTTCAACTATAATCCTGAGCTTTGGTTCTTTACCCTTCTTTGGGATGGACACAAAGATTTACTACAAATAGCTGAATAACTAAACTTCCTATATTTGGTTTTGCTTGATTTTTAACTTTAAAAAGTGTCACTATACTGTAATGATTCTTTTGTCTCGCCTTTTACATTCATTTTTCTGGCATTCAGCCATGTTGAGACATGTAGCTATCATTCCTTCGTCACTGTTGTCAGGTATCCCACATACTGGTATTATATAAATATAGTTGATCCATGAACAAAATGGGTTTGAACCGCATGAGTATACTTGCAGGTGGATATTTTTTATAAATAAATACAGTACACTACTATAAATGTATTTCTCTTCCTTATGATTTTCTTAATAACATTTTCTTTTCCCTAGCTTACTTTATTATAAAAATACAATATATAACACAAAAAATACGTAGAATATGTGTTAATTGACTGCTTATGTTACCAGTAGGATGTCCAGTCAACAGTAGGGTACCAGTAGTTAAGTTTTGAGAGAGTCCAAAGTTATATGAGGATTTTCCAATATAAAAGCAGTGCCCCCAACTCCCAGATTATTCAAGGGTCAACTGCACACCGCCCACGAGCTGACCGATCTCCACTGCCACCACCTCCCCTAAGCTACCTTCACTCCTCTCCCGAATTGCTACAATAATCTCAGGACTCTCTTACTCTTCATTCAGAGTCAAAGTCAGCCTTTACAATGACCCTAAGGGGTCTATCCAATGTGGCCCTTTGTTACCTCTCTAAGGTCAGCTCCTACTTTTCTCCTCCTTGCTTACTCTGCTTAGATTTCAATAGCCTCCTGGCTCCTCATCAAACACACCAGACGCCCTCCTGCCATAGGGTGTTTGCAGTTGCTGTTGTAATGCTGGAATGCGTAATGCTATTGCTCTACTTGTAATGCTCTTCTCCTTGATACCATATGGCTTACTCACCTCCTTAAATCTTTATTCCAATACCACCTTCTCAATAAGACCCACTTTGACACCACCAACCCTTCCCTCTTTACCATGATGTATTTTATTTTCTATAACATCATTTTCTAACATAGTATACAATTTATTTATTATGTTTATTCTCTGGTTTTCCTATTAAAATGTAAAATCCACAGAGATAGAATTTTTTTTATCTTTTTTGTTTAGTGATATATTTCTAATACCCAAGATCAGTGCCTAACACATAGAAAGCACTTGAAAAACATATGATGAGTGATTATTGAATGAATGCCTCTGTTTTCTAGTACTTTCTTTAGGAAAAAGTAAATCTGAAAGAATTTTGTTTTACCTTTTGTATCTATCCTTAGTATTGTCATTATTCTCATGCACATCTGTTTGGTTTGCCCAAGAATATCTTGTTTTATAAAATAAGGAGTTTCTCATCTTCAATCTGTCTTTCTTGGTTCTCTTTCCTCCACTGTTCCTATTCCGCTAGCAAGACTGAAGCATATTTGCCAGACCACTCCAGGTCCCACCTGACTTTCTAAGCAAACCCAATTCCCAAAGGTAGAGTGTCCCAGATACAGGCCTTCTGAATTGCTTTTCTGGACTTTCAATCTACAAAAATTTTGTAGACTCTACTGCAGTCCAAGAATACGGCATATGCTCTTTATACTAAAGGTCCCTTCTCTCTTTCCTGCCCTCCATCCTTCTTTCTTTTTAAATAAAATCTAATACTTCTTCATGGGTGAAGCCACCATTGGAGCCCTGGAAGACCAAACCCATGCCCAGAGCTTATATAGTGAACAATCCAGAGCCAACGTGAGATCATATAGTGGTCACAATCCTAAGGAGCCCAGGGCCAAGAAAATAAAATCTAAGAGGTTAGCTCCCCTCTTGGCCTGAAGATCAACATTAGAAGGGCCTTAATTTGGTGCCATCCATCTCTACCACCTGGAACTAATCACTGAAAACCAGTATTCGGAAAAGCACGGGGAACTCAGCCATCTTCCTGTAGAAGATCTGCCCAAGAAACAGGGCAGATTTTCCACCAGGAAGGGGAAGATGGCAAGTCAGATGTGCCCAGGTCCTCTCCTGAACTCACCATGAGGTGAGTCTCTTTTCCTTCCATGGGCAGAGGAGAGTGAGAGAGAATCAGGGCTGGGCAGGATGTCTAATGAGTGTTCCTCCACATGGAGGAAATTTCAGGAATGGGGAGTTAGTGTTTTCACCTACACCACAGAAGAGTAAAGGGATAAACAGAATTGATTTGTGTAGGTCCACATTCCTGCCTCCTGAACCACTATGCCCTCCTGTGCTTTCCCGTTCATTCTTTACCTACGTAATTATTTTTCAACGTGGTCTTGATACATGAAACCATTAACAACATTGGGGCAGGGAACTTGTCCGTCTGAGTGACCACCACAACTATGGAGCCTAGCATAGTGCCCGGCACATAAAGGCCACTTCATTAGTATTTGTTAAGTCAGCAGTTCAGATCAAACAGATTTCTTTTTGACAAGAAGAAAACCATTTTTACCTGACATACCCAGATTACTAAGACTCAGTACACAGTTTGTTATTTTATTACTTGGAAGCTTAAATTAGCCCAGTATTTGTTGTAGGACCCCCTTCCCTTTGTATCTGGAGACGAAGGCACAGGCCGTGAAACGGCACGTATTACTGTTAATAAAAGAAGTCACTGAACGCAATGAGGCATTGGAGGGTTTTCTCACTGATAACTGTATTGTTTCAGACATTCCTAAGTAACAATCTAAGACTCATTCGTGCAAGGAAAAACTATATTTACAATTATCCCAAATATACCTTCCACAGTGTTCCTACCATTTCTCCAAAATAAAAGCTCCCTTCCTTTCTCCCATGAACCATGTGTCCTTCTGAATCATAAGAATGGATTTCGTCACTGTTAGGCCCCTGACTAGTGGTTTTAAGTTTCTGACTTGTGCTGTAGGATAAACTGTGTACTTACATATCAAATTTAAAAGAGCATTTCAAAAGGAGTTTCTGGGACAAAGTATATACAGGCATGCAACAAGATGAAGCTGCTGGAGGGCCACTTATGTGGAATAAAACACACTTCAGAAAATATAACTCGAACTTTGATGAAAATATAGAGGTTCTTCACTTACCATCCCAACTTACATGAATTTTTCAAATAGCTGAATTGGCGATTTTTTAAGGCTTTAGAGGAAGAGTCCTAAAAGCATTATATATATATCCCTCCCTGACTCCCGTGTTTGTGTGTGTGTGTGTGTGTGTGTGTGTGTGCGCGTGCACACACGCGTATCCTCAAATGTTCTCTCTGCTGAGAACTTCTCCATGGCCTATTTAATCAGGTCTTACAAAGTTGAGGGTCTAGGAGGGGAACACTGTTTGACCCTGCATTGCCCTTCTGGCTTCCATGCTCATTTTTACTTTACTTCATACCTAAGTTTCTCCAAAGTGTGATTCACACTTACTTCACCACATCCTTGCTTCTTGTGCCTTCCTTGACTTGCTAAAAGACTGACTCCCTTTCCACCAGCCTACCAACACGCTGGTGGCAAAAGTCCTGTCCCCGAACTCTCTGAATTTAATTATGAACCTTTCTGGAAACTCCTTTTCCAGATCCCTGGCAATCATGTCTCTGTCATCTTTCTATTGGTCTGACCATTTCTCCCCAGTGATCCTCACCAAAGCCTCTGGGCTTTCCAGAGTTCTCTTCTAACTACTGCCTTGCCTTAAGGAATTCCACACCCTCCCTAACCACATCCATCCTGATGATTCCCAAACCCAACTTTGGCCCAATTTTTATCCCTCCACTCAGAACAGGCACCTCAAGCTCAGAGAACCCAAGCTGAACTCACTGTCACCCCCTCAAATTTGTTCTTTCTCCAAAGCCAGAACCCTGACTTCCCTGATATGCAATATCACATCCGAGATTTCTAGATATGTCTCAGCTCCACGTCTCTTCCTTATTCCTTCATCCCAACCCCTCATCTTCCTCCTCAGAATTGTTGCAATAACCTCTTAACTGACTACTTTTTCTCTCTCACCTCAACAATTTTACATCTATGCTCCTGCCACCAACAAAGTTACTAAATATCTAAATGGGATTATGTCACCTCTGCTTAAAACTCTTTCTCCCCAGCATGTATAGAATAAGGACAAGGTCACTGAAGGGCATTTGAGGTCCATCTTGATCTGATCCCTGCCCATTTTTTCACCATTGACTTGCCACCTCAGAATCTATCTTTCAGCAATTTATAGCTGCTTATAGTTCCCTAAGCACACATAACCACTAAGAATTTGCTTCATGATACGCTTGAGAAACATCAAATTTCTTTATTTTTTTAGACAAAATTAAAACTGGCTCAGGCTTTCTTCACCAGTGTTGATGAGAAATCCAGTCCCCAGGACTGGAGTCCTGACCCTCAGTCCCCTCCTTCCAGTGAGGTCCATAAGGATCCCAGGGCTCCCACAGGAAGAGGCCCCAGCCTAGGTCCACAGGTAGCCCTTACTATGACTGAACTTAGAACCTCTGTCCAGGTCATCTGCAGGCCATGAACACTGCTCATGCCAGAAGGTAGTAATAAAAAGGGTACCTACTTAGACAGCACTTACTCTATGCTTACTCTGTGCCACTGTTCCAAGAAATTTGCATATATTAACTTACATATTCCTCATAGCAGCCTTACAAGGTAGGCATATACAAGGTAGGCACCAGCCCCATTTTGCAGGTGGGGAAGTCAAGGCCCAAAGGGCAAGTAACCTGCCCAGGGTAAGTGGTGGGGCTGGGATTTGACTCATCAGCCTGACTTTTGCTCTTAACTACTGTATTCCACACCTCTCCAAGTGCAGCTCTCCAAGGCCTCTAAGACTGGCCACAAAGAAACTTCATCATTGCTCCCCAGGACTCACTGACCAGCCCCATACAAGCATCCATGTACCCTTTTCCCACCACCAGTTACCGTCATATCACATACCAGAAGTAGGGCTGAGGAGTCTTGTTTCAACACTTCAAATCTACTTCATTACCAAGAATAAAAGAGAATGAACAACATAATAGCTTACACTACCCCACAACTCCTGCTGTTCCCTCTACCTGAAGTGTCTCCCTCCACTGAGGAGGGAACCCTATGAAGCTCTTGTTCCTTTTTTAAAATATGGCTCCCCCAAGAAGCCCTCTCTGCCTGCCATTCCTTTTCTTTTTGGGTCTGCATCTGTACCTTGCACATATTTCTATTCCATTGTGCCTGCCACAATGCAATGGAATGTTTTTAATATTTTTCAAAGTAGTCTCTTTTCTAAGACTGGGCTCCTCAGAAATAGGAGCTGGAGCTTACACAACTCTGTATCCAGTCCCAACAAGATCCCTAGAACACTAATAAATACCCCAAGTTGTTTGATAATTGATGTAAGCTGACCCAAGGCCCACACTGTACCCATCATTACTTTACCACCTCCCAACCTGCACTGCTACCCCCTGGCTCCCTGCCACTGTCATGCCTTTCCTGGATTAGTGCAATGACACAGCACTCCCATGTAACAGCCAGGATAATCTCTCAAAATAGAAAACAGATAATGCCATTCAAACTTCCAGTGGTTTCCCACCACAATCAGAAAGCCCTACAATGGCCCACAAGATTCTATATGATCTATATCCTTTCTCCCTACTGACCTTATCTCCTCTCCTATTGTGCTACTCATCTCTCCAGCCTCAGGGGCCTCCTGTTGTTCCTCAAACACATCAGGCATTTTCCCACTTCAGGGCCTTTCTTCTGGTACCCTCTGCCCAGAATGTTCTCCCCATATAATCCTCATAGCTCACACCTCTACCTCCTTCAAGTCTTTGTGTAAATACCACCTTCCCTGATCACTCTACTGAATGCCTTGCTTTATTTTTCTTCATAGAATTTTTCACATTCTGCATAATACAATAACATAAGGTGTCCGTAATATACCATGTAATTTACTTATTTATCTTATTTATTACCTATCTCCTCCACATAGAATGTAAGCTCCATGAACACCTGGCAAATTTTAGGCATTCAATACATGTGTGCTATATGACTGACTCTTAGACCAAGGAACCTAAATCCAATCTCACCACTGCCTCTAACTGGAGAAAGCATTCAATCTAACTGTTCTCAGCTGCTTTAGCTCTGAAATAGGGGAGGACGGCAATATCTCTTAGAAAATTTATGGTGGAATAAGAAAAGAAAATCTAGAATTTTTCCCACCCACGTTTTGTCTTTTATACACTTTAAGGTAAAACTGGCAATCCAGATTACAATCTCAAAATATTTTTGGTCTAAAAGAATTGCATAAACATTTGTACGTGTGGGTGTGATGGAGAAAATGTGAACTCCCTGTTTTCACAGCCTTGTTTTTAAGGAGAAGGAGAGCATGGAGTCTTTGTAAGTTGATCCAGTAGTGGAGGAAGAAAAATGGAGAGAAGCAAGAAAGAATTCATTAATTTATACTAGAAAGGAAGAACCTAGAAAAAGGAACTGATCCAGAGATATCAGAAAGTAGCCCAGTGTGGGAGGAGGTAAAGATGGGCATTTTAAAATAAAGTCTGGTATAAAGAGAAGGGTATTATGAGTCTTTGAAACTTAGAAGAGCCTTGTGCTTCCATTTAGAACCCCAGTTTGTCTACAGCACACACCTCTGGATTATCAGATTCTAGCCTTTCATTGCTAGTAAGCTATTCTAGTACTCAGTAAACTCTAGATAACTGACAGCAATCCAAAGCAGTTCTTGTTGATTGATGTAAATTCTCTCTGACAGAAGTGGGATGGACTTTCCTCTCCTACTGTGGAAAAGTCCAGTCTCACCTCCATTGTACATCCATTCCTCTAGTCCTACTCTAGAAATGCATCTGTTCCTTGGATTCTTCTTTGAACTGGTTGTGACATCTTACAAGTTACCTCATTAATGAGCTGAATAAAATCTTTAACAAATGTTCACTGTATATTGGTATGAGAGCCATAATTTTATCTTTTTGAGAAATACATCCTTCAATTAAATGTGTGAAGAGATTTCTAAAGATGATTTATACTATATTATACAATATGAGCAAGAAAACATAGAGAAAATTTAGTTGTTTTTATTTCTCATATGTCTCTGGGCTGAGAATGACTTAAAGTGGCCAAATTATATTTGGATAAATGGAGATGATACACAGTTCCAGAGTTTTAGGAAACGGATACTCCCAAACTGGTTTCATGGCCTTTAGATTCTTCTCCTTCAATCCAGTTTGCATAATTTTGCTAAAGTAATCTTCTAAAAGATCATTTTGATCATGTCAATCTCCTGGTAAAATACCACAAACACTGCCTATTGGGTGAAGCTCAGAGATCTTCACGTGACATTTCAGGTCCAAGCTGTAATAAGCCTTAAGTACATTCTACCTTTCCCTGCCTCAGCTCCCCACACGACAGGAATCTTCTACACCAGCTGAACACGCACTCAAAACCCATGAGTTTGTACTCTAGGATCGTGTATGTGACATCCATCCCTACTTGCGGAAATGACATCCATGCATCCCTCAAGGCTCACACCATGTCTCACATCTTCAAAAAGTCATCCCAGAGCAACTTTCTTTTTTGAATATACTGAACAACTTATCTATTTTCTCATGTATCATATACTGTTCTAATGTTTACATCTAATTAGATTGTAAACTACTAATGATACCATGTTATATATTTTATTTGTATTCCCCATGACTTAACTCAGGATTAAGCACATGGTAATAATAATCTATTGATCCCTATAAGAATTAGCCTCTGCGAGAGAAATCCAATCCTTTGCTTCAGCAGTGGCCTAATATTTGACGGTGAGTTATATACATCATACACAACCCCACACATACCACACATACCACCATACACCCCCCACATATCATACACCACACATCATACCACATACACACACACTCCATACTGCACACACACACTACACACAGCCCACACATACGCACATACCAGACACATACTACAGTGAGAAGGTATCGCAAATACTCCTAACCAGAATTCCTATTCCCCCTACTTTGGATCTTTCCCAAGTTCCCACAAAGAGCTATTCACCCAAATCCTCCAGACGATTCCAACCTGAAATGTATTCCAGGAATTGTAGCACATCCAGAAGTCTGATTGGATCCCCTCCCCCTACCCAAGCTTTCTAGGAATGGCTCCTCTGTTGTGCCCCTAGACTTAGTCCCCTGTGGGACTAAGTTTCTAGACTTAGTCCCACAGGGCTCTGAGAGGTTGCAGTCCATCCTGTTTACCCAGCCCTCACTAAGCTCCTGACCCAACCTTTGATCATTCTCTTCTATTCTCCACACTGGCCAGTGGCAAAGCTTCGTCATTTATGCAAATCCCTACTGCCCTTAATATGTGCAGGGCCTCAGCCAGACCCTGGGTGAGATATAATAATGAATAAGACATTATCCTTGCCCTCCAGGCGCTTACAGGCTAATAATACCTATAGAACTAATTAACTTCTAAGGGAAAAAGAGATAATATCTTCAGTTGTCTCATTTTTGCTCACATTCAGGTTAGACAAAGCCGCACGAATTGCTTGTTGGTCTTAGTGAACAAGTACTAAGAAGAAACCACTGCCAAATCAATACATTTTAATTGGAAGTATTTATGAAACCCAGGAGAGTTTCCTAAATGTATTAATTGCTTCCCAAGGAAATATAAAATTCACAATTACTAAAACCATGAAAATTAATACAGTGACAGCTCTAAAATATTGCTTTGTAAACTGTTGCTAAATGCATAAAAATAAACCAATTGACCTTTTTAAAAGTTTTTTAAAAAATAGCTCTAAATGATCAGCATACAAGAACTGTTTGCCTTGAGACTAACCAACTTACTTAAGGCAGTATATTAATGCATTGCAGTTCATTTACAAGAGATTTCTTCAACTGTATCATTAGTTTCAGAAAAGTTATTTCAACAAAGAAAGTAGCTAAAAGGTTAGATGGGAATTATTCTTCCCTTCCCTTCACACCCACAAAATATTAGCACAGGTAAAAAATATTCTCTATTAGTCTGAACTTAGACTTTAAAAAGTAGTTTGAAGTGAAAATAGCAATTATCTGTATTCTAAGATTCTTCTTATTTTTCTAAGATTCTTTTTCATTTGAAGTTCCCATTGAATTGCATCAGAAAATATGCTGATGTCTGGTTCTCCATAAAATGCTGTCCATGCAGAGCTTTCAAAACCTGAAATTGCTTCCCCTAGAAAAAAGCCTTCTTGTTCACATGGTGACTCATTCAACAAACACTTCTGAGTAGTCTCCATATATGCCTCCCACTGTGTCAGGTACTAGGAGATAAAGGCAGAAAGACCCAGTCTCCAGCCTCAGGAAATACACAGTTCTAGGAGAATGGGATATTTCTTTACTGGGAAAGGGGAGCCCAAGAGAGGTAACACTTAAGTCTGTTCAGAGAGGACAAAGCACTTCAAATGAGAATTGAACAATAATGATGTTGCCAGGCAGTCAAGACAGGTAAGGGCATTCCAAGAGAAGGACCAGCACAGGTGAAAAGTACAAAGACCGGAGAAAGTGTGGCAGGGTCAGAGAAGAGCAAGCAGCTCAGACCAGACCTTAACAATATTGAGGTGATCGGTAGGACACACGTGGCTAGATGAGCAAGCAGAGGCCAAATAAAGATAATGACTAATTCTGGGCACTATATATGTGCCAGGCAGAATGACACATGCTCATGTGAAGCATTTATATTATTATTATAAAATAATCTCCCTTTGAGATAAGTACTATTATGAAACCAATTTCAACGATGAGGAAAGTAACGCACAAAAAGGTTACTTGTTCAAGGTCTCACAGCTAGTCAGTAGCTTGGAAACCAGGCATTCTTTCTCCAGACTCCACTAGCTCCAGACTCCACCTTTCACTAGGAAGGCCCCTGTACACCAGACACAGGAGGTGAGAAAGTACAGATCTTTCAGGCAATGGGAAGCCACTGATGGATACTGAGCGTGGGAGTGATAGCATCAGACGTGTGTAATAAAATGGTGCTCTAGAAGACAGTTGTTGCAGTTTTCCTCCTTTGTACAATGGGGGTGGGGAAGGGGGCAGGAGGGAGGCAGGGTACAAAGGCCAGAATTCCAGTCATGAAGAAAAGACAACCCTTAGGAAAAGAGAAAACAGGTCTGACCTGGGCAATAGCAGCAGAGGCAGAGGGGAAGGGTTGATAACCCAGGATGTTCAGGAGGTGGAGCGAGAAGACGGGGCAACTCTGACGGGGACTGGGATGAGGGAGAAGCAGACACATATTAGGGATGGAATACCTCTTTCCCACTCCTGATGTTTCTTGAAACATGAACAAAGAACATCAATTAATATAAAACTCCAGGCCTCTCTCTGCTCTCTTACTCTCTGGTCCCTTGAGCTACCAGAAATTTATCTGCTGCGGAATCTGGTAGAGAAACGGAGCATGTGTAGCCCGCCCCTTCTTCTTCCCTCTAACTTGAGGACAACAGGTCCTTGCAAATCACACGTTCTATTCTGCATTTCCATAAAGCAGAGATACGCACAAGTGTAGAAGTAACCTTGCCCCCCAACCACTGGTGCATGAACCAGGAACTTCGAGAAAGAAGACAAAATGGTGGCAGTAGAGGGTACCTAAGTCATGGTCCTCTGGTAGAGCCTGAGATTTAGGGCTGTTTGCTCGTGTTTAGCAGCTTAAATGGTCCATGTTGTTACTGCTGTTGTTGTTGTTGTTTTTCAACAAAACCTTTATTAACATTCTGAACAGCCACTGAGAAAACTAGCTAATCAGCTATTACTGGAACTAATTTCTAAACTTAAATTGGGGAAAATGGAGTGCAGAGTAATGCCATCACTGGGCACTGTGAATGCCAGACAGAAGAATTAACAGCCACCCTTCAGATGGAGAATCAGGTGCAGGATTGACTCTTTCTAAATGTTGTAGTCAGAAAGATCAGGGCCATCTTCTAGCCGGCTGCCTGCAAAGATGAGCCTCTGATGGTCCGGGGAGATGATTTCTTTATCCTGGATCTTAGCTTTCACATTTTCAGTAGTGTCACTGGGCCCTACCTCCAGAGTAATGATCTTGCTGGCCAAGGTCTTCAGGAAGCTTTGCATTTTGACCTGTCAGCAAATGCAAAGACACTGCAAATCCAAGCACGTTGAGTTACCTCAACACCAACACTCTACCACTGGACAATGCCAGGTGCATCTCCTTTGAAGCTAGTTTTGACAGTTAGGCAGTTGACTTTGAACTGCTATGCCTGGACAAAGACCATGTATGGTTTTCCCCCTGGCTAATCTTCGCAGACTGTGGTGGCTCTGTCTACAAGCAAGTAACTTTCTCCAGAGGCAGAGTGGCACATACAGGACCCTACCAAAGGCCACCAAAGGGGAGAGCCTTAGCACTGCAGCAGGCCAGGGAAGGTGCAGTGATGCAAAAAATATTTACTCCTTTAAAACAGCAAAGCAAAAAAAATTAAAAAAAAAAAAACCAGCAAAGCAGCTGAGCTTGGCTGTGTACAGAGGAGCTCTGGTAAGTTCTGGGTTCCCCTGGTTAGTGCCAGGTAAGTAGGCAGTATAAAAAGGAAAAAAAAATACAGAGGTTTCAAATATATGCGATAAGAAAGGGGAAAAATAGCTCTAAAAAGATCCTCAAATACTGCCTCTGTTGCAAATTTGTATTCTCTGTCAGAGTGTCCCTCCCAATGCCTCAGATAGCATGTAAAGGGAGGACCATGCACGTAGGTGGTGTGCTCCCCCAAGTTGACTAAATTCCCCGTTCCCAAACTAGCAGACTGCTTGCTGATACTTCTCCCATTGTGTTTAAGGTCACACATTGTGTGTTTCAGAACGCAGACGACAGCCACCAGCTACCTGATAAAACCAAACCCTTTCTCCTCTGGTCCTCGTCACAATGACCAGTGTACCTCTGCTCCAGCCTTTGGCAACTCTAAGTACAAGGTTCTGGGAATATAATTTTGCCCAGGATAGGGGATAATGGTTTAAGGGCTACAGGTTGGCTTATTTTCTAACCAATTATCTTGAGTGTCCTCTTAACTCTTTAGATTCTTTACATCTGATGATCACAGACACCTGGAATTCTATCAGTACAACTTCCAAGGCACAGAGAAACGTACCCAGTCTCACCAGATTCCACCTGGGCTATACCTCCTGGAAAACCCTCAGGTCTATCCAGAGTCAAGAACACTTCTCCCTAAGACTGATCAAAATAGTGAACTGAGGAGAATGGATTACTGATTTAAATTTCTATGGACTTTTACATCATGGTGGCAATAAAATATGATTTTGGACTTCAATTCGATTGGGTTTCATCAAGTCTTTAGATTTTAATTTCTCTTTAGACTTTTTTTTTAAAGCTTTTATTTATTTATTTATTTATTTATTTATTTATTTATTTATTTATTTATTTGACAGAGAGAGAGAGAGTTCACAAGTAGGCAGAGAGGCAGGCAGAGAGAGCGGGGGAAGCAGGCTCCCCGCTGAGCAGGGAGCCCGACTCCGACTCCGGGGCTGGATCCCAGGACCCTGCGGTCATGACCTGAGCCGAAGGCAGAGTCTTTAACCCACTGAACCACCCAGGCGCCCCTTCTTTAGACATTTTGTATGGGATTGATACTAATTTTGAAGGCATCTTAATGATTTTATGTTGATTTTTTTGTAGTATCGTAATACTGTCATTTAAATCTCATAGTAGGACATGGGCAATGTGCCACCATCACAGATGACAGAAAACAGAGCAAGGTGGAAGTAGTTAGCCTTGGAAACAGAGTAGCCTACAGGATCATGCATTTAGGGGACTTGTCTCATCCATGTCAGGGCCTTGTTTGAGTAAACTCTTCACTGCCCATCTGGGGCTCCAGGTTGATGCCCACAGGAACAAGGTTGTCCCGGGAGGACAGGTCACAAGAAGTGAGAGCAAGTAGATCCAACTAGCTGCTCCTCCTTCCCCTGATCAGAAGAGCCTCACTCTAGCTAACCCATGGTAAGGCTAATAAAAGGACCAAAAGATGGTAAGTAATCAAAAGGGAATACATCTTCATCTTCTTCACTCCCAATGTTTCCCTTCAAATGAACAGCCATCAAGTACCATAACATACCTGCCCTTGGTCCACCTACATCCTTTTGGCTTGAATCCCACCTTAGACCCAGTAACAGACTCTTTTGGGGGTAGGCCCAGGCACCAGTATATTTTAAAAGGTCGCCAGATGATTCTACCTTGTAGGCAGGACTGAGAACCAAAGAACTAAATGATCTCTAAAGGTACCCTCCAACTCTTAAGAGAAAAATAAATTGCAGTGATCTTGCCAGAAGTTAGAGGAAATGACTCTGAGGCCCTTGGGATATCCTTTCTAGTAGCCCTAAGACTCAAATGCATAGTGTGCAATCAACCTTCTAATGGGAAAAAAATACATGAGCTTCTTGTGTTGGTCCCAAAGCTTGCCTCTTAGGGCTCCCCTACTGGGTCACTGCCACACAATCAATGGTAGCACTGTTCTGAACTGTAACTTGAGAGGGAAATAATCAAGAACAATCCAGCTACACCACAGCCTAATCACAATGACTGATATTTCTAGGGCCATGTTAATCAAGCCTTCATGTAGACAGACCCTTATGGTCAAACTGATTCTGGAATGATTCTGCCTCCATGGCTGGAATCTTTTATAAACTGAAATTCTCCATTCAGCCTTCCCTCTCACCTAAGTGCAAAATCCCTCCTAATGGTAGCATCTGTTGTCTGCTGCAAACAGAGTTGATTATAGATGCTCTGAAAGGAATTTAAGTCCTTTCTCATGCTATTCAGGAGGTAATAGTGTGATGAGAACAGGAACTCTTATGATTAAAAAAAAAAAATCTTGGGCTACACAATAAGTGCAATAATAAAGTAAAAGATACACTATTGTATAAAATATTAATATTTGTCGGATTTTTACCTCTTTCTTCAGTACTAAATACGGCCAATAACCATACATGCACTGCCTCTTACAGTTACAGAGCAGGTGTGCAGGTAACTGGTTACCAAGCAACGTATTGGCTAGGGATTAGAGCACACAGTTGCATGGGCATAACTCTGAATAATGCAGACCTTGTTAAGTGATACATTTTTCATTATCCTAGTATCACATCAAGTTCTATACCCCCTTTTTTTCTTCTTCTTTAATCTGGGAAACATATTACTATTAAGAACCTTGAAGAAATCTTACCATCAGGTATTTCTTTTTTTATTAAAAACAATGAAAAGAACAGATTCATTATATCTTATCCATCAAACCTGTTATCTACCTAAACATCTGTTCAGTTTTTGTTGTCGTGTTTAGAAAGAATAATTATCCAACAGACCTTATAAGAAATGAATTCCAGCAGAGGAAATGAACTTTACTAATGACTTGCATTTATAGCTCCTCAAGGAAAAAGTTACCTATTCTCATAATCCTGTTTATTCTTTCAAAATGAAAAGGTCTTTGGTGGTTATGTTAGATCTTAGAGGGTTTTTAAAAACTAGCTCTCAACAGCTTTCTGATCCTTAATAAATATGATCAAAATATATTTAAAATGTTTGTAGCTACTCAGTCCCTGTGTTTGGATAAATGTCCCTGCTCTTTACCTTTACTTTCCTAATTTAAATATTAGTCTGCATTAAGAACTCAAAGTAGCAACTAGAAAATATTTTGTTTATAGGAAAGTTCTCTGATACTTGTGATGACATCATTTGTCCTTTTTTTCTTTAAGCATAATTAAGTGAGGAGGTAGAGTTAGCAGCTGGAAGGAAGGAGGGAGGAAAGGAAGAAAGAAAGGATGAGAGGGAGTGAGGGAGGAAGGAATTCAAAAGGGGTCCCTAATTCCCCCATTCTTTGGAAATATTAAACAAGTAGGAAATCTTGTTATAAGTATGTTAACTACCCTTCTATATTTTCCATAGAACAGTTCAGTTTCTAAAGGCTTCCCTGGAATTATTTAAATGATCTGCCTACTCTAGAGAAGGTTCTTCCATGTAGAAATGGTATATGAAGTGATTTTGGTGTAAGGGAACAAAATAACTATTCTTGTCCTTAACTTAAGGTTATGTATCCATGATCTTAATTTTATTACCAAAAAAAAAAAAAATGACAAATACATTTTTTGAACATGGAAAGAAGTCAGTGGCATTTAGTCTTTATGAGTACAGAGAAAAAAATGACTTAGCCCAGTTCTTGGGCTTGATGTCAGAGTTATGAACCTAGAGAAAAATACATTTTACACAGCCCTTTGGAGTTCACACAAGGCTGTACACAACCGCTTGCCTCAGACAATGGAGCAGTGGGAACTTGCTTCTGACCTGGCAGCTTACTAAAGCTCTAACCGACAGTTTTATAAAATCTCCAGCAGCTTTGTAACTGTGTCCATTATTTATGATTCAGCATCTTCAAATTCATCTAAAGTATACTTAACATGAGCAGAACACTAAAAAATGGCAAAGTAGGCAGCTTCAAGTTTCTTAGGGGCTAGAGCTATGAAAACTAAACCCTCTCTCCCTATGTGCTCCTCTTTTAGGAAAGAAATACATATTCTCCATACTTGAGGACTAGGCATCAACACATGGAAAATGAAATGGATGTTTCTCTTCCTTACATTTAAAATTTTTATGTTTGAAAAAAATAAAAAAGAAATAAAATCTATATGCTTGATACCAATCTTATATCTAAAATAAGTATCTGGGATCTGTACCTCTCCAAAAGAGCAAAGTGAAATAGCTGCTTTAAGTTTTCAAGATGCTACAGTAAGATACCTGTAAAGCGGTCCCCCTCTTTTTTATAGAGGATGCACCCCAAGACCCCCAGTGGATGCCTGAAAGTGCATGTGGTACTGAACACTATATAGACCATGTTTTCTCCTAACCATACTCACATAATCAAATTTAATTTACAAATTAGGCACGGAAAGAGATTAATAACACTAACTAATAATCAAATAAAACAATTATCACAATATACTGTAATAAAAGTTATGTGGACGTGCTCCCTCTCTCACACAAACAAAATACTTTTCTGTTCTGTACTCACCCTTCTTCTTGTGATGATGTGAGATGGTAAAATGCCTACGTGATGAGATGAAGGAAGGGGAATGACGTCGGCTATGACACAGCATGACTACTACTGACTTTCTGACAATTCATCAGAAGGAGGATCATCTGCTTCCGGAATGGGTTCACCGCGGGTAACTGACACTGCGGAAAAGCGAAACCATGGATAAAGGCGTGCTGCTATGGTTGTATTTTCTTCCTTCATCACTTATTTTTTCCCAGTCTACCTGGTTCTTTCTTGATAGGATTGTTGCTATGCAGTCCAGATGTGAAGAGGTCTTTCGAGTTGTTTTAAACACACACACACACACACACAACTAACTATAGGCTACAGGGTTTGCTCAAGCTTTAATTTTGTTCTGTAAATTTCCTGTTAAAACCAAAAAGATACTCTTGTCAACCTCACCTTACTATTTCAGGTTGGAGATTCGAGCATCATTGTCTATGTATAATCTTGTAACTTTAAACTAGTTTCATAATTTCCTCATAAAAGTCATTTCCACCAAAATCACACTTGAAAGATACTCATTACAAGAAACCATAACTTTCTTATCACAGAAATGTGCATTGACTCAAAACAGATAGATTTATACACATGCATTCCTGCTCTCCCCCCATTCATATAATTATGTAATAAAAACATACACAAACTAGGTAAAAATTTTTAGGCTAAATTCTTCCAGAAGTATTTATCGGGTGCCCAGCAGGACTTCACTTGTTGTCTCCTTTATTCCAAGAAGGACTCTTTTTAAAACTGTTTCCCCAAAGTTGTCTCCGTTTCTCAGAATCAGGTAATAAATGAAAGGGAGAAAAAATGGTCTGTAAGCCTGTCTTCTTTTGTGATCTTTCATGCAGAAATCAACTGGATAACACTTCAGAACTGAATCTTAAGACTCATAAATTAGCAAATATTGCCTAGCCTGTTGCTAATAAAAGGGCTATATATATAACAGCTTTTTTCTTTACAATAGAAAAACATCATAATTTTAAATTTATAATACAAATCAGTAATAAACCCATATTATATGTTAATTCCAAAACAAAAAATACCTTTGCGAGAACTAAATTGAATGAACATCCCCCTCCATTAGTCTATTTGATCTTATGAGTCACCTTTTCTCTTCTTCCTGTTCGCCTAGAGCTGTCTGAGAGTCATGGCCAAATTAGTCTGTTTGCTTTGTTCAGCAAAGAAAATGCTCAGTTTTGCCTTAAAGTCTGAATTTATTAAAAGGTATAGAACCTTCTATTCCAAACATCATTACAACTCTTTCCCCCCAAAATTGTAAATGCAATCAAAAACACTATTCTCAGAGAGAACACCTAAATAATCGCATTTTCAGTTTATTGCATTTTCTTATGTGGCTTGAATCTTTGCAGAAATAAGATGGAACAAAAATTATATTAGTGAGAGAAAATTTATTAGAATGTCTACCATTCCCATATTTAAAATGTCAGCCTCATGATTCATTAGCTTTTGTCAACTCTCCTATGCACTTGAACATGGTAATTAGCAAAATCTTTCTTAAAATCTGCCGGGGGGGTGGGCGAGCCTGGTGGTGGGTATTGAGAAGGGCATGTATTGCATGGAGCACTGGGTGTGGTGCAAGATCAATCTTGTAACACTGAAAAATTAAAGTAAACATATTTGGGGGAAAAAAAAAAGTTACCCATAATCCAAATATAAAAAAAAAAATCTGCCAGGGTCTTGTGAGACAGAGGTTGGGGGTGGGAACAAGAAAAATATAGGTCTGTGATTAGGGGGAAAGGAGTATGCTGGATGACCTGTGGTGACCTCACAGTACTATAGAACCCCCAAGATAAGACAGGAATGTTGCTGACTAGCCTCTAAAACTGGAGGACCTCGGTACGGTGCCCTCTTCCTGTGTGACTAGTGAGCCAGGACTCCCCTGAGAAACAAGTAAAGGCGTCAGCAATTATACCTTCACCCTGCCAGGACTCATCTGTTAGACATATATATTTTGTCTCTGAATTATCAGAATGTGTCCTCATCATTATCAACTCAAGTTTAGGTTTCTATGTGGTATTTATGGATATGAATAAATGAGAACCAATACCCCAACATTTCTCAAGTATATACTTATGTACTACTGAACACAGTACTCCTGGCACTTTTTTTTTTTTTTTTTTGAGAGAGAGCACACAAGCATGAGGAGGTGAGGAGAGGCAGAGAGAGAATCTTTTTTTTAATTTAAATTCAATTAGCCACCATATAGTGTATCATTAGTTTCAGATGTAGAGTTCAGTAATTCATCAGTGGCACATAACACATAGTGCTTATCAAGTTACATGCATGCCTTAATAAGGCCCTTCACCCAGTTATCCCATCCCCCAGTCGCCTTCCCTCCAGCAACCTTCAGTTTGTTTCCTAGGGTTAGGAGTCTCTCATGATTTGTCTCCCTCTCTAATTTCTTCCCATTCAGTTTTCCCTTCCTTCCCCTGTGATCCTTCCCCTATGCGGTTTCTTATGTTCCACATATGAGTGAAACCATATAATTGTCTCTCTCTGATTGCCTTATTTCACTTAGCATAATACCCTGCAGTTCCATCCACGTTGATATAAAATGGTAAGATTTCATCCTTTCTGATGGCTGAGTAATATTTCATTGTATATATGTACCCCATCTTCTCTATCCATTCATCTGTCAATGGACTTCTGGGCTCTTTCCATAGTATAGCTATTGTGCACAATGTTGCTATAAACGTCAGGGTGCAGGTGCTCCTTCAGATCACTACCACAGAAGAAGAGAACCTAAGGAATCGATCTCATTTACAATTGCACCAAAAACCATAAGATACCAAGGAATAAACCTAACCAAAGAGGTAAAGGATCTGTACTCTAAAAACTACAGAACACTTATGAAAGAAATTGAGGAAGACACAAAGAGATGGAAAAAGAGTCCATGCTCATGCACTGGAAGAATAAACATTGTTAAAATATTTATGCTACCCAGAGCAATCTACACATTCAAAGCAATCCCTATCAAAATACCACTGACATTTTTCACAGAGATGGAACAAATAGTTCTAAAATTTGTACAGAACCAGAAAAGACCCTGAAAAGCCAAGAGGAATGTTGAAAAAGAAAACCAAAGCTGGGGGCATCACAATTCCACACTTCAAGCTGTATTACAAAGCTGTCAGCATCAAAACAGTATGGTACTGGCACAAAAACAGACACATAGATCAATGGAACAGAACAGAGAGCCCAGAAATGGACCCTCCACACTACGGTCAACTAATCTTCAACAAAGCAGGAAAGAATATAGAATGGAAAAAAGACTGTCTCTTCAACAAATGGTTTTGGGAAAATTGGACAGCCACAAGCAGAAGAATGAAACTAGGCCATTTTCTAATAAAAGACACAAAGAAAAACTCAAAATGGATGAAAGACCTAAATGTGAGACAGGAATCCATCAAAATCCTAGAAAAGAACACAGGCAGCAAAATCTTCAATCCAGCTGCAGCAACCTCTTGTTAGACATGTCTGCAGAAGCAAGGGAAACAAAGGCAAAAATAAACTATTGAGATTTCATCAAGATAAAAAGCTTTTGCACAATGAAGGAAACAGTCAACAAAACTAAAAGGCAACCTATGGAATGGGAAAAGATATCGGCAAATGACATAGCAGATAAAGGCCTAGTATCCAAGATCTATAAAGAACTTGTCTACCTCAACACCCAAAAAACAAATAATCCAGTCAAGAAATGGGCAGAAGATGTGAACAGACATTTCTCCAAAGATGACATATGAATGGCCAACAAACACTTGAATAAATGCTCCACATCACTTGGCATCCATGAAATACAAATCAAAACCATAATGAGATACCACCTCACATGAGTCAGAATGGCTAAGATTAACAAGTCAAAAAACAACAAATGTTGAGGAGGATGTGGAGAAAGGGGAACCCTCCTACACTGTTGGTGGGAATTCAAGCTGGTGCAGCCACTCTGGAAAACAGTATGGAGGTTCCTCAAAAAAGTTAAAAATAGGGTTACCGTATGACCCAGCACCTGCATACTAGGAGAGAGAGAATCTTAAGCAGCCTCCACACCCAGCACAGTTTGAGCCTAATGCAGGTCTTGCTCTCAAAATGCTGAGATCACGACCTGAGCTGAAAGCAAGAGTCAGAAGCTTAACCACACAAGTGCCCTTATACCTGATGCTTTATGTTCATCTTCTTATTTAAACCCCTCTATACTACTGTGTGGTTGTACTCTTATCCACCTATTATATATGAAATACATAAAACACAGAACTCAAAACTCAAAAAGGTCAAGTAAGATACTTGTAACAAGGGAACACACTTGCAAAAAAAAAAAAAAAAAAATCTGAGATTCAAATTGAGGTTGGATTCCAAAGGCCCTGTTCTTTCTACAACACCATGGAGGCTGGTGAGATACAGATTTCCTTATAAGCTGAGGAAATTGATTTTGGCGTTAAACAGCATCATGAAACTCTTACCTCTGAAAATAGTTTTGGCAGCTGCTCAAGTAACTGATCTGTATTTTGTTGTATAACATTCATTTCTGTTTGATAACATTTCCAATATTTAAGTACACTAAAGATTTGTTGATCTGCTGACATTTAAATTAGTTTTTGCATGTCTTTTCTTCCAACACTGTTAGGTCATTGAATTTCAGAATAGAGTCATTTTTATAAAGAGTTTCCTCCATATGTAAAAAGACTACCAAATCATATTGAGAAAAAAGATAAAGGATGAAGGGCTTTAAATTATATAGTTCTCAAAGTAGGGTCCAAAACACTTTATCAGAATTACCTTGGGAGGTTATTAACATCCAGGCTCCTAAATTCCATCCCAGAGGCACTGATCCCAGATCTGGGCCCGTTACCTACATTTTAAACAAAATAGTTCAGGAATCACTATTCCAGGCAATGTACTGTGAAAGTAGTATTATAAAGTCCCAACCTATGGAAGTTTTTATACCCCAAGAGTCACAAAGAGGGCCACTTCCAGGTACTAAAGACTTAAATTTGAAACAGATATAGATGAAATTGACTAGACTCTCTGTGCAAATACACAAATTATTTTTATGAAAAGATATTAGCTTCAGTATGCCACTGTTGATATGAACCACAGTAAACTGGACTAACCCACCATCTTCACCAGAAACCAGCAAATTAACACACGTACAAAAACCAAGCGGGGTCTTTGGGTCTACAGCAATTGGTCCACTGTCCTTCTCCTTCTCCCTCTCTCCTTAAATAGCCTTAGTTCTTCCATTATTGTATGATTACAGGCCTTCTTTCTTCCCAACTTTTCATGTTTCATAGTGATTACACTCAAAGCCTAATATGCCAACGTAAAAGAATTTCTGTGTCATGTACATGACATGGAAGGCCTTTCAGCATGAGGCCCCTAGGAACCCTGCACTCCCCCTGCCACCCTCTCATCATTCTGAACCCTGGAACAACTCCCAACTGGAGCTCCCGGTACACCCAATGCTGACCCATGCTGCATCCTTCTCTTTTGATAAAATGACCTTTAACCCATCATCCTCTTTACCTAATTGGTATCAATTTTCCTCTCAAGGATTGCCTCCTCCTGGAGCCTTCCCTAATGCTCTGCAGCCCCACAGTGGGTGAACTGAGGGGATTCTAATTTCTGACTGTACCTCAGAATTATCTGAGTAGCTTTGATCTAAATAAAGCCTTTCCAACTCTCTTATGGTTACTGTGTGCATGATATATCTTTTTCCATGCTTCTTCTTTTAACCTATTTGTGTCTTTGAATCTAAGCTATATTTCTGGAAGACAGTATATAGTTGAGTCTTACTATTTTATCAAATCTAACATTTGTCCTTTCATTTGAGTGCTCTTCCATTCACATTTAATGAAATTATTATTATGGGTAGGTTTATTTTTCCATTTGATGTGATGGATTTCTTTGCTTATAGATTTCATATCTTAAAATTTCCATGTAACTATTAATTTGGTTGGGTTTATTTATTTTCAATATGACTATCTTTGTTCCTGTTTTCTTCATGGATTGCCTCCATCTGCACTAACTACCTGTTAGGATACCATTACAATTCTTCTAGTGACTTTTTGTCATTTTTTTAAGTTATATTTTTAGTAGCTGCCCCAGGATTGATATGCATCTCTACTTGTCACAATCCACTTCAGGTTAATATTGACAGAATTCTGGTAAAATATATCAAGTTTGTTTCACTGTAGCTTCATTTCCTCCTCCATACTTTGTGCTATTATTATTAGATATATTACACCTCTATATGTAATAAACCCAAAAATATAGTATTATAACTACTGATTTATACAATCTTAGTTTTAAAGAAGAGAACAAAACAAGAAACATATTGCTTTAGATATATCCTTTTTTACCTACACATTTACCATTTCCAGTGCTCTTCTGTAGTCTAAGTACCTGACATTAAACTTTTTGATTATAGTGTAAGTGTCTGACATTAAGCTTTTGATTGCCAAGGCATCCATTTCAAAAGCCATCCATCTTGAATAAACACATTGCTGGCTGTATGACACAGCTACTAGCAAAACAACCAGATAAGGAACTAGGCTACCTGACCCAGAAAGCTCCCTCTTTCAGAAAGCCCTGAGTAACCTGGGTAACTGACCACTTGAGTGGTCCCACCTCCCTCTCCCCATGCCCTAATTCCTGTTCTCATGTTTTAAGATAGCTGATAAAGAGTGAACCCACAAAACCTCAAACACCCCTCCCTGGAACAATAATAAAAGTAGAGACCCAGGTTGCACCTCCCCTCTCTGTACTACCCAAGACCTTTCTGTGTGGTCCTCTGGAATGCCTTGTACCCTCTACCACCACCTGTGGGTAATAAATCTTGTTCCTCTAAGTTTCTTGATGATTTTGCTGAATGTAGCCTGCCATTATAGTAAGAACCGCATAGGCCAGTCCAGTCACAACATTTATTTGTTTATATGGATATATATGTATACATATCTCCCAAAAAACCAACTTAATCCACAACTTGATATTTTTTCCACTTGGGGATGTCTAATATATAGACCTCCAAAGAACTTCTAGTAATAATAAATATAAACAGAAGGAGAACTCCTTGATACTACACAAAGGAAATAGAATAAAATTTTAAGAGATTTTTTTTAACTGCCTCTTATGCTGACAATTATAGAATGATCTGATGACTCAGAAATGTAAAAGAATCAATGATACAAAGGTTCTTCTTTCTTTTTGATCCTTTCTTGATAAGGATGACCTATGCTTTACCCCATGCCTTCTAATTCTGCTCCAAACATGAATTAGCTTTCTCAAGAAATTCCTCTTCAAGAACTTCCTGAACAACTGAATTGGGTCTCATTTCATTCTCGTGAGACAATGAGATTATTAATGCAAATTAAGCAATGTATAAAACAAAGGACCTCCCATTCCCATGAATTACATACAGATCTAAATGAAACGCACAGTTAGTACATATATCCTAAAATTTATTTTTCACAGTGAAGATGGACTCAGCCTTTGACAATATTCTCTGGTCACCCATTTTTAATCTTCTTAGATTTCTGGAATAATTCTGTGTTCTGACCTCTGATCTTCATCCAGCTCAACAGGGCTACCTCCATCTTCTCTGGAGCCTACATAGCATACTTCCATAGAAAAAAAAACCTTAGAGCTACATTTAAAATGCACATTTTAATCAACAGCCAAGATTTGAAAAGGGCAGTATTACACTCATTCTGCCTCCACCTCTAGAAGAAAGGATGGCTAAGATTTACATACTGCTTAACTCCATTGCAAAAAAATTTTATGCAATAATTTACAGTTTTGTTCGGCTCCAAATCTTAAGGTCAGATTCTCAAATAATTGGCTGTAAGGTTATGTAGAACATAACACATTCAGTTTATTCCCTGCACTCTAGCCCCATAATCTGTGTCTGTGTCACAAGAATAATTGGGAGTCGACACAAGGCTGTTGATTATACATGCCATCATGCCCCACATAAACAGACTTGCAGCTGGTAGGTTCCAAAGGATTGCTTTTATATGTTCTCTTCTCCCTCTGCTCCAACACAGATTTTAAGAGATTGGAAATCCAGGTTGCCTGGTTTGACTTAACTTAATGGTTGCAAAGTTTGTTTAATCACTGCCTTATGCCCAAAGCATGATAGAGGGTGAATTCTCGGTGGAGGCGGAGGGAGGGGGTGAAGGAACAAGGTATCACTTAGAGAATATTATTGTGTACCCGCTGTTCTCACTTTCCCTTTCCTCCATAAACAGTTCTTGGGCCCAAGAGGACCTTCTGACCTATAGGTGAGGCATCCAGAATCCCTTTACTGTGACAGTTAATGAGCCTCATCTCCAAAGAACATACACAGCAGTTGTTCCAGAGTAAAGAAGATGCTCTTACCCTCTTGCAAATGCAGAACAGTGCAGCTTTCATGAAAAATGGCATTAAGGAAAAAAATCCTCCAATAACACAAAGTCAGGCGATGTCCAGCAACCTATAGCCAACAAGCAAAAAAACCCACGGATGGTACCTGCTACCCCTTCAATGGTCAGAGTCTGTGTTAAATTAAAGAACACAAAGTATTTGAAATAGATCTTTCCTACCTGTCCATTCTCATTTGTATCCCCACCTCTGTGTGTGGCAGCTTCCTACTCTCCCTGACAAGGATCCCCATTCCAGTGCCCATGTTTTCCCACCTTTCTCTTGGCAATAAAAATGATCTGTCCTTCTTGGTCTATACGGCCATTACATTCAGGCCCTGTATGATAGGTTCACTCCCTGAGCCAGGATACTGATGTCTGTTCCACGTGTACCCCCCCTTCCTAAGATACATGATTATTTTTTTAAGATTTTTTTTAAATTTATTTATTTGACAGAGAGAGAGAGAGAGATCACAAATAGGCAGAGAGGCAGGCAGGGGAGGGGGCCGGGGGGTGGGGGAGAAGCAGGCTCCCAGCAGAGCCGAGAGCCCGATGCAGGGCTCGATCCCAGGACCCTGATATCATGACCTGAGCCAAAGGCAGAGGCTTTAAACCACTGAGCCACCCAGGCTCAGATAACAAAGATAACCCATGATTATCTTTAAAAGGACCTCCAATATCTTTATCCAAAGATAGGGCAATGTTGAAATTCCAGATGACCCAGCATGATGTCCCTGGCAGGGAAAGGATAAGAGTGTCTACTGATGTCTCTCAAATGATCCCTTATACACTTGTACTCTATAAGGGATGCCCAGAATGGGGTCTCACTCTCCTCTTCTTATTCACCAAGGCCAAACTCATTTACTTACCCACTGTTGAGATGCCATGATGCTAAGGCCTAAAGGAACAGAATGTTCATAATCAGAAGCACTAACAAATGGAGTGGTGACTGCTAATGCATTATCCACCCTATATGTGCCCCATTAAATTTAATTAAGTGGCACAACTTTTGCCAGACTTAGATATTGTCACATGGTACAAATATCATGCATACTACAATATAGCAGAAGATCCCACCATGACTTCCTGTGTCACCTCTGCCAGGCAAATACCCACGTGGATCTCAGGTTCTCCATACACACACCAGAGATGACAATATCTGCCACCCAGGGCTGTGTGAGGAATAACGAGAATGTGCCTATGAAAGCAGCAAGCCTGGAACCTGGCATCCTGTAGGAACCCAACAAATGCCTTTCTTCGTCCTTACTCCAACTTCAAGATTTGTTTCTTATCTAAAACACCTTTTATAAGAATGTGGATACCCATAAATAAATGTGGGTATATATGTGGATACCCATAAAATCCCATATTTGTCTCTTCTCCATAACCACTCAGTCTCCTCCTTGCACTATTTGCCCTGCCTCTTGAGAAGACCAATCCAGTCTATCTCCCGGGGTTCTTTCCACATTGGCCAGGGCAAGAGACACAAAAGGCTGCATGCGAGTTCACGCTTCAACAAGAACCTTCTAAGAACAACCTCCGACCTCTGCACTTGGCACTCTGATGGTTCCACCAGAACAAAGACAGGACCTGGCCCACCCAAAGCCTCCAGCCCAATTAAGAGAAGCACTAAATATGTGAAGCTATTATAAGACCATGTGAGATTGTATATTTTTACTGTGTACTGTGTTATAGACAGTAAGGAATTATACTAATAATAGCTAAAGTAATGAGTGCTCACCATGAGCAGCCACTGTTCTAAGTACTTCATATATATGGTGCTTTTGTTATTTTCACTTTATAGATAAGAAACTTGAGGCAGAGGAAGATTAGGTAGTTTGCGCAAGGTCAAGCAGTAGAGGAGCCACCACTATTATTCAGTTTGAGAAAACTACAAAATACTGTGCTGAGGACAAGTTTGGAGTACTGGATTAGTGTGAGATTCTTAAGGGAAGAAATCACATCTTCCTTATTTTTATTTCCATAGTAGACAGTCCATTAATGTGTGTTGGCTAACTGACTAAATGAATGAGAGAAGTCTTGTTGAATGATACGGAGCTTGATAAGTAAACTACAGATGAGCAAAGTGAAGGTGAATGGCAAGCAGAGTAGCAGGCCCACATGCTCAGAGGTTATCGTAACTAGAGACAGGAACTGAGGGGAAGACTGACCTTAATGAAGCCCGAGGCTTGTTTTGAGGATAATGATGGGTGATAGATGAGATAGATGGGGATATTGGGGAGGCCTCAAAACCGTAAGCAGAAAAATACAGAGTTGACACTATGGGTGACAGGGAATATCAATAAATCCTTGAGGAAGGAAACAAATTGAGGAAAGTGACATTTTAGAAAGACTGATCTGGAAAAGAGTAAAATAATCTAAGTGCGAGATCAAGAAGGAGTGAATTTGAGTTTGCCAAATGGCTGAACTAGAAGGAAGAGCTACAAGAGCCAAAGCATGGAAAGAAATAACAATTTAACAATGACTGAATGTCCTTTATGTACCTGGGATAGTGTCAGAGGCTGAGGGGAAAACAAAATGAAGGAGATATAACCCTGGGTGACTAATCACGGAGAAGAGGAAAATGAAGTTGAGAGAGTTCTGCCATTGGTGTCCAGGTATCAGACTGCAAGGGGTGCCATCCCAGGTCTCAGATCAGAAGGGCAAGATCCAGACGTGAACACTGACACGGCAGGGGTGGGGGGTAGAACTCACATTGTTCTCTCATCCCTTCATTAGTATTTATATCTGGCAAGATTTTAAGCTTCTCCAAAAAAGGAGCCATACCGTTCACATCTTTCAAGATGCCTAGGACAGTACGGGAAATAAAGAAATAATAGGATGCATACCTACAATCAATTAACTAAATATCATGAAATCCAACAGGAATTTCTTTTTAAAGTTATTGCAATAACCTAGTCTCTCTCTATTCCCTCATTATCATTTTATAGTCCCTCCTACCTTTTCTCCATTCCTTCACAACTACCTCTCCGCCCCTGACGGGATTTGTTTCCCGCTGCTCCCGCCATCTGGCACACTGTTTTTGAGTCTCAGAAACTCTATCAATTTAGAAATATTATCGTTCTTGTACTTCCAAAAAAATGAACACAGAGAAAAGAAAGAATTGTATGTTAATGCTGGGCAGTATTTTAGGCAATACTGTGTGATAAGTGTTAGGAAGGTCACCATGTTGGGACTGAACTTTTGGAAGTTCAGGGGTTCAAATGCCACTGTTGACTTTTGGTCTGACACCTCCCTATTTCCTTTCTTGGTACCTGAATTGTTCTAACTGTAAGTGAAAAATACTCTGATCTGACAAACTTTCACAAAGAAGAAACCCAGAACCCAGGACTGGCCTCAGCGCAGAACTGGATTAACAGGAAAAGTCCCTAACAGGTAGGAAGTAACTCTCCAGATCGTCATCTCACGCGTGGTGACAAATGCCGCACAGGAAAAGTGGGTGCTATTAAACAGTGGACTGCCTGGTCAATAATCATCTACAGACAAAAGAAATGGGGGCTAATGTGACTTCTGAAGGGATGAAAAATGGGTCTCAATTCTCTAGTAAACTCCAACTGATTGACACGAATAGCCCAGAGCCCCGTGTGAAGACTTTGGACTGTCCCTAGGCTCAGTGAGAATGCAGTGCCGGACTGACTGCTGGCACCTGGCTCAGCAAAGGCAGAGGTAATGACGTGTGTGCTGTTAGGCCAGGTCTGGTCATGTCCAAACCCCACTTGAAGGACCAGCATGAACAGTCTAAAGGACTGAGTGAAATTCGGCGGTAAAGCTCATAGAGAACGCAACTGAGTCTAATCTGTGAGTGTTTCCCGAGTCATTACTAGGTGTAGAGCACCAAACATTACTAAGGGAAGCCTTGTAATAAGGGAGGAAGAGTACAAAAGAGAAAAATCAAAAGATCTGCACGTCTACTGGAAGCTAGCTCTACAACCCTGGGTAAGACCTTCTACTTCCTTGGATTTCCATATGTTCAAGAAGGGCATACACTTTCTCTTACAAATTCAATATTTTTAATTGCCATTTTTACTATTTCTCATTCACCAAAAAAAATAAAAATTAAAAAAAAGGTGATCTCATCAAAACATTATGATCATTTTGGGGTAAACTGGTCTACCTTGAAGACAGAACAGGGAAGTGATCATAGTTTAACCTAAATACCATCTATATTCTGGAAGGAAGAGCTACAAGAGCCAAATTTTTGTTGCTTTCCCTTTCTTATAAACCATGCTGTATTTATATTCCCCAAATGCCAGCCTTGAGAAATATAATGTTGGCACCAGCTAATAAATGATTAACTACCATGTAGGTACTGAGAGGGCTAAAGGAGAAAGGGATTATCATGGGTTCCCAGATTTCAAATTTCATAGATGGGAGGGTGCTAGGGAGGAGAAAGGATTGGAGGAAAAAAGATTCAGATATCTTATCTTGAGGTGCTTAGGAGATATCTGAATCAAGCTGTCCAGGGGAAATGTAAGCCTGGGAGAAGAATCTGGTTCAGAGATAAAATTCAGGACTCGTTGATATATTGATGATAATTGATACAATGAGAATGGATTAGATCAATCAGCCAGGAGAGTATGCACAAAAATAGTCTACTTCAGATGAAGAAATGCCAGAAGTTTACTGGTAAGCAGTAGGGGATGCCCTGAAGAAAACCAAGAGGAGACAGCCCTTGAGGTGTCACGACAATCAGGAGAGTGAGATTTCATAAAAGCCAACATTACAGATTTTGATGAAGTAGAATCGGACAGCAGAAAAATCCAGAAAGGGGCTTAAAAAAAAAGTCCAAATAATCTGGTGATTAAGACATCAGGACTGTTAGCAAAAACTACTTCAGGAGAATAGAGTAATAAATAGAGTAATGTAAAGTCGAGTGAGGAAAATAGTAATTTACTTTTATTTGGAAGAATATGAGAGATTGTGCACAAAAGGTGGAAAGTGAAAAGCTAATGATAAGTGTGATAAATTCTAAGTACTTGCTTTTTTCCATTGCCTGTAACTGGATGAGGGTAGGCTATTTTTTATTTACTGGCATGAGTCTATCAAAGGTTGATTTCAACAGACTCATTTCTGGGAGAACTGACAGACCATACTAAGAAGAAAATAACTTAGCATCTTGGAAAGGGGGAGACTTCTAAATCCCATCCCCTTGTCTATCGTATTACATCTGTCAGGCTTTAAAACAGTCATTCAGCCTCTTTGTTGATCCATTTCCTTAGCTGTGGAGTGGGAAAATAATTCCCTTTTAATTGGATCCTGAAGTGCTAAGGGCTTTTCAGGCTGCCCAAGACTCGGCAGTGTTTAGAGACAATATCCTGGCTCAGAAATTTCCCAGCTATTTTGTGCTGCAACTGAGAAAGCCACTCTCTCTCTTCACATGAAATCCTTAACTGAAATGCTCAAGATGTAAATTTCTTCTTGCAAGTTGGTTAGGCTTCGGACCTTAAACTATCTCCTTGTGTCTACAATATGCAAAGTAAAGTGGAGAACTGAAGAAATGATCCAGAAAATTCAGCCCCAGTTTGAAGTTTGTCTCAGACTATTCATTTGTTTGGCCAGAAAACTTTATAAAACCAAATTCCTACAGCATAGACGAGGGCCTCCAGTTTATTGGGTCTGTGCAGGTTCATTTGAATTCTCTGTTTCTTTTCTCTTGAATTTCAGCCTCTACCAATTTTGTATCCCCCAGGAGCTGTTGTTAGCAGCCATATATCCTCTTGTAAATAAACCCCAACTGTCTGCTGGAAATTTCCACTTGCATATCCAGCCATCGCACCAAATGCAATGCGCCTAAAATCAAATTCATCAATCTCTCCCCCAAAACTGGCTTCTTCCCAGACTTTCCTATTTCTGTCAATTGACATCATTCTCCCCGTCACCATGGCTTACATCCTCAGCATCATCCCTGTGCCCTCACTCTCCCTCATCTTCCGGACCCATTTTCCCAGTTGTAAAATTTTTCCACTGAAATGCTCAGCCCACCTGTCCTTCCAGTTTCCAGCATCTGAATACTTCTCATGTGCCAGACACTGTGCTGAATACTGAATTCAGTATACGATTTCAGCTGAATACTTGACGAATTTCACCTTAATTCTCATGACAAGTTTATGAAGAGGCTGATGGAATTTTCCCCATTCTACAGATGAGAGACTTGTGGTTCAGAACTTGTGGGGACTGTTAAGGACTGGACTGTCTGAATTCCCCCAAAATTCCTTTGGTGAAGCCCGACCATCAGGGTGACTTTATGGAAAAAGGGCCTCTGAAGAGTGATAAAGGCTAAATGAGGTCATAGGATAGGGCCGTAACCCAACGGGGCTGGTGTCCTGTTAAGAAGAGGAAGAGACATCATTGCAGGTTCCCCTACCCACCATGTGAGGAGCCAACAAAAAGGTGTCCATAGATAAACCAAGAAGACAGTTCTCACCAGAAACCAGCACCTTGTTCTCGCACTTCCTGGGATCCAAAACTGTGAGAAAAAAATATTTCTGTTGTCTAAACAACCCAGCCTAAGGTATTTTTATTATGACGGGCTGTACTAAGATGGGGTCCATGCCCAACCCACTATAAGGGCACGGAGGTCAGATCCAAAGCCAGGAACACCTCTCTCTGCAAAGCAGGCCCTGAGCCACCAGCTGCACGGCCCTGGCCAGCTCCCTGCTCAGGCTCTCATCACCACAGAGGGAGGCTTCGTAACAGGTTCTCGGCAACCACCTCGCTTCAAGTCCGCCTTACCCTCCTCCAATCAGCCTGTGCGCGTTAGGTTCCTTACCCCGAACACCACCTGGATCAGATCATTCCTCAGATCAAAAAGCTTTCGGGGCTCCCCACTGAATACAAAGTAGGTTTAATCTCTTAAAACAGGCTTCCAAGCTCTCTCCATGTTGGCCCTCACCTCTTATCAGCACCGGGTCCCCTCACTGCCGGTCCCCACGGCACCCATTCTGCTTCTCAAAGTGGCATGAGTTATTTGTCGGTGAGTTCCAATGAGGGCAGAGACTGTGGCCCCTCTCTGCACAACCAGTGTCTGGCACACAGTGAACACTCAGTAAAGAGCTGTCGAGTGACTGACTGGTACATGCTATTCACCTAGCCTGGGTACGCTCCTTGTCCTCCCATCTGCAGCTTACCCATCCACCAGGACCAAGCGCAGGTGCTGGCCTGTCCAGCCACCCCAGCCCACCATGATCTCACACTTCTCCAAGGCCCTCCTCAAGGGGCTGTCCCTATGACCCATGTGACACATGGCACTTACTAGCATGAATCAACGTGATTTCCCACATTCAAGAATGTTCATTTTTTGAAACAAGATGGGATCAGGATGGAGACAAACCATAAGAGACTTTTAATCTCACAAAACAGACTGAGGGTTGCTGGGGAGTAGGGGGGTAGGGATAGTAGGGTGGCTGGGTTATGGACACTGGGAAGGGTATGTGCTATGGTGAGTGCTATGAAATGTATAAGCCTGATGATTCACAGACCTGTACCCCTGGGGCAAATAATACATTATATGTTAATAAAAACACAACAAAAAATTAAAATTCAAAAAATTAAAAAAGAATGTTCATTTTTGGTCTTGCAATAGCAAACAATGCTAATAATTTGTGGCAGATTCTGCCAATGCCTCCTTAAAATCCACTCCATGCTTTTATGTTATAAAAATTCTGATCTTTAGCTGGGCCTACTGCTGCCCAACTTAAAAAAGTGGGAAAAAAAAAACACATCCCAGCCTCCTTTGCAGCTAATTATGGCCACCAGACTGAATTTTGGTCAATAAGGAAAAGTCTTCTCTTTTTCTTCCATATCCTCAGTCCCACTTCATGGAATTCAGATGTGACTCTGCAACTCTAGCAGCCATTTTGGACCATGAGGATAAGGACTAACCAGGGCAGTAAGCTGGCAAGAGCCAGGGTATCTACCTGTAGCATGGAGCTGTCAGAACATCCACATTCTGCCTGCCTCTGGCCTTCCTTCTCATGCTCAGGAAATGAGCTTCTACCTTACTTGAATCACTATTATTTAGGATTCTCTACTTAATGCAGCCATGCTGTAACACACTGAAAATAACTATCACTAGAGAAATGAATATATAAAAATATGTTGAGGGGCAGCTGGGTGGTGTAGTCAGTTAAGTGTCTGACTCATGTTTTCAGCTCAGGTCATGATCTCAGGATCCTGGGGTCAAGCCCTGAATCTGTCCTCATGCACAGATGTTCATGCTCTATGCTCAGCATGGAGTCTGCTTGAGATTCTCTCTCCCTCTCTCTTTACCCCTCCCCCTGTTCTCTCTCTCTAAAATAAATAAATCTTTTTTTTAAAATGTTGATATGAAGGTACTTAAAAGAAAAGAACTAAATCTACCTACTCTCCTACATTGATATTTTACTTATCTATTTGAGAGAAAAATAAATTATATATGCATTATACTTTTAATGGAATCCAAAAGAATGGATTTATGTATCACTTGTGTATCACTTATGTATCACTTGTACAACAAATGATGAAAAATTTTTAATCATAAAAATGTTAATTTTTTCTACTCTATATACATTTTGCTTCCTAAATAATCTTTTAAGCTTCCCAGAAGCAGAGGTAAGAACTTTTATTATCTAAGATTCCTGAGTGGCTCAGTTGGTTAAGCATCTACCTTCAGCCCAGGTCATGGTCTCAGAGTCCTGGGATCAAGTCCCACATGGGGCTCCTTGCTCAGCAGGGAGCCTGCTTCTCCCTCTGCCTACTGCTCCCTCTGCTCATACTCTCTCTCTCTCTCTGACTAATAAGTAAATAAAATCTTTTCTAAACAAAAAAGAACTTTTATTTCTTTGTGTCTGCCACTCTCCCTAGCACATAAGAGGTCCTAATATTTGATTGGCTAAAACCTGTCAGAATTTGTCAAACACTGACCTTACAGAAACACTGAGGATAAATGGTGAGGTGTTGGGTGGGCTTAAAAAAATGAAATCCTTCATCCTCAATAACTTTACATTTTATAGTCTAAAAGATTATTTACTTCTCTTAGCCCTAATATCAGAGATTTTATACTCAAATATTAATATGTTTGATTAATCTTTATAGTCCCTTACTCCCCACCTTGTACCAAATTTAATTCACTTATCAGCTAAAAAATTACCTATTTTGAATTCTAAAATGAGACAGAAATGTTGATTGTGAAGCTCACTGGTAAGAGGCTGAAAGGAGCAAAAGAAAGACAAAAATGGTATGAAATGGAATTTCTTTACAATATACGGTTCGAAAGATGCAATTAATACTCACCTATAAATTTACCAGGTTCAAACTTATTCATATCCTAAGTACTTAGTAGTTCCAGAGGATGAGATTACTTATTATCAGTAGTAGAAATCCATCCATATTTTGTGCTCTTCACAGGAAGATTTTGTTTGGGGCCCATCAAGAGATAATAGGGCATAGCATAGAAGTTTATTGGAAAAACCAACTCTTGTTTATTTCATAATTATATACTTGACATTTGGAAACTCTTGCTTGTTACTGATCGCTTAATTAGGCGCTCCAAAGTTCATAAAAAATCATAGGTTTAACTTCAACTTAAAAGATCCTTTAGCTCCTCTTGCTCTGAAATTCGATCTCACCCACTGTACATGCAATTACAGCCCTGACAAATGACTGCTCAGGACAACAGACCTCATTTAAAGGAGAGAAATCTAAACACAGCGATGACCGGAGTTTTTTTATGTGTCCAGGGAAAGAAGGTGTGGAACAGATAAATCAATAACGGGAAGAAAAAAAAAACCAATTATTGACTTTACGTTCAGCAAATCATTAAATGAAGCTTGAATTAATGGAGATTTACATAAACAGTCTAAATGGTAAGTGACCTTCAGGAAAATTACTATTAAGACAAAGGCCTTTGCATATCTCTTCAGAGATGTTTGACAAGAGAATGACCTCAGCTGCATGTCTTCATTAGTATAGGTTTCACTTAGATCACCAGGATTTTTCCTGAATTATATATATCTCTCTCTCTTAGCTAAAGTAAACATCATATTTGAAGAATTTTGGCAGTTATAAACACACATATACACAACACCCAAACTAATTATGTCTAGGAGTGCAAACTATCTTTTTCCTTTCTTATGAACAGTCATTAGAGAAAATGAGGGTGACTTTAACAGGGAAAATACTTTTGATAACAATGGGTGCTATAAAAAATGCAGACTATTACCTCAAGTCGGTATTTTCCAAATGAGTTACCAAAAACCCTGGTTCATCAATATGCTTCACAAAAAAAGAGCTCTGTGGTCCAAAGAACATGAAATATGATGCCTACTACATTCTCTCCTTAATACTCACGTTAGCATATTATATTCTATTAAGCTTATTAAAGACTGAAAAGCCATACAATAAAGCAACCTATGTAAATGTAACCAGATATTTTTTCCCAAAGTAACTTACATTACTATTCCACTTTGAGAAACCATGCTCTAAATCAATAGTCTCAGGTTGGGTTTTCCCTGCGCATTATAATCCTCAACTGAATTTATTCATTTATTATGAAGGTCATTTACCAAATTCTCACTATGAGTAAAGCCATACAAGGAACAAGATATGAAGAAAGTAGGATCTTTGATCTCCAGGAACTGACAGCAGAAAGTTTAACATGCCTCCCACACTAAATGTATCATGCTACACGGTATATACAGGCAACAATTGCCATAGTTAACTTGAACAGGAAAGGTTTCAGAGTCTGTGGCAATTCAAACTGAATTTTAAAGAATGGATTGAATTTCATTTGGGAAGAGATGGAGTTTGGAAATAACGAGGTGCAAAGATAAAGGGCAGAAAACTCAAGATGTCCAGTAGGATGATGACTAATTGGCTAGTGTAAAGATTTCGGGTAAGGGACCTACAGGATAAATGGCTGGAAAGCTCTCCAGCAGTTTTAAGTAGAGTTCAGATTATGGGGGGGGGGGGTGCTTAAATGCAAAGCTAAGGAAGGTGGGAGTTATTAGATTAACTGTGAAGGTAATATGATCAAAGCTCTATACAGAACAGTTTGCAAGGCCACCCTCAGTATGGAAGTACAGCAGCCTAAGGTCTCTCATCCTCTGCTTGGGTCACAGCCATATATAATTTAAGATCTTTTTATTTTTTAAAAAAATTTTATTTATTTATTTGAGAGAGGGAGCACGAGCAGAGGACAGAGCAGAGGACAGAGAGAGACGAAGAGGCAGAGGGTGAAGCTGACTCCCCGCTGAGCAGGAAGCCCCATGCGAGGCTCAATCCCAGGACCCTGGGATCATGACCCGAGCCAAAGGCAGATTCTTGATCCACTGAGTCACCCAGTGTAATTGAAGGTCTTAAACAAATCCATATTACAAAGATTCAGAGTGGTATACATTTTATCAAAAATGTTCACAAGCAACCAAGAAATTAGAAAATTATGGTTATGGAATAACAGGGAAAGGTGATAAATTTCTGCTATCTTTCATAAATCCAGCCTGATGGCGATACAAATCTGTAACCCTGAACTATCACCCTCTGCACCCCCACCGGCACCTGGGATGGAAACTACGGGATAGCCCTGCAAAACCGAGGAGACCAATTTCACCATGGTAACTTTCATTGGTTACAAGAGGTTAGCCATAACCTCTTATACCCAATGATTGTTTGCTTTAGAAAAACAGTTTTACTCCATAAGAGACTCTTAACTACAGAGAACAAACTGAGGGTTGCTGGAGGGGAGGCGAGTGGGGGGATGGGCTAAATGGGTAATTAAGGAGAGCACTTGTTGGGAAGAGCACTGGGTGTTGTCTGTGGGTGATGAATCACTGGATTCTGCTCCTGAAACCAGTGCTACTCTGTATGTTAACTAACTTGAATTTAAATTTAAAAAAAGAAAAAGAGAAACTGTTTTACTCCCACAATTGCCTCTGCACCTACTGGCAATAGTTGACCTAACTAGGAATCTATAGTGGTGCTTGCTAAGAGGGTGGAAGAGACTGAAATGAGACATGGAGAATTTTTTATTTATTTAAATAAATAATTATTTAAATATTATAAATAATTATTTATAATTATTATAAAACGAATACAATCCAGGATGGCTCTCCTCATATACGAGGTATTTCACTGGGAAATGAAGTAGGTTTATCTATGGAGCACACTATGGAAGTTCCAAACAAATGACCACAGAATATGTCTGAAGTCCTGGTAATTAGAATGGCTGGTATTAATACACATTATACATATATACGCATTACTAAGTAACTAAAGATCACCCATTTTCCTTTTAGTCCTTTTTGCCAAAATTCTTCCTGAAAAGAATTAATCCATACTTCTGCTTATCTAGTGCATTACCTAGATCAGTTCTTTGCAAACACCAAACTGGCACGAGACTGCCATTCTTATTCTGTGTGGATCTAAACAAAGTTCCAGAGGTATTTTTTAATGACCTAGGTTTATGAAACCAGTAATCTAGATGATAATGAGATGTTTCACAATATCAGAAGAGCCATAAAATCTTAAAATTTTATGTCACTGCAGTGACAAGGACCACGTTAGCTAGATACCAACCCCTTTTCCCTCTTCTTTCTGGGCACAGAGTTGGACTACATTTCCCAGCCTCCCTTGCAGTTGGGTAGGTCATGTGACTGAGTCTCACCGGTTGGAAGCTGACAGATGGATCATGTACCACTTCCAATCTTGGCCCTCAAAAACATCCTAGGGAATCTTCCTGTTTGGCAGCCTTCCTTCACTTGCCAGTCAGGATGCAGAGCTTCAGAAGAAAACTGAGATTCTAGAGGAATATCAGAGCCACAAGACAGAAAGAGTCCAGGTATCTGAATGAGTGTATGGAGCAGAGCCACCACTCCTCCCCCGACCATAACTCACTCCCACTGCATGGTGGGATGGATGAGACATCAAGTTTTATTACAATAAGCTATTAAGACTCAGGGACCCTTTGTCACAACTATTAGCTTACCTTCATTAGTATAACCCCCTTAACCTTTTTAGCAGACTTAACTGTTGATTACGCATTTCAAAATCATAAAGAAATATACTTAAAATTTAACATTGTACTAGGCATGCTGAGATGTTAGGCATAACATCTAAAAGGCATGGACCACAGGACATATTTAACCTTTAAAAGAAATTCTGATATGAGCTTATTTTTCTGTGGTTTTCTCCTTCCTTCTAAAAGCGGAGTATCAAAAAAAAAAATCTGGTTAATTGAGAGTTCCAGGTAATAAGATTTCAATTTAATAAGGTTTAAAACAGTTACAGGAATAAAAATAAAATATAGCAACTAATAAATCTGAATTTTCAAAGACCAAATGAATACAAAATAAAAGGCTGTGAAATTTTAAGACTTAATAGAATCATACCACCAGAGGAGTATTCAAAAGGTCATGATATTTATTTACTTTTGAAAAATCTGTAGGAGGAAATTCTACCACTGAGCTCATCATTGTCATCGCTTTTGAGGTGGTTTTACAATATAATGCTGAGAGGACAAGGTTAGAAGTTAGACAGACGTGGGTCTAAATTCCAGCTCTTCTGCTTAGCATTTGGGAAATCCTGAATAATCTAATGCCCACTCTCCCCATCTGCACAATGGTGATGATATTACCTACTTCATGGGTTTATGAAATTTGAATGGGCTTTAAGGCAGTAGATGGCACGTGTAACTATTTAATGCTTGCTTATTTTAATATAGTATTAGCATCATGCTATATTATAGTCACCCCCATTACTACTGCTGTTGCCTCCCGCTAGCCACCTCTCCTGCAACAGATCTTAGTTAGTTGCAAGGTATCTTCCATAGCCCGCTAATTTTTATCCCAAAAGAAAGATGAGGCTGATAGGAGCTACGCCTGAAATTCTATATAGGTAAACACTGTTCTCCCAACGCCACAACTAGTGTGCTCATATCTATTCTTCTTAATCCTTTTTCTGCCAACCATGAAAATCAGTAAGTCCCAGGCAAGGATCACTGGTGCTTGAAGCCTCTCTAAAAATGGCAAAACTCTCCCCATTCTTGGAAAGAAGAGCTGGGCTGCCTGTCCTAGTCATCCGGTCTCAGCCAATCCTTCCTATCCTAGCCCACCTCAAAAATGCACGTCTATAAGGGGGAGCAGAAATCATGTGATGAAGGTGTACCCTGCCTCCCTCGACCTGGACCGCCTGAGGCAATAGGGAGAGACTGCCCCCGGAATTTCTTTTGATAAGCTACTGAAGAGACCCTCAGTTTTCTAAGTTTTAGTTTGAAAATTGAATTCAGGAACTTGTCAACTCTGACAGCAGAGCTTTAACATTCAGTTCAAAAACAATCTGCTTGTACTTTATAAAATCCGGCTTCTCACTTCAGAGCAGGAGGATTTTTCAAAATCTTCACTTTGTAGGGAATGAAAACTTCACTTTTCCTTCTTTCCAATTAAACTTGGGTACTTCATAAAAGCCATTACATTTTTCCCCTCTTCCTACCCTAATTCTTCTCTCCAAACCACCTCTCTCAGTCTTACGTTTCAAAAAGCAAGGCTGAGACTTTTGGGTAATGCGGACCCTCCTCATCAGCGAAGCCTAAGGACAAAAATGGACAATGCACACAGGATTAATTGCCAATCAACACTGTTCAGCTGATAGGATTTATGACACCTAAAGTTTTAAAAATAATAAAAAGTGAAGCCTGTGGAAGAAATAACTCCATACCTTAAAATTACAAAAGTTGCACCTGGCAGCAGAGACCTCCATCGAAGGCTATATTGAGAGGTAAAATTACCGGGACTCAAAAGGATAGGTCAAAACCCTACACATGGCAGGAAACCAAAGGTAAAAGCACGATCCAATGACAGACAGCAAAGGCCTGTCAATGCCGGGGAAATTACACGGTGAAATTCATTTCTGACATTTCATTCACACAAGAATAACAGGACCCTGAAGTTAAACAATGACATTCTGAAAGGGAACACCTCCACAGATGACGCTGCTTGCATAGTTCAGCCTCCAAGGCATACACGAGAAACAGAACAGGTGTGTGTGGGGGGGGGGGAGGAGGTATGGGGGGTAGAAATGCAAAGAACAGAGAAATGAGCAAGAGGGGAAGAGAGCCACTATCTAAGCCAAGGGAGGAAATGGTGACAGTTCATTTCTGCTCCTTCCCAAAGGACCTGAACCTTCACTTCATGGATTTTTTTTTAAGTGACATTTGAAAGGTGCTGCAATCATCCATTCATTTGTGTTCTGTTTGGCCTTTAAATGTAATATTTCAACTGAGAGTTCAAGCTGCTGGGGGGGTTGAGATGTTTTCATGAGAAGTAACCAAGCCAGACAGTTCTTATTGTCAAGGAAACCCTGTTGAAGGGGAGAAGCACTAAAATTAGCTATTCGGCTCATTTTATCACTCAGGCCCAGGGGCACAAGGCTTCTAGACTGTTCCATCCTTCCTAGCAGGAAGGTATTGAAAGCAAGCGATCCTTCGATTCCAGAGAAATCCAGTGCATGTGCGTGTGCAAGCAGTGGGGAGGAAGGGTTGCGGGAGGGAGGTTGTAGCTCAGACCTGTTTCCATGTATCAACATAGGAAACAAAGTGAAATGGTTTTGAGTGGTGGGAAACTCAAGAAAAACAGAGCCCCCCTTTTTTTAAGTTTTTATTTAAAACTCAAAGGCAGGCTCTAAAGTTTTACTTACTAATTTCTGTCTCATTGCCTTCCATTTGAATGATGATCATTATTACTTTATTAAGAATTATTTCAAATTCGTTTTTAAATGGCTTCAACAATAAGGTTTAATTAAATATCACCAACATACTATATTAGAAATCAGTTCTTAAAGTAGAAAAAGCCACAGAAAGGGTTTCTCGTCTTACAGTATCACACACGCATACACACACACAGCCTCCAAAAAATTCACTTCTGTTTTCTTCTGCTTTAGAGAATAAACACAACGGCTTGCGATTCCAGGGGCAGTGAGCAGCCCATGCCCCCTCTCCTTGCCCGAGAACACGCATAACTATTTCAGAAAGGTGATTATACACACACATTTTTCTTCCCACTGAAGCATCAGACTGGGGAGATAGCGTTTCCCCAGCGAGTCTGGGAAACACAAAACAGGACATTTAATTTGTTTAAGTTTCCAGAGCAATTTACCAGAGACAAAAATAAAATAGCACGGCATTTTGCTGGCATCTTAAAAAAAGGAAACCTTCCCTGAGAAGTACAATGAACCTCATGAGTTCCAACACGATTCTTCTATTTGTATACACACATATTTTTAGAATTTTGTTTATCAAAGAACAGGTTAACATATTCCAACCCATGCATGGAATGGAAGAGGAGCTTCCAACCAAACAGGTGTTTTATGAAGTAGCCCCAAGGTTACCAACAGCTAACTAGGCTCAGGCAGTCGCCCACACTCGCCTTTCTCAGCCTTGGTCATCAAGAGACCCTGTTCCCCAGATCACCTTCATTTGAACATTTTCCTATTTAATAAAGTAGCACTAACCCTGAGTTTTAAAAATCCTTAAAGAAGACTTATATGCCTATGAGTAGGTATGGCCATCGATGCTTTCATTATTTTACAATGAAGCTTGAAATGAGAATGATGTTTTTTAAAAAGGAATGACTCATCTGCAGCTCATGGCTTCGACATGGTACACAGTACCTAAGGAGGTCAAAGGTAGGCATGGTTTGAAAAGTACTAGGTCTCTACTCTTTGATGTTTGTCCTTGATCTGCCACTGCTGGTGCCCTAATGTCCCGGAAAACTTCATCTCCCTGCTTGGGCGTCAGTTGTCAAGCTACCCATTGGTCTGCTCATTCTCCTTTACCACTGCACTGATCGATGGGATTCTCTTTCCACTGTTCCTGCTTGCTCTAACTTGGCTCGCAACTACTACAGAGCTGCTCAAGAACCATAGATGAGATTTTTAAGGCACCGCCTATTTATGAGGTATCACGGGACAGCACATGTAGCCAACAGATTTTCAGCTCTTCCCCATCAGTTTAGAGTTCTTTAATTACAAACAACAGAAAATCACTCTGGCTAATTCAAGCAGAAAAAGAGTGTATAGAAAGAGTAGAGCAGAGCTCTCAGAATAGATAAAAAGGCTGCACATCTGGCCCAGAAAAAAGGTGGAAGCCTAAAAAAGTTTGAGGTCTAGCTAACAAGAACAACTTGATAGTCTTAACTAAGAGTTACTACTGGAATAAACAAGTCCCCATCATTTGGGGGAGAGAGATGTTGCTTATAGCACATCACTGATTTTCCATAGTCCCAAAAGGTAGAGCCCATTTGGCTTAAAGCGGGGCTTCTCAACCTCTGCATTACTGACATTTTGGATCAGATAATTCTTTGTTGTAAGGGGGTGGGGGGTCTTATGCAGCACTTCTGGTTTCTACATACTGAATGCCAGTAGTATTCTCTCTAGTCGTGACAACTGAAAATGTCTCAGTGTTGCCCAATGGTCCCCAGGAGGCAATATCACGCCAGCTGAGAACTGGCTTAGACTGACTCACAAAACCGCCCATCTGATGGCTTAGGAAAGGCCAGGTCCCTTGATGTATGATCCTATAAGGCAAAGGGAAGGTAGGTAAGTCTCCCAAAAGGAAGTTGAGATACTGATCCCAAAAGGTAAGAGAATTAATGCTTACAGTCCATTTCCCAACACTGGTAAGCCAGAAAGTTGAACAAGATTATGTTTTTTAGCCCATGTATTCAGAGAACAAGGAAAAAAATAGTAGAATTTCATAAATTTCTGAAAACAGACTGTAGAAGAAGTAGTCCATCAGAATGTTGTACTAGTCCCCCACAACACCGTGCCAGTTAGCATTCATGTCCTGGAAAAGCACAATCCCAGTCAAGTGGGCATTCTTTTCCATTTTTATTGAAATTCTCCATGTTTCCCTATCTGTTTCCTAAAACCTGCCAGATCTTTTTACAATTCCTGATATCTACGGACTCGTGGTAATTGACATGGCTAATTTAAGGGAAACTGATTCCAAATCCCAGAAAACACCCACTGCATCTCTGTATTAATTAGTCAGCTAACGCTGGTGGTTCCAACATGGTGCTAATGAGACCAAAGACATGAATCCAATCCTCACGCCATATGGGCTTGTTCAACAGCCAGCCCGGAGCCCCACTCCAACCAGCCAACTGATGTAGATCCATGTATATGGCTGCTGGTGGGGAGAGGGGAGGGGAAGGGGATGGATGTGTCCAGATAAATCCACCTCCACTGCGAGCACAGCCCTGGGGGTACATTCTCCCAGGAAAGGGGACCGAATTCTCACAGAATCAGAGCACAGCACACCCCTCACTATGCCTCTTCCCTAACACTCTCCCATGCCATGCCGCGTCTTTACCTCTTCCCTTTTCAGCTCATATGTACTCGCATGAGCTTCCTTTGCTGCTCCCTTTCCCTTCTGTTCATTACCATCTCTTAAAAATTGGAGTGCAGAACTTCATCTCCAATCCGCACTGACTCTAAATTCCCCGATCCTACCGTTAGCAGCAAGTCTGGGCTTGTCTCTTCTTCCATTATTATTTCTGACAGCCCCAAAGAAATCACTTAATATTCATTTCAGTCTCCTTTTTCAGACAGTCTTAAAAATCAATTTCAAAATTTTTCTTCTTGATCCTGTCATTTAGCACTGAAATGGCCCAAACTGATTACTTGGGAGCATTAGCGTTTCTCCCTTGTCCTCCCGGGATGTCAGAGTCTGTGAGTCTCTTCTGGTATGATTTCAGTTGGCTTTCATTTCAGGGAGGCTGTTTTTCGCTGAGAAACATGATTTTTTTTAAGCTACATTTGTAGAACAATTATCCTTACTGAAAAAAACAAAAAACAAAAAAACACAGCATTAAAGAATAGACCAAACACTTGGCTACAAGAAAAATCAGATTCAATAGGTGAAAAAAGAAAAAGTCTTGACATTCAGTTACTCTAAAACCTCCAAGAGTGCCGTGTGAAAGCCCCTACTTTCCAAACAGTAAATTAGCAACAGTAACATCATCTTATTTATTAATAAGAAGGAGAAGTTAAAATAGCCATTCATGATAAGACGCTGAACACTGCAAGGAAGCCAAGAACGGGAAGAAAAAGGTCTGAAAGGGGGAAAAAAAGGGAAGGGCAGCTTTTATAAAGAAGAAAAAAGTTCTTTGTCTTTGCTGCCATTCTGTGAACAGTCTAGAGAATTCAGTTCATTGTTATTGTCGCTGCCCTTCTTCCTTGCCATTGTTTTGCTTTTTCAGGTTGTCTTTAATTCTCCAAGTAACGTTATTAGAGAACTGGAGAGGTCGCAAACCACCAGGAGGACTGGGGTGCGGGGCTGGGGGGGGGGAGTTCAGAACTCAATGAAACGTGTCCAGAGCATTTTATTCCTAACCTGTGTTTTCTCTTCTCGGAGAGCAGAGGATGATTTTCAAAGTAAGGAAAGCTGTAGACATGACATTAAAAAAAGCTCTGGACCATGCAAAACAGTCCTCCAGCTTGATAACCGTAACCGGGTTTTGCTCTAACCTCTGAAGAATCGCTCTGCTATCTTTGTAACTCCACCAGCTTGTTACTTATGTTATTACAATATCTTCACAGACTTCCCCTTCCCCCCCGCCATAACTCTGGCTGGAGAAAGAAAACATCAGCTAAAACGACCAGGGAACAAAAGCCAGTGGCAGGAACTGCAAGAGAGAAAACAATTGGATTTTTCTTGGAGGATCAAAGAGATGATCTTATTATTCTTTCTGGGACGGGGGAACATCAAACATCGGAACTTAAAAAGTGTCACCTCAGGAATTTACCAACAGAGTGCAACCAGCCCCAAACCACTTTCTGAGACTGAAGATAAATGGCAGGAGCCCATCTGCATCACAGCAACTGGGATCCCACAGACTTGGAAAAGGCGCAGAGTGACTTGAGGCGAGAGTACCCTCTGTCTTTTCTGCCTGCCTAAGGTGTAACCCTTCTTTGGAGAGCAAGTGTCCTTTGAGTGCCACCAGGAGGCCACTGCTGTGCCACGGTACCATCCTGGCTTTTAGGCTCTAACTGCAGGGAGTCAACCTGTAACTCCAGGGGACTGAAAGTCACCGAATATAACGGAGAGTCCTCACGCCTGAGCACGTCCTGAGCATCAGTAAGGTAGCCCACCGAACCTGCACCACCACCTGTGACGATTCACTCCTCTACGGGGCAGTACGGTTAACCGGGGGTGCCTTGATGAGAAGGGGAAAGTTGGGACTGTTGTGATCAATGACCTTTTGTTTTTAATAAATGACTCATCTCTGAAGACCGTGGTAGTAGCTGGGAGAAGAAAAATTTTAATACAGATCCTGAACTAAGTCATACAGTAAAAGCAGAGGAGTTCTGCAACTGCACCCAGAATTCTCCTGAAAGTTCTGCCAGAAACTTCAAGCAAAGCCAACAGAAGAACATCCATATTTTTAAAACTGGGTTATGAGTCACTTTACCAAGGGTCCATTTATTTCACTAAGGGATTTACTTCTAACTTCTTACAAATAGCATTAGCCCTTTGAATGCATTCCTAATTGGATTAGAACTATAAATATTTCAAACTGGACTCAACTGCATGAGGGAGAGAAAATCTGAACTGCTTGTGTGACTAACACATGTCTCCAGGCTAACAGGACTAGAAATGGGCCCCTGAGTGAGGTCCCTTACCCTAACGATGCCGTGCTTTCAGCCTGTTGGTCTTCTTCTCTCATTTCCTTATGATGCTTCAGCACTTACAAAACTGTCTTTGACTCTAAAAAAATGAATATAGTGTAAGCCCAAATCTATGCAAAATCCCATAGCATTTTCATTGGCAGGTGACCATGAAAGCACTGATCAAAACCTTCTTCTGAGGTTCAGGCCCCACAAGCACATGCCTGACAGCCTCACGTAAGCACATGCGCTCACAGGAGAGGACTACTTTTCAAGGCTCTTAGGTGTCACTCAACTTCTCTAATACAGGATCTCACACAGAACGGTTAACACTTAGAGATGAATATGTGATGCTCTAGGATATACGAATGGGGTGAACAATTAGGAGGAGAGCATATTTTTATTATTGTCATCTCTGTTCTGCTGGAAGGTTTCCTGATCCTTCCATTTCAAACGTTCTACATAACTCCACCTTCCTCTGAATCCTTTCTGCCATGCTCTCCTCAGATTTATTATCTAATTCATAAGAATGACAGCACCAAAAATCCCAAATGCATACAATAAATTTCTTGCAGATCACCTATCAGATGACAGGAGGGCACCCAGGCACCTAAGGAAATGACGAGAGTGCCATGAGCCTTGGGAGACCAAAGGAGAGAGAGCACTTTGGATTTCACAAATGCTCTAAACTTTCAAGTCTGGCATTCCCTACCCTGAGAGTGGATCCTGGTCTACAGTTCTGTGGGCCAACAATTAACTGACAACTATTTGTGGCAGGCCTTTGTGGTCCAGTTACCATGATGGAACAGAAAAAAACCAAAAAACTATCAGATGTGGCTCTTCCCCATCATCCACCATCTCACTGGAGAGACAAAACTAATACACAAGGTCAAGGAATAAATCCTGAAACTAACCTTAAGCTGTTTTAATTGAAACGGAAGAGGGATAATTCATGGATTTGCTGATGATACCTCTGTGCTGTACACACTAGCCTTGAATGGCTCATCCATGGCTTAACCCGACTTCAGGGACATTTCATCAAGGCCTCTCTTGACTCCTCTACATGTTCAGCTGATACCAACGCTAAGCATGTTTTCTTACAGAACACACTCCATTTTGGTGGCTGCTCTAGCTCTTTTCCACTTTATACAAAGCAAACATGAAAGTTAAACACTTTCGACTCCTATCTGGTATTACTTTCCAAAATGTTCCATGCCAATATGGAAATAAGCTTCCAAAAACCTAAAAAGCATGTTCGCATAAATAGATGTCAAGCAGTTTTAAATACTTACAAACAGTCCCTTTCACACCCTGTTGCCAGTTTATTTCTGTGTAACGTTAACAAGGAAAAAAACCAAAACAAAACAAAACAAAAAAAAATCATAGCCCAAAAGTGAGCAGCAAGTGAAAGCTTGAAAGAAAACACAGGAAAGAAACATACAGTAGTGCCCCCTTATCTGCGGGCAAACATTCCAGCCGCCCAGTGTTGCCTAAAAGTGTGTGTGGTACAAAACCCTATATAGACCATGTTTTCTCCTATCCATACTTACATGATAAAGTTTAACTTATAAATTAGGCACGGTAAGCGATTTAACAACAATAACTAACAATCAAATAGAACAATATCACAATATACTGTAACAAAAGTTACGTGGATGTGGTCCTTCTCTCACATGAACAAAATACTTTATTGTCCTGTACTCACCTTTCTTCTTGTGATGATGTGAGATGGTAAAATGCCTACGTGATGGGATGAAGGGAGGGGAATGACGTAGGCACTGTGCAGTAGCGCGAGGCTATTGTTAACTTTCTGACAGTTCATCAGGAGGATCATCTGCTTTCCAACACAGTCGACCGGGGAGCTGAAACTGCAAAAAGCAAAACCGCAGATAAGTCGGGGATTACTGTGTGGCAATCATTTGCATGAACTCTTAGTTCTCCCTCCTAGATTTTAGCTTTACAGGATTCAATTTCACACTACACACAGCAGAGATGGCTGAGACAAAGGAGGGAGAGAGTGAATCACTTAACGTACAGTCTAGAAGAATATAACCCTATTCTTTTCTGAGAAAATTCATGTCAACTTCACCTCATCTGCAGATGAATGAAAGCATTTTTAAATAAAAAGTCACCATAAATTTTGATGCTGCAAATAAATTCCCCAGATGTTTTGTGTAGCTTCAGAAGTAAAAAGCTTCCAAAGCATTTACTCTGAACATAATCACAGAGTCTCCAAGAATACATTGGGCACTAAATCCAAAATGATATTATATGAAAGATACAGCACATTTCACACCTTTTTTTTTTTAGGAGACTTGGGACAGTGAGTGCAATCTCTTGGGAATACAAAGTTAGGCTGTGACAAACTTTTAAATGCATTCTTAAAAATTAAATGCATACATGTCTAAATCATCTGGAGTTGTCACTTAAAAATGGAAAGAATTAAGACAGACTTTTAAGTCAGGGACCAAATTATGTTGGTTTTAATTCTTCACTTTATAAACATCTATCTTGTAAATGTTAAATAATTGCTGAAAACAAAAGAATACCATAACATCTCGATGAACGTTAAAATGTATTAGGTAAAAATATTTCACATTTGGGTTCCAGGAATCACAATTACAGACTAAAGACTCCCTTACTTGGCATTAGAGAAGGAACTTGAGAAAATGAAAGAAAAAAAAAATTTTTTTTGAGACAGCTGTGCCCTCTGGAGGTGGCACTTGGGAATTGAATAAATCTTCCCTAAACCAGTAACAATGACTTTCCTAAGGAATTGCACATGCACTTGGAAATGCAAAGAAGGCTTAGGTTCCATCTATGTTCCTTTGTGTCAAACCAGTTTTCAAGGAATAATAATTTGGAATTTCAATTTAGAAATGTTCAAATGGGCACAAAACGTTTTGGTCAGAGGGATTAAAAGCTTGTGTTCAATATCTAGAATACAATGATCAGGAACACGCTCAATACTACGAAAAGAAAAAACAGCAGTTCCAAATCGAATAGCCTCAAGTGTCTTTTGGTGAACTGGCTAAGAGTAGATGGCCTATGCCTCTCAAACCATATTTTCGAACACTGGGAGAGAACCAAAACATCTAGACTAGCAAATGCATATCCTATCTTCTCAGGATAATTCACCACCCCTCCTTTACTTTTCTTTTGACCTTTTTATAGCTCATTCTTAATAAATGGAGCTATATTTCCCCTTCTAGGCAATATATTGTCCCAGTGGGAGAAGAAATAAGTATTTCCTGCAGGAGTTTTAGAAATGAAAATTAATAAAGTTGGCTTTGTGTGTTTGGAATTTCAACAGGCAACAAATAAATAAAGTAACGGGGGGAAGATCAAAAACAAAGCCACCACTCCTACGGAGAAAATGAAGACATCGTCTTCATTGTAAAATTTGCCTCGGATGTGGGTGAATGTTGTGTCTATTTGAAAAGAGGTGGGGAAGAAACCCGAGAGCAACGGAGTAAGGCTGGTTCACGGGGAAAGAGCTTAATTACTATCCGTAGGAGTGTAGAATACACCCAAATATCAGTGGGATGTGATTCCCTTTAGCAAACAGGTCCCCTGGTGCGCGCTGAGTGCGTGGCCTGTGCTGCCAGGCGGAAATGGAACAGAAGGTTCAGGAAAAGGAAGCAGAGGTCTTCCTGGCTTCCAGTGACTTTGGGCCACACCTGCATCTAGGGTTCTGGACCTCTCTCCAAAGGCAGCTTCACTCTCAAACCCCACTTCCTCCCTCCTCGCCAGATGGAAGTCAAGAACCCAGAGTTACTAGAACCTCGCCCTTGCCAGCGTCCCACTGCTTGTGGTTCCAACCTACCCACGCAATTCCTAACTCTTCAAGTTCTCCGGCCCCTTGGCCAGCCCCTTCTCTTCAAAGAGAGCCCCACGCCCAGTGCCGATTCCTTAAAGGGGCCCAGGACGATGCCCCTGAAACTCACGGTGATAGCCAGGTCCCACTGAAGGTGCGCTCTCGGCTACCCAAAACGTGAAGCTAACACGTGAAGACGGCGGGTAGTCAGGCGCCGACGCACGCACCTTGCGCGCGGCTTCCTGCGTCCCGCCCTCCGTGCCCCTGCGCGACCGCCCGTGGGCCGCAGCGCCACCACAGTGCCGACAGAGGGCGCCCGCGGCCAGTCTCACGATCGGAGGCCAAGGCCAGGCTAGCCGCCTGCCTGTCCCAATACAGAGGTGCCCGGTGGAGCCAGGGAAATGACGGTGTGGGCTAATGAGTAAGGGGTAGGCATAGCGGACGAGTTTCTTAACTTATCTGAACCTCAGACTCCTCCCCTAAGAAAACGGTGATAACACCAATAATCTAAGCCATGATTGTCAGTTATGACCATATAGGCATTCATTTATTCATTCGTGCATTCATTCATTCATAATAAATGTGCCATGAGTTCCCTGCGATTTTCCAAGCGAGGTAAGCGCACTAGGGATACCCTAACAATCAAATCGGACCCAGGATCCTGGAGTGAACATTCAAAAGGGATTAACCTGGGGTAGCAGAAATGAGATTGTGCCTGCAGACCTTTTAGCACAGCTCCTAGCACATGTTCAGCCTTCTCGAAAGGCTGGTTGGTGCCTGTGTCTACATCAACTCCATCCTCCTCCTACAGAAAAGAGGGTTGGTTCATTCCTCAGTGGCCCCAGGGTAGGATGCCAATTTCCTTACATTAATAGTTGGACGAGAGTTTGATGAAGGAATAAAGTGATTCAATGAAATGTGCCCTGGATCCCTGGAAGAGGGTAGAAGGAATGGAAGGGAAAAGCCCTGCCACTCATGAGGCAAATATTGCTGGGGCTGGTGTGGAACCTTCAGAGTAACATCCTCCCCGGGAAGGGCCTTCCATCTTTGACGGACTGACCACTTTCCCAAGAAAAAAATGAGTCTCTTCCATTAAAAGAGAGGTGAGCCTGCACAGGCATCTCCCTCTAGCGCATACCGTCTTCATTAAGAGCCTCCAATGGCATTTGGGTTGTTAGCTATCTCATACCCCTTTTGTAAGTGTACTTAGGGTTCCCAGTGGTTTCAGGGCCCCCAGAAAGCTTTCTCACCGAGTTTCCCCTTAAAGGAACTGATCAGAGATGAGAACTTACATCACTAAAGGGAGTCACATCATTGTAAAAACAAATCCTGGACAAACGAGAATGCTCTTCTCAACTTTTTTTAAAGGTGTTTTAAGGTTTTTAAAAAAAAAAAAAAGGTGTTTTAAGGTTTTAACTCCTCAAACAGCATCCAAACAGGCAGGGTTTTTTTCCTCCTAGAACCACTGAAAATGATTTTTTTTTTCTTGAAAATAAATTTCAGGAGGATGTATTAGTCTTCCACTGCTGTATAACAAATTACCACACACTTAGCAACTATAAACAACATTTTTTATCTCATAGTTTCTGTGGATTGGGCATCTGGGTACTGGGTTCTCTTTTCAAGGTCTTGTGTGGCTGAACTAAAGGTATTGGCTAGCACAACAATCAGACAAGAAAAAGAAATAAAAGGCATCCAAGTTGGTAAGGAAGAAGTAAAACTCACTATTTGTAGATGGTATGATGGTATATATAGAATACCCTAATGACTCTACCAAAAAAACTTCTAGAACTGAAGAATGAATTCAGTAAGATTATAGGATGCAAAGTCAATTTACAGGAATCTGTTTCATTTCTATATACTAATAACAAAATAGCAAATAGAGAAGTTAAGAAAGCAATCCCATTTACAATTTCACCAAAAAAATAAAATACCTAGGAATAAACTTAACCAAGGAGGCAAAAGACCTATACTCTGAAAATTATAAAATATTGTTCAAAGAAACTGAAGATGATGTAAAGAAATTGAAAGATAGTCCAAACTTATGGATTAGAAGAACAAATATTGTTAAAATATCTGTACTGTCTAAAGCAATCTACAGATTTAACGCAATTGCTATCAAAATACCAATATCATTTTTCACAGAACCAGGACAAATAATCCCAAAATCTGTACGGAATCATGAAAGAGACCCCAAATAGCCAAAGCAATCTTGAAAAAGAAGGACAAAACTGGAGATATCACAATCCTTATTTCAAGATATACTACAAAGTTGTAATAATCAAAACAGTATAGTACTGGTGCAAAAACAGACACATAGATCAACAGAAAAGAAGAGAAACACCAGAAATAAACCCATTGTTATATAGTCAATTAATCATGAACAAAGAAGGCAAAAATATGCAACGGGAAAAAGACAGTCTTTTCAACAAATGGTATTGGGAAAACTCGACAGCAACATGCAAAAGAATGAAACTGGACCACTTTCTTACACCATACACAAAAATAAACTCAAAATGGATTAAAGAATTAAATGTGAGACCTGAAATCATAAAAATCCTAAAAGAGAAGAGAACACAGGCAGTAACTTCTCTAACCTCAGCCATCATTTTTCTAGATATGTCTCCTGAAGCAAGGCAAACAAAAACAAAAATAAATTTTGGGCACTACATCAAAATAAAAAGCTCTGCACAGCTAAGGAAAAAATTGACAAAACTAAAAGACAACCTATATAATGGGAAAGCTATTTGCAGTTAACATATCTGATAAAGAATTAGTACCCAAAATATATAAAGAACTTATATAACTTGATACCGAAAAACCCCAAATAATCCAATTAAAAATGAGCAGGCAAGAAAGGCCAGCACCGCATGGTGCCTCTGACCTGGCAGCAAGGCAGCAATTAGAAGTAGAAGGGTCAAGAAGGCATGCCTGTGTGCTGAGCTCAGCTCTGCCACCTACTCCCCCTTTGTAACTTCCAGGTCCAGTTTACTAAGTCTCTGGTTCTGCATCTATAAAATAAAAGCCCTAAGATTTCCTTCTTGGTGGTAAGCATTGGGTGAGATAACATATGTCACGTGCTTCACACAGCATCAGCACAGGAAGAGAAAACAATGGGAAAAACATGAAAGCTACTTGAGAAGCAGGTCAGAGAAAGAGGCGTTGCTATTCCCCAAAGCGTCTACTGGCTGCTTGGATCCATGGGATTTGCAACATCCATACATCATGGTGTTTAACCTTTTGATATCTACAATCTAGCAGAAAGACAAAGCGACTCACTCAGCAAATAGGTGCACTGTCACAGAGAGATAGATTGGGAGTGCAATTGTTCTCTTTCTCAAGAATTTTCACCCAGAACCTTCGAGTACTTGGCCTCCCCAGGTGTTCAGGCCAAGGCTTCACATCAGCAGCTGGCCTTGCCATGACTAGTACCTTCCTGGTGGCTGGAGATAAGGTCCCTGAAGTACCACCCAGAGAGAGACCCTCACTTAGGTACACTCAGATGCTCAGCCAACGGTCTTTGATGGCTCCTTTTACTTCTGCCACATAAAAGTAAACATCTAGAGGAACTGGTGGGACCAGAGACTGCCATCAGTGCTGTATTATTTTCCTATGGCTGCTGTAACAAATTACACAGACTTAGTGACTTAAAACAGTATACATTCATTCTCTTTTAGTCCCAGAGGTCAGAAGTCTGAAATCAGTTTCATGGGGCTAAAATCATGGTGTCAGCATGACAGCATTTCTTCTGTGAGCTCTGGGGAAGAATTCCTTTCTTCCTCTTTGCCAGCCTCTAAAGCCACCTGCATTGTTTGGCTCCTGGGTCCTCATCAATCTGACCTCTGCTTCCACCAATCACATCTCCTTCTCACACTTTGGCATTCCGCCTCCCTCTTCTAATGACCCTTGTGATTACACTGGTCCCACCTGGATAATCCAAGATGCTCTTCCTGTCTTGTGATCCTTCATTTAATCACACTTGCAAAATCCCTTTTGCCAGGTAACTTAACATAGTGACAGATTTTGGGGGATTGAGATGTAGCAACTTTGAGGGGACATTATTTAGCTCACCACACATATCTGTTTCACTGACACAGATGCCTGTATACTTCCTATCCCCTCCCTAGACAACGCGGAAAAAAATAAAAAATGACTCATCTCTGGACATTTACCTGATCTAGCCTACAAACAACTTGGGGATGAAGCACATTTTCATAGAAGTAAGTCTGTTGAAGTTTAGTAAGAAAAAGATACTATGCTCTCAACATCACAAGGGAATAATCTGTTACAATCTGATTTTAAATGCAATGGATAGGGCACATTTAATAAGACATGAAAACAGAACCTATATTTTAGTAGCGTTCAGCATTCTTCACTTCCGTTTTTGTAAAATGTAATGATCACTAACACCTATGCTCCCCCTACCCTGTTTCTAACTACTCTTTAAATCGACTTGATACTGTATTTTTTTTTTTTTTTTGACAGTTCAGTGACAGGCACAAATTACTTGACTGTTACTATGGTGATGAAAGGACCTCCAAATAGAGAAAACATTAAGATTAAAACAAAGGGAGGAAAGAATAGTCCAAATTGGCTTCATGAGTCGTTGTCCAAGAGTGACTGGGTGTTAACTGGTCAAGCTTTGGGAGTTTTGCCAGTAAGGACCTCAGAATCAGTCAACCAGCAGGGGAAGTCACCTGTGTGAACAAGAACGCTTGTCTCCCGCAAGAAGCAACGGTTCAAAGTTTATAGAACCTTCTACTCTCCCTTACTTATGCATCTCTTTTATTTGGATCGTCTCCTTTGTTCTTCCTCTCCTCCTGCTTTTCCCCCTTCTGAACACATTAGTTACTATGGAAACATTGGTATGAATGTCAGGAAGCTCAGCTCAGAAATGCTTCATAAAGTCAATTTATAGAATGGTCTGACATTTATCTCATGTTTGGGAAATTTAAAGAAATTTGTGATTTTCATGACCAAGGACAGGGGTGGGTGGTAAATACTGTGCTATGTATGGATTTTAAAATTTGTTTTATATACACTGTGAAAGCATCGGGTTTTGTTTTTTAGGGGAAGAATAGCAACAAAAACAGGAGACTGTTTGGGGATTTGAAATTGGATTCATTTTTCCATCAGTTCAGGAAGGATTTCTACTTTCTAAGTTTGTAAGGCTGACTGGAATCTCTGGTGTCAAAATAAATGCTTTTTGAAAAAAAAAATTACAGTTGGCTTATTTTTTTTTAACTTTAACCGGAAAATAAGACAAATGATATTATCCATAATAATGTACACACGGCAGCAGCAATATTAGTTAAAGGCACAGAAATGTTAAACTCATGCTGTAAAAATTCTTACTTCACTATGGGGAATTTCTGAGTTAGTGCAACCCTATGGAATAACAGTAATAGTAGCTAACGTTTAAAGCACATTTATTGTGTGTGTCAGGACCCATTCTGAGTACTTTATATGTATTAATTTATGTGCTCCTCAATCATGATACTTTTTTACACACAAGGAAACTGAGGCACAAGGAATTTAAGTAATTCATCCCGGCAGTGTAGAAACAGATTCAAACCAAGGCAATTGGGCTCCAGAGTCTATAGTCTTAGCCATCGTGCAAAACTGTTTCTGCATGGAAAAGTAATAATATGGTGTTAATACTTAACACCATAACCAGATAGAGAGCTTTGATCAGTTCTGAACTAAAAAGACCATCTAGGCATCCACCTGCAGTATCATCCCTCCGATGCTGGTGCCCAAAGCCTTCAGGCTCACCACGTTGTCACTGAAGATGCGATGAGTTCCTGATGATTACAGTTTGACGAATTCAGCTTAGAGTTAAATTTGATCTCCAATTTGCAGGCTCTTACAAATTTTGTTACATGTAAAAGAGCAATAATGTTTCACTATGAGATTAGCAGCAAAGCTATATACAGCTGACATTAATTCTACTAGGTTCCATCAGAAGAATTTAATTTACATAGAAAACCCAGTGTCGACCTGTGGGGCAACGTTTATTCTTTGCCACCCGATATTTCCCATACTTTCTAGCAACAACTCCGCATTTTTGTTTGAGAAAGCTGTACCTGCTTAATTAAATGCACTTGACCCCTCCTAAAATGGATCACGTGGCCCAGGCCTACGCCAGTCAGCACCTCTCAGCTCCGTGACCTTCGTGATCTGTTCAAAGATCCATGTGTGACCAGAGTAAGCCCAAAAAAAAAAAAAAAAAAAAAGAGCCGGAAGATTTTTGCTGGAAACGCTTATACAGGAAGAAGACCCCATTTTCTTCCCTGGAAAACCTGAGCTGCTCTAACCAACTTTGCCACCACAAAAGCATTGGCCTAGAACACACACAGAGGCTTGGAGGCAGAGACACTGAAACCTTTGCAACCAAAAGCATGCAGAAGATTAAGAAAAATCCAGCCAACTGGCATCATTTGATCTGTGAATACAGTACTGTCCGACTATGTTTGCCAGCCTTTTCAGAGCACTCTTGCTCCTTCACCCCCTTTTAAAAAAAAATCTAAATACATTTGAGCTGGCTTACAAAAGAAAAAGGCCTGATGGACAAAACATGAAGCGTCCGTGTCATCTGAGGGCAGACATTACACCTTGTTCACCTTGTTCGTAAACAAGCAAACACAAAATCCACAAACCTCGGAAAACTCAAAGTCCTTTTCTAGCTTATTTAATGACAAAAAAAAAAAAAAAAAAAAGACATGACCTACATGGACATTAGGCTACTCGTAGTCCTTACTTACCCACTTAGTGTGAATATTCCTATGTTTTGCCAAAATGAACCACTAATGTGTGTGATTACAGGACACTGTCTCAGACCTGCCAGAAGCATCAGACCGTATAAGGTACATAGACTCTTATCTTCATTATAATTGTAAAAATGATAAATTCTTAAACTCCACGGGTTTCAGATGAAAGACGATGGACTTCTAGTAACAGGATAAATTGAATGAATAGATTTATTGAATAAGTAAGTGCTTAATCTCTGAACAGGATGGGATCTGAAAGATTCTGTTGAGAACCATACGATGAAAGCATCCATCATTCCACAGTTGTATTGAAGGTAAAAGTATGCTTACGTGGCATTCAACAGACAGATGTCAAGTCAGATATCACACTGATAAACACCAGGACAAAGTGCAAATTCCTAAGGTCAGAGCAAAAGCAAAAGGAGCTGTGTGTCTCAGGGAATAGTATCAGTAGCTTTAAGAACAGAGAATTTGGAAGAAGAATAGAACCCATTGCATGACTTCACACAAAGTTACACTACACTGTATGTACTATAAACAGTAATTCCAAGATGTAAAAGGATTATCATGCTGAACACATGTGGTTATGACCTTGACTAAATATTGAAGTGCATATTCTATGTTCATGGAAACTTTAATTTTAAACCCTTCTTCCTGAGACAGACAGACACACACACACACACACACACACACACACACACACACACACCACTGCCCCAAAATCTGTCTGCTAGACTTTTCAAATATTAAGTCAATAAGGCTCTTCCATCCTGCCCACACTTTTTAATATCTAAACACACTTGAGCTGGCTTACAACAAACAGAAAAGGGTCTAATGGGCAAAGCGAAAAGAATCTCTTCCCTTGAGGGGGGGCATTCACTTCATCTTGTTAACCTTGTTCATAAACAAACAAATATTTCCTTACCTAAAATTCCAAAATATACAAACCTTTGAGTTTTATGTTTTATATAGACATATAAAATGTTACTCTTTATTTGACTGAAGCCAAGAAAACTATGTGATATACTATGTGATATCAAAAAGAGTATTAGAGGGGCACCTGGGTGGCTCAGTGGGTTGGGCCTCTGCCTTCAGCTCAGGGTCCTGGGATCGAGCCCCATGTCCGGCTCTCTGCTCGGTGGGGAGCCTGCTTCCACCTCTCTCTCTGCATGTCTCTCTGCCTACTTGTGATCTCTCTCTCTGTCAAATAAATAAATAAATAAATATCTTTTTTTTTTTTAAAAAAAAGAGTATTAGAAACTAATTAAACACAATCCTTAAAGTAGAAAACACTGGGGTCATGACTCATCTGTTTTCTTCTTTATATCCAGGACCTAAAATTGTGACGAGTTCACAGTAGGGGCTTAGGGAATACTTTAATAATAAATGAAATATGAACTAGCTTCTGACCCTTCTGCCATCTGACAACACTGACAAGTTGTCAGTGGGACAGTTGACAGAGGGAGCCGAAACCAAGAGGAGAAAAGCCCCTAAGGACGGTGACAGCACTAATACATAGAGAAATACCATCCATGGGCCTCACCTCCAGTTGTAGAAAAGCCAAATGGAGATTAGTGATCTCTAAGGTGACTGCCAGCCTTATGATTACATGGTTTTGCCACAGAAAAAGAAAATCTAAGAGTGTACAGATAGAAATCTATATAACTTAAAATATTAACTAATAAAGCATGGAGCATAATCTCTAAATATGGAAGAGACTCTCTTAAAATTTGAAAACTCACATATATGAAAAAATTCTGTATCAAGCATTTTACTATGCCTGAAAATGGCACAAGTCTAAATATTAGTCCAGCTCAAAATGGCCCACACACTGGTCTGAGAAAGATTAGACCCTTACCTTCCTGTTAATAAAACTTCTAATGTCCCCACCACCAACCTGTAAGAGCCCAGCCAAACCCAGCATGTTGTCGATTTTTTTGACCTCTAGGACTTCGTGCAAATCCAACCCATCTTTCACATGAGAATCATTAACTGCTTCCCTTCATCCTCGGGTCTTGTCCAACTTTCCTGGCACATGACTGCCAGATGAATTTTCCTAATGAAAAGCTTTGATCCTATCACTGTCTTAAAGTCTTCAACAGCTCCCAGTTTCAGCAGCATTTCACTATCTTTATGATGATCCCATGTTGTCCTATTTTCTCTCCTACCTCTAGCTCCTGCTTTTCAGTCTCCAGTACCTAAGCATTCTCCTCCACCTGCCCTTCAATCTTGACCATGGCCCCTCCTCTCATTCTGTACCTTCTCCTTAGGTGACCCCAACCTTACAAGGCCTTCATTAACATCTAGATGTCAACAAGTATCAATATTTATTTGCTTAATTGTGATAAAATACGCATGTATCACTTTCACGACCTTAAAGTGTACAATTCAGTGGCATGGAGTACATTCATAGTATTGCAGAACCATCACTGTCATCTAATTCCAGAACATAATTATCATCTCAACTAGAAACCCCAGACCTGTTTTCCCCCACTCCCTGACCCCTGGCAACCACTAATGTGCTTTCTGTCTCTACGGACTTGCCTATTCTAGATATTCCATGTAAATGGAGTCTTACAACATGTGGTCCTTTGTGTTTGGTTTCTTTCTTTTATCATGTTTTCAAGGTTCATCCATTTTGTAGCATGTGCTAGTTCTTCATTCTTTTGTATAGTTGTAAAACATTCTATTATATCGATATACTACAGTTTATGTAGCCATTTATCTGCTGATGGACACTTAGGTTGTATTTATCATTTAGCTATTATGAGTAATGATGTTATGAACAGTAGTGTATGAGTTGTTTCTCGAATACTTTTTTCATTTCTTTTGGATACATACCTAGGAGTGGAATTGCTAGGTCATAGGGTATCATTATGTATCACTAACTGAGGAACTGCTAAAGTGCTCTCCATAATGTGGCTGCACCATTTTATATTCCCACCAGCAACATACAAGGGTTCTAATTTCTTTGCATCCCTGTCAGCACTTATTTTTTGTTTTTTAAATTATGGCCATCTTACCTCTTTGTGGTTTTGATTTGTATTTGCCTAATGACTAATGATGTTGAGTATCTTTTTGTGTACTTTTTGACTGTTTATATATCTTCTTTGGAAAAAATGTCTACTCCAGTCCTTTGCCCATTTTTAAAATCAGGTTGTCTTTTTTTGCTATTGAGTTGTAAGTGTTCTTTATATATTCCGATTACTAGACCCTTAACTGCTATATAATTTAAAAATATTTTCTCCCATTCTGTAGGTTGGCTTTTTATTCTCTTGATAGTGTTCTTTGATATATAAACATTTTTAACTTTGACGAACTCCAGATTATTTTTTTCTGTTATTGCTTTTGCTCTGGTGTCATATTTAAGACATTTTGTTTTGTTTTGTTTTGGTTTTTAATTTTTTTATTATGTTATGTTAGTCACCACACAGTACATCATTAGTTTTTGATGTAGTATTCCATGATTCATTGTTTGTGTATAACACCCAGTGCTCCATGCAATCCGTGCCCTCCTTAATAATATCTATCACCGGGCTAACCCATCCTCCCAAACTCCTCCCCTCTAAAACCCTCAGTTTGTTTCCCGGAGCCCATAATCTCTCATGGTTCATCTCCCACTCTGATTCCCCCCCCCTTCATTTTTCCCTTCCTTCTCCTAATGTCCTCCATGCTATTCCTTATGTTCCACAAATAAGTGAAGCCATGCGATAATTGTCTTTCTCTGCTTGACTTATTTCACGTAGCATAATCTCCTCCAGTTCCATACATATTGATGCGAATGTAAGACATCATTTTTTTAAAAAAGAAATTATTGCCAAATCCAAAGCTATAAAGATCTGTCTCTGCATTTTCTTTTAGAGTTTTAAAATTTTAGCTCTTAAATTTAGGTCTTTTCAGTTTTCATTTTGAGTTAATTTTGGTAAGTGATGTGAGATAATGGTTCAACTTCATTTCTTTGCATGTAGATATCCAGTTGTCTTTGCACCATTTGTTGAAGAGATTGTTCTTTCCCCTATCGAATGGTCTTGGTGACTTTGCCAAAAATAAGCTGATCATAGACACATGGGAGCTCTTATTATCTTTATAGAAATTTCTCCTCTAAGCTCAAGACCCATATGTATCCATCAAACCATTCAATATATCTACCCTCACATTCTCAAAGCAGACCTCATGGTCTCTGACCTCTCCAAGTCTGTTCGTGTTCCACTGTTCTTTCCGGGCACAACCATTCATCTAGCCATGGGAGGTAGAAACATTTCCTTCTCCTTCAGTATCCAATCCAATTGGATCATATCCAATTCCTGTCATCTGAGTCTCCATAATAAATCTGGAATATGTCTAGTTCTTTCAAGCTCCTCTGCCATTCCTTAGATGAAGTTACTGTGGCTTAAGCCCTATACCATTAAAAGGTCTCCTAACTAGACTCAGATCCTTGCATCCATTCTTGTACTCTTTTAGTCTACTATTCAGGGAGCTTTTTTAAAAAAGACAAATCAAGTCATGTCTCTCTCTCTCTCTCATTCTCCTGTTCCCACTCCAAGCCCACCTTGTTTAAAATTTTTCAATTTCCTCCTGTTATTCATAGGATAAGGACCAAAATAGTAGCATGGCCTGCAAGGTTCTGCAAGACCTGATCCTGAATTTCCTCTCCAGGCTGATTATATTCCACTCTTGAACCTTCAAATAAGTAACACCTACTCAAACTTCAGGTTTCACCTCAAATGTTACTTATTTAAGTGACCTCTACTAGATCAGGTCTCCTCGCCAATTGTTACTATAGCATTCTATACATTTCCTTCATAGAGCTTGTCACAATTTGAAATTATGCATCTGTGAGATTATTTAGGTCTCTTCTCTGCTAGAGTTAAAATGAAGTCCACATTTTCTGGTCTGGAAATTTTAAGACCCACCATCATCTGGCCCTAATAGACTTATTCACAACTGTTCTCCTTCACATTCCCAACCTCATATTCTAATAAAACTCTATAAAAATTCTGCCACTGTATTCTGTTCACACTGCTGTTTTCCTATTTCTTAATTTTTTCTATAATTATTTTGTTATTACTGGAGTCCATTTTCATTCTTCACTCATTCTTTTAAGTTTAATTTGTGACGTACCTGTTATGTGTCAAGTCCTACACTGGAAATGCAGGACAAAAGATACAAAAACAGAGAAAGTCGTGATTCCTGAGTCAAAGAAAGCAAGGAGACAGGCCTGTAAACAAAGAGCTACCTCCCCAGATAAAAATTGAAATGAAAAGGACTTATAAAAATTATCATGGGAACAGAGAAATCTTCTCTTCCTGAGAAAATTATCAAAGCTCCACAACAGAATGTGTAATTATAGCTAGGTCTTGAAAGATGAGTAAGAGTAGAAGAGAAAGTTTTTAGGGAGAAGCATTTAGATAATGGTAAGTCATGATGAAAGAAGGTGGCATAGTTGCAAGTAGCAAGTGGCCCAAGTTGTCTGAACCACAGGGCTTACCAAAAGCTAAGGTGCTCAAACCAAAAGCTCATGACTTTATATTTCAGATACAGTTGACCAACACAGTCTTAAGCAACTGTACCTTTCCCCCACTTTATTGGAAAGTGTAACAGTAGAATGAGAACTGTATTGTAAGATTAAACCCTTTGGTGGAAAGATTCTGGGGTGGCCCCAGTGAATCCTGCTCTCTGGTGTATAATCTTGTATAATCCCTTGCCCTTGAGTGTGGGCGGAACTTGTAACTTACTTTGATCTAAAACAATATGGTACAAGTGAAGAAATTTTGTCAAAGAAATTAAGGTCCTTAATCAGTTTATTTTGACTAATTAAAAGAGAGATTATTCAGGTTGAGGGAGGAAGGGCCTGACTCACTCAGGTGAAATCCCACAAAAGAGAGGCTGCATGCTCCCTGAAGCAAGAAATCCCACTTGTTAGAAGATGAAGTAACCTTCATGTTGGAGAAGACAACAAGGAACTTTTGACAGCCAGCAGCTGACAGCCAGCTTGAAAAGCTAGTGCCTGTCATGCAACCACAAGGAAATGAAATCTACCAACAACCTTAATGATTTTGGAAATGCATTCTTCCCCCAATCAAGACTTCAGATAAGAATGCAGCCCCAGCCAACACCTTGAGGGCAGCCCTATGGGACATTGAACAGAGGACCTGGTTGTGCCATGCCAGACTCCCAACCTAGAGCAACTGTGTGATAATAAACGTGATTGTTTGAAGCTGCTAGATTGTGGTAATCTGTTACACAGAAATGGAAAACTAATATAAACTTTAACTTAGCAAAGATGTTTTGTTGTCATTGTTGTCATGTTTTCACACTTTTGCCAAAACTGCTTAAATATCTCAAGGGACAATTAAAAGAAGATACTGGCTAGAACAAAATGGAATGTATTTCTAGCCAGCTTTAGAAAAAGAGGGAAATGACAAGTGAAGCTTCAATCTGACTTGCTCTACTTTATAGAAGATATGTAACTTGGCTGCTCCAACTTTCATTCTCAGCAGTTTCTTTGGCTTCTAATGAACCAGTTGCTCTCAGCTGAAGGGAAAAACAAATGCAGAAATATAGCAGCTTTGAGGATCAAAGCATAACCATAAAGAAACGAATGGAAAAGCACACTTATTACACAATACAAAGCAGCACATAAGTAGTCCACAGACTATTTGCCTCCATGCCTTCCTTGCCTCTGCTGTTTGAGTCAGTATCTTCCCATAGGAATAACTATATAATAGGAAGTTGATGACCCAGCATCAGATGAGTCATTACTATGACTGATATGGTCCATTTTTATATAATAAAAGCAAAGAAGGAATCCAGAGGCTCTATAACAATTTAAAATGAAAATATTATGCCTCAAGTTATAGAAAATGGCATAAGATGCTGTTCATCTTATAAAATAAATTCATAAGTAGCATAATAAACATTATGATATAAAATATAACTTTATAGCATCATTTAAAAAATATAATACACTAGACTTGATAAATATGCAGTATTTCATTTTACATATTTTTGTTAAGAAAAACTTAGCAATGATAATTAGAAATCTATATCATTTATGAAAATAGAACTAAAACTCTAAAATAAAATACCAGGGAAAAAGATGCAACAGTAAGTATATAAAGAAAGTAATCCT
>CM052807.1:99082685-99185852 GCA_028533885.1 Nasua narica | reverse complement strand
CGAGCCTGGTGGTGGGTATTGAGAAGGGCACGTATTGCATGGAGCACTGGGTGTGGTGCATGAACAATCAATATTGTAACACTGAAAAATTAAAATAAACATATTTGGGGAGAAAAAAAATTAGAGCTAAAGGAATAATTATTAAACATAAAAAGCCTTTTCCAACCATTAATGTTTAACAGGTAACTTCTAGATGCATTCCAGTTTAAATCCACTATCTTTGATCAAGCTTTGATTATTTCACCTTCTAAATAATTCTCCAATCTTTTGATGGTTCAGGTCTTCAGTATTTCTCACCTGGATGACTTAGCAGCCCCCTAAATGACATCCGCTATGGTCTGAAGATTCATGTCCTCCCAAAATTCATGTGTTGAAATCCTAAACTCCAAAGTAATAGTATTAGAAAGTAGGACCTTTGGAGGGAATTAGGTCTTGGGGGCAGAGCCCTCATGAATGGGATTAGTGTCCTTATTTAAGAAAAAAAAAAAAAGGCCCCAAAGAAATCCCTCACCCCTCTGGCCATGGCTATTTGAGGACACAGAGTCCTCATCGATAGCCATCTATGAGAAAGAGGCCTCTGCCATCAGATATCAACTCTGCCAGCACCTTGAGCTAAGACTTCCCAACCACCAGAACTGTGAAAATACATTTCAAGATGTTTATAAGAAACTCAGTCATGGCATTCTGTGATAGTGGCCAGAACAGAGTAAGAAAACCTCACTGTCCTTGGCCTAAATCCTCTAAAATATTCCCCTCACAGTAGTCAGAATCATCTTTCTAAATCTGATCATGTCGTATCCCTAATTAAAATTCTTTATTGGTTCATCTTCATCCTCAAGAGAAAATCCTAGTGTCTTGGCATGCACTCAAGGTACCCAAGGCTCTTGGACCGTGCTGATGTCTGCGCCCTACATCCTGCCTCCCTGTCTGGCCCTTGCAGGTCTGGTGCACACTCTTTCCAGCCTCCTGCCCCAAGCATTTTCCCCTCCCTCTTCACTAGAGGTATTTCTACTCATTTTTAATCCCAGCTCAGGTCTTCTATCTCCTGATTTACCTCCTATGACCTCTAGGAAGCCTTCCCAGATACCGCACTACCTCTTAGGTTCCAGCTAGTGCCCCTGTCTGCTGCCTCCACAATGCTGTGTGCATATATCCATTCCCCACTCCTGCACAGGATTATGCCAATTAGATGTATCTGTTCTACGTGATGTCTGTGCTCCTCGATATGATGCTCGGTGCTCAACACACAGAAGGTGACTACTGCTCCCAGAAAGAATGATGAAAAAATTGGAACAAAGGAGCAAAAGTGATCTGTGTTGGTTGGAACACCTTTACTGAAACACAGGCTAGAATGGAATCATCTGTGGGGAGTTAGTTGCCCAGACAAGGTGAAAATGACTGAAAGTATTATCTACGACCAATCCTAAAAGAAAGCGCTGCAAAGTCAACCTTCCAGATCTGAAATATCCTATAGTCCTACCTAATATCACCTTATATCCACTCTTAGAGAATGTGCTATTTCCCTTCTAAGCTAAAAAAAATAATTAAATAAAAATAAAACAAACACACGAAGCCTTATGTACAAAATGAAATGCTAAGAAAGCTAAAGATGGTGGCTACATTTAACTGTCTGCACACAGTCTAACAAGAAGAGTACGGACAGAGAAAGTCACTCCCCTAATTCTGCAATTTAAGGCAAGTGTCTGTCTGTTTCTTGGAGGAGCTCTAAACTCTTAGGACATCTTACAAACCTTTCCTCATCTGCCCCCACCTACCTCTCCAGGCTTCTCTTTGCATAGTCTCCTTGGTATGGCTCAAGTTCCAGCAGTTTCTCCTATTGGACAACGTTTTTCCTTACCAATGTCAATAAGTTTGTTATTTAAAGAGAATTCAATGACTATGGCAATATTTAAACATCCAGATATTTTTCCGTTTCATTTTGGCAGATAAAAATTTAGTGCAATGATCATTGTAAAAATGAGAAATAAAATGTTTTCTCATTTCGCGAGGATTCAAATAATAGAGTAGGTGTCTTTTGACAAAAGATGTGCTTCAAATAATTTTGAAAAGTTCAATTTGTCTGAATGGAAAATGAAGCATAATTGATTTTTGACATGTTAATTTTAAGTGAGCTGGTTGTCAGATTTCACTTGAAAACGACCCACAATATCTATATCAAGGGCATGTCAACTATCTTCAGCCATTATTGTCATTTTTCTGTGTTCATAAATTTATCCTACTACTATAAATGCTATTATTTGACATGTGTGAGGAAGGAAGAATTATGGTTAATCATATTCTAGTTTATTGTAAACATAATAAACACCACACAGAAATTAATAATCTATAACAATCCCTACATGGATTCCAATGTTCAACAATAAAATTAGAAATGATATTGAACCTCTACAGAGGTCAAAGCATCATACTAGATGCTGCCTCCACCATGAGGAATAAGAAATGGCCTCTGCCCACTGGGGAGAGAAACCTGAAGACAAAATCCTCCCCACTTTATGTAAGATTTATATTAGTAGGAAATGAGTTTTCAGGGGCACAAAAAATATAATTGCCTTCAGGTGACAGAAAGTTTTCACAAAAGAGGTTACATGTCCTGAAGGATCTATAGGAGTTTGTCAGGTGAAAGGAACCATGAAGATAATGGCCCAGAATCATGAAATGGCCTGGCACTCTCTGGATCCGGAGACTGAAATATCAGGGGCAGAGTGTGTGGATAAGAGAGAGACAAGTCTTCAAGGAAGGACCCAGGATGCCACACCAAAGAGCATGGTTTTTTTCCCCAGGGACAATTAGATTTGCCTTTTGGGTAGAAACAAATGGAGTAGAGGTGAATACAGCAGACAAAAAGGCATAGAGAAAGACAGAAAGCCTAGTGTGGAGGCTGGGTGAGAAAACTCCTTCACTTCACATGTCTCATCTTTCTCTTGGGACCAGCAGCTAGCCCAGGCAGCATGTGTGTGTGTGTGTGTGTGTGTGTGTGTGTGTGTGTGTGTGTGTGTGTTTAATGTCCACATTGGAAGTGCAAGAGTTGTACTTCGAGAAGTTTAAGGTGGGAACATGTCACACCTCTTAAAGGTTAGCCTTGAAACTGGTGCATCATCACTTCTGCTCTACCGGCCATGTGGCCAAACTCAAAGTCAGATAGGGAAAAACACCCTACGTTTTTACTAGTAGGAACCACAAAGTCAAACGGCAAAGGGCAGGAAGAACTGCTGCTGACAGTGCAATCTATCACACTCTGCCCTCTGGCCCACAGTCCCTTGTGTTCCTCTCAAATACAATATACACCCACCCACCCCCATCAATGGATTCTCAAAAGCCACATCCAATCACTGCATCATATTCCAAGTTTAGGATCTTGTAATCTACGTTAGATCCAGATGAGTCTCATTTTGAAAAAAACGATTGCTCTTTGTTCAGAGAATACCAAACAAAAGAACAAGCTACCTGCCCCCACCTGATCACACACACACAGAGCTTACAAACAACGGTGAATTGGGGGCAGGATACCAGCAATACATATTTAAGAACGAGAGGCTCCTAGCAGTCACTAGCCCACAGCAATTCTGAAATCCCACTGGACAAACGTTGCTCTGGATGGGGAATGTTTCTGGTTAGGTCTGGGTTCTGTTTCCTGGAAGTGCCTCCCCACCGTCCCTTGTTTTCTAGGTTTTCACCCTGCTCTTTGAGATTTCATCCTCCTCCTCAGCCACTTCTGAAAAGGGCTTTGGAAGATACGCCATTTTAACAACAGAGCAACTTTCTCAGGAGTTAAAAAAAATATTTTCAAAGAGGTTTCATTTCTTTTAGTCCTAGATGGCAGTGCTTTTGCGAATTCAACTGTCTAAAACAATTTGTGAATTTCTAAAACAATTTGTGAATTTGTGAACTGTCTAAAACAAATGTCTAAAACATTTGATTCCAGTCTACTCTGTGTGCCTAAAGTCAGAAGTCACACCCAGAATTCTTTTCTAGACATGCTTTTCTCTCACTCTTGAATTAATTACTATGACTAAGCACATTTGACTAACAGGGGAACCATGCCCTTAAACTTCATAAATGTCTTTTTCAGCTAAAAAGGTATACTCCAGGCTCTCAATTTTCTCAATATCCGTCTCTTTTATACAACTAAAAATTGAGGACTTCACAAAGTTCACCTTAGAAAATTCTAGAAAGTACAAGAATACACAAGCACCCATTCCATTAAATATCAGGGCAATGGTACTCACTTGTCGTGTAACCTCTGGAAATCTCCACTGTGCCCATGAGAAAATAATAGCAAAAAAGACAATGTCCTAGTGTTGTGATGAAAATAATCTGATCTCACCAGACCCCAAAATGACCTTGGAAATTCCCAGGAATCACCCAACTCCACTTTGAGAATTCTTGGTCTAGATACTCTTTCTTCTCAGAGGTTCAGGACCATTTCTATAGCCACACCCTTGATTTTTCCACAAATAACATCAATGTACATATATTATTTATCTTTGTATCACCGTAGTCTTTAAGAGCTCCATTTTCTCTAAGAATGTAGAACTTGATAATTTGATACATAAAATAATTCTTCACTAGAAATATTTTGGATAAGAAAAAGTGACTATCCACAACACTAACTTGCCTGGCATTCTGTTAACTCCAACTGTGAAACAGTCTATCTAAACATCAATAAGAAGCAGAACTCTGAAAATCTCTACAGAGTTGGAGAGACAAAAATTAAGAGCTCATGACTAACTAAGATAGGCCCTGATGGAACCCTAACAGTTTTGATTAAACTCTGAAGGATTGGGGTGTCTGGGTGGCTCAGTCAGTTGTCTCACTCTTGATTTGATTTTGGCTCAGGTCATAATCTCAGGGTTGTGGGATTGAGCCCCATGTCAGGCTCTGTGCTCAGCACGGAGTCTGCTTGCGTTTTCTCCCTCTGCCCCCCATCCCCTATGGCACATGGGCTCTCCCTAAAGTAAATAAATCTTTAAAAAACAAAGTCCCTCATGGATTAAACAACAAAAATAAGAATAATAAGAATAAGCCAGGGACATAAATTCAACTTGCAATCAGCTGCCTGCAACAGTGAAAAGTAGATCTCTGGGAAAAGATAACAGCATTCAAAGACCCAGAGTATTTCTACAATTTTTCTTAACAATGTCAATCCCTCAGTAAAGAAATATTCAAGATGAGAAGGCACAATGTGACCAAAACCTGAGAGAAATAATGTAAAATGGAACAAATCCATAAGATATTCTGATATTAGAGTTATCGACAGACTTTAAAATAACTAAGATGAATACATCTAAGGATGTAAATTATAAGATTTCAACAGAGAATTAGAAACTATAAAAAAAAGAAGCAAGTGGAAACTCTAAGCTGCAAATGAAACAGGTGATATTAAATACTTACCAGATTAGGTAAACAATGAATTAGACACAGTTGAAGAGAAAAATAGTTTCTGCTAAAATTTTTCTTGGAATTGTACCGAATCTGTAAATCAATACAGGAAGAACTGACATTTGCCTCCCAACCTAAGAACATGGCGTCTCTCTATTTATTTAGGTTTATTTTCTTTAGGAATGTTTTGTAGAACTCAGTGTACAAGTCTTGGATAACTTTTATCAAATTTATATCAAAGTAGGTAATATTTTTGATGCTAGTATAAATAGTATTGATTTTCATTTTGATTTTTTAGTATATATAAATGCAACTGATGTGTGTGTGCACGCAAAAAGATGGTCTTGTTAAACATGGGGACTGGATTCTTGGGCAGAAAGAGCTGCACTGGGGTTGTGAAGAATGGCTGATTATATTGTTTGGAGTTGGGGGACAACTGATTTGTACATTGACCATGTATATGATAACCCTGTTACTCACTTATTTTAGAATTTTTATATATTCCATAGGTTTTCCGTAGAGTTCAGTATGTCATGTGTGAAAAAACTTTTATCTCTTCCTTTATAATTTGAGTGGTGGTTTTCTTTTTCTTGCCAAATTGTCTTGGCTAGAAACTTCAATAAATGCTTAATAGAAGATAGTGGACTTCCTTACTTTGTCTCTGATCTTAGGGAAAAAACATTTGAGTCTTTCAACATTAAGTATGAGGTTAGCCACAGATTTTTCTTAAGATGCCCTTTATCAAGATGAAGTTCTTTTATTTTTAACTTTTTACTGTAAGTTTTTATCAGAAATGAATGTTGGGTTTTATCAAATGCCCTTTTTGAATTTTTTAGATGATCATATGGTTTTCCTATGTCAGTCTGTTAATAATTATATTAATTTTCTAATGTTGGCCCAAATTTGCGTTAACACCTTTGCATACACCTCACGAGTTCATATATCATCCTTTTTACACATCATTAAATTCAAATTGCTAAACTTTGTTTAGAACTTTTGCATCTGTGTTTGTGATAAATATTGGCTTGTCATTTATCTTGTGATTTTGGTATCAGAGTGATGCTGGCCTCAGAGAAGGAGTTGGGAATTATCTCCTCTTCTATTTCATGTGTGTATTTGTTGAGAATTGGATATTTTCCTCCTTAAATATTTGAAAGAATTCACCAGTATAGTTAGGTTGGGCACTTTCTGTCAGAAGTTAGGTTTGGCACTTTCTGTCAGAGCACCCAGGGTGCCTGGGTGGCTCAGTCAGTTAAGCATCTGACTTGATTTCAGCTCAGGTCGTGATCTCAGGGTCCTGAGATGAAGCCCTGCATGAGGCTCTATGCTCAGCACAGTTGGCTTGAGTTTCTCTCTCCCCCTCTGATCCTCCCTCCCACTCGCATGTGTTCTCTAAAAAAAAAAAATCTGTAGAATCTGTAGTCATTTCTCTCATTCCTAATGTTGGTAATTTGTCTTTTTTTTTTTTTTTTCCTCATCAGTCTGACTAAAGATTTATCAATTTAGTTCCACTTTCTCAATGGATTTTATTTTCTATTGCACTGACTTCTTTTCTAATCCTTTTTCCTTTCTTTTGTTTGAGCTTCAGTTGCTATTATTTTTCTAGCTTAAGGTGGAAGCTTCAGTCTTTGATTTGAATTCCTTTCTTTTCTAATATGAACATTTACTTTCATTTTTAAACCACTTATCTTTATATTTAAATAGGTTTCATGGATTCAATATCTAGCTGGATTAAAAAAAAACTCAACTGATCCGGGTAACTGAAAATTAACAGTTAATGTAATTATTCATATTGCTGTTTAAATCTACCATCATATTGTTTTGTTTTTTTAATTTTCTATTTGTCACATTTATTCTTTGTCTCCCTTTCTTCTTTTGGATTACTTTTTGTGGCTACATTTTATCATCTTTGTTATTTTTTTTTATTAGTTATGACTTTTTCTTCTTCTTTTTGCTTTAGGGCTTACAGTATATATTCTTATCAGTTTACTTTCAAGCAATACTACACTATCTCACAGTTAGTGTTAGAAGCTTAGAGTAGTATACTTACATTCCCTCCGCCCATCCTTGATACTGTTGTAAGACATTCCACTTTACTTATGTTAACCACATGACTGCAACCACATGAGAAGAGATTCGCAAACAACATATCATCATTTTTGCTTTAAATCATTATCTTTTAAGGATAATTTAAAATAAAAGACTTACATTGTTCATATATTTACTATTTTTGTTGTATTATTTTGTACTATTTTGTTGTAAGGCATTCCACTTTACTTATGTTAACCACATGACTGCAACCACATGAGAAGAGATTCGCAAACAACATATCATCATTTTTGCTTTAAATCATTATCTTTTAAGGATAATTTAAAATAAAAGACTTACATTGTTCATATATTTACTATTTTTGGTGTCCTGGTTACTTTGCATAGAAATATATTTCTATCTGGTACCATTTTCCTTGACTAAAGGCATTCTTTAACATTTCCTATAGAGCGAGTCTGCTTGTGATGAATTCTTTCAGCCTTTCAAGGTCTGAAAAAGTTTTTATTTCATTTTCATTTTGAAAGATATCTTTGCTGGATATAGAATTCAAAGTAGAGTATTTTTCTTCCAGTACTTTAAAGATGTTACTCCATTGCCTCTGACACTCTTGTCTTTCTTCTTCTGTGTCTTTTAAATTTAGCTGTTTTAAGAATTTTCCTTTGAAACAGTTTTAAGGAATTTGATTATGATGTGTTTTGGTATAGTTTTATTTCCTGTACTTAGAGGCTCATTGAGTTTCTTGGTCTCATTTGTTTCCCTCTCTCAGGGAACACTATCCTGTGCTGCCTAATACCTGATATTTCAAAACTGTCTCATATTTTGCATTTTTAGAATTTCAATTAAGTAAATCCAATCTCTCTCATTCCATTTTGGCCAGAGGCAAAAGTTCAATTTCAGGCATCTGATTTTTACCATATAAAAATTTTATTTTTTGGGTAGTGTGGGGGAGGAGCAAGATGGAGGAGGAGTAGGAGACTGAGATATAAGCCAGTCCCAGAAGTTCAGCTAGACAGTTATCAAAGCATTCTGAACACCTACAAACTCAAGAGGAGATAAAAGAGAAGAAGTAATTCTAGGACAGAAAATTGGCCACTTCCTGGAAGGTAGGATATGCAGAGAAGTGAATCCAAAGCAACAGGAAGATAGACCATGGGGGGAGGGGCTGGGGAGTGTGGTAGTGGCACAAAAACAGGCATATAGATCAATGGAACAGAATAGAGAGCCCAGAAATGGACCCTCAACTCTATGGTCAATTAATCACGACAAAGCAGGAAAGAATATTCAGTGGAAAAAAGACAGTGTCTTTAACAAATGGTGTTGGGAAAAACGGACAGCCACATGCAGAAGAATGAAACTGGACCATTTCCTCACACCACACACAAAAATAGACTCAAAATGGATGAAAGACCTCAATGTGAGGCAGGAATCCATCAAAATCCTGGAGGAGAACACAAGTAGTAACCTCTTTGATCTCTGCGGCAGCAACTTCTTCCTTAAAAAATCGCCAAAGGCAAGGGAAGCAAGGGCAAAAACGAACTATTGGAACTTCATCAAGGTCAAAAGCTTTTGCACGGCAAAGAAAAGTCAACAAAACCAAAAGACAACTGACAGAATGGGAGAAGAGATTCGCAAACAACATATCAGATAAAGGGCTATTATCCAAAATCTATAAAGAACTTCTCAAACCCAACACCCAAAGAACAAAAAATCCAATCAAGAAATGGGCAGAAGACATGAACAGACATTTCTGCAAAGAGGACATCCAAATGACCAAGAGACATAGGAAAAAGTGCTCAACATCACTCAGCATCAGGGAAATACAAATCAAAACCACAGTGAGATACTACCTCACACCAGTCAGAATGGCTAAAATTAGCAAGTCAGGAAATGACAGATGTTGGTGAGGATGCAGAGAAAGGGGAACCCTCCTACACTGCTAGTGGGAATGCAAGCTGGTGCAGCCACTCTGGAAAACAGTATGGAGGTTCCTCAAAAAGTTGAAAATAGAGCTACCCTACGACCCAGCAATCGCACTACTGGGTATTTACCCTTAAGATACAAACGTAGTGATCCGAAGGGGCACACACACCCAAATGTTTATAGCAGCAATGTCCACCATAGCCAAACTATGGAAAGAACCCAGATGTCCATCAACAGATGAATGGATAAAAACGATGTCATATATATATATATTTCATTTCAAGAGAAATGAAATCTTGCCATTTGCAACAACATTGATGGAACTAGAGGGTATTATGCTAAGCGAAAAAGCCAATCAGAGAAAGACAATTATCATATGATCTCTCTGATACAAAGAATTTGAGAGGCAGGGCGGGGGGTCATGGGGGGTGGGGGGGAAATGAAACATGATGGAATCAGGAGGAGACAAACCATAAGAGACTCTTAAACTCACGAAACAAACTGGGGGTTGCTGGGGGGTAGGGGGATAGGGATAGGGTAGCTGGGTTATGGACATTGGGGAGGGTATGTGCTATGGTGAGTGCTATGAAATGTGTAAGCCTGATGATTCACAGACATATACCCCTGGGGCAAATAATACATTATATGTTAATAAAAATTTTTTTTAAAAATTTTTATTTTTGTGCTTAGCTTTTAAATTCCATGACAAAATGTTTCATCTATATGCATACAGTTACTACAATTGTTTTATTTATCCCACCTCTTTTAATACACATCATGTGCATTTATAGAAAAAGGGAATAAGAAATATTAATGGACTTAAATACAGCATGTAGGCAGGAAACACTTTTATGTTTTCTAAACCTGTTTGATAATGATATATGTGAAAACTTGTTAAAAATCATAATGCTTCCAATAATCTTTCAGGAAAAAAGATCACATTAGCACTCATTTATACTTCAACACAAACGTATTCTCTGAGCTACACTGGGAAAAAGTAATATTTCTGTTTTTATTTCCTGAAGTAATTATTAGTACATTTACACTTATTAAATATATCCTTAAAATTTCCACCACTTTGGAAAATCATAAAGTTAGTAAGCTAGCTAGATTTCCTTTCTATTTTAGTAAATATTTTTTATCTCAGAAGTCAAACTGGGTAGGAGTGCTGTATACAGAGTATATAGTTTAAATCTTTGGGACAAGAGACTACAAGTAGGTAAATAAGCCAGTAGCCCTCCTAATCTTGTATCACTAAGACTGTATATCACAGCAGGCAGATGTATAGATAGATCCACCCATACCAGAGAGGTGTGAATTCTTTTTACAATTAACCTTCCTAAGTTTTATGGTAAGGTCAATAATATAAAAACATTACACATAGCACACAAAGAACTAGAGAAAGTTAATGATACAAACCACAAAGCAAAATAATTCACACTTCTCATTTGGAAGGGAAAAAAATGGGACTAATACTGAATACTTAGCATCTAATATAAAATTTTCACTGATTATAAGTTGAATCATGTTGATTAAAACTTTACAGAATAATTTGCATGTTATTATTTCATGAGATAATCAGCAGATACACAGTTCTAGTCAAGTCTTATAAACCTCTAAACGTTTTCATAGGTAAAGTGAAATTAGCTAAAAAATACCAAACAGGAGTAGAGATTTGTGAGAAGTACAAAACACATAAATGCAATAGATATATAATAAACTGTGCAATCCAAAATTCCCAAAATTTCCTTATGAAATGTACAAGTAATAAATAAGAGTCATACATCATACTTGACTTTATCAAGTTAACAAAATAATTACTAACCAATCTTGTGTTTTACTAGTCAATTGCTTAGAAACACCAACTGCCATTTAAAAACTGCTTTCACCATTAAAAATAGAAGGCATATCAAATTCTGTAATCCTCAAACATCCAAAAAAACTTGGAAGGCAACTGTCAATCAAAAATATTATCTGTTAAAAAAGGTGATTAAAAAACATACATAACCTATTTTTTTCATACAATTTTCTTTTCTTATGGCAAAGGGCACTTAGTGTATAGTTAAAGCTTTCAGAAATTAAAGATCCTGTTGGCTTTCCTGTTAGCCAGATGACATGTTGTACAGTTTTTAATATAAAAATATAAGTATCTTTGACAGAGAAGGTGAAATAGTGGTTGGTATAAAATCCCATCACCATTTTACTTGAAAAAACCTCTTCTCCCAGAGACCATGAAAACAATACTGATTCCATGCAGTTCTGTCACCAGAAGCTTCCCAAATTATAAAACATTAAGGTATTCACTGAAATTTCAAAAGTGGGCCCGTAGTCTTTTGTTTTCTTCTCGTAGTCTTTCAATTTCGGCCACTAAACCTTCATTCACCGAGTATCTTTCCAGCAAAGAGTGCATTTCATTCTAGAAAAGAAAATAAATGCTTTTTAAATCACTGGTATTTCACATTTATTTGGCAAGCTGTTTTACATACTTTCAGTTATCATTTCTGTCATGTTCAATTAACTAGCTGAATGGTATTTCTTGTACTTAACCATCCTCACTACTTTGTTAATATAAATGAAAGATCATTGGTGAAAGTTATATATTTGGAAGGCTTATATTTGCACATGTGGGAAGCTTTTAGCTTACTTATTTAAATACACAAATAAATAAAAAGCTGTGAAAAAGCAGCTTTAACTATAGGTTAAAAAGAAGAGTGACTATTTTACTTATTGAATTTCTAAAACTCTATTCTAGTAACTAGATATAATAAAGTAAAAATATATCACCCCTTATTTTTAGATCCACAACTCAACATTCATTTAAAATAAAATATGTCATACCTACCAACTGCATGTGAAACTGTTTAATCATCTCCACTTGCAAATTCACAATGTCCCTATGGCATGCTTCTCTAGGGAAGAATATAATACTTGTTAGAATTATAATGGTTTTGCCAATTGTAGATCATTCAAGAAACTGCTAAACTTTCTCATTGTTTCAAATTATTGGATGTTAGTAATAATAATAGTAATAATAATAATACCAATGCACCTAGAATTTATTTACTATGTAGTAGGCACTGTTTCTTGTACTTTGAATGGAAGAACTCATTTAATCTTTACCATCAAGTGCAATTATTAGCTCCATTTTACCAATGAAGGAACTGAACCACAGAGCAGTTAAAACTTATCCAATCAAACAATAGGTAAGTGGTAGAGATAGTATATAAACCCTTGCTGTACACACACCTCCAGAACTCTCATACTATACATCCTTTAATAGAGAAATTATCATTAAAGAAACACACAGGTTTATATTACGATGAGATATGGATAATTTACTAGATTACAATGTTTTAATTATTATCAATGTTTTAGGTATTAAAAAAAATACTTCCAGGAGAATGGAAAGGGTTATTTGGGTGGTTATAATAAAGGTTACACTATAAAATGCAATTCATTCATGCCTACAAAAGACTAGATGAAAATTAGGAAATAAAAAGGATCGTTCAGTCACCTACCATACAACTTGTGAGTTAGAGCATTACCAAAATCATAGAAGCTTCCTATGTGTTCCTCTCTGATTCCATCACTTAACTTAGGAGAAGCCCAAGAAAGAAGTCGCTACTCTGATGAATTTTGCTTAAGCAAAGAAATGTTTAAAAAAATTGTCTAACGTAGAAGCTGTAGTCAATATATTTCTGCTGTGCTTGGTTTTGAGCATTATAAAAACACCACATCCTATGTAGTACTGAGTAGTGTACACTTAAAGAAAAACCCAATATCATGTTTTAAACATTCATATCTATATATCTGTAAGTCACTGATTTGTGTCAGTGCACAAATTCTCCTATCAACTGACAGACTGTTTTTAAGATTTTACTATTACAGCATTGTTATAAACAATCATATATATATTTCCCAACCCACATGTGCCCTTAACTGCAGAAGAGAGATCCAAGAGTAGATATGCTGAGTTAAAGGTATGACCCACATGTATACTTGTTTAGTTTCACAAAATAATGCAAAAATTATTTGCTGAAGTGGTAGTATCAGCGGGCATGCTTGTCATCAGTGTAACAGAGACCTCTTGTTCTATAACCACACGAAGACTTGGTCTTGCCAGACTTTTCACATTTTCCCATCTAATGAGTATGAAACAGTATCTCGTTGCATTTTCAGTTCTCTGATCAACCACAGGATTGAACAACTTTCCTTATGTTCATAGACAATTCCTCTTTTGTGGAACGCTTGTCAATGCTTTTTAACCTTGTTTTTCTATTGAACATCTTTTTTTTTTTTAAACTTTGAGAGAGAGAGCGCGCGCACCAGCATGGGGAGGGGCAGAGGGAAAGCAGACCCCCTGCTGAGCAGGAAGCCTGATGCAGGACCCAATCCCAGGACCCTAGGATCATGAACTGAGCTGAAGGCAGACACTTAACTGATTGAGCCACACAGGTGCCCCTTGAATGTCTTTTTTTCTTATTTATTTCTAAGAGTTCTTTACATCATCTGATCCTTTGTTGGATTCTTTGTTGGAATACTACAGATAGATTTTTATCTTTTCACTTTGTTAAGGGTGTCTTGTGATGAGCAGTCCTTGTCAACATTCTCTAATTACTGGCCTAATAACACAATCAAATTTGCCAATCTATTTTTATAGGTAGTGTATCCTCTTATGTTTTGATAACTTCCCTACCCTGAAGTCATAATTCTCTTACAATGCCTAAAATTTTATCCTTTAAACTTTTACACTGGGTAGAATTGATTTTTTTAATAGCAGCGAATAGGGATCTATACTTTTCCTCTGTTGTATATATACCCAGGTTTTTCTCTGGTCTATTCGATTCCTTTGGGCAATCTGTCCATCCTGTGCTAATGCTACACTATTTTAATTATAGCTTAATAATTAAGTTTACCCATCTGACAAATAAGTCGGCTTTAACCTTATTCTTTTCTAGAATGTCTTGGTTATTCCTGGGTCTTTTCTTCTTTCACATAAATTTTGAAGTTATCCTATCATCCTCTTCCAAAAAACACAGTTGAGATTTGACTGAAATTGTACTCGATCTATAGACGAATTTAGAAGAACAGACATCTTATTTAAGTGTTAATGCTTTCTAATACATTTTTAAGTGTTTTTCCACAAAGATCTTTACCATCTTTGGTCAGATTTATTCCTTTGTACATTTTCTGTTACAACTTCTTCTGTTACAAATTAAGGATTTTCTAAAAAATTCTCTTCTGCTTTCAATTATGACAAAAGCTGTATTTAAAACAAACCAACCAGTGGTGTCTGGGTGGCTCAGTCAGTTAAGGAGCTGCCTTCGGCTCAGATCATGTTCTCAGGGTCCTGGGATGGAGCCGCAAGTTGGGCTCCCCACTGAGTGGGGAATCTGCTTCTCCCTCTCTTTCTGCCTCTCCCCACTACTCATGCTCTCTCTCTCTCTCAAATAAAATAAATCTTAAAAAACAAAAATAAAATAAAATAAAATAAAATAAAACAAAACAAAGCATCAGAGAACCACTAAGGTGGTCAGGATTTGAGATGCTACGGTCTTGCAGAGTTAAGGGAAGTCTACTAGGTTAAGCCCCACAGTTACCTCTGCTTTTCCCTCTGGGGAATGTGCTGATTAGACAGTGTGGGGAACAGAGACTGAGCTGAAAGCAGTGGCCTGGAGCTTGAGAGAGTCTCACTGGGTTGGGGATTGCTAGGGTTTGGGACAGCCAAAGCAGGTAAGGCTTCAAGATGCCAAGAAGGTACCTGCAGAAAGTAAACCTAAAACCGTACAATTTCCCCCTTGCATTATCTGTTGACTCCTAAGCAATGCCTATACTGGGTTAGATGGCAGAAAATTAAACATAAAGTTGCAGCTAGAATACAGAAATACTCTGGCAGCCTTGTGATGCTGGAGAAATAGAGGTTAAAGTTCAGGACCCATCAAGGTAAAAAGGCCTGGTGAATACTCCAGACATTCAGCTTACATCCTAGAAGGGCAGAGACTAAATAAACCCTAGAAATAAAGGAAAACCAGAAATAAACTAGCCATAAGAAAACCTGAAAGTCAGCAAGTACAGGAACAAAGTGATCTGCTTGCCAGAAGAAACTTAAATCTTCTTGAAAGACAATAAAAATAGACCCAAAGACTTCTGCTTAGGATATAATCTTTCCAACTCTAATAGTGAGGACAAGCCAGATAACCTATAAAATCATACATTTTTATATTCAACTTGAGAGTACAAAGAAACCTAAATGAATGAAAATTCAGAAAATGGTGAGTCCCTCCTAGGAGAAGAGATCCATGATTGTTTTCATCAACAGAGTGGGGGGGGGAGTAGGAAGCTAAGGGGTGGGGATGACACAGCTGCCGTTGATACGGTAAGAACTAACAAATTTTTATAAATTTTTGAAGGCCAAGTAGGAATGGACCCAAGGAGCCCTAGCCACAGAGAAAGTCTCCATTCACTCACCAACTATTTGCCACAGACCTTCACTGAGCGCTTATGTAAACCACCAGGGACAGGGCAAGAGGACTGAAAGACACCCTAAGGCAGAGAGGCACAGAGCATGTGAAGACTGAGCAATGACAACTGAGAGTAACCCATCTGAAGCACTCCAAATCCCTGTGGAGAAGCCAGCCTCCACAGATGACAGGGCCCCTCAACACCCCCTCCATCCCTCCACTGTAAGGTATAGCTCTTCTCGACTTACTGAAGGCTGAAGTCAGAGCAGGAAAATTTACAGAAATCCTCTGAGCCATTCTGGGTCCTCACTGAGTCCCAAGCAGAGGCTGCTGATGGTTACTGGAAGGGCAGAAGAGTTGAGAGGCCCCTACTCACCACCCCCTCCCCAGATGCAGGGATGCAAGGTGTGCTGAAAGCTGAAGGCAGAGCAGTGCTCTTTCTCAATCTGCCCAGCATAAGAGCTTTCTCCCTTTCCACCACTGCTTTACTCACATTATATTCAAGTCAGCTGTCCTCAGACAATTCTGTTTTGCTGCATATATACATTCCTGAAAAACTTCATATTCTTGAAAATAACAGGACCAGATTTTTAAAAATGTAGAGTGTGTGTGTGTGTGTGTGTGTGTGTGATGGAATATTACTCAGCCGTAAAAAAAGAAATCTCACACTATGCAAGCACATGGGTGAGCCTGGAAGACATGATGTTAAGTGAAATAAGCCAGTCACGGAAGGACAAATACTGCATGATTCCACTTATATGAGATATCTAAAACAGTCAAACTCATGGAAGCAAAGAACAGAACTGTAGGTATCAGGGGTTAGGAAGAACAGGAAATAGGACGTTGCCAAGTGACAAATACTAAATTTCAATTAAACAAAATGAGAAACTTGCAGAGATTTGCTGTACAACAACACTGTGCCTATGGTTAGCAATACTGTATTGTACGGTTAAAATTTATTAAGAAGGTAGATCTCATTGTAAGTGTTCTCATCACAATAAAGCTAAAACAATAAAAAAAGAAAAGAAAAGAGAAACAAAGAAAGAAGATAACAGGACTTAAAGAAAAAGGATTAGGGCAGACAACCCAAAACGTATGCAACTTTGTAACCACAGCATTTACAAAAACAATTAAACCCTAGTTTAAAAAAAATACTAGGATAGTTTAAATAGTGAATAACCAATGATTTTTACCTTAAAGACATGATGGTCACTTGATAAAAAGGGTAAGAAAAGAGAAGGATTGGGGCTGTGAAGGATGGAGGCAGGGATAAAATACCCAAAGATGGGGAATAATCACAAAATAAGTCCTTCCAAACACAGAGCACAAAGCCAAACCAGGTGAAGAGGAAGAGAAGAGAAAGAGACAGGTACTGAGAGGTGGTTTGCTGCCTTTAGCTATGCTCATTTATTTTGTTTTGCTGGCTGTTACAGGAACCAACAAAATTCCCTCATCATGTTGTCATCACTGTCCTATTTACCCATCAGAAATGAACTAATCCACATTAAAGAAACATACATCATAACAGGGCACATTGTACTTACCCCAATTAAACTAGAAGGCCTTTGTGGACAGATCATTCATATTTGTATCCTTAATAACCAGTATATATACTAAGCATGTTGTCAAAAATGACCAAAAATGATGATTTTATTCTTTAAAAATATATTTGCTAACATTTACAAATATTTTTTCAAAACACTTATTTTTTTTTTTAAAGTACACTCCACCTCCAACATGCAGCCCAATGCGGGGCTTGAACTCATGACTCTGAGATCAAGACCTGAGCTGAGATTAAGAGTCGGGTGCTCAACCGACTACACCACCCAGGTGTCCCCAAAACAATTTTTTCAAAGATTTTATTTATTTATTTGAGAGAGAGAGAGTGCACACGCAAGCAGGGAGAGTGGGAGGCAGAGGGAGACAGGGCTCGATCCCAGGACCATGGGATCACGACCTGAGCTGAAGGCAGACACCCAAACAACTGTGCCACCCAAGTGCCCCCCCAAAACACTTTTAACATTAAAAAGAAACATGCACTGGGACACCTGGTGGCACAGTTGGTTAGTGTCTGACTCTTGATCTCAGCTCAGGTCTTCATCTCAGGGTCATGAAATTGAGCCCCATGTCATGCTCCATGCTTAGTGCGGAATCTGCTTGAGTTTCTCCCTCTCCCTCTGTCCCTCCCATTCATGCTCTCTGTAAATAAATAAATAAATAAATAAATCTTAAAAAAGAAAAAAGAAGCCTATACCAACAAAAACTTGTACATCTTCTCCAGCATTCTTGCTCATGATATTCTAAATAATAGCTAGAGTACTAACTACAGGTCAGAAAGGGAAAAAACATCCACAAAGATTCTAATAATTGAAAATAGCTTCCAATTTATATATTGAGATGATAGGTAAAATGAAGCAAAAATGTCGAACATATTCTTACAGTATTCTAAATTCAAAAGATGAGGAGACAAGGATAGATCCAGGCAAAAAATTTGGTCAATTCACTATTACATTCTGATGCATTCTGTTTGAAAATATTCTGAATTCCTTTAAAAAGTTATTTCTCTATTACATTATTACACATAGCATTCTTAACAGGTGATCTATAAATACTTCACGTAAGAATACCACTGGACCTTTACCAGAATCTGTCCAAATCTTGATGATAAAAAAAAAAATCCATGGTGGCAGCCTGCCTGCTAGACTACCCTGCCAAATTATCTAATAATTGCCCTAGGTAAATGTACCTTTTCCTGGCTGATACTCAATAATTTCAATATGGCAAGATCAACAAAACTCATCACGCTTTCTATTGTTTTTATGGACCCCAAAACCTAGGCAAAAGTAGTAATCGCCAGTATTACTTACAGTTCCAGTTTTACGCCCAATAAAAAAAGCCAGTTAATGTCTAGATAGAAAGAGCAATTTCTCAATTACTACCTAAAGTCATCCAATGTCTCCTGTATCATGTTCTGAATAAAACGGATTTGAACAGATGTCAGTGGTATGTTTGGCCGATTATTTCCAATGGTATCAGCTATTTTTTCTGATAGTGAACTGGCAACTCCAGCCGTGACAGAGGATGCTATCTTTGGATCTAAAATAAAAAACGGAGAAAATATTAATAGTCAGTTTAGACGAAGAGACATCAAACATTTATAAGTAAGATTTCGCATGAGGATACTTGAAAAACTGGTAAAGAACAGTGTTCCTGTGACATTTAGAAAAACTCACTGTCCGGAATACAAATCTTAGAAACTTTCTATGACATTATTTCTAATAGTCATTTATCTATATCCATAAACTGCCAACTGTCTAATATAATAACGTACGACAGAAGATTAATCTTGAAGAATCCTGAAACCATTTCCTCTTATAAAAGATGAATGTGACATGCTATCCCACAAACTAGATAAACCAAGACTATTAAAAATAAACAGAAAGAATATAGGAGTAAAGTGCCACTACAAGCAAAGCCCCAGAGTTTATACTAATAGAGTATATCCACAGAAACCTTAAAGTAAAATATAAATATCTATATAAAAGAGTTACTTCTATACAAAGAGTTGTTTTCTATAGATAATTTGTAAAACTGGACCCAATATCCCATTAAATGTGATAGAGTTTTTAGGATCTGTGGCATGAATTCTATGTAGGACTTTAGTATGGAGGAGGAAAAAAAAAATTTCAGGTAGTTAATAACTCATTTTCAAAGGGTCCTACATTATATTCCTATTTGTACCATATCAGATCAAGACCCTTAACACATTAGATTGAAAATAAAATTCACACCAAAAGAATATCAAATCAATGTCACTGAGTTTAGCCATTCATATACATGTCATTGTCCTCTAGTAAGAGAGTCATAGAAGACAAGTATTGTAAAGTTTCAACTCTTAATTTTCTTAGCCTATGATCACTCTATTTATTTATCCTTTTCAAGTTAAATAGTGGGAGTTTTCAACTTAACATTTTCAAATATCAGGAAGTTTTATGTACTTACTTGGAGTTGAGGATCCAGTGAGGGGGGGTTCACATATGAACTGAGCTTCAATTTCTTTCTCTGGTTTTTCAAATTTCTCAGGACTTCTTGTTTGGTTAGATGACGGAGAGGTATTCGGATTTCCAGTTTCAGCACCAGAAATCAACTTTGCAAACTTCACATTTAAAATAAACCATGTATCAATACTGGTTTTATTAATATAATTTGTACCTTTTATTTTTTCCAATAGTTAGGATCAGAAAATTAAAGAATAAGAAGGGATATAAAAAGAAAAAAAATTGCCAGAACTAGTGGCAAAATAAATCAACTTTACTAATCAAAAAATAATTTCAATGATAAAATGATGAGGAAAAGCTCATTTACTAATAATTATCTGCTATTGAGTGTCACTGAAAATGGTAATCACAGGCCAAAAAAAAAAAAAATCTCCAAACTCTCAGGTGGTAACTAGCCAAAAATATTTGAAAAATATGTCAGAAGACATTTTTGTACCTCTAAATATCTTTTCAATATCATTCTAAAAAATCAATATGAAAATGTGACAGACTCGACCTTACTGGTAACATCTGATCATTTTAAGCCTTTATATAGCAAATTAACTTCTATTTTGCATACTGTATAATAGCAGAAGGTAATGAGGATGCGTGACACCCTTAGCACCATGGATTAGCTCTAAGACTAGGGTAAATGACTTGACCACGGGGCACCTGGGTGGCTCAGCCATAAAGCATCTGCCTTCAGCTCAGGTCACGATCCCATAGTCCTGGGATTCAGCCTTACATCAGGCTCCCTGCTCCGCAGGAAGCTTGCTTCTTCCTCTCCCACTCCTCCCCCTGCTTGTGTTCCCTTTCTCGCTGTCTCTCTTAACGGTCAAATAAATAATTAAAATCTTAAAAAAAAAATGACTTGACCATCAACTTGGTAATTTCTGCTGCAATGGAAATAAATTCCAAAAAACTCAGGTACAAACTAGTCAAGTATCTTGTCCTAGAAAAAAACAGCATAAGTTTACATCTGCTGTTACCTCCAACATTTCCAAAGACAGATTTTTAAAACTATCCTTTAGTTTTTAACATGTGACATCAAGATTTAAGAATATTTCCTACCTGGAAAGCGCATAGCACTGTCAATAACTAGGACACATCCCCTGGCAGCCGCCTGCTCTCTACCCCGCGATGAGCTTCATCATATGCTCACTACTGACAAGCGCACACTGAGCTCAGTACCAGTTTTAGGCAGATACCTGTTTGAGGGAGTCCTTAGCTTCCTGTTTTCCCAGATATATTTTCTTAGATTCAGCTGTCAGATCATTTTCATTTTCTTCTTTCCCTGGAGATCCCATAAAGACATTAAGAGGACTAGAATGCAATACTGAAGTGCTTGAAGCTATTGGATTTTTTCTTGGAGGAAGGACTGAATTCAATTGTGGTAGAAACTCGAGGCCTGAAAAAGAGGAGAAAAAAACTATTTGCATATGATTTTCCTTAATCTTGGATATTTAAGAAAAGCACTTAACATGATAGACAGGTTAATATGGTAAAGACATGCGATTTGGATTCAGAAGGCAGGTTCATCTGTCAGTTCTACCCCTTACTTGATGTATACAAAGTCTTGGGCAAAAATTGCAAAACTGTTTCCTGATCAGTAAATGTTGGTAATGATATCCATCTCCCCAAGTGGTGTGACTAAAAAGAGATATTATATGTAAAACCACTTTGAAAACTGCAAAGCCCAATGAATGTTTTAGTCAATATTACTAGTTTTTGATAATTGAAAATCCTAAATTTGGTATGTATCTGTACTATATCTTGGTAGTCAGCCTCTAAGACGGCTCTGAATGATCCCTGCCCTGTGTCATGGATCCATGCCCTCAGGTAATTCTCTCCCTTTGAATGTGGGCAGGACCTAGTCGCTTGCTTCCAACAAAGAGAATACGGCAAAAGTGGTGGGATGTCACTTGCAAGATTAGGTCATAAATATGCAGTGGCTTCCATTTTGAGTGCCATCTCTGACTATCTAGCTCACCAACTCTGAGGAAAGCCAGCTGCCATGTTAGTTGCGCTGCAGAGAGGCGTATGTGGGAAGGGACTGGTATCTTCTGCTAATAGCCACGTGAATGAGCTTGAAGTATAGCCCTGTCCAGTCAAGTCTGAATAAGACTGCAGCCCAGCTGACATCCTGATTAAAGCATCAAGAAAGACCTGAAGCCAAGGGCACCCAGCTAAGCCATGCTCAGATTCTTAACCCACAGTTATGAGATGATAAATGTTCTTTTAAGTTTCAGAATGTTGGGGTCATTTGGGGGTGCCTGGGAGGTGCATTCCATTAAGCATCTGACCCTTGGTTTTGGCTTAGGTCATGATTTCAGAGTCGTAAGATCAAGCCCTGTGTCCCGCTCCATGCTCAGTGCAGAGTCTGCTTGAGATTCTCTTTCCCTCTTTTTCTCTCAAATTAATAAATAAATATTTTTTAAAAAGTTGGGGTATCGAGAAGGGCACGTACTGCATGGAGCACTGGGTGTGGTGCATGAACAATCAATCTTGTAACACTGAAAAATTAAAATAAACATATTTGGGGAGAAAAAAATAAAAATAAAAATAAAATAAAATAGAGAAACTAAGATACTAATAAACTAAGCACTTTGTCCAAGCTCCCCTGATTAAAAAAAAAAAAAAAAAGTTGGAGTAATTTGTTACATGTCAATAGATAACACAGTATCTCTTTTAATTTTAATAAAAATACTTCTCAATAGTTCTTACCATCTTTGCCTGTCGATTCATCACCTCCCTTGTTAACCACAGCATCTACAATAAAATTAGAAAATCAAATTCTTAAAATTGTGAAAAACAAGCCATAGCAACTTAAGCTTTCTATTCACTCCCCAAAGAGTTCGATTTTAAGAAGAAAAATCTGAATGAAGTAACAGCTGGGACTCATAAACTTCAGTTTTTATTCTTTTCACTTCATGCAGAGCAACAAATATGATGAGTAATTCTATGGTAGAGGGTCATTTGATGAGACAGCAAGGTATTACTGTAGAAAGTTATCTACTGTAGGTAGAAAAGCATTGCAGTAGGCTCCAAAAATCTATAATCTAATTCTGCCTAAACCACTTAATAGCTTTATGACCTTAGACAATAAGTCTTTAATACAATTAAGCTTCAGTTTCTGCAACTGTATAATGGGAATAATGTCCTCACCATCTCACAAGATTTTTTGAGGATCAACTGAAGCAATGTCAAAATAGTTTGTGAGCATCACAATGATATATAAAAAAAGATGTTATTAATATTCATTTTAATGGCAGAACATATATAAGAATATTTATTTACCAATTAACAACCAAAAATTGCCTAACTCCATTTTAGCAAATTAATAGAAAAATGGGCAAAAGTCATAAATAAATCCACCAGAAATTCAAATGGCCAATAAATTACCATACATGATTATCATAGTAGTAGGAGTATCATCCATCCATCTGCATGTGTGAATATATATACCTAGTATTTACACAACACACATACACTTCTAGAAGTTACTAGTTTTCTCTTAACAAAAGCAGAAGTATTCTTATTTAAAAGATGAAACTGAAGCACAAACAGATTCAGCCTTTTACCTAAGGAGAGTTGCATTCTTGAAATCAAAACAACTCTCATGACAATGAAAATCAGTACTATATCTAGTATATATGTTCTTTTATTAATACTATGAAATGCTAATAAAGGGCATACAGCTCAAATTCTAATCATATTTTTAAAAAAGTAAAGAGGAATTTCTATCCCTTATTCATTTATTTTAAAAACCATTAAAGAGAATTTCATTTATAATTCAAAACACTTTCAAAAAGCACCTTCCCTACATTCTTTAATTTGAAAGTTACCCCAGGGGTTCTCATAAGCCGAAGTTCCCAGATGGTTACTAACCTCCAAAACCTTTCTCAACTCCAGCTCAAGCCACTTTTCCCTCCTCTGCCCACATCTTTCCTCTCTTTATTCTTTAACTATGTAGTCTGACCCTTCTTCATCCTGAAAGAAAGGAATCCTTCCTCTTTCATTAGGTGGAAGATAGGGAAATCTGACCCGGCAATTAGAGTAGTCATTTTCAGGCCAGGGTACAGCAGAATACACTAATAATTCTGTGCCATCACATATGTATTTATTCTTTCTGATTATGAAATTAATTATAAAAAATTTGGAAAACAGATAATTTAAAGTAAAAAATGAAATTTTATAAGATCATGATGTCACAATTTAAACATCTTGCTACTGCTGACATTTAAATATGTTCCAGAGTTCCACTATTATAAAAAAAAAAAAACCAGTACATAAAAATCTTTGTGAGATTCTCTGAATAAGTTATTAAGTAAATTTACAGAAATGGAATTAACAGGCCAAAGAGCATGAATGTTTAACCTGCCAAACCATGCTCTAGAAATTTACCCATATTGTTAATAATACTGCCATTAGCAGTGGGACTACACAATTAATGAAACAGTATGAATATCAGTATCAAAAGACACAACCAACCAAACCAACCACAGCCTAGTTTATACAGTATGAACAATGATACATAATGTTTCTACTTTTCCAAATGGTAAAGTCACATAGTATCAAAGATAAGACAATCTATCACCCAGTCATGTTTCTCTATGAAAACAACGAATAAATATACCAATTAGATGTTAATAATCAAAAAACACACTTTTTTAGGTTAGAAGGATATATTTTGCCTATCAAAATATCCAAGATTTTAAGAAGATTTATTTAGAAGTACATACAATGAAAAAACTGCCTATGGAGGCAAAACTTCCTTTAAGAAACTTCTGTGGAAATTAAAATGCTAACTTGAAAGCTATTTCCATAGTTCCCATGTGAAAATGACAAGCATATACTTCAGAATGGTAACATCTGAAATATCAGGGCAAAGGAAAAGATACCACCCCAGGGACTGAGAAAATTAGCAACTGTCATGAACACAGTCAGACTGAAGCTATTACCCACATCTTTTAGCTAGAAGAAAAGTGTAATGACTGCCAGTAAAAGAACATGATCCTCTGGTCTGAGCAGACTTACCATCTCTAATAGGTGAGAACATGTCACCTAAACTACTTTTTCTGGTATCATCAAAGCTGAAGAAATCCTGATTTTTCCCATTGTCCGTTTCCTTAGATATAATCTCGGTGTTTATGCTTCGAGGCAAACCTTACAGGAAAATTAGATATAAAAATAACTGTTACTACATCTGAATGAATTTATCATCAGAAGCTAGGTTCTAAATATTAATGTATTATGCATATATTGGTAATATTACAACTGTGAGCACCAGGAAAAGAAAACAATGTTAACAACAGCTCAGTTAACCACAGTTTTTATGGAATGAAGGGCTTCTCAAAAGCAAATAATCTATATATTTATATGATAATACCTTATTTTAGCCATTTTGATGAAATTTTCCCAAAATGATTTCTATTACTTTGCTACCCTCTTAAATACTGAACACAACCAACTTCTGTTATAACGGGCTCACTTTGATGAGCATCTACAAACGATTAAAAAAGTCTGTAAGGGATAGAGTACGATGCCTAACATAGAGCAGGATTCAAATAATGTTAGTTCCTTTCCACAACTGCAGTAAATGGATCCCCTTATTCCCTCTTCTGTCGTTTCCTTCACTAACTATGGAAGCTTAACCCTGCTCTCAGTATTATCAACCTCAAATGACTTTACTAGCCTCAGGATACTTAACTAAGAGTTTTGAAAGAAACCAGAATACTAAACTCATATAAAGAATAGCACAGTAGACAACACTGAAGAAGTGTGCAGCAGTTTATTTTCTTGGCCAATATATAATGCAAGGAATTTGTAAGAGGAACTCTGTGGGCTCAGTAGCTTCTTGGTCATTTTTGGGTTGAAGAATGAGTTCCAGACATTCAAAAGCTGTGATGAAAGGCCGGTACTTTAACTGGTAACACGTACTGGTTAATTGGTAACCAATTAATTGGTAATTAATTGGTTTTATTGTTTTGTTACCATTTAATTGGTAACATGTATACTGTATTACATTTTTTAAAAAGGTTTATTTTTTTCTTGGGAGGAAGGGGCAGAACGAGAGGGAGAGTGTGACCCCCCACTGAGCAAGGAGCCTGACATGAGGCTTGAATTCAGGAACGTACAACCCTGAGATCACAACCTGAGCCAAAACAAAGAGTCAGATGCTCAACTGACTGTACCACCTAGGTGCCCCCTGTATTACATTTTAAATAGTGTTTTATTTGCCATCTTGGTTCCAAATGAAAATTGAAAAGCTGGGATAAAAACAAAGAACAGCCAGCATATCCAAAAATATTCAAACCTGGCAAATAAAATAAACTTTTCTAGTAACACCTGATAAGAAGTTAAAATATTACTGAACATTTGTACATCATTGTCACTGAAGTGTTTACATCAAGAGTTAAACTGTTATAAAGAAGAAATTTTCTCTCCTTCTTCTAGGTCTTTAAATATGTATGAATGCATAACTTTAGCCTCTGGAACTTTAGGAGAAAGAAGTTTGGTATAAAGAAAATATAAAAAATAAAGACATTTTTTACATCTTAAACGGCTGTTTTCCTACCAAAAATGAGCACTAGCAACAAGTCGGCAGAGGTTCTCTATTTTAAGTTTTTATTTATATTCCAGTTGGTTTACATACCGTGTAATAACTTCAGGGGTACAATACAGTGATTCGACATTTCTATACAACACCAGGTGCTCATCACAACAAGCGTACTCCTTCATCCCCATCACCTGTTTCACCCATCCCCCCACGCACCTCCCCTCTGATAACCATCAGTTTGTTCTCTATAGTTAAGAAAAAGCAAAGGACGCATCACAATTGCAGACTTCAAGCTCTATTACAAAGCTGTACTCATCAAGACATTGTGGTGCTGGCACAAAAACAGACACAGAGAGATCAATGGAACGGAAAACCCACAAGGGAACCCACAACCATATGGTCAGCTGATCTTTGACAAAGCAGGAAAGAATATCCAGTGGGAAAAGTCTCTTCAAGTCTCTTCAACAAAAGTTTCTTCGACAAGAACATGCAAAAGAATGAAACTAAACCACTTTTTTACACCTTACACAAAATGGATGAAAGACCTAAATGTGAGATATGAAACCATTAAAATCTTGAAACCATTAAAGTCTTAGAGGAGAACATAAGCAGCAACCTCTTTGATATCAGCCATAGCAATTTCTTTCTAGATATGTCTCCTGAGGCAAGGGAAACAAAAGCAAAAAAACTACTGGGATTGTATCAAAATAAAAAGTTCTGTACAGCAAAGGAAACAATCAACAGAACTAAAAGGCAACCTACAGAATGGCAGAAGATATTTACAAGTGACATATCTGACAAAGGGTTAGTATTCAAAATATATGAAGAAATTATAAAACTCAACACCCCAAAAATGTATAATCTAATTTAAAAATGGTCAGAAGACATGAACAGACATTTCTCCAAACAAGATATCCAGATGGCCAACAGACACATGAAAAGATGATCAAAATCACTCATCATAAGGGAAATACAAATCAAAACCATGAGATATTACCTCACACCTGTCAGAATGGCTAAAATCAACAACATAAGAAACAACTGGTGTTGGCGAAAATGAAGAGAAAGGGGAACCTTTGTGCACTGTTGGTGGGGATGCGATGGTTGACACCTTTAACGTTAGAAGTAACGTGAACTTTTTTCAAATTTCAGATTCATTTTACAGGAAGTTTAAAATAAGAGTAATAGTAGTGATGATAACCATGATGACAATATTAGCAAAACCATAATTTACTGATTGTCTATCATATGCCAGGCACTTTTGATACATTTTCTCTGGTTTTCACAATAACCCTAAAAGTTAAATATTATCTGTGGAAGAGAAAATAAGAATCAGGGTGGTTAAGAAAACTGCCCAAAGTCATGGCGGTAGGAAGTCATGGACCCAAGATGTACATCTAACAATGTTTAGATTGTACATGTACAATCTAATGTTTAGATTGTACAATGTACCTCTCTCAATGTTTCAGAATGTACGATTGTGTGTGTGTGTGTGTGTGTGAGAGAGAGAGAGAAAGCAAATGATGAAGCAAATATGGCAAAATTTATAAAACAGTGAATCTGCTAAAGGGTATACTAGAGTTCAAGAATTCTTTGTACTATTTTTGAAATTTTTCTGTAAGTTTGCAATTATTTCAAAATAAAATTAATAAACAAAAGTTTCTAACTCTGTGGGTACAGAGCAAACATTCATTTTGTCAGAAACTTTGTTAATCAGCCAAAAGTTATCATTAATCAGTGACCCTGCAGACCCAACTCTTGCATGTCCTAATTAATGCTGTCACTGTTACATGGGTTTCCTTATTAAAAACTAAATGAATAACAGAAGACTTCAGAAAGCTCAGAGTAAATGAGAGAAGTTTTATTTTGTTTCATTTTGGAAATTATGAACAGAATCAACAATAAAATAATTTTAGAAATAATGACAATTTTTATAATATAGTTAATTCAATATCTTGGTGAACATTACTCAAGTTATATTTCAAAATGAATTTCTTCTTCTAAGTATATAGGAATAATATTTGTTTCTGGGAGTTCTTAAATAAGAAAAATATTTTTCTATATAATATGTAATGACTTTTATGTAAGGATGACACAAATATTAATGGAAAATTTATAATGAAGATATATACGTATTATATTTTTCTAAGACCATTCCATACTATTAAGGCTAACAAATTAAAGTTTTGCTTCTACCTGAAAATCGTAAACTCATGCTGAGAAGGTACAACAGATATTTTTGTCCAAGTTAAGTAGTTGTCCTGAAACTTTTTTTTTTTTTTTTAAAGATTTTATTTATTCATTTAACAGAGAGAGAACACAAGCAGGCAGAGAGGCAGGCAGAGGCAGAGAGAGGAGCAGGCTCCCCGCGGAGCAAGGAGCCCGATGCGGGACTCGATCCCAAGACGCTGGGATCATGACCTGAACCAAAGGCAGTTGCTTAACCAACTGAGCCACCCAGGCATCCCTTGTCCTGAAACTTTAAAAAGACATGGATACGTGCATTTCTAATGAAACTAGTTTGGAACACAGTGGTATATCATGCAGACTTTTTAAATTTTTAAAATTTTTTTAAAGATTATTTATTTGAGAGAGAGAGACAGTGCACATGAGTGGGGTTAGGGGCAGAGGGAGAGAGAGAGAACTGCAAGCCGACTCCTTACTGCATACAGAGCCCAATGAGTGGAGCTTGATCTCACAACCCCAAGATCACTACCCTAGTCAAAACCAAGAGTCTAACACTCAACCAACTGAGGCGCCCAGGTGCAGCTACCATGCAGACTTAAAAATACGCTGCAAGTTGACAGTATAGCATAACTTCTTAAAATTAAAAAAAAAACAAACAAAAACGTTTTCAGTAATTTAGAGAAAAAGAAGATTCTCTACAGTAAATGCAGGGAAGTTTATCATTATATTGCGCCTTCACAAGTCTAAATGAACTCTTTAAGAACCATTTCATCAATATGATTATCAGAGTAGTAGAAATTACTTAAAAATTGCAACATTTCATCTATTTTTCTTTAATAAACTAATATACTGCTTACTATGTGCCAGGCACTATTCTGCACTTAAACACATTCATTTCACATTAACTGACTTACTTTAAATTTTGAAATATGAAATAAAAGAAGCCATTATTAGTTTTTTTGTGACCAGAGATCAAATCAAAATGACAGCATCAAAGAATCATATTCTCTACTGACCGAATCTGAAGACACGATGGAAAGGCATCCAGTCTGGAGTGGTATTAAGGATAATTTCTGAATTGGCATTATTCCGTTTTTAAGATAATCAATATTTCTTACAATAAAAGTTCAGCTAAATAGAATAGGTACCTTTCATTAATTTTTAAAAAATTTATAGCTCAAGTTAAAATGGTCACCTCTTCCGTTTGCACTATCTACTAATAATTTTACCTAAATACACAAGTGAATTTGAGTTCGAGGTTCTTGAAAAAAGCGCTAATAACATATATGGGGTGGGGTGGCAAGTGGAAACTTCACATACTTTACACAAGCAGCATTTACCTGCTTTGTCTTGAACGGCAACTGCTCCTTTCCCCCCGGCTGTTGTCATGGGCTGTGGTAGAGCCGTGCCAATGGGAGTGGTGGCTGCTTCTCTGACGATTCCAGAATTCTGAACTCCTCCACTGGTTGTGCTCACATTAATGGCTCGTTTGTTCACAGCTGTGGGCTTATTTGAACAGCCTTTATTTAAACTTGACTGAAATGTAATGGAATATTTTAAAAGCTCAGGTTTCTAATGGTCCATACTATACATTAATATTTTATCAATTCCCTGTTAGGTTAAAAATATATATAATTTCCCTTACAAATCCTAAGCCTGCTGGTGGATCTGAGTTTCCCGCTGAACCACAAAGCCTTTTAAAATATTTTTTGAAGAGAGAAATAAGGAGAATTAAGTACAAAAAAATAGCTTCAAAACCAAGTATCAAATGGCTTTGTACCAAGTCATTTAAAATGCTTTCATATAAAAATGATTATAAAGTAAAACTACATTGTGTTTAATAGACAAAATATGATTTCCATATTCTGAACTAGACTTATTTAGTAAAATCAAAAACAATGAAAAGAAAGAAAATACCTTACCTTAGAAAGAGCAGTGGAGTACTGAAATGCTATACATCGCACAGATGTCTTGTGAGCACTGATGGTTTTAACTGGTGATTTCAACATCCTTAAATCATATTGATATATTTTCCCCCGGGAAGATCCAATAGCCAAAGTGGCGCCATCAGGCATGAAGTCTACTGCAGTTAGAGGGGTGTCGGCCACTAAAGTTTTCACCACCCTTTGGAAAGGGTAACAAAGTATATCTAGATATGTGAGCCTATACAGGTATCTAAGTGTATATGACATATAGACAGCTATCTACCAAAACCAAAGTTACTTAAAATTTGGCAAAGTTACTTAAAATATGCATCCCAAATATTTGTGTAAAGCATAAATTCAGAACTAGACTTAAGACATTTCTAATACAACAGCATACAAAGGAACTGGTGAACACTCAATCCTATTTTTTCTATTCACTTCCAACAGGTATGCTCTACATCATCTAGAAGCAGCAACTATTTCTTTGGGTAATTACTACTTCAACAGTGACCGTGACAGACTTCCTGGATGTTACTCCACAAACAAGGGCTCTAGTCTCAGGGTTAAGGGGGCCCTAACTAGCCTCTTCCATTTACTGACCTGCTCAGGTCTCAAGAGGACTATGACCTTTTGCAGGGGAGCAGCTGCTACTTTGCTCTTTCAACTGCACATTTCTTGACCAAAAAGCTAACAGAATCCATGTGGCTTGATCCTCATGAAGCTTATAAAGGGATACTGAACTGCTGATACTGAAATATGGATACTGAACTGCTGAGGCTGAGCTCTTTGCCACGGTTATCTGGGATAAGAAAGAAATGCTTACTGACTCTTAAGGTTCTCGATAAAGTTCAAAAAGAAAAAATAAAAAGGAAAAATTTTTAAAAAGAAGAAAGTGAAACAAGTAACAGTAAGCGTTAACAAGGACTGACAGATGTCCTTCCCTAGTCATAACATTACCATTTTCTTTCATACAATCTTTAGATATTATTAGGTGTCTAGGTGTCTTGAATACACCTATAGCACTCTTGTACTTTTTTTTTTTTTTTATAGCTTACCAAGCACACCTATAACTGTAAGAAAGCCAGAAGGCACAATGGACCCAAATACTTAGAAGATTGTGTACCCTTTAGCTCTAGATCAGTGGTTCTCAACTGGGGACAATTTTGCTACTTTCTCTAATATTGGGAGTACTATTAGCCTCTGTTGGATAGAGACCAGGGATGCTGCTGAATATTCTATAATGTCCAGGATAGCCCCCCTACAAGCAAGAACTATCCAGCCCAAAATGTTAATAGTTAGAAACCCTGCTCTTGATAATGAATTAATTTTTCGGCAAATTACTCATATTGTTTTTAAAATACACATATTTAGTTGTATTCCTGAAAAATACTATGCCTATATGCTAAAATAAAGATGTGCAATCATTAACATGCTATCCTCCACATTCATCATCCAGATGTACTCTAAAGGATATCAGCAGCTCATGTATTTTTTTCTGCATGAGAAGAAAAAGAGAAAATTCTGTCCTTTTATAAAAGTTACCAAAGTACACAAACTTTAGATCTCCCAAACATTAATCAGAGGTCTATGAAAATCACAAATGTGTGCTAATGAGATAATAGTTATTTGTTACTAAATTAAGAAATGATCATGTCACACTTACTTCTTACTTGAAGTGTCATAGAGAATGATTCTTTTATCCAAGCCTATAGTCACAAATAGCAATTCATTGACAGGAGAAAAACAGATGCCTGAAGCTGGAGCTTTATGAGTACTGTCAAAGTTATGGTATGGACTCTGACTATTCACATCCCAGAGAGTTACTATTCCGTTATCCGAAACACTGCCCAGTAGTGATTTCTTGAATAAGGAGTACTTCAAGTGCCGAACAGACTATAAAAATAAAATTAAATTTTATGCAATTGTAAGCATTCATAAGAATATTTTATATAAACTATATAAATAATGGTAACAGTCAACCACACTAGTCACAGGGTATTTAGGACTTTCTGGTTTATAGAGGAACAGGTTACAATTATGACAACCATAAAAATCACTTAGTTGACTCTAAGATGATCCTAATACATACCAATATTCTAGTAATTAACTATTTGTCATGATTTTATTATCTTGGAATAGAGCTACCTCAACCTCCCCTTTTGTAGAGGAAAAATATAATACGTTGAGATTAACTACATTAATTCATCAGGGTTAGGAACATCTACCATAATAAAAGGCCCAGTAGCTAATCATAGCGAAATCACAAATAAGAGAACACTGGCAATATTTCAAATAGAATTATTCAAAGAGAATAAGCAATATTTCAAATTTATTTTCTCTATACATTTTAGATATTTGGATATATTTATTTGAATCTGAGCATTTGATGTACTGGCAATTTAGCACTTGGGAGTATTATAAAAAATTAAGTAAACCACAAAGAAACAATTGACAACACTCTAGACTGGGGACTATATCCTTCTTTCAAAAGCATCAGCCTGAGGGCAATTCTGGCCTTTCTCTAAACACTCATCCCTGCGTGCAGTGGAAACATTCTCTCTTTCTAGTTTCTGCTGGATCAGAAGAAACAAAGATCCAGTTTGAGTAAACAGATCTTGAATTACAACTAGATGAATTTTATCTACTTTTACTAAAATGTTGCTTTCAAACTTGTGTTGATATTACCATTTATTGAGCTGAAGATTAAGTATCTTACATTTAAGCTAACTTTTCCCTGCACAGAAACAGCAATATAAGTATAGAAATTAATAGTAGAATCCCTAATAGTGGGAAACTGGTTTTCAAAGAGTTAAGTTATAGTTTCAAATAAAGCAATGAATCAGGCTCTAGTAAGCAGATAGTAGCTATACATACAGGTCCCAGATAAATCTGGCACAAAAGTCAAATCTGAAGGCTTTTTGTTTATTTGTTCTGTCTAGTTTAATCCATTATACTCCAAAAGCTTCTATATACCACTAGAAACCACACAGAAATCACTAGCTTCTATATATTAAAAACTCACACACTACCTACTTCTAAGATGTTTCAAAATAATATATATCAGCTCTCATCAATGAAAAATATTTATGAGTGATACAAAACAAGTTCTGTCTGAGGAAACAAAAGGTTTATTTGTTACCAGAAACCCTAATGTTAAGATAATTACTATGATCATGCATTAAATATGGCTCCTCATTTTCATACAGTTAGAGTACAAAGAGAAAACATTGGCTTATATTTTGCATTTTTGTTGAGGAAAAGTATATTCACTCCAAAAGACTAATCTTTCCTCTGGTTTACACTCAAGGAAAAATAAACTACTCTGACCTTGATTATATAAAAGAGATAGAGGGCACCTGGGTGGCTTAGTTGGTTAAGTGTCCAACTCCTAATTTCAGCTTAGGTCATGATCTCAGGATCAAGAGATCAAGCCCTGCGTCAGGCTCCATGATGAGTATAGAGTCTACCTGAGGTCCTCTCTCTTCCTTTGCCCCTCCCTCCACCCCCAAGCTTGCTCTCTCTCTAAAAAAAAAAAAAAAAAAGACAACATAGAGGATCCTTAGTGAATTGCAATGTTTTTAGAGTCACATATCAACCTAGCAAAACATTAATTTTTTAAAAAAATTCTGCGGCACATTAAGAGTTTATATACTTACAGTTCTTCATATAATCTAAATTTAGATTAAATACACAAGCAGAACTTAAAAGAAAGAACCTAACACCATAAAATATAGATCTCATAGATCCACGAAGTACATAAAATTCAATCTCTTAGCCACAGGATTCCTACTGGGAGGTGGTCATCCAGAATCTATTTGAATATAGCAAGGAACAAGGAGCTTAGTACTTTATATAATGAAACTTTATAAATAGTTAAAAATGCATTTCTTGATTAAGTCAAAACCTAAATTCCAAATATTGCTTCATATTCTGTCACCCTATATGACAACGCTTTAAGAAAAGAAAAAAAGGCTAATGATAACCATAAATCTTCCTCTCAGATAACCTGGGTTCAAGCAGGGTCTTGGCCAAACTCTGTAGGGTCTTGAGTAAATTACTTAAACTCTCCAAGCCTCAGTGTTCTCATCTACAAAACAGAAAATGCTCTTATTTCCCAAAGTTGTTCTAAGGATTAAAAAGACTCTGCACAGAGCCATGTACACAGCAGTAGTTGCCACTACCCTCACAGGCTCATGACTCATTCTTCATTGTTTATAACCCATTTGACCATCTTTTACACATATTTTTTTAAAAGACCCTTAAGTAGCCAAACTGGTTTCTTTAAACGGCTCCCCTCTATCTCTCAGATACATCTCTGACCTTTTTACAGCTATTAAATCGTGTCTTTAGAGTATCATTAAAAGAGTACCCAATGACCTAGATAGATGAAGTATTAGTTTACTAAGTTATATTTAAAATAAGTACTAATACGTATTAGTATTACTAGCCCCTACCTGGTTCCAGATTCAAACCATTTCTAAGAAAAAAAAAAATATTGCCAAGAACTTTATCCCAAAAAAAATCCCTGTAAGCAGCAATGCCATTTTTTTGTTACAATACTATTATTATTATATAAGAGTTTATATGCTTGTGGAGACATATATGTTTCTAAATATAAAAAGTACATCACTCACTATAGATCAGGGGTTGGCAAACTTTTTCTTGAAGGGCCAGGCAGTAAGTATTTTACGGTATTGTACTGTAAAAGCAGTATGAATGAGCATGGCTGTGTTCCAATAAAACTTTATTTACAAAACTAATAGCCAGCTATTGGGTCACAGTTTGTTGGCCCCACAGTTTTCAAACATAAATATTTGAAAAAACAAAACAAAACATGGGGTATCTAGGTGGCTTAGTAAGTTAAGTGTCTGCCTTCCTCGTAGGTCATGATCCCAGAGTCCTGGTATCAAGGCCCACGTAGGGCTCCCTGCTCATCAAGGAGACTGCTTCTTCCTCTCCTTCCCACTCGTGCTCTCTTTTGGTATCTCTGTCACTGTCTCCTTCTCTCTCAAATAAACAAAATCTCACACACACACACACACACACGAGAAAAAAACCAACAATAATCCTACCACCTACAAAAAAACTGGTTAACATTTACTTAGTTTTGTTGTAAATAAGTCTTAGTTTTATCGTTTAAATGTTTTTCTGTGTGAATGTATGTTTGTATTAAGTATAAACAGTAAACCCGGAATCATACTTTATTATTATAAAGTCAGCACTGTCATTAACATTTTCTACTACATGATTTTAACAGCTGGATAATACATGAATGTTTATCAATTTATCTAAATAATCCAATGTCGGACATTTAGGTTATTTCCAATTTCCAAGTGCCCTAACTACTATCACTTTTAAAAACTGCAAATTTATGAGAGAATCTGTATTTCACTGTTGTTCATACTTTAAAGGTTCTTGGTTGAAAAATGCTAAGTCACCGTCTGTCTTCCTTCTTCTGTGAATTGTACATTAATCTACTTTGCTTATTTTCTATTGGGCTATTAAGATTTTTTTAAATCCTAATTTGCAATTGATCTTACTATAATAAGGACATTAAAGCTCTCATAAGTATAAATATTTCCCCATTTTTCTTTCCATTTTGTTAATTTTCTAAAATACTGCTTTTTGTCAGACTTTAAGTTTTTAAGCATGTAAATTTATCAAATCTGTCCCCTAACTTATAACTTTGTTCTTATACTTAGAAAAGCCTTACCTTCACAGACAGAATATACATTCATATTTTATTATAGCTTTATAATCTCTAATATATATTATAGCTTTATAATTTGTGATATGTGTACCTCAATACATATATATGCATATGTACATATATATACTAGACACCATATATGCAAATACATGTATATAATAGATACTATACATGTGTGTATAAACACACATACACACACACACACAAATATATACCGTATTCTTTCAACTCCATCTCCTCCCTCTTCTTAAGTCCCAGTGTCTTGTCTCAAGCACTAATCAACTGTCACTGGAGGTACGTACACTTCCATTTTCAGTGCCTTACTACCCAACCTTCCCACTGCTGTAGCAGAAACCTCTTCAAAACTGGAAATCTGAACATATTTGTCTTGCTTAAAATCCTTTTAACTCGAAGACTCTGAGAAGTTGTTACGGGGGTGGCAGAGTTTTTGAATCTCTGAATTCCCCCGTGTGTGTGCGCGCGCGCGTGCGTGCAGAAAAGACTTAACAAGCAGGCCTGGACTGCCTATCCTTAGAAAGTCCGATTTCTCAAGGCTGGTCCTTGGCTTGGTGTCTGGGATTTTGGGAGGGTTTCCACGACCCTAACTGATAAGAGCAACTAACTGACTGATAAAAGTGGCCCACTATGCTGAAACTGCTAGCGCACAAGATATATTTTATGACTGAACCATGGCTGAATGACTGCTTTCCTTCTGGGAGTTAGGAATTTCAATAATATGCTACGTAGAGGGTGCTTAGGTAACTGGCCTCCACTAAAAACTCTGGGCAGTGAATCTCTAATGAGCTTCCCTGGTAGACAGCACTACATACATGTCACAATTTGATGCTGGAGAAATTAAGTACATCCTCTCCACCGAGAGAGGTTGCTTTGAAGCTTATACCCAGTTTCCTTGGGACTTCACCCCATTCACCTCTTCTCCGTACTGATTCTGTTTTGTACCCTTCCACTGTAATAAATCATGGCCATATGTATGATTATATGTTGAGTTCTATGAGTACACCTAGTGAATCATTAAACCTGGACTTGGGGATCGCTGAGGCAGTGAGTTTAAATGACTGAGGGTGTGTGTGTGTGTGTGTGTGTGTGTGTGTGTGTTTATGTGTGTGTGTTTTATAGACAGACAGCAAAAGTAAAATCCCATGAACATTTACAACAAAACTAGACAATCAGGGATCCCTATAAGCCTCAAAATACATGCTAGCACGTCAAACAATTAGCAGCCATAAGTCCCTCCTTGTATTAGTATCTATGCAAAAGGAAATAACAGGGAGTCTGAGACAGATCTGAGAACAGGAAAGCCCCAAATAGCCAATAGGTATTTAAAAAAAAAAAAAAAAGCATGGTGGCCAATTTGACAAGCTCAGCCAAAACCAGGAATATCTGCTGCACTGGTGGAATATACAGAGGTCTACAGAAAGGTCTGAGGAGCTAAAGAAGTTTAGCTGCAATGAACTTCCCAAACTGACCAGCTGAGATGCCTTCCTCCCAGGTCAGGGCACCACGCTAAGGAGACACTATTAGTATATGTGCTGCCGAAGCGAGCACAGGAGACACTATTAGGAGTGGACGCAAACCTGAATAGGATGGAGTCAAGAGAGCTGAAGGAGAGCAGAAGTTCACACACAAGTCAGTGGAACAAAGCTAGGCAACCTCAGAAAACAAGTCACCATTAAAACAATAACAAAACTAACCGAAAACAAGAGGGAGCTTGTAAAGCTAGAAAAGGCACCCTAAACCCCATCTCTGTGTAGAAGTTCAGGGAAACTAACTCCACAGATAAATCCCACATGAAGTTATTATGAGAACAAGAAGAAAGGCACACTCAGGAGATGATCAACAAGAAAATAAAATGATACAAGACTTTAAAAAACAACATAAAACAGAATTAGAAAACTTGGAAATGAGATCTTAGAACATAGCCAAGAACTAGATATTTCAAAAGTCTCTTCAAAAATGAAGGCTGGGGTGCCTGGGTGGCCCAGTGGGTTAAAGCCTCTGCCTTCAGCTGAGGTCATGGTTTCAGGGTCCTGGGATCGAGAGCCCTGTATCAGGCTCTCTGCTCAGCGGGGTGCCTGCTTCCCTCTCTCTCTCTTTCTGCCTGCCTCTCTGCCTACTTGTGATCTCTCTCTGTCAAATAAATAAATAAAATCTTTTAAAAAAATGAAGGCTAATTTAAAAGGAATATAAGAATGAATAAACACAACAAATAACACCTTAGAGACATGCAAAAAGGAAAGAATTTTTGAAAATTAAAAATAAGGAAAAAGTTAAAATGATTGGAAAGTAATAAATCAGTGAAGATAAGAAGATCTAATAAAGAAAAAAGAAAACATAAGGAAAATAACAAATAATAAAAGCAATAATTCAAGAAAACTTCCCTGAAAGACCTGAAACTACATATGAATAGCAACACAGAGTGACCAACACCAAGACACAGTTAAACAAAATTACTAGACTTTAAACAAACAAACAAACAAAAAAATATATATATACATATACTGGACATCTAGAAAAAAAAACAAAACAAGTAACCTCTAAGGAAAAAAATACTTAAATTATTATTAGACATTTGAGACTAAAAATGATGGGAGTTACATACTGAAGTTCCTCAAGGGGAAAAAAATGTGAGCTTGCCACTGAATTACACCAAAAGAGAATTTATGTCAGAGAAAAAGTCAAAAAGCAGAAAACACATACTAATGGAAACAATATTAATATATGGTGCTCATTGTGATTATAAAATTTTGGAAAATACCTAAAATATAGGAATGTTTAAACTGTGGCATTTGAACAATGGAATATTCTGAAGCCATTAAAAAATTATGATCATGGGGGCACCTGGGTGGCTCAGTAGGTTGAGCATCCAACTCTTGATTTTGGCTCAGGTCATGATCTCAGGGTCATGGGATTCAGCTCTGTGTGTTGGTCTCCACACTAGCAGGGAGTCTGCTTGAGATTCTCCCTCTCCCTATAGCCTTCTCTATCCCTCATGTGCACTCTCCCTCCTTAAAATAAATAAATAAATCTTTTTAAAAAGTTATGGTTATGAAGACTAATAAAATAAGAATACCTGGGATGGAATACTACAGTGAAAAAGGCAGGAGACAAGACTGAACCAAAAAAATGATTATAATTATGGAAGGAAGATAGAGCTATACATAGAAACATTGCAAGAAAACATTCTTCCCATTAAAGAAAATTTGGGAGAGAGAGATATAGAAGGGAAAAAATAATAGCCTTTAAAAAGTATCTACATTAAAGATATAGATTAGAAGTTTATTTTATGCCAACATGTCAATTATAAAACTGCTTAAAGAACATACTGTATAGGCTAGACAGATATACACGAATATTAAGAAAATACATGGAGGACATATTATCACACAAACATTGTATATCAATGTTCCTATATAACATCAAGGAGACCATTATTCTAAAAATAAAGCTTTGTAGTCAATCAAACTGTGTGGTAAAATTCAGGTATAAATATAACTGGGCAAAAAAGTTAACCTAATTAAAATTAAACTCATTCTGGATAAAATAATTATTATTAAGTGTAACTACTAATTATTTACATTTACTGGACTCTGTACCCAAATACAGTTACTAATACTTTAAAAATCTATTCCTAAAATGTCAAAAATGACGTTGATTAAAATTAACTTATTTAATATATACTGAAATACATTTATTTATTTATTTTTGAAACACATTATACTTAAAATCTCACAAATAGCCTGCTGCATTTAAAGATAATCTTGAAGTCTAAGGAATCATTAAATAGATCTACTTTGTAACTGCTTTGAAAAGGGCTGCCGTTTGGGAAAGGCAGCACAGGTTGCCTATTTGTGAGCCGACGCTGCTGAACCTGCCAAACAGCAACATGCAGTCAGCGTGTCAGCCCTGGCAGGTCTACACCCCCAAACCCCCTCCCCGCGGCAGAAAGACACTACGACCCACATAAAACTAATAGCTTCATTTCCGCTCAGACACTTCAAAGTTGAGATCTAAATATATTCAGGCAATCTCATTTCCAATATGAGATCCAGTATAATACAGATTCAATGGCATTCCAGGTTTTTGTCACTTTTGCTAAGAAATCAACTTGATGATTTTTAAATATTTCAAGTTCTTGACTGTTCATAGAAACGAAAATTAAAATTTTTATTTTAGGGTGCCTAGGTGGCTCAGTCAGTTGACCACCTGTCTGGCTCAGTTCAGGATCCCAGACCTCCCAGACTTCGGGATAGAGTCATTCTCTGCCCTCCCGACCCCCCATATCAGGGCTCCTGTTTAGCTCAGTGGGGAGCCTGCTTCTCCCCCCACCCCTTGCTCACATTGCTCCTGCACACACATTCATACACTCGCGCTCTCTCTCCAAAATAACTTTTAAAATCTTTATTTTAAAGGCACATTAGATGTGTCCTATCTACTATTTTTCTCAATACCCAGATCCTACCTATAGTAACTGATCATCATAAAAACTGGGCTGGCTAACAGTATACTTGAGTTGAATTATGTCTATCTTCTGACAGACTTAACATTTTTATGAACATTGTTTAAGAAATGAATATTTAACATATCTGAAATCTTAAATGAATTTTGAGAAATCTAAATGAATGCTCAAGTAACAATTCTATGCCTCTAGTCACCAACGGATAAAATACACATAACAAAATCATTTGTAGGGGGAAAAAAGTTCCAAAAATTTCAATTACAATGCTCATAAAAGGGAACTATAAGTATGCAGAATCATGAAAGCTTGACTTACTCACTAAAAAAAACTGAAACTGCATAGTTACACAGCTACCAAATGCTATTTCCTAGCTCACATACTCTGTGTTAAAGGTACAGAGGGAAATGAATATAATACACAAAACATATACAAACATTTGTTCAAGGGAAGGGGGAAAAATTAAAATACTCCAGTTCAATTTCCTACCTTCCTTTAATGCTCTCCTTTTTCTAAGTCAAACACACAAAACATTACTAAGGTCAAGTTACAAGAGGCAAATTAGCAGGGGTTTGGAGGGAATACATTAAACCTAAAGATACTCAAACCAGTTTGGGAAAGTAAATCACAAAAGTTATTCATTAAAAGCTCACTGAAGTTCACTGATCTCACACCAAATGTTAGGAATGATGCTAAACACATTCAGCATCTCATTTGGCCTTCAGTACCAACAAAAAATAAGACTCTACTGGAAGTATATTCTCATTCTCACTCAACAGATAAAGAAAAGGAGGCCTGAGAGTTAAGTAACTTGCCCAGGTTCACACAGCTAGCTCTCCAAATAAATGTGGGACCTGCAGTACAGAACTATACTAAAGATCCTATGGAGATGCTGACTTGTGCTGGCAGGAGGCAGCAGACACATGAAAACCTCAGGTGACCTTATACAAGAGATAAGCCTACAGCATTCCTGTTTTCCTCAACCAGAAGATAATTTAAATTCAGTTTTGCTATGCAAATAATCAATGAAAATCCTTTGAAAACCAACAATACAGTGACCTATTTATCACCTAGAATTTTAAAATATCTTTAAAGTGGCAAGAGAATACCACAAAGCTTCCAGAAGCTTTGGATTCTCAAATCTTTATATATTCAGCTGCTTCTGAGCTAGAAAGAGATTCCAAAGAAAACAGAGCTACCACTCTTAAAGAACAGATCTTCAAAACAGTCAGTTAAAAGTCTTCCAATCTAAAAGTCCCACTTGTAAAATGAAAAACGAAAAAAAAAATTGTAACATACATCTCACAAGTGAGTAGCAAAGATTAAACAAGAAAATGTAATATAAAGCAATAATCACAGTGCTTAAAACACAAGAAATGGTAGTAAGGATTCTACAAAGGTGATAACCTCTGCCCAGAATGCTCTCCAAACCCTCTCATCACCTACAGTCACCCCAGTGGCAAGAGGATGGTCTTTGCAATGAATAATACTGACGTAAATATATACCTGTATGGAAAGCTGAACGCTACATCTCCCATCATACACAAAAATTAATTTGAAATGGGTGATAACAGACATAAATGGGAAAGGTAAAACAATAAAGCTTCATCTAAAGGTAAAACAAAAAAAGAAAACAGTAAAGCTTATCTAAAATAAAACAAAGGACACTATTTTTAAGACCTTGGGGCGAGCAAGATATTTTCAAGAAGACACAAAAAGCAGCATCTGTAAGTGAAAGTGATATACTAGACTAGATTTCATTAAATTTAAGAACTTCTGTTCATCTTTTAAAGAGGCATTAGAGTTAAAAGGCCAGCTGTAGACTAAAAGAAGATACATGCAGCATGCATATCCAAAAAATTACTCCATCTGGAATATAAAACTATAAATCTATCAGAAAAAAAAGTAACAAAATACAAGGAGGAACAAACTTGAATAGTCACTTTACAACAGAAGGCAAATGAAAATACCTCAACACATCCAACATGCAGAAATGCAAATTAAAACCACAATGAGATACCACTACACAACCATCAAAATTGTTATAACTAATAAGATAAACAATACTTGGTATTAGCAAAAAACGTGGAGCAACTGAATCTCACAGACATTGCTAGTAGTAATGTAAAATGTCACAAGCACTTTAAGAAAGCTTTTTGGCATTTTTTAGTAAAGCATGATGCCTACACCAAGATCTAAGCAAGGTCTTAGGTGATACCTAAGCAAGTTCATTTCTGAGTATTTACTCAAGACAAATGAAAACATATGTCCACAAAATGACATACACAAAGACTATTCACAGAAGCTTTATTGTAATAGCTAAAAACTAGAAACAATGCAAATGTCCATCAACAAACTGTGACATATTCATATAATAGAAAACGACACAGTAGTAAAACAGTATGAACTACTATTCCATGCAACAAGGTAAACAGTGAAGACTCAGAGAAACCAGACACATCCAATTCTTTTAAGAAATATGAGGTAGCACCTGGGAAGGGTTAAGAGGGAGTCCCCCAGTGTGCCAGAAATGTTCTATACCTAGTTCTATACCTTCTATACCTATACCAGAAATGTTCTATACCTTCTGGTAGTTACGCAGGTGTATGCATATATAAAAATTCATCAAGCTATAAATTTAAGATGTATGCACCTTATTATTTAAATCATATCTCAATTTTAGAAATTTAGATACTTTGCACATAATAAAGCCAAGAGCAATGTTTTCAGAACTATTCCTTCATGTCTGGTTTTAATTAAAAAAATAAAAACTCTCTAGCAAGATATAATAAAAACTGAAATATAAGAATACACATGGTAAGTATCCAACCTAACTTTTATGTTACTAAAAAGTCAGCCCAGAACTTTTAATCTAAATGGGTCATGCTTCTAATATATCAAAAATCTTAAAAAAATATATATAGGAAAGGAAGAAAGAAAATTAATTTCCTTAAAAAGCAAGACATGTGAACACCAGATAAGATTTTTTTCAAAATAGTTAAAATGTTTATGGGCTTAGGCTTTATGTCTCATTATCAAAATACAAATAACCAAAAAAAGAAGGACAAAAAAAGGATTACTTCCCACTTTTATGACAGTATTAATATATTCTCTGTGGCAAATCACTTATCCACATGCATAAAATGCAGAAAGTAGAATTACCTGTAAAGGCTTTCTTTCAGTTCAGGTTTCTAGGATTCTGACATCCAACTAATCAAAAACCCTGATTAGCTCCTCAAATGACTTCCAAAATAAAAGCTGAATCTTTGGTCTGGCATTCAAAGTTCCACATTAACACTAGGCTCATACTTACCTTTCCAACCTTTTTTCACATTAGCCCTATATAAAAACCTATGTGCCTTCCTTAGTCCTTTAGAGTTCCTACACACAAAATACCTATCTCCCCAAGTTCTGTATTAGTCTATTAAAATCTTTGTTATCTCTAAATCCATTCACATATTTATTAAGGATCTTTTCCATATAAAGTACAAAGCTGGATAATGGTTGAGGACAAAGAAACAAGACATAGTTCCAACTCTAAAGTGGGAATGTAAAGAGCTAACCCTAATATAAATCAGAACCAAGTAATTAGCAAAGAAGCCAATTTATACTGTAGTAAAACAGAATAAAAATCATTTAAGTATTAGACACAGATGAAATCCTCCCTCCTTCACTTTTCCCTATTTTATTCCCAGGTAGTTCTCTCTCATTGCTCTGAATCATGATAACATTGTTTTATATCAATCATCTATAATATCATTTTTATGTTTATCCAATACATAAGAAACTTGAGAAGACTTTTTTGTTTTTAATATCCATTAAATTTTCCTCAAGCACTAAATATATACTATTCAAATCATGATTTCAAAACTGCTTTTCAAAAGGGAAGAGTTCCCATATTTTATCTAATAATAGTTAAGGCCAAAACGATTATAATAAAAAGTAAGAATTAAAAGAGATTGCATCTCACTGGAAATTTCTGTGGAGAATATCAAAGAAAGCTGACCAACACTTAGATTTCTTGAGTAATTGAATTAATTCTTTTACAAATTTTACAGACAAATATTATATAAAGAAAAAATTACTTGACTAATTTTCCTTCATAAAGTTTCCCTCACTACTCCTATATTAACCTGAAAGTCCATAAATAACTTTGGGACTTTGACTCTCATATACTTACACAAAAATCAAAGCTCAATTAACCCTGTGCCTAAACACACTCAACCATCCAAGTCTACCAAAAGGCATTTATGAACAGAAGTACTGTCTTGTAGCTGACATAGTTTGAGCTACGATAACTGTGACATCATAAAGATTAACATCCATATTTCAGATTTAACCTACCCAAAAACTGTTTATATTTTGTCAGATGAAGTTATAGTCTAGGAGCATGTGACTATTCAATGGCATAACTGAACTCATGTTGGCAACATAATCCAGTATGAATTACCTTGTTATCTGAACATTTTTAAACAATACCATTAAAAAACAGCTAGCTCTAAGTTTTTTAAGCAAGCTAAACGCAAATTTGAATTACTTAATTTTGAAAACTTAAAATTCACTATCTTATGTAAGATAATTCAAAATCCACCTTATCAACTGATCTGAATAAATGTATACTGTACCTGGTTACTGCCATGGCCAAAAGGTGTACTAGATAAATTAGTAGTTACACTGTGCAAAATAATTTCACCACTGAGAGATCCAGAAGCAATGTAGCAATCATTCCAATTATATGTGACACAAGTTACTTCATCTTTATGATCCTGAAAGAAATGAAAGTACACTGTCACATAACCTTCACACTGCACATTTTCATGGTTTTGTAAATTTCATTTTTTTTTTGGTAAATATTATGTTTTTGTGAATTTAATATTTGCTTTAACATTTTCAACTCACCAAAAAAAAAAATTACTCAAATGAGTAGGAAATTATTTGATCAACACCAAGTCTTCTCAGGGAACAGAGACTTAGTTTTCTTAACTGTAATAATGAGCAGGCACTTTGAAACAAGAGACAAAAGGGAAAGGTAATTTTCTAGACTGCATTATGTCTACCTTCCACTAACAAGTAACACTTATTGCAAGTTGACTATTATGAACAGGGTATTACTGTTCAATGGAAAAGACAGGACATTTAAATTAACATGAAAATGGCAGAAGGAATGCTAGATGAGTAGTAGAGGCAAAGTGTCCTAGGAAAGAGAAAGAGGCATGACTGTGACCCGAATTGACAGAAGCTGTGGGGAAGACATAAAGCTCTTGTTTGACATTAAAGAAAAAAATAAGTGATAAGTAGGGGAAGGGGAAGGAAACCAGACACACAAGATGGAAGAAAGGAAAAACAAAAGCCGCAAAGCCAGAACAAGCAAGGCATGGCTGAGAGACGACAGCAGCTATTTTCTTTTGCTGGGAACATTATGAATTCTTATTCATCCTTAGAAGAATCCTGGGAGGCAAGGTCACTTTTCTTATTTTATGGACGAGTTCACTACAGGAGGCACAGAAAGGTTAAGAAATCTGTGCAAGCTCACATAACTACTAAGTGACAAATCCAAGATTTAATTCCAGGTCAAAGCCTATTTCCCCTCTCTAAATGGGCTGTCTCCCAATCCAAAGGGGGAATCCACTTTGAGGAAACAAAACTGGTTTTAAACAAACTGTATTTTCCAACATCAAATTAGGGATATCTAGCAGGAGCATAGAAAAGTGATCAAGGTTAGAAGTATAGTTTTTAATAGTTTGCTGTTGTATCTTAATAATATAAATAAACTAACTTTTATATCTAATAGATTAATGTAATATCAAGAATAGTAGCTATAATATTCCACTTATAATGCAATTTTTCAAATGGTACTTTGAGCATGTCTGAAGGTATCTTTCCACTTTAGTCCTTTCCTAAATCAAAGAAACAATTGCTAGCCTGAGGCAAAAGTGTCTGATGAGAAGAAGAAAAGGGAGCAGATATTTACTTGGAAAACTTGGAAAATTACGAACATGGGGTCCAATACAATTTCTATGACTTTATAAAGAAGCAGATGTCTTCCTTATTTTAACTGTGGAAAATAAGTCATTCAGTAAATATTCAGTAAGCACCTACCAAGTGCCAGAAATTGTGTTTCCAGGGAGAGCACCGCAGAGAAGAGACCCAAAGGTGAAATATTAGATTTCCCGCTATCACAATTAGTCAGTCAAATACACATTAACTGAATGAATAAAGAAATGAAATACTCTTGAGAGTTGCAAACAATGAGAAGAGACAAAACTACTTGGAGTAATTGGGAAAACTGAGGATTGAAAAATAAGTGGCAAAATGCCATGTCATAGGAGTCAGAGGGGTAAGCAATGCTCCTAAAATGAATGAGAATATGTGACAAAAGTGGCCACAGGCTTTAAATCTCTTTTCAATTCTGTAAAATAATCTCTTTCATAGGATGTATATCCCTTTGAACAGCTTTAATTCAATTTCATAATTTAAAAAATTAAACAATGGATAATATCTGAGTTTGCATCTCATCTTTATCATTACTAGCTGTTTGATACTGAGCAAGTTCTTTAATATCTTTGAGCCGGAGTTCCTCCATGGGTTCACAGGAATAGTATTACCTGCTTTGCAGAATTCTTGTGACACAAAGAATAAACGAACGTTAAGCACAGTGGCTGGCATATCAAAGAACTCAATAAAAGTTAATTATTCTCATTATTGACAACTCTTCAATTTTCCTTAAGACTCTTCAAGTTTAGCTAATATCTAAAATAATGAATTTCCAAAGGTAGTATTTTATGCAACAATTACAGAATTATATTTCTGTTTAAAACAAAATCATTCTTCTACAATTTCCCTAGTAAGAATTAACCCAATGACACTTGACATTAACAACATGATAATGTGTCTAGCATTTGCTTCAAAATAATCTGAGGGTGAGATTATATAATAATCTTATTACAGAGTAAATAAGGGCATATACAAAATAATATTGGCCATGAGCTGATCATCAAAATCAGATGAATGTGTACGTGTGTATTAATATGGCTAGAATTTTTCATAGTAAAAGCGTTTTGAAGACATATGAAAATGAAAAATAACTTTAAAAATGAGTTTCCAAATATTAAAAGTACATAATAGTGAAAAGGAGAATTCCAAAAAAAGCATCATAACCCAGGAACTTTCATATGATGAATATTTTTATTTTCTAAGACTACAAAACTCTAACAAATCTCGAATTATGAAGCATCTTATTTTATCATTAAAGCTCAACATTAAAAGTTTGGCAAATACTCTAAACATCATAAGATATTCATTACTACAAGGATGTTAAAAGAAACAAGTTGCTTACCTTAAGAGATCGATGAACTCTTTTTGATTTTAAATCCCAAATGTTAACAGTGTGATTTAGGCCTCCACTTACCAAATACATAGATGTGGAATTTAAACTGACACATGTCTGCTTTTGCTATTAAAGAAAGGAAAAAAGTTACCTTAATTTAACAGAGCCCAGAGGTGACTTTCAAGTCCTATCCAACACTTAGCGAGCACTCTGTAAACATTTGTTGAATTAAATGCTATAAACACACTAAGACCTAGATTCACCTCTCATCCTCTTCCACATGCACCCGACAGCTTGAAAGGAGTTCAAAAAGGCTTCAAGGAACTCAACCAGAGCAGTGTTCTCCTCCATAGACGAGTGCTGACAGAGGAAGCTTACGGAACAACAGTAAGTCTTGGTCTCCCATCACGGCTTACTCGCCTTTAATATTGCCCCTTAGTAAAACCTACTCTTGCACTTCCAGAGTATCTCAAATTAGAATCAACACACAGCTCAGGAAACACTAAACATAAAAGAAACTTTAAAGAATGTCTAGACCCCTTCTTTTACAGACGGGGAAAGTTCATGAAGAGGACAAGATACTTGCCCAAAGTCTCACAACAGAGTCTCCCCAAAGGAGCCCAAGTCTCAAACATCAGATGATCAGATCCTGACTCTACACTCTTTCTCACGTCTGAAAAGGGACCATCCACTCAGTTTCTCAAGATCAAAGTCCAGAATCACCTTGATTCCACTTCTTCCCTGGCATCTACCATAAGTTCTTTAAACTCCAACACTAACATAACTTAACACCCCACAGGAGCTCCCCTTTCTCTACTGCTGCTACCAACACACTAATCCGAACCCTACAAAACCACATGAACAGCAGCCTCCTAACTGGCTGTCCCGCTGCCAACCTGACTCCCCTACATTCTATGCTCCACAAGTAGGATGACCCTTAAAAAACGCAAATCAGATCATGACTCTGCCATTTAAAAAATCCCAATCAGCCCTAGAATAAATCCCAAACTCATTAACCTGGTTTTCAAGCCCTACTTCATCTCTCACCATTCTCCTCCTCACCCATTAATTCTCTAGTCACACTGGCCTTCTTCCATTCCTTAAACGTTATCAGCCCTGTATTTGCCTCAACGCTTCTATAACTGCCTGGAAACCTAAATTCCCTGAACCCTGGCTGAATGACTTCTGGTCAACAGACAGCAACTTCAAAGTCACCCTTCCTGGGGACCTCCCTTGGCCACCCAATGTAACTTGCTAACAGTGTATCTTAGTTCTCCATGTAGCAACTTAATCACTATCTGGGTATTCTGTTTAGTAGTTTACTGTCTTCCACCAGAATGTCAGTTTCATTAGTGCATAGACCATATCCATGCTCGATAAATATTTATGGAATAAAAGGCTAAAAATACAGAGGTTTTCAAGTTTCTCTCACAATGAGTATCTGTGGGTGTCCTCTAGCTGGAGGCATCATCAGTAACTATGCTACACAGTAAACACAATGTTGCATGTTTTTTCTCCTATTTAACCTTCACATACACTCTGTAGTTACATAAATTGTTCTCACCTCTAGTTGAATGCCATGGTGGGAGGGGGAGTGAATGCCAAGAGGTACATTTAAAGTTAAAATGTAAGCTACGTAGGTTTAGGCAAGTCATCTCACCTTTCCAAGCCTACATTACTTCATCTGAGAAGTGAAAAATCAGGACTAGACCTATTGTTCTTACCTCAAGAGTCCACGCATCCGAAAAACACCCCGTGCTCAAAAGGACACTTTTCTTAAAAATTTTAATTCCAGTATAATTAACATACAGCGCTATATTAGTTCCAGATGTACAGTATAGTGACTATTTCATGCTCATCATGATTAGGTGTATTTTCAATCCCCTAGGAGAGCACTGGTTTCTTATAAGAAACCTTTCCCTACCCCGAGGTTTCTTCCAGCTCTGAAATTGTGACCAAGAGTCAAAATTACTAACACATAAAAATATCAGGAACACATTACATCAACGTTTCAGTATAGTTGCTACAATTCCCTTATAGACACCATTCTAGGAACTGACTTTGGTCTACACAGACTAGTATGAATTAGAATCCGGGGGCACCTGAGTGGCTCAGTTGGTTGAGTGTCTGCCTTTGGCTCAGGTCATGATCTCAGGGTCCTAGGATTGAGGCCCACATCAGGCTCCCTGCTCAGCATCGGGTCTGGTTCTTCCTCTGCCCCTCCAATTCCACTCCCCCCAACTCATGCTTTCTCTTACCCAAGCTCTCTCTCAAATAAATAAAATCTTAAGAAAAAAAAAAAAAAAAAGAATCTAGTCATTACCACAAATCAGGAGTTTGCTAAGAGCTATCAAAATAACCTTTAAGGAAAATAAGAATGGTGTCCTTCAAAGACCAATATATTAGTATTCTAATCATCAAAAAAAACCCTCAAATTATTAAGGACTCAGAACAAAACCTAAGTTTTCAGCTGGCCTACGCTGATGTTAGATCTTTTTTTTTTTTTTATGTTGATATATTATTAATGTAGCTAATGAACTTAAATAATTAATGAAAATTGTGTGCTTATTATAGGAACCCGTACCCTAAAACACAAGCAATTGGTGAAGTTTTTAAAATCTAAAAATAAAAGCTGGCCAACTGTCTAGGTTATAGAGTAGCCTAAGATATTCATTATTTTACTGTTAATATCAGTTTGTCTACTCTAAAGAGCTAAAATGCAAAAAATCAAAGAAAAAATATAAAATTAAAGTTCTGCTCTAAAAACGATGTTAAAGTAAGATAGAATCTTACTTCCACAAGTAGAAATGGTCTCATATCTCAAGTAGCACATGAATAATAGGACTTGGATCCTATAAAGCAAAGGTGATTAACACACTAATATGTTACAAGAAATTACTAACAAAGGCTACAGAACCAATGTTTGCAAAATATTATTTTAAGTAAATTAAATTAAAGCAGATTCAAATAATAAGTAATGACCTCACTTTCATCTACCTGTATAAATTAAAGATTTTATTTATTTGGGAGAGAGCACAAATGGGGGAAGGGGCAGAGAGAGACAGCAGACTCCCTGTTAAGCACAGGGCTCCACCAGGGGCTGCATTCCAGGACCCTGAGATCATGACCTGAGCTGAAGCCAGACGCTTAACCAACTGAGCCACTCAGGCGCAGTACTCTGCGCCTGTACTCTGATGTGATTTCTTAACTGTAGGAAAGAGAACTACAGCAACTGATGTGGAATAGTCACAAAATCTTTTAGAATTGTGTCACATTTTTAAATATCATCTATTTTCATAATTCAACAATAACAACAATTACAAAGTTCCCAAACCGTTCTAAGGCATAATGTATAGAAGGAACACAATATATACTGTGGTGGAAGTAGAAATCGAAACTGTTTTGATATTGATATTCAATTCAACAAATGCTTGTTGACACCTCTGACAGTACCTAAAGATCCAAAAATGACTAAGACGTTCTGCCTGCTCTTGAAGAGCACAGTTTACCTCTTATCAACCAGGGATGCTCTCTGCCTCAATTTTACATCACTGAGTTTGAATAGGCAGTGTGTCTCAAATTCCAGATCTGCCCTTAGCAGATGTTCTCTGCCCCAGACTCTAGCATTTGTGGGCTGGATTTGATGCTTGTGTCAATCCCACCTACCTTTAGGAAAGGATGGATAGAAATCAAAAGTCCTTTTTAAATTAGATGAGCTCATATTCCATTGTCCTTCCATGTTCTTTCTAAGTGAGCTACCTTACCTATTCCAGTGTGTAAAATTATAATTCATAATGGTTTAGGGCCTGCTATGAAAACTTTGAACCTTAAATTGAGAACAAGTTACCAACTATTTGTACCTTTTTTAGTTAAACCTTATTTTAAAAAAGAGCTTTCAAGGAGTGCGTGTGACTAAAAATGAGGACACAATCATTATCCTGAATCAAAGGGATTAACATATAAAACAAAAAGATGAGAAAACAATATGCAGTGAGAACTTCATTTAAATGCTCTGGGACCAAGGCTCAGTTTGACAAAACTCATCCTGTTCCAGGAGAGCTTGGGGAGACTCAGGCAAGGCCCTCAGGAACCAGGAGGACAGAAGCTAAAGCAGAAGCTACCATCTCATGGGGGTCTTTAGCTGATGGTCCTGAACTCAACATCAGTACGGACAGGACTATATCATTAGGACTCTAATGGTCAAATCAACCTGGTGACCGAGGTAGGAATAGGGCTTCAAAAAGGCATCAATACCAGGGAATCTTCCACAGAGAGATGGAGAAAGCAAGTGACTAGCTAACAGAGTCTAAGTCCTCGATTGCTCCCCTAGAATCCACTATTACTTTACCTGAAGATGTCTCAGTACCTATCTCCTCTTTAAGTGTTACTGTATTATTTTGAGTTTCGGTTAAAAATAATACTTTTAAACACCTTTATATATTTAGTTGCAAGCACCATAAGATGCAGTTACCACACAAGTAGAACTAAGATTTTTAAAAGTTTTTTTTTTTAAATCACTTACCCCTTCACCAAGCTCGAAAAGTAGAAAAGGTTTATTTTTGTAATGTGAAACAACAATTTTGTCGCCACTGGAAGATGCTGTCACTAGAAAGTTATCTAAATGAAGAGTTATGGAGCATCAAATAATTCATGAGCATCTCTAGCACCAGACTATTATTGCAAGAATTGTGATGATAAAAGCAAGTGCACTAGCCTAAGACGACAAGTAAATGAATATAGCTTATACATCAGCTTTCAACAATGGCTCACATTACTAATTACTAAGACTAATTCTCTTTACTACTACCGCAGGGAAGAACTATCCTCTCTGGCTCTATTACTTGAAAGCTATTTTACCCAAGTGAAACACTACTCCATTTTCAAAGAATAGGCCAGGAGGTCTAATTTTATCCTTCAAGAATGAGATCATGATAAAAGCAACATCAGCAAGTATCAATCAGCCTTTTCATCTATAAACACCACTCAAGATAGCTATTTATTAACACAGTGCTTGGTACAATTTAAGCTAGGAAGCAAATATCCGTATTAGCCTCCTGTTCATCGATTAAAAATATAAAGCCTGATACATTCTTAGAACTAGAATTTTTATGATAGAATCTTTCAATCTTAAATAAATTAAGAATAAATACTACAGTAAATATAGCAAATATAAATAAGTGCGGTTAAATAGCAACTATTTATGCTGTGGAAGAGTTTTGTTTTAAATTAAGTTAAATTTATTGAAAACTTAATTTAAAATTATTTAATTATTTTAAAATTTAACTTAATTTAAAATTATATTACCTTGTTTTATAGAAATTATAAGCAGAACAATCAGTAAACACAAAATACTGTAAATTATTTTTAAATTAAAAAGACTAAATATAACATCATCAAGAATAAAAGCCTAATTTTGAGAGTCACAATGAATTAAAATATCAGAAGTTTAAATCTTTGCTTTTTAACAAGTGAAATCTTAACTGCACCATTTTGGGTGGTTTCTATAACATTCATTTATTTCATGAATAGACCATGGATTGTGATTTTATGATATATGATTTTATGATCATATGATACATGATTCAAACAAAATCATTCCCACCTAGATATTATAGCACTGACAAGAACAAATCATTTCCCGGGGCGCCTGGGTGGCTCAGTGGGTTAAAGCCTCTGCCTTCAGCTCAGGTCATGATCTCGGGGTTCTGGGATCGAGCCCCATGTCGGGCTCTCTGCTCAGCGGGGAGCCTGCTTCCCCCTCTCTCTCTGCCTGCCTCTCTGCCTACTTGTGATCTCTCTCCTCCCTGTCAAATAAATAAATAAAATCTTAAAAAAAAAAAAAAAAAGAACAAATCATTTCCCTTTCTTTGGCTTCATCCTCTGTTTACTATTACTTTTTCTCCTCACAGTACAGAAAAGGACTGAACAAAGATAATATGAGAGGGTAATCTAGTTACTCCTTTTATTTCTCTTGTAGTTTTAGAAATCGTGAGCAAGTGCGGAACATTACCTAACACGGCCAAAAACTTAAGTTCCCTGGTACCTCACTCTTAATCCTGTTCTTGGAATCCATGCTAAGTGGAACCCAAGTAGCTCAGTCTGAGAAGTCCTTGTTCTTGGTAACTAATGTCTATGTAAGAGATCAAAGCCTCATTAGAAATAAGACTATATGCAAAAGTTTCCAGTGCGTATCTACTTGTACAATAAAGCTATCCAGAAATAAGACCAGTTTCCAGAAGACATCCCATACTACCTCATAGTCACATCAGTTTTGTTGATAGTCCTTTAAGTGGTTTATCAGCAAATGTCAACTCCTAATAAAACCTCTTGGAATAAAAATAAACCCAAACCAATATATCTTATCAAGAATTGCTACTTTTATCTTATACAGTAAGTAACAGGGAAATTAAGCTTTACACATAATAAAAACCTAATAATAGAAAGAAGCAACCTCACATATTTGTCACTCTCTTTAAAACACTCCCCCCCCCACCCATCTGAAGAGTCCTTCAAAAATATACACCCTTCACCAGGAGTTTGATTAATAGAGCACCAAAGTAATTTATTTTGCTACTTTAAGACAAAATCAAGGGATGATAAAGAGGTAAATTTAATTCAGTAAGAAAATTCATCATTTTTGTTACATATTTGCAAGAATAATTAAGTTGGGCATGAAAACTTCTGTTTTTTGTTCATAAATCAGTCACAGTTTAAAGTTTTGGTATTTTTACTTTCATCAGGAAACAGAATATTCGTAATTTGATATTGGTAAGATCAAACACATGTTAAAAGTTAAGTTTGTTTATGTAATACCCTATATGTGTAAGTTATACAAAACAATGATAATTTCTAGTATACCAAGTTTATACAACATTTTCAAAGTATTTTGTTTACAGCAGTGGTTCTACTGAGAACTACTGGCTTCTGGTGGCTAAAGGCCAAGAACATTTCCAAACGTCCTACAGTGCACACCACAGCCCCCATAACAAAGAATTATCTAGCCCATAATGTCAATAGCGCAAGGTTGAGAAATTCTGATTTCTAAGCTTCATCCCCTCATTTATTTTACCCACACTTAGGAACTTATTAAGACAGGGAGTGTGTAAATCAGAAACACAAAAAGCTTGGAAAATTCAATCTAGACAATTTCTCTGAAAGATCAGGCTATTTTCATCACAGACAGAAAGAGAAATACAGAGTACATCAGTAAGATGAGGATGTCGGACAATTTTAATTTTTAATCTCCTCCCCAACTTTGCTTCTGCCTTTGAATTCTGTCTTTGATTTGTGGACCAGATCCACAAACAGCCAAATGTAGATGGAAAACTCATTCCAAAATCTTCCAGAAGTTTTCCCACCACTACCTACCGTATTCCATTTGGGTTTAACGACAAACTATTGATAACGAAACTAAGTCTACGGTCTGGATCTAGTAGTTTCTATACATATATATGCATATATACACATATGTGTGTGTATACATATATATGTATGCATTCATATGATGTACTTATTAAATCCCTATTTCACTTTATCTAGCTTTCATAGCTATGAAAAATATATTTCTTCTTATTAGTCACATGCAAAAGTTTCATTGATACTGTTATTTAACTTAACAAAAAGTGGTTATTAAAAAAAAAAAAAGGATACTATTGGTGCTCCAACACATTGAGCTGATTCCATGTGGTGATGTGTGTGGGCTGAATTTATCCACCAATGTCATAGAAGAAGCATCCCATATTTTAATATCATCTCCGGATGAAGCAAATCTGAGGTTTTCCTGCATGACTGCACCTACAAATAGTTTAAAACAATGTATTTAAAAAACACAAGGATAGGCCAAAATGAAGGATCTAATCTAAATCAAGTGGCTCTACTTGTCCAGTTTTGTCCCAGAAGGTGTGCTCACCACAAAGTAGCTGGAGTGATCCTTCTAAAATCACATTCTCTCAGTTGACAGTCCTTTAAGTGATTTATCAGCAAATGTCAACTCCTAATAAAATTGTAATGAAATCCAACCTCCTTGGCATGCCTCACATGACCTGGCCCCATTCTAACTGTCCTACCTCTCTTCCCCACGGCCACCAGACTCACAGGCCTTCTTTCTTGCCTCAACCTTTCCATTTGCTGCCCCCTCGGCGGGGAATGCTCTTTCCCCAGACTTCCCTTCACCTCGCTCTAGTTTCAGCTAGTCTCCTCAGAAAAGCTTTCCCTGACCACCAGGGCTAGAGCAGCCCCATACCAGTTGCCTATTACGCAGTTTCATTCCGCACCCCCTCACAGCACTTGCTGCTATTTGCAACTCTTACTTGTTCTCCTAATAGTCTGCCTCTCCTGACTTGAACAAAACAAAGATCCCGAAAATGTTTACTATCAGTCTTGAAATGTTCCTGGCACACAGTAGGTGCTCAACAAATAACTGTTAGCTATAAAACTTCCTAAACCTTTTTAAAATGTATAATAAACTAGCATCTCTGCGGGTCAGAATCCAGTGACTCCAGTTTTTCCAAATAACTCCAAAATTAGCAAATATAGCCAAAGGAGATGTCACTAAGTCCCAATATCAATACTTGGTCTACAATGCCCTCACTCATATTGTTTATTCACACTATATAATTCAAATACATAATCCTGACAAGTGATTTAACAAACCAAGGCAGTCTAAAAAACAGACGGTAAGGGAGCTGCTTTAAGCAAATACTCTAAGAGCAGCAAGTAGTAATGCATGAGTTGGAAAAAAAATGCGCAAAAATACATGGAAAAAAGGAAGGGAAAGGAGCCTAGAAATTTGCCCTCCATACCTGCCTGATGTGGACAGTGCTGAGGACAGCACAGTACTAGTGATGTCACAGACAGAGTCCCAAGTCACCAACGAAGCATCACATTTATGTCCAGTGTATCTTATTTCAGAGGTCAAGTTAAGGTATAATAAATTACAAGGTCCTTTGACTCTCAAGAGACAAAAAAAAATTTTTTTAATGTGCTTATAAAAAGACTAAAACTTTTGTTAACTAGAAAAGTCACTTATGTGGTTCATTAAGCTTCATTCATTGGACACAGTGTCACCAAAAGCCATTAGTCACCTGTTGAAATGTGGACATGCAGTGTTTGGATTTGGTGCCCTGACATGGGGTAACATGTGCTGGTTCCCTACTCATGGTACAATTAAGTGCTGGAAAGGGGGATCTTTTAAACACAGTAAACACAACTGGAAAATGCCTTTACTATAATCTCACACCATTCCTGTTGAGCTGTGTGGGGCAGTGTGGAAAGATCACTTAAGTCAGGGCTCAGAAAACAGGAGTTCCAAGGATCTGCCCCAAAGTTAGGGGGCAGTGACTTTGGCAGAGTCACTTAACGTCTGTTTCCTTCTCTTCAATGGGAGCAGGGAAGGGGACCATCTGCCCACCTACCTCACTCTTCTGAGAACTGAGCACCGTTAAGGGAGAAGCATTACATCAGTCTCTCAAAGAAGGTCCCATCAAAGTGAGTTGTCAGGACACAAGGCGGCAAAAGACAGCCAACCCCGAATTTAAGGACAGCGCCTGCAGGGGAAAAAAAAATTTTTTTCACTACAACACTTTTAGCTTAAACCAAAGTTCTTCAACTTTCATTTCCTTGCAGGAGCACCGCTCAACAGGGGTTACCTTATAAAATGCATTCGAGCCATAGAGGAGAGGTTTACAAAAGGGAAGCGGCCGGTGGAGAAGCGGCAAACTTTCCGGGGCACAGCACACTCCCCCAGAGCTGCCACTAACCACCCACCCCAGCTGCCTGGGCCACTCTCAGGCCGAGCCGGTGACTGTCGCGGACGGAGGTGCGCGACTCTGGCCCGCGGCTCCCGGACACTTCCGCGCCAAACCCGCTGCCGCGCCCGGCCCGACAACTGTCCGAAGCACCGAACCGGCCGGGGCGCGCGGGGCTCGGGGGCCTGCGACGCGCCCCCGGGGTGGCCCGGAGGAGGGCGGGGTTCGGGAGTGTGCAAGGACGCGGCAGGCGGCGGCCCGCTAACCCCCGGCCCTCCGGAACCTCACCTCTCAGCCGCGGTACACCGGGGGCCACCGCGCGGCCCGCTCCGGCGCTGGGCTTCCGGCTCCCGCCCAGACTGTTAAACTTCGGCGGCCGGAAGTCCCGCCCACAAGTGGCGTCATGGGGAGAGGCTCTGCACGTAGCGGGGCTAGGGTTGGCTGGGCAGGGGTGGGGCAGGGCCTCCGCGGGGGTCGCTATCCCACCGCCAGGGCGGGAATTGGGGGCCTGGGCGGCTCCTTCCCTGTCCCAGCGACAGGTTAATGCCCCTTTGTTGTTCATTTGTTCGGTGACTGCCCGCTCTGTGCCAGATTCTAGGCTAGACTAGGTGCACTGGGATGGGCTTAGCCTGGGAATACAGGGGTGCCGTGAACGTTCGTCGTCCCTGGCCTCGTGGAGCTTACAGTTCAGTATAGGAGGCAGACGTTAATAAATAATTACATACCTAAATGAAAAGTTGCTTCAAACAGGTGAATGAAAAATGTATGAAAGGGAAATGAACATGGATAGGGGTTTAGGAAAGGTTTCCTTGAAGAAGAAATCATGGAGAGCAGATAATACCCCATGTGATTTACAAACCAGAAGGTATGCTCAGAAAAGCTAAGGAATAACCAAAAATGTAAGTGTCTGAGATATCTGACTTCAAAACCCAGGATCTTTCTTCCTAATTATTGATCTTCTTAATTATCCTGCAGGGTCAGGAACATCAAACACCATCTGGTTGAGAATTCTAAAAGGGAGGTTTCTCAGAGTGGAAAAAGGAGTTGCTGAACTGAGTTTTCAATACCCCAGTCCTTTTTTTTTTTTTTTTTTTTTTTAGCTCTACTGAGAATACTTATAATAAATATGGGGCACTTCTTCAAACAGTATTACTATTCTTTCATCACAAATGTGTGAAAGAACTAGGTGTGGGTTCCTGAACTAGGTACAGAAGCCCCAATTATTTGTACCTATGTTGCAAATAAACTTGAAAACTCTAAATGCAGTCTTTTCTGAGCAGAAATTGAAATCCGAACCAAGTTGTAAAGATTGATAGGAAGCCTCAAAAAGAGAAAGATAGCAAGCAGCAACTGCCTTGTGTAGTTTATAGTTATTGAGTTTATTAAATCCAATTTTGGCAGGGATGGGGGCCGAAAAGTTGTAAAATGATAAGATAGAGTAAGGGAATAGGGGCAGAGAGAACTGGGGCAAATGGGGAAGAAAAGAGAACTAAGTCTCTGAAAAGTTAAAGCCAGAAAGAAAATTGAGACTAGAATATATGCAATAAAATATAATAATGCATGTCATATAATGCATATTATATACTGTACACTATACAAATATATATATGATAATACATATTATTTATTGAATGCATACTTCACTAAACATGTATGCATGTATAGACATAATATGTGTATATATACCATATGTATAATTCATCCTTATAAAAACATAGTACTATTATATATCCCCCTCTTTACATATGAAGAAACAGAGATTAAGTAATTTGCCTGAGGTCACACAGTGTAGAAATGGTATGACAGGAGTTAAACCCAGATCCATAAGTCTACAAAGACTGTGCTATATAGTCCTTATGCTATATAGTCAAGAGCTAAAACACAGCATAAAGAAGCCAAAAGTTAACCTCCACTGCCCCTCCTTTCTGGTGTCACAGCCTCATCAAAACTTACATGGTCTTGAGACAGTTCTGTCATTCTTGTTCCTACCCTTGTGTCTACGTACATACTTTCCTCAGATCTATAAAATATAAGCAATAGAAGCCAAATGTTGGAAACCTCACTAATATATGAATTATATAAACATATATACCTTTCCAAAAGTACACATCATTACAAGGAATATGTCTGGAGAAAATGAGGTCAGTAAAACCAAAAGCAATATAAATTATATGTGTGACTACAGAAGCTCAAAGTATATGAAGAATAAATGTCATAATTAAAGGGGGGAAAGGCATATCCAGAATCATTGTTGGAGACTTTAACAGAATTCTCTCAGTAATTGATAGAATATCCAAATAAGAAAAACAGTAAGTAAAGATGTGGATGATCTGAAACACTATTAACTATTCTATATGAAAAAAGAAGGAAGGAAGGAAGGAAGGAAGGAAAGAAGGAAGGGTTCAAAGTCAATAATCTATGCACTTTCTTAAGAAACCTAGAAAAAGAGGAGCAAATTATACAAAGAAAGCAATAAAACTAAAAACAAATGAATAGTAGAAAAAATTGGATGAAATCAGACAGTGAATCTTTGTAATGATTAATAAAATTGATAAACCTCTACCTAGACTTATCAAGAAGAAAGAAAATCATAAGTTAACAATAGGAGAGGGGAAAGAGAGGCCGTCAATACAGAGCCAAATAACTTTCAAAAGATAGTAAGGGAAAAATATGAACAACTTTATAACAATAAATTTGGTAATAAAATCGACAAATATCTTGGAAGACATGAATATTAAAACTGACACAAGAAGAAATAATGAGTAGTCCCTACATATACTATAGAATTTGCATTCATAATAAAGGAAAGAAAATACCAGGATCAAGTGGCTTCACTGTTGAATTCTATCAAACACATAAGAAATGATACCAATCCAATACAAACTTCTGAAAACAGAAGAGGAGGGAGTATCTCCTAAACTTATTTTTTTAAGGATAGTGATAGTCTGATACTAAAACCAAAGACATTACAAGAAATAACTATAGACTCATATCTCTCATACATACAAAAATTATACATGTATGCAAATTAAATATATATATACAAATTAATTCCAATAACACACAAAAAGGATTATACATCATGACCAAGTGGAGTGTATTCCAGAAATGGAAGGTTAGTTTAATATCCCAAAATTAGTTTATATAATTCACCATATTAACAAAAGAAAGAATACCCATATAATTATGTAAATAGGTGAAGCGAAAGCATTTGAAAAAAATCAGCATTCATTCACAATTAACAAGTCTCAGCAAACTAGGGAAAAAATGGTGGAAATACCTCACCTGGGTCAAGAATATCTATGAAAAGCCCACAGACAGCACCATACTTCATGGTAAAAAAAAAAAAAAAAAAAATGAATGCTTTTCTCCTAAGATCAAGAACAAAACAAGGATGCCAGTCTCACAGCTACTATTCAAATTCTTCTGGAGGCCCTCGCTGGTGTAATAAGAGACAGAAAGAAAGGAAAAGAAAAGCATACAGAATGTACAGGAAGAAGCAAAAGTCTCTTTATTTGCAGACAGTTATGATTACATACTGGAAAATCATAAGAAATATTTAAAAAGCTCCCAGAAACAATAAGTAAATTTAGCAAGGCCTATGCAAAATCATATACCAAAATAGAGTAGCATTTCTAAATACTAGCAATAAGCAATTGGAAAATGAAATAAAAATTACAATTCCATTCCCAATAGCACCCAAAAGCATAAATACTTAGTAAATTTAATAAAATATATTCAATAACAACACACTGCAAACTACAAAACATTGCTGAGAGAAGTTAGACTTAAACAGAGAGCTATATATATCACACTAATGAGATGGAAAATGTTGCTAAAATGTCAATTTTTTTAAAAAGACAAATTCAAAAGACCTATACCTGGTGTTGATCTAGATCTAATACAAATTAGTCCATAGTGACAGAAAGCAGTATAGCATTTGCTTGGGTAGTAGGAGGGATGGACTATAGAGAAGTCAAGGAAGCAATTGGTGGTAATGGAAAGTTCTTTACCTTGATTTTTGTGGTGGTTTCAATTCCTCTATCAAAGATCAAGAACTAAGAGCTCCAGATCCTTAAGAAATAAAGTGATGTCCTTGACTTATAAGAGAAAAACAAAATTATTTCTTTAGAAGACATACCCTTGTGTCAAATTTCATAACTGTCAAATTTCAGAATATTGGCTTGAACGAAATTTTAAACATTCCCCAAATGAAAAAAAGCAAAAAACAAAGTTACTACACAAGTTTCAAGGATTCAGATGGCTTCCATGCCATTCCTATTCTAGTAGGAATACTATAATTTATAAGACAATGGAACAATCCCTTTATATTTTTGAGCAAAACAAAAAAGAAAGATTATTAACCAAAAATTATCTAGTTATATTATTCTTCAAGTGTGAGAGAAGGAATAAAAACATTTTCAGGCATGTAACATCTTAACGAGTTTACCTCCCATGCACCCTATGAGGCAGCTACTTGAGTGGGTGTTTCCACCAAAACAGAGGAGCAAACCTAGAGAGAGGAAGCGTGAGTAACCACCCTGAGAAAGGTGTCACTGAAGGATGTCACCCAGGATGTCACTGAAGGAAAATCCCAGGGTTACAGCCAGACACTGGGCTTAACAAGCAATCAGTCCAAACAGCAGGTCAAAAGCCTCCAGGAGCACGATTGTCAAAAATAAAAATACACAAACACACAATACACATACATATCTGGCATGCTTAATTGTGTTAGGAAGAGATTTGCTGAACTGGGAGAGTGGAGGTAAAGGGTTTATTTTGTGATTGAATACATAAGACACTGGGAAACCAACCAACCAGCTAGACAATAAGAGAAAACCAACACTAGGGAAACAAAAAGTTGTGCAAGAACAGAAAAACGAAAATAGCAACCACAATATACCATATAATTCTGTGATGAGTAATATTAACATAATCATAGAAAATGAACCTGGAATGTTAAGTTAACCAAAATTATGATACAGCTATCTTGAATTGACAGAGAGATGGGAAGTATGCATTTGCATGTAGTTGGGTCCCGTGAGAACTGATTCCTTGCCTTCTATGATGGAAAGTTAATAGTAAATACTAAAATTGAAAAAATATTTATCATGAATAAGCTTTTTATCCAGATAGATGGAGATGAAATCCAAAAGACTCAACAAAAAAAGTTGCCTCAGGGAGAGTAGTAAGTGGGTAATGATGGATAAAGACAAGGGACTGGTTTTTTGTTTTGTTTTGTTTTTTGGTTTTTAGCCTTGTGGTTTTGTGGTCCTCTTTTTATTCCAATATTTCTGACTCTTTTAAGTAAAGTAAATTTAAAAAGAGAAAAAAGTAAGTACAATATATTGACCCATTCATATTTTAAGGCATCAAGATTTAGAAAGGATAGAGCAGCTACATAATATATTTTATCGTGGTTTTCAGGGATATGCCCAAAAGCCACATTGTCTTTGTTTGTAATTATTGCAATGTCAATGAACATTTGTGAGTCCTCCAGCTTCCCAGGAAGCTGTGCAAGTTAGGTGATTTCGGTCACCAAGATGAACAATATCCCTACCTTGGAGAAGCTCCGATTATACCAAGGTAACACATACTAGAGATACAAAGTGATAAATGCTATAATATTTATTAAATGCTGGGGAGTCTCAGTGGAAGAAAGAATTAGTACCACCTAAGGAGCCAGGGTTGGTTTCAAAAGGAAGCAAGATGACATATATGTAACAACTTACAGTTTCTGGGTAGTGATGGGGTCCTATGACATGGAAATTTGCATCCCTTTCCTCTGCATCCCTTCCCTACAGCTGCCACTATCCGTTCCTTTGGGACCCTGCTACCCCATATGGTTCTTCTTTGCACATTCTTCCCTGGGACTTTGCTGGGGCTCCTTCTGGCACTTTAATCAGGTTTGTATTCAATTCTTACCTCTTCTTTTCTCCAGACTACATTGCCTAAAATATCCCCACACCTCATCATGCTCTGTCTTCCTACCTGAATTTGTCTTCAAAACACCTAACTACCTGACATTTTACAATAGTATACATTTATTTACTTTGGATTGGTTTGGTTAGTTCCTTTATTGGATTGAAAGTGCCACACGAATAAGAATTTTGGCCCCGTTTTCCTTGCTACTGAACTCCCAGTGCTTAGACCAGAGCCTGGGATCTAGTGGGCTCTCAGTAGTCATTTATTGAATGTGTAAATGGATGAAGACTGAATATCTCCAGTCTAAAACTCTCACCTGAGTGCTGACCCATATATACTCAACTGCTACTATCTCCACCAAATCATCCTACTGCCTCTCTGCCAAACTGTCCCACTTCCAAAGCCCCTGGGAGCATCCCAAGGGCTCAAACCAGATATTTGCGAGTCAATACTGACTTACCCCTCTTCCTTCCCTCCTTCCTACAAATATCCAAATAGGCCCTCACTAAACCCACTTTATTCTGTTGATGAGTAACTCTCAAATCTGCCCAGTTCTCCCCATCACCACTGCTATTATCTTGATTTAAAGTATCCTTGACTCTTGGCTGGGTTGTTGAAAGAGTCCCCTCCGCATTTACTTTCCTGGTACCTGGCTTCAATCCCTCCAACTATCCTCCAAACTCCTATCACATTGCTTTTCATAAAATGCAAATCGGATCACATGACTGCCGTGCTTAAAACCTAGATGCTTAGAGTAAAATCTAACTCCTCTGTCTGGCCCCATTCACCACTGCCTCATGCTGACCTCCCCAGCTTTTCTCTGGCTACCTGTTCAGCCCTACTGGCCAGATATACTCTGTACCAGCTTGTCTAGCCTTTGTCCTTGCAGCTTCCTCTGTTTAGAACATGTTCTCCCCCTCTCCAATTTGATTAGATGGAAGAGACTGAGAAACTGACCCCTTGCTGGGTGCTGCCTCAGCAACCTTTGCCCACTCCACTGGACTGTCAATCATGCATCTATTCATTGGCTCTGTGCCCTAGACCCAAAGCTCAGGAGCATAGAGGAGCATAGCACCTGCCTATGAAAAATATGTCTTTACGTCCCCAGTACCTAGCACGATGCTTGACACAAAGGAGATACTCAGTAAATGTTTGGAGAATAAATGAATGAATGAGTGAATCTGTTTTTCAGAATCTCTTCCTAGAATCTAGCATTAAAGTGGAAAATGGATTGCTGGTAGGGAGTCTCAAAGCGCGCAGACTAGTTAAGAGCTAATTGACATATTCCGGACAAGATGAAGAGAGCCTGGACTCGAGCAGAGGCAACAGGAATGGAAATAAGGAGTCAGAATAAGAGACTTTTGTTCAAAAAAACAAAAGGTATTTTATGAGCAAATGCAATTGAGCACTGTGTGTGTTCTGAAGGATGGGTCTAGTGTTTTAAATTTAGACAAAGGGCTGGAAAGCCAGACGTACCCCGTGAGAAGCAATCAATCAACAAACTTCATGAAAGTGAGAGGAGGTGATTGAAGTAGACAAAGAGGTTAGCAAGGCACATAGAGTTTTTGATACAGAAATAAAAGATAGTGTTTTAACTGCTGAAGAATCTAGAGGCTGACAAGGAGAGTGAAGATTTGAGTGCAGAGGATGTAATAACTGGAAAAGTTTGCTTCAGTCCTTAATATGATAATAAAATTTGCCGACAGCCAACAATACTATACTGACTACAAAGTTATACATTATACAAGCTGCCTTCCATTTTGATCAGAGAGGTATAAAAAGTAAGCAAGCAAGTTTCTGTGATTTATCGGGGAGAAATAACTAACTTCCAGGGAGTGCCATAGGATCTGTGTAGCCTTACCTCATTTGCAAAAAATTGACATTTCCAGAGTTATAATGTGATGTAACGCATAAGGTATCCCCAAAACATGGAAAGATTCTGTTACAATATCTGTGCTATTAGCCTAAATGTGGGGAAGGGAAAGGAAAGGATATTTCCTAGGAGCCTATTATGTGGAGGACACTAGGGTTTACATATGTCTGTCACCCATCTTCACTTTTTATTTTTATTTATTTATTTTTAAAGATTTTGTTTATTTACTTGACAGAGAGAGAGATCACAAGTAGGCAGAGAGGCAGGCAGAGACAGGGGGTGGAGCAGGCTCTCTGCTGAGCAGAGAGCCCGATGCTGGGCTTGATCCCAGGACCCTGAGATCAGGACTTGAGCCAAAAGCAGAGGCTTAACTCACTGAGCCACCCAGGTGCCACCTATCTTTATTTTTTAAAAACGAACATGAATCATTATCTGTCATAACTGATTTTGGGAAATTCTTTTTGGGAAATTCTTTAAAAACAATGAAGGCCTGCAAATACTTTTTTTTTCTGAATAGAGAATACATATTATAACACATTTAATCCATACAAAAAGGTAGAGTTAAAAATAAATCTCCTCCCACTCCAGATACTGAGCCATATTTTTCCTCCTCTGGGACAATAACTAAAAATAATTTCTTATGCACCTTTCCAATAATATTCTACACATATGTAGACTTTTACATACATCACTCAAAAATCCTTCAATATGGGTCCCTGGGTGGCTCAGTGGATTAAGCCTCTGCCTTTGGCTCAGGTCATGATCTTAGGGTCCTAGGATCAAGCCCCATGTCAGGCTCTTCTCAGTGGGGAGCCTGCTTCCCCCCCACCGCCTGCCTCTCTGCCTACGTGTGATCTCTTTCTCTCCGTCAAATAAATAAATAAAATCTTAAAAAGAAATCCTTCAATATTCACCGAACACAACCATTAGCTTATTATACATCTGTTCTGTGCTCTTCTCTTTTTCACTTAACAGTCTAGCTTGGAGAGTTCCCCATCTTAGTGCATATTGGTCTCATTCTTTTCTCATCACTTAATATTCCACTCTGTGGATGCATCATGTTTTATTTAACAAAGTCTCTGTTGGTGAATATTAAAGATGTTTCCAGATATTCTTTACACATGCATAATTTCTCACACACACAATTAGAACTGTAATTGCTGGCACTGTTCAATAGTGATATGATGTGAACAACTTATGCAAATTTAAATGTTTACTAGCCACATTAAAAAAAATAAAAGAGGGGCACCTGGGTGGCTCAGTCAATTAAGCATCTGCCTTCAGGTCAGGTTGTGATCTTGGGGTCCTGGGGTCAAGCTCCACATCAGGCTCCCTCTTCAGCAGTGAGTCTGCTTCTCCCTCTCCCTCTGCCCCTTTCCCAACTTATGTGCTATCTTTTTCTCATAAATAAATAAATAAATAAATAAATAAATAAATAAATAAAATCTTTAAAAATTAAAAAGTAAAACAAGCAAAATTAATTTTTAAAATATATTATATTTAACCCATCATATCCCAAATATTTCAACGTGTAAATCAAAGTAAAAAAATCAGCAAGAGGGGTTTCTGACAAACCCTAAGAGACTCCTAAACTCACGAAACAAACTAAGGGTTGCTGGGAGGTGTGGGGGGGGTAGGGTTATGGACATTGGGGAGGGTATGTGCTATGGCAAATGCTGTGAAATGTGTAAGCCTGATGATTCACAGACATGTACCCTGGGGCAAATAATACATTATATGTTAATAAAAAATTTAAAAAAAAAAGAGGCTTCTGGGTGGCTCAGTTGGTTAAGCATCTGACTCTTGATTTCGGCTCTGGTCATGATCTCAGGGTTGTGGGTGAGCCCTGCATCAGCCTCCCTCGCTCGGTACGGAGTCTGCTTGTCCCTCTCCCTCTATTCCTCCCTACTATCGCACACGATCTCTCTCAATCTAAAATAAATAAATAAAATCTTTTTAAAAATCATCAATGAGATATTTTACATTCTTTTATTTGGATGGAGTCTCTGAAAGTTAGTATGTATTTTATAGAGTACAACCCAATTCAGACAAGCCACATTTCAAGTGCTTAGCAACTAGGTATGGTCATGGCTACCATATTGGAAGGCATAGCTGTATACATTCCTAGAAGAGAATTGCTAAGAAGAGTATGAGATAAATTGCCTTTGAAAGAAGTTGTACCTATTTACGTTACCCTCAGTTCAGTTAAAAATAGCATATCACTAAGTTTTGATTTGCAGTTACTTCATTACAAGTGAATTTGAACATCTTATATGTTGAAAAGTTATTTGTATTTCCTTTTCTGTGAGTTATTTTTATGTTCTTCCTTCCTTCCTCCATTCCTTTTTCTTTCTTTCTTTCTTTCTTTCTTTCTTTCTTTCTTTCTTTCTTTCTTTCTTTCTTTTTTCTTTCTTTCTTTCTTTCTTTCTCTCTTTCTTTCTCTCTTTCTTTCTCTCTTTCTTTCTCTCTTTCTCTCTTTCTCTCTTTCTTTCTTTCCTCTTTCTTTTACTAGATTTGTTTTCTTCCTCACTGGTAGATCAGAGAATGAAACTACTCCCTTTATCCGTCATAAATGTTGCAGATATTTTTTCTAGTTTGCCTTCTTTTGGCTTTGGTTATAGCATTATTTTGCCATGCAAAAATGTTTACATTTTAAGCAATCAGAATATCAATCATTTATGGCTTATTGATTTTATCATACTTATAGAGGTTTTAGTCTCTCTAAAATCATTTAAAAAATCTTTTCCATGACTCTTCTAATCCTCACAATAAAGAAACTGATGTCACCATTTCCATTTTACAAGTTAGAGAATAGATGCTTAGAGAAATATTAAATAAATTGCTTAAAAATACCCAGCTGATGCTAGGGTTCAAACCCCATCTATCTAGTAACATTAAATACTATGCTGCTACGGCACCTGGGTGGCTCAATGGGTTACAGCCTCTGCCTTCGGCTCAGGTCATGATCTCAGGGTTCTGGGATCGAGCCCTGCATTGGGCTCTCTGCTCAGCAGGGAGCCTGCTTCCCCCTCCTTCTCTGCCTGCCTCTCTGCCTACTTGTGATCTCTCTCTCTCTCTCTGTCAAATAAATAAATAAAATCTTTAAAAAAAAAGACTATGCTACTTTTTTTACTACACTGTAATGATCAATATAATCTGTTTTAGGTGTCTCCCTATTGTCTGCTTCTTTTAAATCCCAGTGCTGTATTAGATATATCATTATTATTGAGAGCTAAAACATTACATCAATGCTAACACCATATTCCCACAAAATTCCATATAAATAGAAATAAGAACACTTGGCAATCCCATGGTGTAAGGATGACAGGTGTTCCCCAGGTGGAGGAAAGCAAGGATAATCAACTGGAGTGCAACAGTCAGGGAAGACTAACACATGGGAATGATGGCATTTGATTGGTGTCATAAAGGAGATGCAGAAATTAGACATACAGAACAGAAAGACAAAAAGTCATAGAGAACAAACATAAAATATTCAAGAATTCAGTTCAATAAGTGAAAGGAGAACAAATAACAAGTTTCAGTGAGACTGCAAAGAGTTTTGACTTCAAGACAGAGGGTTTGGACATATTCACGTGAGTAGCCAGAAGTCATTGGTAGATTTTAAAAAAGGTAGTGATATGACTGTAATTCTGCTTCAGAAGATTAATCTGACTTCCATGTATAAGAGCTAGCTAAGAAAGAAGAGGGTAGGAAAGAGAGAGAGAGAGAGTGAGTGGTGTGAGGGAGAGAAAGCGGGGGGAAAGGAGCAGATCATTTAGGGTCCTGGAGAGGAAAATTAATCCATCTAATTATTGTACTACATGATTGTATTGTATTCCTCTTACTCACCTTTTCCCACTAAATTTTGCTCCAAATGACAACTTAGATTGCTTTAAAAACTTAAACCTGTCCTTTAAAGAAATAGATTTTTACCCCTTCAAGCTTTGAGGCAAATTTAAAAGAGAAGTTTCAGGAATGTCTTCTGCAGTGATTTCACTACTAGATAAATGTACAGCTTCTTGAAGTGAATACCTTGGAAAATGTTCCAACGTTTTTACCCAACATTTAAAAAAATCACATTATATTCTTATCTCATGCTAAAAACAAATTTCAACCACCATAAAGGAGAAGAAAGTCTGCCTTTCTTATGTGCGATTTTCTGAGAATAGATACATCTGAAATTCACATGTTTAGTTAACAGGCAAGTTTCCTCAAAATGAAGACTAGTTTATAGGAGTTTGTCTTTGTTTTTAAATCAATATCTGTCAGAGCTGAGTCTAAAAAGCTGACTGGATTTCAACTGCAAACTGGCTTCCACCATCATCATTCAACAGATTGTAGACATCTGCTGTTTTTGGTTGCCCTCCATTTCTCCCACATATTCTGGAAACAGCAACTATTCCTCTTCTTTCCTTTGGATTTACTCCTGCCCTCTCAAACCATGTGATTTTGATTATGTGGCCATTCACAGTTTCTACTCCCTGGCCTAGGAATGGGCCCATGACTCTGGCCTGACTAATCAGAGTCCTTCTGAGCACGTTGTATATTCCAAGGTGGGGAAAGAGTTTTTCCATCTTTTCTCTGGAGTTACAAGACTGAGGAAATATAAGCCTGGAGCTGTCTTATGTCCCTGCATGGACAGGGACCCTCTCTGCAGTAAAAAAGAATGACACCAAAATGTAGAAGCACAGGGATGTGTGGACGAGGGGTTATGGCAAGAAATGGAGAAAAAATGATACTATCATTTAAAATCTGCTTCCTCCCTTCCATTCTCATCAATACAAACTGATAAATTCCTTAAGTTGATTTGACTTGAGCTTCCAGTAATTGCGACAAAAGGAGACCTAATTGCTTAACCTACAAATAAGTTCCAATGTACCCAATATGACGTCATATTGTGTTATGAGCCTTTAGCTCATCCAATTTTTTTGATGTCCACATCTCTATTAGCTATGTTCTCTTTATTACTTTATTCTCTTAGCTTTTATTCCATCTCTCTGGCCACTCCATCTTGGTCTCCTGGAACTTTGCCCCCTAGATTTCCATGCTGTGTCTTTCTTCCTGTGAAATAGTGTCAGAACCCACAATGTCAAAACCCACTTCTATTCCATTGATTTTAAATCTGACATCTCACAGGCCCCTCCAACCCAAGGGGCTATAGTAAACTTATTGTCTTTGACACCAAACCTTCTCCTTCTACCTACTATAATCTGTATGTCAACTGATGGACCCATCACCCAACCATAAGCTCAATCCAGAATCCCAAGAATCATTGTTAGAGTCTCCTCCCTACTTTCTCTTTTTCTCCATTCTATCAATCATTAGATCATACATATGTTATTTTCTAAGTATCCTTCAAATCAACCCCTACTTTTTACCTTAACATGCCCTACCCTAGTTCAAACTACCTAGTCTGGAATATCACTGTAACCCCCAGTGATTCATCCTACCTCTAGGTCGGTCCCTTTATTGTACATGTTCCATCTAATTACCAGAAGTTTCTTCCTACAAAATAAATACGACCACTTCACTCCTCTCCTGAACATACTTCAGGAGATGGCTCCATATCACTTTTAGGATAAAGTTCTAGCTCCTTAGCTTAGTACATATAGCCATTCTTGAGTCACCAAACATTCACTATGTCCCAAGTTCTGTAGTAGATGTTGTAGTTGCAAAAAATAAGACAAAAACGTGGCTTCTGCCTAAAAGAGCTGCTAGTTTTGGAGAAAAGTCACTAAACAGCAACAACTTGGTTGAAATGTATAATATGAATGCTATGATTCATGCCATTTCTAATTCCATGAATAAACAGTGTTAAATACATGATCCAAGAGACCTCAACCTGAGTTGTTTGCCTACTAGAGACCCACTCTTACTTTTACCACTTTGAACTGAGATGAGGCTGTTCTAGAAAAGATTAAAGGAGGATTCATCCCAAAGAGTGACTTTTTGCATTTCTTGTAGCTACTGATAGATATTAGCACTCAAGGAGATTTGAACATTACAGGCTTGCACTCCTATACCTTGATGGAGAATGTTTTGTCTACCTGTGGTCACATAAGTTCACCTTTGGGTCAGATAGCCGTCCTGTGACTTCTAAACACAAAATAAAGGATGCTCTATATCACTTGCTTTCTAATAGCATGTCATAGACTTTAATGCAACATTATGGGGTTATAGTATTTAATTGGTTTGGTGCTTATTTTCTGTCTATTCCTATAATAAAGGGTACATTAGGTGTGCTTTATGTGTATGGCTTGACTTTGAATAAAACAGCTTCTCTCATTTTAAACTAGTGAAAAAACTAGGAATTATATCAGAGGGAACAATCCTTCACCTGATGACCTAATGGATTTTTTTCCCTTCTAATTTCCATGAGTCTAGACTCATCTTTTGTGAGGAAAAAATGCTCTCTGGCTGTTAATTTGACAGCTGGAAATTTTTTGTTCTTTTTCACCTGGACTTTCATCACTGATTTCAGCTTGTAGGAGATGGGGGAGTTGTCTCAAAGAAACTATTTTTGAAAACTGGCTAACAATGGTCCAAGAGTGACTTGTGACCCCGGAAGGTAAGCATTAAGCAGATTGTTGAATAGGAAAAAAAAAGTCGTTTGATACATTTCCTTCCTCCTGCCGAAGTATTGACTATTTCTTTATCCTCAATGGTTACTGGGTGTGCTCAATTTGAATAAATTCATTGAGCTATATTCTTTGGATTCATGCAACTTTCTGTATGTATGTGATACTTCAACAACAACAACAACAACAAAACAAACAAAACACACACACAAAAAAACCCTGCAACATCCCCTCCCCATCTGGAGGATTGGAGGATAAATAGATACACACACACACACACACACACACACACACACACACACACACATGCTCCCTCTTCATACAAAGGGATTATCTTCCTAAAATATCTTTCTTTTTTTGGTTACACTATAAATTCCCTTTCTTCTTTATTAGACTTTAAATTCCTTGAGAGTAGGGCATATGTCTTACACAGTTTACACTCCTTATTGGAGCTAGCACATAGGAGATACTTAGATAAATGCTGGACAAATGTGTGGATGAAGGAACAAATAAATGACCAAAGTAAAGATATTAGAAACAGGTTTTAATGACTCAGAATAAGAATACAGTAAATTAGCATTCTCTACATTGCAAAAGACAATTATGTTCCTGATGATCTTGGACATTGGCCAGGTTCCCCAGGCAGCGCGAATCTCATAATTGTGGTAAATATTAAATATGATGTTTGACCAATTAAACTAGTCTTATCCTCAGTATTACCAGACAAGAGTCAGGAAGAGTAAGGTATCTGTCACTTAGTGATTGTCTTTAAAGAGTGTTGCAACTACAGTACTGTAGGGTGAGATGAGCTTAGTGTTGGACCAGGGGACAAAGCCCCGTCTCCATCCCCCATGTGATAAAATCTTCATTTATGTCATGAGAACAGTCATTGTTATTATAGGGACCTGACTTAACATGTACAGTTTTATTTTGTTATTGTTTCTTTTAGCCTTCACTTTGAAAAACTCCATGCTTTGACTGTGAAAGCACAAATAGAACAGATCAAGGTAGAAAGAATGTGAGCTGACACTGTAGTCTCACTGCATGAAGGTTTTGGTTTTGCTAATATAAGGGTGCGGGTTTGAATAGCTGTGAATGTCTGGGCCTGCACAGAGTGGCATGTTATAACAAAGATCCTTGCATGAAGCTGAGATCTTCAAAACATCGTGTAGTCAGTAGAAAATGGGCTTCCTAAAAATATCCAGATTCTAATGTCAGGAATCTGTGAACGTTACCATTCTTGGCAAAGGAGAATTAAGTCTGCAAATGAACTGGTCTTGTAACAACAAGAGGATCCTGAGTTATCTGAGTGGTTCCAATGTCATTATAAGAGTCTTTAAAAGTGGAAGAGGAAGACAGAAGAAGAGATCAGAGACATGTCATGTGAGAAAGACCTAACTCAGCATTGTTGGCTTTGAAAATGGAGGGGAGACCGTCAGCTGAGGAATGTGGGCAGCTTTTGGAAGCTTCAAAAGAAAGAAATAGATTCTCCCCTAGGGCCTCCAGAAGGAACCAGGTCTGCTGAAACCTTGATTTTAGCTCAATGAGATACATTTTGGACTTCTGACCTACAAAATTTCAGATAGTTCATGATAATTTAGTACAGGAACAATAGGAAACTAATGCAGACTTCGTCCTCCATAAAGGTTGGACTAGAAAAAAATCTACTCATTAACACAGGTAAAGAACAAGGGATTTTATCTAATTTCCTGGTGCCTTAGGTTAAAAGTGCCCTGAGATTTTGTTACTATGGCTTTTTTTTTGTTACACCTTGCCCTTCACTTGGTGTAGCATCTGGGATTCCCAAACTGAGAAAGCATCAGAATAATTTTCTCAGTGAGCGGCTCCTGCCAAAATCCTCTTAGAAAGAACCAACCTTAGCCCAGGACAGGCATAATTTACACAGATAAAGTTCTAAGAATACCCTACTTAAAATGACAATCCAAATTTAGAAAAAGAGAGAGAAAGAGAAAATAATCCAGCATAAACCAAGTTAAGGAGATACAGCAAAGGGCAAAATGAATATCATAGGAGTATCATATAATAGAAAAACTACAGAGAAATTAAAACAAGTATGTTTTAAATGATTGACAATAGAAAAGAAAGAATCAGAATAATAAAACAAGAGACTAGAAAAAAGATCAGACAGATTTGATAAAGAATAAAGTGGAAATTCTAAAACTGAAAAAGATAGCCTTTGCAATTAAAATTTTTATGAACAGATTAAACAGCAGGTTTGGTAGAATCATAAAGAGAATTAGCAAACTGAAAGATAAATCTACAGACACCATCTAGGACAATGACAGGGTAGAAAGAGAAGATCAGAAACATGTGTACTAAGAATTCCTAAAGAAGAAAATCAAGTGAGTGGGAGAGAAGCAATATTTAGAAAATGTATATCTATCTATCTATCTATCTATCTATCTATATCTTAAAATCAATGTCAAGTAGGTACTGATGAAGAAAGTAAAATGGTTATTAAGTACCTCTCTCTTGATTCTTGTTTCTGGCATAAAGTAATTAATAACCCTGCACATTGAATAATTAGTCATTCTTTCCTATATTGTATATTATAGGTCTCTCCTCTGCTAAAATATAATCTGCAAAAGTTAAAAACATTATACTTATAAAAATATAAAATGAATATAAGACAAAGACTTCATCCGACTCATTAATTGGGGAGGGAAGTTTGAAAATGGTAAGACTTATTCGAAGAGTACTTTTTAAATGTTAGAATAAGATTGCTAGGTTAGACACAAAACTGGGTTTGTCATACAGGATAATGAATGATCACCTTTGGATTATCTTCCCATCACTGGCATCCCTTTGGGACGTTCCAAGATTCGTTTACATTTTTGCTGTCAGCTTTCTACAAGTTAACCTCCACTCTTCCAGAGATGTAAAATGTCCTAATCAGTAGTAAAGAAAATGCCAAACACAAGTTTGCAACCCTAGAGAATCAGATACCTGTTTCAGGGACGTTAGATCATGGCCCATTGATCCTTTCTGCCTATTTCCAGATCGTGGATAGTTTTTCTTAACATCCCATTGATTTGGAAAGATTTCATAGATTTAAAATCCATTAACACCAAAATTGGCCCTTCATCGTGCTTCATGTGTTTTTCTCAGAATAACTTTAAAATAAAACTGTACTTCGGTGGGTGGTAAGAAATGATATGATTAGACTACTCAAATACAGTTGGGATAGCTAATGTAGGGCAGGCTACTTTCATTTTATCATAAAAAACAACACCAATGCAACAACCCTAGTGAGGTTTGGCAAAGATAACTATGTCTTTCCTGTCCATTTTCGATCCAGTCTCCCTAATGCTGCCAGAGTGACCTGTAGTGCAAATCTGACATTGTCATTTCATGGCTGCAAATCCTTCAGGAGCTTTCACACCTCACTGTGGCCCCTGCAGGATTTAGTGAGCACGCGTATCCCTCTAGCCCTTCCTCTCACCATCCCTGTGCCACCACCACAGGCTTATGATCCAACCAAACTGAGCTTCTTTCCAGTTCTTGAAAAGCCACACTCCAGTTTGCCTGAAGGTGTCCCAAAATGCTATTCTTTAAGTCTGGATTATTTTCCTCCATCTTCAGAAACTATTTCTCACTTAATTATCTACATCTAGTATTAGTTTAAAACTTGTCTGAGCCCAGATTTCTTAGATGACAGAGCCTAAAGCAAGAAATCAGTGCTGGTGCATTGTGGGAAGGGCAAGTATGTGTAGTCCTAGGACAAACAAACATGAGAAAAACAGGTGAAGTGAGATAGGATGTGAAGCAACAGGAAATATATTAGCGCTCTGGCCATTGCTTCAGGGCAAGCCTTAAGAAGTACAACAGTTTGCTCAGCAGGTGTGATTACTGAGTATTCAAGATTTCTCATGGTGACTGTACAGAGAAACAATGCCTCAAAATGGGAGAAAGTAAGAAGGGGAATCTGCTTGCCCCAACCCCATGTGCTTTTGTTTCCTACTGGATTGGTCTTTGGAGGATCTCAGCTTTATGCTAAAATCTTAGTTCTAACTTGCCACACTATGCATTCTCTGGCCTTATAGCCATTAAACCCCAAGTGGGGTGAACCACCTCATCCTTCTAGGTCATGACATCTTGCCATTTCTGTAGCCTCTCAGAATACCGGATCCCATATCCCACAATATCACATGTAAGGAATCAATATATGCCACTTATTTGTGCCGAGACATGCCACTTGGAATAAGAATTATTTTGAGCTGAAAGCATTTGGGATTCAAGAGATACAGAAAAGAAGTATTTCTGGAGCATCCCTTCTCTGATGAAAAGCAAAAACTTCTGAGAAATGAACCCTGCTTGAAATCCCCTCTCCCAGGGAAAGTTTATGGCCACAGAGATGGAAATTCAGCACTGGGTGGATCTACACACACTCATTGGTTTCTTTTATACATTTACCTTCCCATAGTTTGTTCTCCTTGGAATCCTAAAACCTCTTTCTTTGTCTTGTACTTTTCTATAAATTTACTGTTCTTGGTTAAGATGCTATATAAGCCCACGTTTTATTGTTTTTGTTTTGTTTTGTTCTTTGTTTTTGTTTTTTAGAGAGATTAAATGATGGAGAATAAAGAAGCTGAGCAAAAGAGAGACAAATGACTACTGGGCCATGAGGAGAGAATTTGAGAGATAAGTGATACCATAAGACAAAACAATATTAGAATACTTGGAATCCCAGAAGAAGAGAGAGGCGGGGGGCAGAAGGCATAATGGAGCAAATGATAGCAGAGAATTTCCCTAATTTGGCAAAGGGAAAAAGCATCAAATCCAGGAGGCACAGAGAACCCCCCCCTCAAAATCAATAAAAATAAGTCCACACCCCATCATCTAATAGTAAAACTTGCAAGTCTTAGTGACAAAGAGAAAATCCTGAAAGCAGCTCAAGACAAAAAGTCTGTAACATACAAGGCCGAATATTAGATTGGCAGCAGACCTATCCACAGAGACCTAGTAGGCCAGAAAGGACTGGCATGGTATATTCAGAGCACTAAATGAGAAAAATATGCAGCCAAGAATATTATATCCAGGTAGGCTGTCATTGAAAATAGGAGAGGAGAGAAAAAGCTTCCAGGACAAACAAGAAATAAAGAATTTGCAAACACCAAACCAGCCCTACAGGAAATATTGAAAGGGGTCCTCTAAGCAAAGATAGAGCCTAAAAGGAACATAGACCAGAAAGGAACAGAGACAATATACAGTAAAAGTCACCGTACAGGCAATACAATGGCACTAAATACATATCTGTCAATAGTTACCGTGAATGTAAATGGGCTAAATGCCCCAATCAAAAGACACAGGACATCAGAATGGATAAAAAAACAAGACCCCAAAACACCTTCAGATTTAAAGTGAGGGGGTGGAAAACAATTTACCATGATGTCCATTTTTGGATTGGATTTGATGTCCATTGATATTATCATGTTAATGGACATCAAAAGAAAGCTGGGGTGGCAAACCTTATATCAGATAAATTAGTTTTTAAGCCAAAGACTAAAATACGAGATGAAGAAGGACACTGTATCATACTTAAATGGATTGCCCAACAAGAATATCTAATAATTTTAAATATCTATGCCCCTAACATGGGAGCAGCCAATTATATAAAACAATTAATAACAAAATCAAAGAAATACATCAATAATAATACAATAGTAGTAGAGGACTTTAACACCCCACTTACTGAAATGGACAGATCATCTAAGCAAAAGATCAACAAGGAAATAAAGGCTTTAAATGATGCATTGGACCCGATGGACAACACAGATATATTCAGAATATTCCATCCCAAAGCAACAGAATATGCATTCTTCTCTAACGCACATGGAACATTCTCCAGAAGAGATCACATCCTGGGTCACAATTCAGGTCTCAATCTGTACCAAAAGATTGGGATCATTCCCTGCATATGTTCAGACCACAATCCCATGAAACTAGAACTCTATCACAAGAGGAAAGTTGGAAAGAATGCAAATACATGGAGGCTAAAGACCATCCTACTAAAGAATGAATAGGTTAACCAGGAAATTAAAGAAGAATTTTTAAAAAAAAATTCATGGAAACAAATGAAAATGAAAACACAACTGTTCAAAATCTTTGGGACACAGCAAAGGTGGTCCTGAGAGGAAAGTATATAGCAATACAAGCCTTTCTCAAGAAACAAGAAAGATCTCAAATACATAATCCGACCCTACATCTAAAGGAGCTGGAGAAAGAACAGCAAAGAAAGTCTAAACCCAACAGAAGAAGAGAAATAATAAAGATCAGAGCAGAAATCAATTCAATAGAAACCAAAGGAACAGTAGAACAGATCAACGAAACTAGGAACTGGTTCTTTGAAAGAATTAAAAAGATTGATAACCCCCTGGCCAGACTTATCAAAAAGAAAAGAGAAAGGACTTAAATTAATAAAATCATGAATGAAAGAGGAGAGACATCACAACCAACACGGAAGAAATAAAAATAATTCTAAGAACATATTATGAGCACCTATACGCCAGCAAATTTGACAATCTGGAAGAAATGGATGCATTCCTAGAGACACATAAACTACCAAAACTGAACCAGGAAGAAATAGAAAACCTGAACAGACCCATAACCAGTAAGGAGATTGAATCAGTCATCAAAAATCTCCCAATAAACAAAAGCCCAGGGTCAGACGGCTTCCCAAGAGAATTCTACCAAACATTTAAAGAAGAATTAATACTATTCTCCTGAAATTGTTCCAAAAAATAGAAATGGAAGGGAAACTTCCAAACTCATTTTATGAGGCCAGCATTACCTTGATCCCAAAACCAGACAAAGACCCCATCAAAAAGCAGAATTACAGACCAATATCCTTGATGAACACGGATGTAATAATTCTCTCCAAAATACTAACCAATAGGATCCAACAGTACGTTAAAAGGATTATTCACCACGACCAAGTAGGATTCATTCCTGGGTTGCAAGGTTGGCTCAACATCCACAAATCAATCGGTGTGATACAATACATTAATAAAAGAAACAACAAGAACCATATGATACTCTCGATGCTGAAAAAGCATTTGACGAAGTATAGCATCCTTTCTTGATCAAAACTCTTGACAGTGTAGGGATAGACAGTACATTCCTCAATATCGTCAAAGCCATCTATGAAAAACCAACAGCGAATATCATTCTCAATGGGGAAAAGCTGAGAGCTTTTCCCTTAAGATCAGAAACACAGCAGGGATGTCCATTATCTCCACTGCTATTCAACATAGTACTAGAAGTCCTAGCCTCAGTAATCAGACAACGAAAAGAAATAAAATGCATCTGAATCAGCAAAGAAGTCACAGTCACTCTTTGTAGATGGTATGATACTTTATGAGGAAAATCCAAAAGATTCCACTCCAAAACTGCTAGAACTCATACAGGAATTCAATAAAGTGTCAGGATATAAAATCAATGCACACACACACAAAATAAAATAAAATAAAAATTTAAAAAACCAATATCAATGCACAGAAATCAATTGCATTTCTATACACCAACAGCAAGACAGAAGAAAGAGAAATTAAGGAGTTGATCCCATTTGCAATTGTACCTAAAACCATAAGATAGCTAGGAATAAACCTAACCAAAGAAGCAAAGAATCTGTACTCAGAAAACTATAAAGTGCTCATGAAAGAAATTGAGGAAGGCACAGAAAACTATAGAGTGCTCATGAAAGAAATTGAGGAAGACACAAAGAAATGGAAAAATGTTCCATGCTCATGGATTGAAAGAACAAATAATGTAAAAATGTCTATGCTACCTAGAGCAATCTACACATTTAATGCAATCCCTATCAAAACACCATTAATTTATTTCAAATAAATGGAACAAATAATCCTAAAATTTATATGGAACTGGAAAAGAACACGAATAGCCCGAGGAATGTTGAAAAAGCAAACCAAAGTTGGTAGTTTCACAATTCAAGATTTCAAGCTCTATTACAAAGCTTTCATCATCAAGATAGTGTGGTGCTGGCACAAAAACAGACACATAGATCACTGGAACAGAATAGAGAGCCCAGAAATGGACCCCCAACTCTATGGTCAACAAATCATGACAAAGCATAAAAGAATATTCGGTGGAAAAAAGACAGTCTCTTCAACAAATGGTGTTGGGAAAATTGGATAGCCATATGCAAAAAAATGAAACTGGACCATTTCCTTACACCACAAACAAAAATAGATTCAAAATGGATGAAAGACCTCAATGTGAGACAGGAATCCATCAAAATCCTTGAGTAGAACACAGGCAGCAACCTCTTTGACCTCAGCCACAGCAACTTCTTCCTAGAAACATCACCAAAGGCAAGGGAAACAAAGGCAAAAATGAACTATTGGGACTTCAATATGATCAACAGGTTTTGCACAGCAAAGGAAACAGTCAACAGAACCAAAAGACAACTGACAGAATGGGAGAAGATATTCGCAAATGACATATCAGATAAAGGGCTAGTATCCAAAATCTATAAAGAACTTTCAAACTCAACACACAAAAAACAAAAAAATCCAATTAAGAAATGGGCAGAAGATATGAACAGACATTTCAGTAAAGAGGACATCCAAATGGCCAAGAGACACATGAAAAAGTGCTCAACATCACTCGGCATCAGGGAAATACAAATCCAAACCACAGTGAGATACCACCTCATAGCAGTCAGAATGGATAAAATTAACAAGTCAGGAAATGACAGATGTTGGCAAGGATGTGGAGAAAGGGGAATCCTCCTACACTGCTATTGGAAATGCAAGCTGGTGCAGCCACTCTGGAAAACAGTATGGAGGTTCCTCAAAATGTTGAAAATAGAGCTACCCTACGACCCAGCAATCGCACTACTGAGTATTTACCCTAAAGATACAATCGCACTACTGAGTATTTACCCTAAAGATACCCTGATCCGAAGGGGCACACACACACCACACCCCCAAATGTTTATAGCAACAATGTCTACCATAGCCAACCTATGGAAAGAATCCAGATATCCATCAACAGATGAATGGATAAAAAAAGATGTGAGATATATATATATATACACACACATACATACATACAATGGAATACTATGCAGCCATCAAGAGAAACAAAATCTTGCCATTTGCAACGAAGTGGATGGGACTAGAGGGTATTATGCTAAGTGAAAAAGCCAATCAAATAAAGACAATTATCATATGATCTCACTGATATGAGGAATTAGAGAATCAAGACAGAGGATCACAGGGGAAGGGAGGGAAAAATGAAACAAGACGAAACCAGAGAGGGAGGCAAACCATAAGAGAATCTTAATCTCAGGAAACAAACCGAGGTTTGGTAGAGGGGACGTGGGTGTGAAGGATCGGGTGGCTGGCTGAGGGACACTGGGGAGGGTATGTGTTATGGTGAGAAAAAAAAAGATCAATTGTTGCAGAAGATGGGGTTAGGGCTTGGGGCAAAAAAAAGAAAAGAAAGAATGTTTTAGTCAGACTGATGGGGAATCCTAGAGCCAAAGCTGCCTATCATAGAAGTCCTGTGTTGTATGGGAAAGGGCCTACCTTAGGATCTCTCTGTCACTTAGTCTCTGGCAGAGAGCAGTCTGAGGAAGTGGGGCATCAGCCCCAACATAGTAATGCATTCAAAACACAGAAGCTGGAGTCGTCCATTGCTTCTGTCCTTCTCAGAAGATCTGAGTGGTGCACAAGGAGTAAAAATATCTAGCTGAGTGGCAGAGACCAAGATGGAGGCCAGGACCACTGGGTGTTGGGTTCCTGGTTGGCAGCACAGCCCAGTGTAGGGGGCTCAGAGAATCTGAAGTGGCAGCTAAGATCCATATTTGACGCAGGAGTCAAGGCAATTCTACCAGGAAGGCTGCCTTCAAAATCATCCTAGTCTTTCATCCTGTGTTAGGGGCTCCTAGTCTTTGCTCTGTGATTCCTTTATCAAAGCATGATTATACTGTATTATAACTGCATATTTATTAGTAATCTTTCCTGATAGTGTAAGCACTAAGGAGGTAAGGCCATATCTGGGTCTTGTTCATGGTCTTCAGAAGGAACACAACAAAGAGAGGTGAACAGATGAGAAACAGAACCCCTGCAGTCTGCCATTGACACTTTCAAGGCTATGAAATGAACTGTGGATGCTTTTATCCCTAAGATTCTCTGTCTTTAAAATAAGTCTCAATTAAAAACATACATACATACATAAAACCTCATTTAGTGGTTGTGAAGGATAGCCTTATAAAAAGATGTGGAATGGAACTTTTCTTCTGTTTTTAGAATTTTCCTAAATCCTAAAGATGAGACCAATAGTTAATAAATCCATTCACATTCTAAAGATTGCTGAGGAAGTTTTCAGATCCACGACTTGCCTAGAAGAGATGCAAAACAGGCCCTTGCATCCCCCCTCCCACCCCTCCCACCACACACACACACACACACACACACACACACACACTCTTTCCCTCCCCCCAGCCGTGTTATGTAAACAAGTGAGAGTTCATTTAGAAAGAGCAGGTTTGGGGAGAGACGAGTGCTATGGCTTTTCTCCTCTCTCCTGATGGAGCATGAAGTTACTGCATGCTTCATGCTCCATCAGGAAGATGATGGACTAATGAAGGAGAGTGTTCTTTGCTGCAAAATGGAGTTGGGGTGGGGTGGTTCTAGAGAGGAACATGGTAGAGATCTACACACCTGCAACAGAAGAATGCAGTCACCAGGCAGCTTAATCTGGGGCCACCAGGAGCAGGCAAAGCTTTTAGGAAGAAGGATTTGTGTCCCTTGAGTTTGGGGCTGTAATTGTACATGTAGCGTGTGCTTCCTGCCTGCAGAATTCTGAAGAAGGAGGGCTGTAATTCCACCCTACCACGCACCCTCACCCCAGACTGGGTGGGCTGGTTTCTCCAAGCTCCGTATAATTCTGACATTCGGGGATTGGAATGCAGTTTACATTTTTATGCCACCTTTGACTCTGATTTCCTACATCTCTGAGTTAGTTCAGCTTGTGGATCGTCTTCCCTCACGCACCCTAGACATGGAGCACCCTTCTTTTGATTTCCCCTTGCTGTCTGTCTCTCACAGGAGGCATCTGCGTGTGGAGCATAGGAAAATGCTTTATGTCACCCTGTTGCTTCTCATCCTTTTCCCCTCAGCACTCTTCTTCTTTCTCCTTTCCATTGGGGTCCCTAAGAAATTCGTTTCTCTTTACTTTTTCCTGTAAAACAACTTAGACTACTGCATCCTATTTGCTCAGGACTTCCATTTACCTATATTCAACATGCTCTGTAAGCAATGGACCATTTCTCCAGAGCTTCACCCTGAAGAGCACTAAACTCTGCTACTGGTCTCTGAGATTATATAGCTGAAGTAAGAGATCTGATTCAGAAGTGACTGAAAAGTAATTGATAAGCCACCACTGTCCACCCTCTTCCCTCATTCCCTAGAGAGTTAGTAACAGGGCTTGGTGCCCTCCATCATGCCTGGGGTCAGTCTCAAGGCAATTTTGAGGGTGGAAGAGAACAATATGTTTCTCTGCTAGATAAACTATGATTGCACCCACTTTTGAAAGCAGGTGCTGTGAAAGTCAATTCTGGTCTTAAAGAATACATTTTTGTCCTCTTCATTTCACATCTGTCACATGAACTGCGCCAGAATACATTTAATAAAGAAGTCTGTGCTAATCATTAACTATGATACAATATACCAGTTGTATTGTAGTCTAATGTAGCTCACACTTGTGGATTTCGAAAAGCTTCCCCAGATTTAATTAATATTCAGCTTTGCTAATGAAAAGCATGGCTTCTACCCGGCATGAGTTTGGGTTTCTAATCTGTTCCTTAAGGTCACCTCATTTTTCTTGAAAATGTACATTTATAGTTTAACACTGCAGATCTTTCATATTCCCTATTAAGCAATTATTTTGATTACTTCATTATCTTTCTTTTTTTTTCCTAGACTATTTAGGTTGGTTTCTGCCTACTGCTAGCCAAGTGTAATTCCGACATTCTCTCTCACTCCCTTTATTAGCTTGATTTGCATTAGCAAGGGATTCATTTTCATTCTGAAGACTGAAAACAATTTCATTATCTGATAAAAATTATCTCCTCATATGCTGTAAGAAGCAATTCTCCTCATTTATGGTCTCATTAGGCATTTCATATACCTAATACATCTTCTCAATTCTTCCTCTTTCCGGAAGTAACCATTCTTGTGGCTCAACTAACAATATGTTGGGCTTAGAATTCTCATTTTTGCCTTCCTTCCCTCTTTTGTTCTTTCTTTTCCTGATGTAGTAACTGCATCATCTCTCTTTGAACACTGGCTATTTCCTTTTCTTCCTACACTTTTTGTTCAGGTTTCGTTCCAACACCTACACGGCTGTATCATGAGTGTTGTCCTTAGTGGACTACGAGCATCTGAAGGGTGGGCCACAGCTTCCAGATATTTATATTTTCAGAGCCTGGAACTGTGTCCAGTGCTTAGTAATAATCAAAAGATGTGTATTGAATAGATGAAGGACTAAGGATATATACATAATCATTTTTATTTTAAAAATTAGCACTTTTCAAAACAGAGGAGAAAGTGGAGAAGCCAGAGAAACTTAGTAAGAAAATGAATCAGTTGGACAAACTGAGGCAAGTTGAAGAGATATACAGATCTGTAAATAGGAAAGAAGTGCTTTAACTGCCCCAGTGGGTCTAAAACACCCTTGAGGCTGTAAGAGTCCATTTGAGCAAGAGCAAAAATCTGAAACAAGTATCAGGAGAATATGGATACATCACAATGATCACATGGGGCAAGTTCCAAGTCAGACCTAGTGCCTTCTGTGCAAATAAGATACTGAATCATGACTATTTCTTCTCACCAAATCTCCAAAAATTGACAGATATTGCTGAAACATTCCTCTGATGTCACATTCTTGTTTTATTTTTCAGTTTTATTCATCCCTCAAGGAGGAAAAAAGTAATCATAATACTTCCTTTTCACCATAAGCATGTCAGAAATATAAGGAATGCTGAAGAATCATCGTGTGGCATTGGGGTCAATTCCAAGGAAATGCCAAGGAGGCTTGGCCTGCCGTGGAGCTCAGCTTATTTTTACAGAAGCAGAGTTCCCTAGCAGGTTTAGATTACATTAAATTTAAAATGCTAGCTATTAAATCTTTAAATGGAGAGGTAAGGCAAACAGGTGGCTATAGGACTTTGTAGGTGGGGGAGGAATCTAGGTTGCAGATGAATATTTGGAAGATTTTTTTAATGGTTTTTATTTATTTATTTATTTTTTAAGATTTTATTCATTTATTTGACAGAGCAAGATCACAAGTAGGTAGAGAGGCAGGCAGAGAAAGAGGGGGGAAAGCAGGCTCCCTGCTGAGCAGAGAGCCCGATGCAGGACTCGATCCCAGAACCCTGAGATCATGACCTGAGCCAAAGGCAGAGGCTTTAAACCACTGAGCCACCCAGGCGCTCCTGGAAGATTTTAACACATAAATGGTACAGAGATGGTCATCTTGAGTGAGAGTAATGGAGAAGAGAAAAAGGAGCACATGTCATGGAGAGTTTTTTGCTTAAAACTGGTCAATCTTGGGGTGCCTGGGTGGCTCAGTGGGTTAAAGCCTCTGCCTTTGGCTCAGGTCATGATCTCTGGGTCCTGGGATTGAGCCCTGCATCGGGCTCACTGCTCAGCAGGGAGCCTGCTCCCCCTCTCTGCCTGCCTCTCTGCCTGCTTGTGATCTCTCTCTCTGTCAAATAAATGAATAAAATTAAAAAAAAAAAAAGAAAACTGGTCCGTCTTTTAAGGGTTAGCAAGCTGTGATCTGTAGGTAAAAGGCCTTATGCCTATTTTTGTTCAGTCTTTGAGCTAAGAATTGTTTCACATTTTTAAAGGGTCAGAAAAAAATAAACCAAAGGAGAAGAGCACTTCATAATACATGAAAATTATATGAAATTCAAATCGATAATTAAGGTTCTATTGGAACATAGCCATGCACATTTGTTCACATATTGTCTGTGATTGCTTTTGCACTACAACAGCAGAGTTGACCGGTTGCAACAGAGACACACAGACTAAAATATTTACTATCTTTCTCTTTACAGTCCAAGTTTGCTGGCTTACAGTGTCATGTGAGAACACAAGTCCCAAAACTGCTACACCATTATTGCCACTACGAGAGAAACCAGTCTGAATATGAAAGGTGGCAGGGAAGAGGGTGGCTAAGATACTTGCCTAAAAATGGAACCAGAGCCCAGAAGTGACTGTGACACTTCCAGAATGAATCAAACCTGAAGCTCACATCACCATTGCCCTTTTCAATTAATGAGTGAATAAACACCCTTTATTGTCATATCTAGTTGGATAGATTTTCTATTATCCACTACCAAAAAACTTTTAACTAATATAGTTATGAGATCCAGATGTAAATCATAGTCTTCTTTGCCCTTAATATATGCCAACTTGATTCAAATCTCCCATTTCATAGCCTGTACCAGTCCAAGGTTCTCCTCATGATTTCTACAAATTCCTGAAGACTTATGGTCTTGGTTGCTAAAACAGAATACCAGAGACTGGGTGGTATAGACACCCACAACTATTTCTCATAGTTCTGGAGGTGGGGAAGCCCAAAATCAAGGTGCCAGCCAATTCAGTGACTGGTGAGAGCTCTCTTCCTGGTTTAAAGATGGCTGCCTTTGTACTGTATCCTTACACAGCAGAGAGAGAGTTAGCTCTCTGGTGTCTTCTTATAAGTGCATTAATCCATCATGAGGGCTCCACCTTCAAGACCTCATCTAAGCCTAATTACATCCCAAAGACCTCATTTCTAAGTACCATCAAATTGGGGGTTAGGATTTTAACATATGATTTTGGGGGGGGACACAAACCTTCAGGCCATGACACTCATGGTCTTTGCTCCATGAAGTCCATGCCCATGACATATGCTGTCTATTTTTTACCCATTCTACCTCATCACAAGTTTCCCAAACCTATACACATACTCTGAACCTATCATCCTGTGAGTTTACTAATTTTACTTAGGGCTTGAGGGATCATTAAAAGAAGTCACTTTAACCACAATACAACCTCCTACCATCTCCTAGCTATCCATTCTGTTCTTTCTTTACTCTTATTCCACCATTTCAAAAAAAATTAATTCCTCTCTTTGTAGGATGAGTAACCATCCCAGCTTGCTTAGGACTGTCTTAATTTGGGGACCATCTTGTTTTTGGCACACCCTCATGTCCTATAAAGCATCTTAGTCCTGGGTGAAGTGGGAAGATTGGTGACTCTATTTCCTTGTCTCAAGTAAAGTCTTTTTACCTGATTCTCTGAAACATCAAAACCAGCCCACATCTGTGGCTCACAGACACCACCTGCTCCAAAAGACTGAAATATCTTCCAAACCAACACAAGTCTCCTTAAAAGAGTACATGATGTTATGAAAATAAACATTTCTTATCATCAAATGCATATATACTTAGGGTTGCTACATCATCTTAATGAATTCATGCTTTTATCATTAGAAAATGTTTCATTTTACCTTTGGCAGCAATCCCTATCTTGAAATCTATCTTGATATTAATATACTCACACAGGATCTCTTATGTTCACCATTCCTATGGTATACACTTCTCGACCTTTTTATTTTCAACCTGTCAGTATTTTTATTTAAAAAGGAACACACAGGAAGGAAGCAAGATGGTGGAGAAATAGGAGACTGAAATATCATCAGGTCCCAGAAGTTCAGCTAGATAGTTATCAAACCATTCTGAACACCTACAAACTCAACAGGAGATAGAGGAGAAGAAGAGCAGCAATTCTAGGAACAGAAAATTGGCCACTTTCCGGAAGGTAGGACGTGCAGAGAAGTGAATCAGAAGGGACGGGAAGACAGACTGTGGAGGGAGGGGCCGGCTCCCGGCAAGTGAGAGAGCAGTGGAGCACAAATCAGAACTTTTAGAAGTCTACTCCACTGAGGGACTTCACTCCAGAGCCTAACGGGTGCTCTCAGCTTGGGGATTAAGGGTTTTACCTTAAACCGTGATCCAAGTCACAGTCAGGCCACTGATCTTCGAGGAAGGACCCACAAGTGACAGATCTAGGGAGACTCCCTCCCACCTCCTCCAGGAGGAGCGGCACAAGAGTGTGCTGCAGGAATCAGCTGGGTTTGGAGACTCCAGACGGGACCGTGTGCCAGAGATAGAAACGCTCGGTCACAGGCTGGGTGAGCTCAGAGTGCAGCCAGGAGACCAGGGAGATTGGAGGGATTGACTACTTTTCTCTGAGGGCGCACTGAGGAGTGGGACCCCGAGCTCTGAGCTCCTATGGGCTGGAGATTAGGAGGCCGCCATTTTCATTCTCCTCCTCCAAAGCTGTACGGAAAGCATTCAGGAAACAAAAGCTATGAGAGCGAACCTGAGCAGATTACTTAGCCCGGCCCCTGGCAAGGGAGGTGCAATTCTGCCCCGGGCAAAGGCATTTGAGAATCAGTGCAACAGGTCCATCCCTCAGAAGATCAGCAAGAACTTCCAGCCAAGACCAACTTCGCCCATCAATGAGAACTGCAGAACTCCAGAGGTAGGGGAAAGCAACACATAGAATTCATGGCTTTTTTCACATGATCCTTTAGTCTTTCAAAGTTAAATTTTTTTAATTTTATTTTTTTCTTATTCTATTTTTTTAACTTGTCCTCTTTCCTATTTTAACATTTTAAAACTATTTTATCTTATCAATAACTTTTTTAAAAAATGTTTTTAAATTTCATTGTTAGAGTCATATTTTATTCTTTCATTGTATTTAACCTAATTTTTTGTATACATATAGGTTTTATTTTCTTTACAATTATGGGATATAACTTCTTCTAATAGATCAAAATAGACCCTAAATCTAGCAGATGGCTTTGTTCTAGTCTCTAGCCTGATCACATTCTCTCCTCTTTTTTTTCTTTTTCCAACCAACATCTTATCTTATCAATTCCTTTTTCAGAATCATTTTTAATATTCATCTTTACAGTCATAATCCATCCCTTCATCATGTTTGCCCCTATTTTTATATATATATAAACTTATATATATAAAATATATATATTTTAAATAAATATATATAAATATTTATAAATATAAATAAATATATATATAAATATATATTTTATATATATATATAAAAACTTATATACATATGTATATAAGTTTTTCTTTCTTTAAAATTTTGGGATGTAGTTTCTTCTAAGAGACCAGAATACACCCAAAATCAAGTGGGTGGCTCTGTTCTATTCACCAGTCTAATATATATGTATATTTATATTTGTATATATGTATATATACATATATATTTTTTCCCCCACTTACTTCCACGCCCTGGTTTTGGGTCCCTTCTGATTTGGTTAGTGTATATTTTTCTAGGGTCTTTCCCACCCTTTTAGTATTTTGTTCTCTCATTCATCGATTCTATTCTTCTCTGGACACAATGACCAGGTGGAAAGTATATCATACTTAAAGGGTCTGTCCAACAGATGATCTAACAATTTTAAATACCTATGCCCCTAGCATGGGAGCAGCCAATTACATAAACAATTAATGACAAAAGCAAAGAAATACACTGAAAATAATACAATAATAGTAAGGGACTTTAACATCTTCCTCACTGAAATGGACAGATCATCTAAGCAAAAGATCAACAAGGAAATAAAGGATGCAGAGAAAGGGGAACCCTCCTACACTGTTGGTGAGAATGCAAGCTGGTGCAGCCACTCTGGAAAACAGTATGGAGGTTCCTCAGAAAGTTGAAAATAGAGCTACCTTACGACCCAGCAATCACACTACTGGGTATTTACCCTAAAGATACAAATGTAGTGATCCAAAGGGGCACATACACCCAACTGTTTATAGCAGCAATGCCCATAATAGCCAAACTATGGAAAGAACCTAGATATCCATCAACAGATGAATGGATAAAGAAGATGTGATATATATATATATAATGGAATACTATGCAGCCATCAAAAGAAGTGAAATCTTGCAATTTGCAATGACATGAATGGAACTAGAGGGTATTATGCTGAGCTAAATAATTCAATCAGAAAAAGACAATTACCATATGATCTCTCTGATATAAGGAATTTGAGAGGCAGGGCGGGGTTTATGGGGGGTAGGGAAGGAAAACATGAAACAAGATGGGATGGGGAGGGAGTCAAACCATAAGAGACTCTCAATCTCACAAACAAACTGAGGGTTGCTGGGGTGGGGGTTAGGGATAGGGTGGCTGGATTATGGACATTGGGGAGGGTATGTGCTATGGTGAGTGCTGTGAAATGTGTAAGCCTGATGATTCACAGACCTGTACCCCTGGGGCAAATAATACATTATATGTTAATAAAAAATAAATGAATAAATAAATAAATATAAAACAAAATGCACACACACTTTTAACTAGAAGTTTGGGTCCATTTACTATTAGTATAATTAATGATATTGTTGAGTAAGTCAAATATAAGTCACCAAGAGTTTTACGTCAGTCCATTATCCTTTGCCCTCCATGTTTCTGGTGAGACATCAGTCTTTATTCTTAACATTGTTCCCTTTCTTAGTATGTTACATCTTTTTTCTAATGATGAGTATGATTTGCTTGAGTTTGCTTTTCTTTTTTAAAAGGCAGAGATCATTTCTGTGAGCCAGAGATGTGGGTTGGCCTTGTTGTGTTCCATTCTACATGTTTACCATTTATTTTTCCCTTTGTAGTACCTGATTTGACATTAAGTTCATCTAGTAATTTTTTTTATTTCAGATATTAGTTTTCAGTTCTAGGATTTCCATTTGGTTCTTTTTTTTTTATAGTTTCCATATATTTCTTGATATTCCCCATCTCTTTACCCATTATATCAATCTTCTTAACAGATTCCTTTATGTGTGTAACATAGTTATTTTAAAGTCTTCATCTGCAATTTCTAACATCTAGGACTTTCGGAGATATTTTCAACTATTTTTCCCCACGATTGTGGGCACATTTTTCCACTTTATTTTCCTCTGAAGAATATTGAGTTTTGGGGCACCTGGGTGGCTCAGTGGGTTAAAGCCTCTGCCTTCAGCTCAGGTCATCCCAGGGTCCTGAGATCGAGCCCCACATCGGCTCTCTGCTCAGCAGGGAGCTTGCTTCCCCCTTTTCCCTCTGCCTGCCTCTCTGCCTACTTGTGATCTCTCTCTCTCTGTAAAATAAATAAATAAAATCTTTAAAAAAAAAAAAGAATATTGAGTTTTGTTCTAGTAGACCATTAAACTACTGACAAATTACCTTCATCTTGTCAGGGTTTGATAGGTTGAACTTATTTATCCCTGAGACCTCAGTTGTCATTTTTAGTCCTGGGATTCACTTTCCTAAGGCATGGCCCTCTAAGGGTTTCAATGAAAAAAAAAAAAAACACAAAGCATTTAATAATTCCCTTTTACTTGGCTGGACTTGAATCCCAAACTTATCTCTCCAGCACTAGGCACCTGCTAAAACCTCTGTTTGGCTCTTTTAAACTTCCAGCTGTTACTTTCCATTGGATTCCCTGGGGTCTGATTACATGCAAGTGGAAGCCAACAATCTGAGGGGAATTTGTGCAGATTTGGGGGCTCCCCATTCTGTCCCCCAATTTTCTGAAATATCTTTCCTTAATCTCTAGTTACTCAACCCCACACTCTGCTTTGTGACTCCTCAGTCCCATCCATCTGCCTCTTCCGTAGCTGTGCTACGGATCCAGGACCTGCTAGTCACTGTTCCAGGTGCTTTATCCCTCCCCAACTTATGGATGAGAAAGACAAAGTGCAGAGAGGTTAAGAAACATACCCAAGTTTATGTAGGTGGTCAATAGGAAAGCCAGGACTCAGCCCACATGGCCCCAGGTCATTGGTAGTTGTCTTAGTAGGCACTGCACGGCGCTATTCAAGTGTGGGCTGCTCTTCAGTGTGGCCTTTCCTTAATGGAGACAGTTTAGAGGGGATTTAAGGTTGCAGCAGGGGACTGAACCAAATACACTTTATGGTTCTTTTAAACCAATGAATCCATTATCCTATAAAAATTATAATCTCCAATCCACCAAAAATATTTTCACGTCAGAAAAAATTATCTTCCCTCAGTCAGAAAACCAGAAAATGTCCATATAAGGTGGTATTTCCATGTATACTCAGCTCTTGCAGAATCGTTTCTCTTTTCTCGGCTTCAGAATTTGACTTACTTACAGCACCTGGAGCAGAACGGTATATTGTGATTTTGCCCGAACTGCTGCGGTGCTGGTTGTGTATTGTGTTCATTTCTAATGCAATGCCGAGATTGATAAAGCAACTTACTTACTTCAAGCAATTCAAAGCATCAACCTCAGAAGTTCTGAAAAATAGCCGTTTTGGTGTGTTTTCCCCTGCCACCCTAAATGCATTGGAAAAGGATTTTTTACCAACTAAATTGCTCTAAGAGAAAAAGCCACATTTAAGTTTTTTTCCTGAAACTGTTTCTAAGATCAATAAAAATATCCCTTTTCCTGATACCGGTCTTTTGCTACATTCCTCCCAAATTGTTTTTAACGGACAGATCAGAAGTGGATATTATTTTGCAAAAAAACCAAAAAAACAAAAAACAAAAGAAAAGAAAAATTCTTGAAAACCTGCAAAATACAACGCTTGGAAGTCTACGGTCCTTGAGATGATCTATGAAATGGGCTGCATTTCACCGTAGGCTGCCGTCCAAGAAACAGTTCATTTAGAATATAATCTCATGAGTCCCCACAGGAAAAACTGTTCTCCAGAATTAGTACTGGGAATAGCAGGGCTTCCAAGTACAAGGTCTGTTTTGCCCTCACAACATTGTTGAGGTTGTAATGCGCTGCAGTGGCATGTTCACGTATGCTGCCGGAAAGCACGCAGCCGCAGCTGTGGCTGACCCTAGTGAGTATAAAGGTCACTAATACCATCTTTTCTTCTCCCAAGAAATTAATTCAACTCCTGGCTGCATCACAAGTAAGATGATACTTGTGTTCTACCTTTGTTTTCTTTGCCTCCTTTTTCTTAACTGGTTTTAACTAATCTTTGTATTGCATACATACTTGTAAGCTCTCTTCCATCTTTTCTGAGCAGGTCTGAAGGTAACTGACTAAATGATTAGGATTTGATGACTATAGTTCTCAAAATAAAAACCACTGAACTGTAAATGAAAGCTGAGAGAGGCAGATGAAAACCTGAAAACGATGTCACAAATTATATGGAAAGGGTTAATAGCCTGGACATCGAGGGATCTTGGAAATTGACAATAACAACAACAAAAGAGACGGAGATACAAGTAAAAAGCTGAGTAAAGGACTTGAAGAGGCATGAAAGTAGGGGAAAAAATGTGATGAGCAAATAACAAGTGTAAAAACCTTTCAACTTCCGATGTCATCGAAGAAATACAAATCAAAATTTAATGAGGAACTTCCATTAAAAAATAGGGAAATAAATTCATTGGTTTCCTTGCAATCCACCTACCTTGCTTCCCGACCTTGAGGACAGGGCTGGGCAGATGTGCACATACACATGCGTGAAATAGAGTGGGTCCCACGTGAGCGTGTGTGTGTAGTACGTGGAGGTACCAGGGGGCAGCAGGAAAGACAGGTCTGAGGTAGGGAAGGTGTCTAGGCTGAATCTAGGATGAAGAGCTGCTGTCATTAGAGGTGACTCTTTTTGAAGGAAGACAGTAAGTGGTATTCTTCATGTATAGTCCCTGGCATGTAGTGCGCAATAAATATTTTCTAAATGAAAAGAGTGAGAAAGGACATTCTTGCCAAAAAGCAAAGGCACAAAATAATGAATAAAATCCATCGAACAAGCAAATATGTGCATGAACAAATGAGCTAAGTTTTTCAGGGAAATGCTAGTGTATCTGTGAAGGAGATTTTTTTAATTTTTCTTAAAGATTTTATTTATTTATTTGACAGAGAGAGAGAGAGCGCGCGTGCGCGAGCACACAAGCAGGAGGAACAGCAGGGAGAGGGAGAGGGAGAAGCAGGCTTCCTGCTGAGCAGGGAGCCTGATGCAAGGCTCAATCCCAGAACTCCGGGATCACGACCCAGGGCCCAAGGCAGATCCTTAACTGACTGAGCCACTCAGGCGCCCCTAAGAAGGAAATTTAAATGATCGGCCTCCAAAGGGCAAAACAAAGATTTGATAATTTTTTTTTTCCTTCCTATGGATCATTACCATAGACTTCATTATTAGGAAGTAGAACTCTGGACAATACCTTTGGATCTAATTATATCCTGATTTTTCTAACTGTATCTCATCCAGACGACCAGATCTAAACGCTCCCAATTCGGGCACTTTTCCAACCAACAGACTCTGGAAAGGCATCTGTGCTGCACCTCAGGAAATATGGAAAGTTGCCTCAAGTCTCAAAACTTTTCAGTCTAAGATTGCAAAAACACTGGCTACAAGGGAAAACAATTAGATATGCTGTAGGACATATGTTTAAACATTAACATTGATTGTTTCGCAGCAGTGAATTTCTGGTAACTTTTATTTTCTGCTTTGTACTTTTCAATATTTCACAAATTCTCTATATATAGTTCTAAATTGGTTTTGCAATGACGAGAAGAGAAATCAGTTCAAGTTATTCCTGTGAATCTTATGGAGGAGAATTAAATTAGGACAGTTGTGAAACTCTTTAGAAAATTTGCAAATTATTTAGAAATCTACGGGGTTTTCTTTCACATCGTGGACAGTTTTAAGGGAGGGCTCAAGTTGATTTGCACTCAGGCAGAATGTGGTTGATAGACCTGTTTTATTCTAAGTTATGAAATACAAAAATGTATAAATGTTCCGTAAATATAAAACAGGACCAAAGGCAATTTAATAGCAATTAATTTTGTACTGTTTCCAAAGCTCCAGTTGAAAATGTCCTTGTTGTAATAAAATTCCTATGCCTTTTAACCCAGTGTTTTAATTAATGAATTTAATTATGAAAAAAATTGCTGTCACTAAGGCCTTCCTCTTAATCATGCCTGTATTTATGACAAAAAAAAAAGTCTGTTGCTATGGAAATTCCAGTGTCAGAGTCACATCTCCTAAAGCTCTACTGAAGTATAAAGCAAAAAATAGGAAATGAGTCTTCAGTAAAGAGAAACTTCTTCCTCAATGTATTTTTAAAAACATTGAAATTGTGGATTGTACATGGATTTTACAAATGAACCTCACTTTGCATAACAAGCAGTCATGTAAAAAGTTCTGCATATATCTAATTTTGGAAAATCAAATAATTTAAAGTATAACCAAGGAACTTATCATTGGCAAGCATTGCACAGGGGATCTGCCTCGATTTAATTAAACATATATTGAGGCTCTCCTATCCTACATTAAAAATGAATATTTTCATAGATTGAGTTTTCCAAAATCAAGCACATATATCATTTGACATTCATTTCAAAATGATTTTTGGTTGTCATTAAAATCTCAAATAATGGAACCAGATGTGAACTACAGCTGTGTAATAAGACCAGAGTCACAGCTCACATTTAATAGTAACTTACCAATAGGTGAGCATCCGATAACCGCACAAAGCATATGGGCCAACAAGATGAAGACGGTAAATGATGTACTTGCTTTTAACTTATGAACTAGCTCATGTGTACAAAAAGTAGGGACCAATAAAACAAACCCCCAGCTTAAAAAAGATAATTTTACAAGTAAAATGAAACCTCTTGGGCCTTCTTGTTAGATCTCATCCCCCCTCCTTCATCCAAGAGATGACTCCAAACCTGAACTGGGATTGCCCATGAACCTGCATTCAAAAATGTTTTTAGTACACACTTATACATCCGTAAATACTCTATATTAGGTCATTTCCCCTGCTTTAGCAACTTTTATATAAATGGTGTCTTCGTATGTTTTCTACAACACTTCACTTTTCTCTTTTGATCAACTTAGCTTTGAAGCGTATCCAGATAAATACATCTCTTTGATTCATTTACAACTATCCTGCAGTAGTCTGTTACACATTGATTTCTAACTTCTGTGTACTTTTCTACTGCATGACGATATGGTCATTTATTTTATCTGTTCACCTGAAGGATATTAGGTAGGTTTGTTTTTTTGTATTTTGGGGGTTTTGTTTTTTGCTATTGTAATCAATGCATCAGTGAACATTTTTGCACCAGTTTCCTTGGGCACGTGGGCAAAGCTTCTGTGGGGGATATACCACAAACATTTCAAGTATGGGAGAATGAGAAAAGCTGCTTCAACAGTGGGCTTCCTGGTCCACTGTTTTCTCCCCCAATCCACCGCTATGGGCTTGTCCAATCCTGTGCACACAGATAATATCAAATTATTAAAATTTACATTTCCATAGATTGAAGTTAGCCTTGATAACATTATATATATTTCACCTAGGTTTCCAGGCTTTATGGACACCTTGTACATTTCTTAGCAAACAATGAAGTACCCAATCCCGAGCTAAATGAAAGCTGAAGGATTGTGGGGCATGCTTACCCACTTATAACACTTATAAGTGTTATAACCTTGAGTTAGGGTTATAAGCCTGCACTGTGAAAATACAACACAAACCTTTGTGCTGAAGGGCGCTATTAAGAGCCAAATGAGCAGCACATCAGCCAGTTCCCAAGGAGTTCTGGGAGCTCGATGCTCTGGCATTTGAATAAGGATGGAGAGATTCATATAATGTGCAGAAGGAGAAGGAAGAGCAATGCAGACTAGAGACAGAAACCAAGTTTCTAGTACTCTCCAGAAATGTGCCATTTTCCCTGCAATTCAATGACAGAGAACAAGTCAGCTGGGGTGGGGAACGTGTAAAGCGCCTCCACGTGAAGTGAACCGAGACTACTGCATGTAAGCCTCTGAATAGCTGGCAGGTGGTCAATTTCTAAAGCAATTTCTTGGAGATTGATATGGAGAAAGATACGGGAAGCTCTGGGGTTTTATTACCCATCACTTAGCTGCTGGCACTGGCTCCTATTCTCTTGCTGCCTGCTTCCCTCCCCTCTCTTTCTGCTTTCCTTCTTCTTCCACTTTCAGTTTGCATCCTGTCATTCTCTGCTATAATTAAAATAGAAAACATTGCAGGTGTGTGCCGTAAAACATTTGCAGATACTGTATATTACATGAAAAAATAAGCAGCTGCAAATTGCGTAATTTGGTTTAAAAAAAAAAAAAACCTGAAAGACATTTCTGGAAATAAACACATCTTTCATCCTGGTAGGTTTGAATTTTCTTTTTGTTTGTACTTCAGCCCCTTTGCTCACCATTTCCTCACTGCCTTGTACAGAAAGTTTCAGCGTTAACTAGTGAGTGTTCCTATTTTAGAAGAGATAGGGAAATTTCTGGAATCATGGCTTAAAATGAGGCAACTGTGTCTATAGGGTGTGGTGCAGTTTTAGGCAGTGTTTCGCTCAGTCAAAACAACGCCTAAGAATAACAGTAGCCGTAAGTGACTAAAAGTGGAGAAGAAATAAAAATGTGTTGAAATACTATCTGCGATAGTTGGAAGGGATCCGCCATCCCCAGAGGAAACAAGTACATTGGCATAGATAACAGTGGGGACCCCACCCCCCCTCCTGCTGCCCTGTTTTCTTGGGGGCATCCACTCAGGTCTGCAAGTCATTAAAAAAAAAATCTGCTCCTACAGCAGACAATAGGTGTTCCAATTTTAGCTTGAGGCTCAGCTATGTCTTCCTTTTCCTTGACTTTCAAATTTCCCAGAGCAGTGGGGTGGGTGCAACAGCTGGGGAAGCCAGGGTAGCAATGAAGAGTTCAAATTCTCCAGTCAGATAGAACTAGATTTAAATCTTGGTTCTACCTCTGCGATCATTAGGCAAATTATTTAATTGCCTTATGCTTTTGTTTCCTCATCAGTAACGTGGGGTCATTCTATGTGCATCATGGTCTTAATTCCTGTGAGGACAGAAGGAGACGATGCATATGAAGTTTGTAATAATACTGTGTCTAGCACGGTAAATGCTCTGAGAAGGGTTAGGCAGTAATGGTAGTGGTAGTGATGGTGGACATGGTGGTGATACCTTCCCTTTCCCTCCTTTTATACCCCCATAGTGCCATCTTGCCTGGTCACATCCATTCATCCATCCATCCTTCCATCCATCCATCCATCCATCCAAGAAGTGTTATAGACCTCTACTATGTGCCAGGAATTATTCTAGGGTTCTATAAAACAGTACATGCCTTTATATCCACTAATATTTAAAATAAAGAAAAATGAAAAGCTCCCAGTTAGTAAAAACTTACTAGTGGAAGGCATGCATATACACTCCTTTGTGAAATTAATATTAAGTTGAAGTGAATGGCCTTGGTTACTACTAGTGATGCTATAGTTCCATACCTATATTAAATGGATAGTTAATTTGTTGTGCTTTTTTGTCCCTGGTGGCTAAACTTCCCATAAGTTAAACTTTCCCTGTGAGAAACAAAACCCTGGAAAGCATTCTCTCTCTCACGAGAGAAATTTATAAACTCCATTTTCTGGCCAAAGGATTTGGAAGCCCTCGCCACATAAGAGCCATCACTATCCTAATGGCTTTTCTGCAAGACCCAAACTTCATTTCATGTGAAGGTACAGTCATCAGGCAATTTCTTTTTCTGAATTCAATGGAAAATATTTTGTTCTTTTTGCTTTCTCTTTCACTGCAGCATAGTTTTCTACTGCAGGCCACTATCCTCCCAGTTACAGCTATCAAAAGTTCTTCAGACATTGCCTCATATTCCCTGGGGGCAAAATTGCACCCAGTTGAGAACCATGGTTTTAATCCAATCTTGTTCCATGGACACATCTAAACACAACCTACACATGAACTATATAAACATGGGAATAGTTGCACGGGGCACAGACGTATGTCTATGAATAATTCTGTAAGACGGTTTTAATAAGCAGCAGCATTGTCATTTAATTCAGATACAATTTAAGACATCACACAAAACTATAATTTTTGAGGAAATTTAGTTTATGTAAGAAACCATTTTATTTTGATTGTTATAAGAAGACAGTCTCCAAAATGTACTCAAAGCAAGAAAAACAGCATCAACTAAATCCTTTATATAACCAGTTAGTTAACATGTAAAGAACGTTTAGGGAAGAATCGACACTATCCAGTTGAAAAGGCTTCCTCCTGATACGATACAACCATTAGCAAGGTCAAAAAGTCTCTCAAGATTGAATATAGATGGCAGCGAGATATCAAATGGGACCTGAGAAAAAGCAGAAAGTGGTCATGAAATGCATCTTTTCAAACTGTTGGCTGAAGTAAAGTTCTCAAACATACAAATACCAATTCCATATAATAGTTTTAGGTGAAAGATATTTAACTCTTGCCAAAGGCAAAATGCAAAGTTCCATATCTCTGCACCGCTGAAATGTCACATGTATCATTTTAGATCCTATTAATTTAAGATTCATAGATTAGCCTATAAAACAGCAGATATTTTAGAAATATGGACTATTTGCATCTCTGTAATCACTGTACACGATTCTAAAGGTAGGACTTTGGCCCCGTTCCTAACAAAATGCTTTCCTCCATAGTAGGCTGCCCAACTGGTAGCCTAAGGGAGACAAATCTCCCTGTCTTTCAGCTTCGGTCTTGCCACAGTGAAGCAAGTTATGTCTCATGCTCACTCTCTCTGAAAGAGGCACTGGGTTACCATGCTGAGAACTAGTGAAGTCAAAGTCACCTGAACGGAAGGAAAGATGGAAAATAAGACTGCCTTTATGATCATAGCACCAGTCATTTCACTGAGAGAGAAGCAGGAAGGAGAGGGTAGTAAACAGGAAGGAAATTTCATGTTTCCTGGGGACCTACTTTATGCAGATCTAGATACTTTGGAAGATGAATGAGGAAATGTCATGTAGAATGACGACAACAGATTAGATACTTGTGGGCCTAAATTCTGGTAAAAAATTAGAAGACGAGTTTTATTAATTTCTTGTCAAATTGTTAAATGAATCTTTTATTCTTAAGAAAACACAGTGAATCTAAAAGTGGAGGCTGGTTTTTATTTCTTTTTTTCACTTCATTGGATTAAAACAGATAATACCAAAGTATTCCAGTGCTTTCTATAACTTAACATAATAAAGAGGTGGAAAAAATAATGTCCTCCTTTCTCACTCAATCCTGAAGCAATAAGTATTACCAGTTTGAGGAGCATCTTTCCAAGACTTTTAAAATCCTCTTATGAATGTATATTCATGTGGGTTTTTTCTTTTCCCTTTTTTTAAATTTTTTTTTTTTTTTTTACAGAAAGAGAGATCACAAGTAGGCAGAGAGGCAGGCAGAGAGAGAGGGGGAAGCAGGCTCCCTGCTGAGAGGAGAGCCCGATGCGGGGCTCGATGCGGGGCTCAATTCCAGGACCCCAAGATCGTGACCCAAGCCAACGGCAGAGGCTTTAACCCACTGAGCCACCCAGGCGCCCCTTTCTTTTCCCTTTTTTCTTTCCTTTGTTTTTTGAAATAGAATAACTAGGTTTCCATCATTTGCTTTTGCAATTACCAATATGTAAGGGAAATTCCTCTTTAATCAATTCAGGGAGGCAGAGTAACTACATGGAGTTTAAGAGAGTGTGTTTTGGAGTGAGACTGTTTTGTTTCAAATTCAGACCTCACCACATACCAGCTATGTGAGCTTGAGTAAAATATTTGATCTGTTTGAATTTTAACTTCACCATCCATAAAATAGAAATAATATCATATTATAATTGTTATTACAACATATTGTTGTTATAAGATGGAATGAGTTTATACATATATAATACTCAGAACATGCCTAGCACACAATGAACACATAACAAAGGCTATATGTTACTATCATTGTCGAACACATTCTTTTTAATGGCTACATAACAATGCGTGGGATGGCCGCGTCCTATTGTTCAATCACTCCTCATAAGGGTTGTTTCTAGTTTTCGTACGTTTGTTTATTCATATACATCCTTGGTATATAGATACTTCTATTTCTGTATTGCTGATTCCCCATGATGGTTTGGTTTAGTCAAAGGGTGTTTACATTTTACCTTTTAACGTTTCTTGCCAGATTACTCTCCAAATGAGTTATGGTAATCAGCACTTCAACCAGAAATATATAGATGTATGGATACCCAGTTCACCCAGATCTATTTGTTGAAAAGACTGTTCTTTCCTCACTGCACTGCAAAGTCACCTTTGACATAAACCAAAGGACCAAATATGCATAGATCTCTTTTTGTTCCATCAGTCTATATCTATAGTTACTCCAATCCCACACTGTTATTACAGCTTTTTTGTAAAACTCAATAACCAGAAGTGTAATTCTGTTAGCTTTGTTCTTTTTTTGGATGGTTTTGGCTATTCCAGGTCCTTTGCATTTCTGTGTAAATTTCCTGATACTACTATAAATGATAGCTTTTCAAATCTGCCATTTATAATTTTTAATTAATTTATTTTTATTATTTTATTTTTTCAGTGTTCCAAGATTCATTGTTCATGTACCACACCCAGTGCTTCATGCAATACGTGCCCTCCTCAATATCAACAAAACAAACAGGCAGCTCACGGAATGGGAGAAGATATTCACAAATGACACTACAGAAAAAGGTCTGATATCTAAGATCTGTAAAGAACTCCTCAAATTCAACACTCAAAAAACAGATAATCACGTCATAAAATGGGCAGAAGACATGAACAGATACTTCTCCAAAGAAGACATACGAATGGATAACAGACACATGAAAAAATGTTCATCATCATTAGCCATCAGGGAGATTCAAACTATTTATAATTTTTTCCTGCTGTATAGAAAAAAAGTTTACATTTACATTCATATGCATGTAGCAACTTTGCTAAATTCATTTATTCATTCTAGGAGTATATCTGAAGACTATTCTGGATTTTCTATGTCTATAAATAATAAGAATTTTACTCCTTCCTTTCTCACCCTTACACGCTTCTGTTTTCTTCCTTTACTTCACTGGCTGAGAATCCTCAAGCAGTATGAATTAGCAATGATGACAGGATTCATAAACATATGATTAATTAACTTTTCAATTCATGGAAAAGGGAAAGGTTTATTTAAGGAATGGCATTGTAAAAGTGTCTACTACTAAAATTCATTCTTTTCTTTAGTTACATCCTCTACTATTTTTGTTAAATTTATCCCTAGGCATTTTATAGTTTTGTTATTATTTTGAATGTTTTAAAGTCTTAAAATTTCTCTTTAAAATTTGACTATCCTTGGGGCACCTGGCTGGCTCAGTTGGTAGAGCATGTGAGTCTTGATCTCAGGGTTGTGAGTTGGGATTACTTAAAAATAAAATATTTTTTAAAAATGGTTATTCTTAGCAGAAAGTTATTAATTTTTATATCAGACACTTTATCAGAGGCTCAATCTAATCATTTTTAAAATGCTTACATTTTGGTTTTGAAGTTATATCATTTACAAATAAATATAACTTTTATTTGTAAGTATTTCTTTTTATCTGTAAGTTATTTTAATATTTATGTTACTGGTTTTATTCTTTTGCCTCATTGCAATAGCTAAAAATTTCAAAGTAATATTAATTCCTAGAAGTGCTACAGAGTCCCGTTACTCCTAAAACTTCTACTTAAGTTAGGAATAGAAGGAAACCACCTAAACATGTTCCAGGTAATTTATGAAATTTTATTTTATTAAATAGTAAAGTTAAAAAGCCATTGTCATCAGAAACATGGAGTCCAGTTTTAAAAATGTTGAATTAGGTGAAAATGTGAAATTTATCTCACACCTAAAGTATATCAATGCTATAAACATTAAAAGAATGTGAATGAGCTTTAGGAAGTCAGAGTTATATCTTTTTCCCAGAGAGTTAAAGATTTTACAAATCAGAATTTATAAGATTTCAAATAAAATGACAGAATTAAAAGGTAAAGTATTTCTTTAGACTTGTTTCTTGATTTGCATCTGCTCAATCTTGATATCTGGACATTTACAGTAAGCCCCCATAATGTTTTATAATGTGAATAC